>OY282559.1:75640002-76279169 GCA_958295665.1 Tipula vernalis | reverse complement strand
TGTCAGCATTTCAGCCAGCAATGACTACACTTTCAGAAAGTAAAGTCGCACTTGCACATATTGTTACGAAGCACACCTCCCCACCATTTCTGTATGAAGGGTAGCGTGATTCGCAACAAGAAAAAATTCCTTCGCATGGACTACTACTGCAGCACTTTTCCTGGACTAGGTGACAGTCGTGGGGGTGGGGTTAAAAAAAATGTAGTAGTATACGAAAGACTAGTAGATGCTGCAATGGGATGTTAAGGTTCAAAAAGTATGATAAACCCTATGTAGATATATAAAACAATGCAAACCAAAAAAAAAACAAAAGGTAGGGTTTTATTGTATAATACCAGCTTTTAGCTTACTGTCATATAAAACAAGACCGTTGATGGATTGGCAACCGGGTAGGATAGTAGATTTTGAGCGTAGCAACACTTCTGTCAAAACTAATTTTTTGCTTTTATTTTTCTCTCTCTTCTCTCTATTTTATTTTTTTTATTTCCATCATTTCCATAGTCGTACATAATAAACATTTTTTTCCAATGGGTTCAAAAATTTAGGATTTAATGGAAATTTATGGATATGTATACAAATATGATAATAAAAATTGTTAAGTTTTTTTTTGTTATTTTGGAGAAAATAATTCCCGCTATTTTGCCATTTATAATTTCTATCAAATCATGACCACATATAGTACATATTCATTTTTGCTTTATTTTTTGAATGGGATGGATGGAAACCTGAAGGTTTACCTAATAAAATAAATTTAAAACATAATAAAAAAACACTTTTTTTTCAAACAATATTTTATTATATTTAGGTACAAATACACAGTTATAAGTTAGAACTAAATTACATCCCTTGAAATATAACTAAACGATTCAGCTTATTTCTAACACTATTTGTTTTTTTTGTATTACTACAAATATAAAAAAATCTTATATCTATATATTTTTTTATAATAATTTTTACAAGAAGATTATAATGATCATGATATGGGAAGTCAATAAAAAGATTTCGATCTAATAATTTGCTTTGTACATTAATAAGGATTCTTGTAGAAACTGATTCCTTTAAAACAGAAATTTGATTTGTTCTATGTTGGATGGTAAAATGACGAATTTCCTTTTCAGTTAAATTACAAATTACTACGACATCATTACTTGGAGTTTGTAGTCCACCTCTATTTTTATAAGTTATAAGAGAGTTGGTTGAGTCATTTCTTTCGAGATATGAAAGACATTCGGAGCAGTGTAGAGATTTTTTTAAACGGAAAACTATGAACCCTGCAATATACTCCACTACGTTTTCAACAAACTCAGACAGATCGGGATAGTCAAATAAATTTTCATTCTCGACAAGTAAGGCAGTATCGTTGTCTGAAATAATATTGTCGCTGTTAATCGATGGCTGAAGTAAAAGAGACCGTTCTGTTGTTAAATTTATTGCCGTTACTGGATTTAATATTTTAAGCTCCTCTAAGGGTAAACAATTACCTAATCCTGTTTCAGAAATTTGTGTATGTATAAGTAATCTTTTATAGGCCACCGAGAACTGGCGTACTGTAGGATTATTGTTTGAACCTAGACGAGATCTAATACTGGCAAAGAAAAGCTCAAGGTGATCCTGATTAAGCTTGTAGAATGGAATGAATTTTAGAAGTTTGGTTGAAATATAGGTATTAAAAATAAAATCAATACTCTTTAGGCATAAAATCATACCAATAAAACCAGTTTTCCGAGGAGACATAATGACCGGCTGGGAATTATTGAGAGTTTTGATTTTTAACAACCCTAAATAATTTATGGCGGATTCAACGAGTGTTTTTATTTCTTTTATGTTCGCTTCACAAATTGGTTGTTTCAGTCCCCTCTGAGCCATGTTCCTAGAATTCAATACATCAAAAACATTATTAATAATTCGTATAAAACGTACAGTTGCTAAACATCCCTGAAATTGTGGTAGATTTAGATGATTTATACAAAACTCAAGAGCATCCGCAACAGAATTGCTTAGAGCTTGAGTAGCAAGTCGCACATTCATTTTTTGGTTTTTAAAATAAACATGAGCTAATCGCAACTTATTTCCTAAATGTAGTTGCTCAGTTTCCTGCAACTTCAATAAATGTTCTAAATATTGCCACGAGATCTCATCACCATTTTCATCTATTAAAGGACCTTTCTCAGCAAAAGTATTTCGAATTAATTTTAGCATATGACACGGGTCGGGTAAGATAACTAATTTTTGGGGGCCGCTCTCGAATTTAAACGTGAATTTCGGATCTAAACTCTCAACATCAGAAATTTTTCTTATATTCGTTTTGCATCCTAATAGATTTCCTACCGAAAAATTTACCGGACAACCATCAAATGTTACACCAATTACTTTAACACCCGTACCGAAAAGATTATGCAGACACAAACAAAGCAAATTATTTTTTTGTTCGCTATTCAGAGATGCAATCGGAAAATATCCTAGAGGTAACTTCCATCTCTTATTAAGCCCTACAGCCATAAAAACGAGAATCTGAGTAGCGACTTCCTCATTTTCCTCTCCATTCCCTAAATCGACACAGCCTACGGATGTTTTACCATTCCATTCCACTTGGCTACGAATGTAAACTTCATCGAAAACTACGTTACAAAATACAAGCTGATTGTTAATTTGCTCATTGTTCACAAGTAGTCTTAGGGAATAGAATGATTCTTCCGTAAATCCGGCTTTTCCATTTACACATTTATACCAATCAGCAATTGTTTTTGCATGCGGCATTTGAAAATTGAATATTTTGCGCACATATTCATATCCTTTCGGCGAATAGAAGTTGAGATTCATCGCGAATGTCCGTATTTCAACTGGATAACTTTTAGGAATACTCAAACCTTTGGATTTACGCAGCTGTCGTTTTAGAAGCTCTTTAATAGGCTGTGATAAAGTTAATAAATTAATCATGTGCTCTTCTTGGATTAGGTTTTTGCTTTGTAGATCCGCCAAAACATTCTCTAAATTGTGTATTTTCCTATTTCGGCGAACAATTTTCTGGGCTAAACGTGCCCTTCTCTGCTTCATTTCACGATATCCTGATCTAAGTATTTTCAATTTCAATTTACGACGTTTATTTTTTCTAGGCGATGCAGATTCTCCAGATGGTCCTGATGTTGATGTTTTTAATGAACTCTTCAATGTTAATTTTTTTAGTGACTGGAAGGAAAATACTGTTATAGAAAGAATTTTGAAAATTATTCATTAGTAAAACAAAACTTACTTTTAATTTTTTAAAGATTTTTAATTTTCGATCAGTTGTCAGGTTCATATCTTCTATTGCTTGTGAAGACTCTTCAGAGCTTAGATCTGGCGTACTATTATTTCTTTTTAAATCTTCACCTTCGCCTTGTTCAGTATCAATAATAATTTTGCCACTTGAAGTTCCTGAACTATTGATAGTGGATTCATCATCCATTAGAATATTTGGTAAATTTGGTTCTGGATAACGTTGTTCACTCATCAAATTTCCGTCCAATTCTACTAATGGTTCCCGCCAATCCATTGCTGCATCCGTTAGAACATTTGGTAAATTTGGTTCTGAACCACGTTCTTCACTCATCAAATTTATTTCCAACGCTACTAATGGCTCCCGCTCATCCACTGCTGATTTAGATGAAGATGCAAAAATGGTTGGAACGGCGTCTGCTCTCAAATATTTACACGCTCCCTTATCATGCATAAAGCGCGTCTCAAAATGTTGTTCACAAATTTCTTGCTTTCTTCCTAACTTAACTGATTGAGTTAAGCCTAAAATTTTTATCCACTCCTTTTTCATATGAGCATCCTTAGGAAATCTATTAAGCCACGAGAACTATGAATATATCTTGTAAATTTGACAAATTCTGTGGTGTTAAACAAAAAGTGGTTAACTGCAAAGACCAACATTTTGGGAAATCACTTTTAAAGTTGTAGTTAAAATTAACCACCCAAAAATGTACCCTACAAAAAAAAATTCCCCGACTATGGATCTTTTTATATAAACATTTCATCAAAATGGAAACTATAAACAAATTTATTTTTAGTAACCAAACTGTTTGTTTCTAATTTTTTTGAAAGAAAATTAACACGCATCATAATAAAAATGAGCGCCCGTATTAAATTATAAATGCGCTTTAACACTACACACTTAATTTTAAAATCCATCCGTTGGCTCAAAATATGCACCGTAGCGCAATTAAAAAATGAAGGGCTAACACTTACCTAAAAAAAGTGGTTAAGTTTATTTTTCTTGTGCTTTTTTTTTTAATAATTTGCTTTACATTGCCACAATTTAGAACACAACACTTTACACTTTTCGACATTTTAGAGTTTTCAGTGACAATTTTCCTGTAATTTTCACAAAAAACTTTGTTGTCAAACACGTACAACCAAAACACTTGAAATGTCAAGAAAAAAATACAAAATTTGATAGAAGTGTTGCTACGTTATTTTTATTCTCTTTCCATACGTTCTGAAGTTTACACTCTCTCTATTATATTTATGCTCGAAGTGGATTGGCCTTAGTGTCTACGCCTCCCGAACGAAGTGTTATATGATTGGACACTTCCCTCCCTTACATTGAACACTAAATCACGGCATTATTTTTAAGGATATATTAAAATAACATAATTACAGCATTGACTAAGTAGATGTAATACTAACAAATGTAAAGAACATTATTGAATTAAAGATGAATAAATAAATATGATTCTCAACACTGAACAAACGAAGACATACGAATATTCCTCTTATGCATATTAATATTAATGAACGTAACCAATAAAGTAAATCAACAACGAAAAGAAATTAGGTACTAAAATTCAAGAATTAATTGTACTAAAACTTAAGAACATTTATTGCCAAATAAATTAATAATAATCATAATTTAATTAAACGAATTAATCATGCATGCCAAAATTATTGATAATAAACGTAGAATTAATAATAATTAAAAAAAATAATAATTTGATAATGAAAACTAATACATCAATAACGGATCGATCCCCCTAAAACCTCAACGCCATAATAATAATATTATATATTAATACTAATATCTCTATTGATATACTAATTTAGAAATTTGAATTATTTTCTGAAAAAAATGTACTTTAACATTTTTTTTTTTTTTTGCAAATTATAAGATTCATAAAAGTTTATACATTCTTCATGGCAATAATATGAATAATTAATAAATTTGAATAAATAGTAATTTATAAGTTAATAAATAAACATTATGCGCTATATGAAATAATTTATATTATTTCCATATAATCTAGAAAATTAAATAATAAATTTTGTTTTGCACTTAGCTGTAACACCAACAGAAGATCATAACGGATTAACGGCCCTCTTAAGCATGACTAATTCATTTGGTCCAATGTTTGTTCAATAGGCGGAACCAAATAATGCCGCAATCAAAATTTCCTAGGAAGAGCCCAGAATCCTCAGTTTCTGAAACAGAAACCGTACTCTTAAGTCTTCCGTATCTAAATTGTTCCTTAGCCGGTTCTCTCTGTTTCCAAGAAATATTAAGTAGGATAAAACAGCTCAGTTGTACTGTGAATGCAAAAACAACAAAAAAAAACGATGTAATTATGACTAAGGTTCTACCTTTGAATTCCAAAACGGTGGAATTAAAGAAATACATGTATAAAAGTATCTTTACCGTTTAACTTTCTAGAAAAAGTTGAAGAAACCGTGCTAAAACGATCACGGTCTATTCCTTTTCTTAAGACTTGGAATTTAAGGAATCACTGTATATATAAAAAAACTTGATTAAACAAAATCCCGCACTGTGACACAAAAAAAAATTAACCAAATGTTAATTTTAATTAATTAATTAAACTTACGAAAAATTTAATTGTTTTTACATATATTTCACTCACAGAAATTTAATTTCGATGTACATAAATATTTTATTATTTTTATTTTATTATTATTTTTTTCCAATTTATAACTACAACGAACACTGAAATGCTTCGATACTTGAAAACAGAATGAACGTCGGAGCAGATTTTGATCGCTTGCAATTATTTGGTAATAAAGATTACCCGCTATATTATGGAAGTACATAATATAAAACAACAATTACATAGTCAACAAAATATATGACCAGCAAGTACATAACGTTTGATGATCATCAAACGACATCATTTGAAGAAAAAAACAAAACAAAATTTACATTTTTATGGTCATCCAGTTAATGGTGACAACAAAACAAATAATAATATGTTCAACATTGAATGTTCTTACCATTCAACAAAATTCTCATATCTAAATCAAATGTATTCAACATAAATAGGGTACATGTAAATAATATGCATAAGAGAAAATCACGTAAACCTCGATTTCACGCGTATTAGGTCAGTGGTAAAATACAGCAAAACAGAAATTTCAAACTTCAACCATGTAGCAATTTTGAACAACCAAAATTGTCACAATATGCTTTAAAACGTTTAGACATATGTAACTATCTCAAGTAGTAACAGACTCGCTCATGTGTTTTTTAATCCAAATTTGGAACAAAGTGTCTTTGACGCGACAATATCATTGTACAAATCCATAAAAAGATTTTATTTCAATTAGCAGGTGTAAATTTAACCATCCAATAAAATATCTAAAAAAAAATTGAGGTGCGACCGGAATCTACGCTAAATATTGCTCTTATATGTTATCTGTAGAAATATTTTTTGGAAATTGAGCGGCCTTGAACAAATAATAACGTTTGTTCAAAAAATATTTATAGTCCATCATCTTAAACATTCAGTGTTTCTCAAACCTTTTCATTCTGCGGCCTCCCAATTCTAAAAAATTAAATTCAAGGTTTCCTAAAATTTGTATTCAATAACACTATACGTTCGGATTAAACGAGATTTTGCTTTCACTAAATATATAAGGGTTATGTTAACTTTTGACAACGGTTTTGTGTAGTGCACATTTAAAATGGAGAGTCAAAAAGTATATATTCGACATGATTGTGATGCTACGGTGCATCTGAAAAAATAAGCAGTGTTTACGACGAAGGACTAATAACCGACCGGGCAATTAGAAATTGGTTAGTTAAATATCGTTCTGGAGATATGATCTTAAAAGACGAACCGAGAGCGGGACGTCCTTAGAGGCTTACACGACGACTTTTTAAAGGCAACATTGTAGCAAAGGTTTAATACATCCCAATCAACTATTTTCCGTCACCTGGAAAATTAAGGAAAGTCAACAAGTTAGGGGTATGGGTACCTCACAATCTCAGTGAACGGAATAAAGAAAATCGCATACCAATCGCCCAAGTCTGCTCTCAATGGACAATGTCGTCCGCAAAAGACAGTGGCTTGGTAAGGATCAACTATCCTACCAGATCTGAATGGAAACATCCGTGGAAAAAAGATTTTATTGTCTAGTGAGATTGTCGAGATATAATTGATCTCGTCCTGAAATCGTTAATCTCAAAAACGTCATTATTTTACATGACAATAAGCGACCACATACAGCAAGGATGCATCAAGAAATAATTCTTGACCTTGGATGGCCTGTTTTACTACACCACACTTCCCGGTCCTTGCACCGACAATAGACTACAATCTTTATTGATCCTTACAAAACCTTTTAAATAGAAAACCGCTCAATTCTAAAGAGTCAGTCAGGCAGTCGAAAATGTTTTCCTGTCGAAACCAACTAAAGAAGGAACTAAATGAGTAAATAATAAATTAATAAGGAAAGCAAAATAAATGTCTGATAAAAAACGGAAGATATTTAAAACTCTACCGAATAGTTCATCTATATGCACTTGCCTTATTAGGCTCATTTGGGTATAAGAATTCGTCTACTTTCTTGAAGATGTTTTTCTTCTCTCGTTTTAGTTGTAATCACAAAAAAATCAAAAATCAAAATTATAAACATTTTTTGTATGTATCTGTATGTTTTCCTAAATGTCGGCACCTCTTCCCCGATATCACAATTGGACCTTTCGTATTCTTTCACCTTTAACAAGTGGATCCAGTAATTTCCTTATTATACAAGGGTAGTAAGTGTAACCTAGCTAGATGCTGGATTGTCACATTTAACATCAACATAGACAAAATTCGTAGACATCGTTTTTGAGAAAATCTATTTGGAAATTTTCTTTGCTACTGTAGCCCGTTTTATTGTAAAGAGTCGCGTATTCTCAAAAAATGGCGCAAACTGCTTACTGCTTTAACCTGTATCTGTGCAAAATTTCGGCCAAAACCATTAATATTTGCGAGAATTGAATTTGAAAACGGCAGGACGAACACGACATTTTCTAAATCGATGGTTTAGAGTCCTTGTAACTTAATTCGTTGAACAATGTGAAAATCTGAAACATAATTTTTTAGCGATTACAATACTTATCCATTATGTTATGCCCCCCGTTAGGTCTATAAAATTCGTGCTTTTAAGTCTTTAGTCGTTAGAATAGCCAGTTCCTTGCCGTTCATACATACTTGATTTTAGGCAGAAACAGATTCATAAAGACCTATTGTGAAGAAATTGTTCTGTTTAATGTAAGATACATTTCAACATCAATAAAGATTAGATCTTTTATTTTGCGTCTGGTATAAGGTATAAGTTGGGACCATTTTTAAAAATTGATGTTTAGAAAATTTGAATTATTTCGCAGCTCCCTGGCAAGCGCTGCACGGCTCCATTAGAATACCGATTTTTCATATAGGGACTTGCTTAAACTTATAGAAATTTTCAAAAGGTTACAATACAAATTTATTGCAAATTTATTCATTATTCTACAATATATTGGGCAAACAGGAAGATTATTCCGTCAAAGGCTGATGAATAAAACTTATTGACTAATTGATATATTATTTAATATTGCTAGAGGTGTTTTAAAAATTAATATTGAGGACTTCTAAAAATACAAAATGAAGAGTGAAAATAAAGTTGTTCTTGAGCTTTGAATATCGTATTCAAAGGTTTCCTAATCGCTATCAACCCTAATGACCTTCGGCTTACTAAAAACTGGTAGTGATTATAAAATCGGTGCTAACAACAATGACTGTCGATATAATGATAAAATGATGTGACTTTCAAATAAACTTTTCTTTGATAGGCGTAAGTAGTAAGAAGCCTTACTTCAATTTAATAATATGTAAACAAATTAAACTGCATTGTTTACTACGTGTTTCATATTATTAATCATATTTTGATTTATGGCTCTGGGCTGGTTGGTTTTAAAAGAGAATTTTAAGTTTCACAAACTAACTTGATATTTTTTCCTACAAATGTTGAGTTATTTATTAAAATAATTCAACTTTTGTGCGAAAATTGTATATAGTAACGATATTACTAAATCTTCATTTATCCGAGTAATATTCCTAACCATATAGAATCCTGATCTAAACGACTATTTCTATAAATTAGGACGTTATCATCGAAAATGTGAAATAAACAGCGCTGAACCCTGAGGAACGCCGGAAATTACAGGAAGGAAAGTTAGTTGAAAGTTAAAGTAAATTCCCTACTACTAATATTACGCCTAATATCATCACATCCACTTAATAACGTAGTAGAAGTGCTATGGAATTTTCTAAACCTGATTGGACGAAACTAACCAAACTATTGCTATTTAGATGCGGAATTGTGTCAGTGGAATTGTATGTAGTGTAAACGTGTCTAGTGGAATTGTGCTAGTGGAATAGGCCTAGAAACGTAATAACTTCAGCAACGGAAATATTTTTTACCATTGGTATCTTTACCATTTTTTTGAAAGGTGTACCCTTCTTTTATTATAAATTAGCTTCCTTGTACATTTCAGTTTTTATTAATTAAAAATCCATAGTTATAATTTTCTTCGTAATTAAGTTTCAATAACACCAATAAAATATTAAAGTATGTTTCTTCATTTCGGTGTAACTATACAAGTTATAACGCATGCTTAATTGTTCCCCAGTCGAATTGTGTTAAGTGGAATTGAGTCCAGTGAAATTGTGTCTAGTGGTATTGTGCTAGTGGAATCGCCTGGTTACCCGATTTTACGACCATTTAAGAAAATACTGACAAACAAAAACTCTAAATCCGAGACTAACAATTCTGAAATGGAAGAAGGTATGGTAAATAATCTAGCCTTAATATGATAACCTATACATAAACCGCTATAAGTAAAACTAGGTACCGCTCTGTCTTTCAGACATTAACTTCATCTATTACTGTTCGTGATGATTGAAAAATTAGGAACATCACCTTGTAATTGAGGTGGAGAGGCTGTGTTATTCCATTTCCTTATTGTTTGACTATTGACTTTTATTTACTCAGTTTCTCGAACTAGTTCGTCTTCGTCTGCAAGGTTCTCTTGATGAGTTGTACTCTGGTTAGGAGTAGAACAAATGTTCCCCTTTGGCTTAAGAGCTTTAACTTCATTTTCAAGAGTCATTCACACTCCTGCATGCAATTGTATTATTCAGTTGCTTGTTATATGTGTTGTTCACTTTAGGAAATAAATTAAAATGATGCTACTGACAAAATGACACAAGTCGCAAAGGCGACAATAAAAAATTTAGCAATTCGGTAATTAAAAGTTGTTTTATAATTCAAAATTGCTATTGTTTGCAACAATTTCGTACGTCATATTATCAGGAGATTAGTTTAACATTTTTGCGCTATGCCAGAATATCTGAAACAAAATTTTGCTGGCATATTATTTATATCTCTCATAATATGTACGATAAATCTTTCATTACGGTCGAACTCCTCCTCTATTACATTTCATAATGCATCACATAATGCATTAAATTATGTATAATTCCTGTAGCAAAAATTCATAAATCGAGCGTTCTCAAGAATTAAATCATAAATTAAAAATTAAATTATGCACCGTTGGTAGAAACATTTGTGTAGTTTAGGATGCTCCTAACTTGTCAAAATTTTGAACTTTTTAAAAGCGTTTATGACTGTTTCAGCAAGCCCGCCCATATTTTCGATAAGAATGAACAAGTTTAAAGAAAGTTAAAAGTTTAAATATCTCTGTATCTCAAATATTTTCTCATCAGCCACAGGGATTTAGGATTTTTCTGAAAGTTCATGAAAATAATTCACATTGTGCCAATCAATTGCATATCACGAGCTATTTCCAAATAGAACATTAATCATATTTTAATAGTCGTGTATATAATAGATACGATATACGGCGTTACAACGCATTAAAATTATTGAAGAATATTGCGAAATGGGCGTGCAAAAAGAAATGCTGAGCATACAATTTTGAATATCGTCCACAAATTCCAAGAAACTGTCGGTAGCAGATGTGAAATCATCGGTGCATGTTCGTATAGGCCATTCAGCCCAAAAACAATTTCTGTCATACGTGGTGTCGCCGAAAACCCAACTAGTACATCAATTCGTCATCGTGCGCAGCAATTAAACCTCTCAAGTTATGCCACATTACATAAATTCAAAATATTAAATGTTTATTTGTAAATGTTGAACCGCACATGCCATTTACCAACAAAATTCAAAATTTGAATACTAACACTAATAAACTAATACTAATAAACCTTTCCTATTCATAGATTTTGTTATGTGTAAAAAGGGTGTACGATGGGACCTGGCCTTCTAATGCGGGATTACTTGCTCAGGCTTGGTCGTACATTCAAATTAAGGATCTCAAAAAATTGAGAAGGAAGCGGGGAAATAACATAATAGAACAATGGATTTATGATGCCATAATAAAGGGCATTGCCCCATTTAAAGTGCAATAAAATTCATTTTATGTTATTTTATTTTCCCACTTCCTGTTTGAATTTATCTAGAAAAAACAAAAATAACACAACATAACATTAAATTTTAAATCCCGCAATATGGCGTAATATTTTCTATTTTTTTCAATTTCTAGCAAAGAGATTATCAGTCCTTGAATATGCAACCTTTCATTTAAATTAATTGGACTGTAAGGGACTCCTTACAACGCGGTGGTAATTTGAACTGTATGGTATTAAGTTTCAACGATCTTCTCAGGTGTGGTATCGAAAAGCACGCTCCGCGGGTTGAAATAAATAAAATCTGCCATCGGGAGCCATGGTATAACAATGAGTTGGTGTTGCTCGAGAACGACGTAATAAGCTTCATTCATTGTAAGGTGTTGAATGGTGTTAAATATTATCCAGATTTTGATAGAGTTCGGAAGGAATTTAAGTGCCTAAACTGGAGGAAGAGTTAACATCTAGTCCTAAGGAGTTCTGGAATTTCATTAACAGCAAGAATAAAGTGGCTGGCTTCCCCTCTTCTATGTCTTACCAGCGCTCCGTCGCTAGCCAGCCGGGTTATGATGGCTTCCAGCCTATTTTGTTTAGGTGTTGTGCTGAGAGTTTAGCTCTTCCTATTACCTTCATATTTAATGAAAGCTTTTGTCGCGGTTTTTCCCCCAATCTTTGGAAAATTTATTGTATTCATCCAATATTCAAGGCGGGTAGAAGAAGTGATGTGAGTAATTATCGTGGGATCGCCATTCTTTCTGTCTTACCCAAGTTGTTTGAGTCTATGGTTCACAGGTCTACAGTAACTAACTTGAGATCATTTTGTGGCGACTTATTTGATAGTTTAAATTCCAGACATCAGCTTAACGTTGTTTATACAGTTTTTCCCAAGGCTTTTGATATGATTGACCACTCTGTTCTTCTTAGTAAGTTAGAGAGTCTAAATTGTCAGTTTATTTCTATTAAATTGTTACGTTCCTACCTCACTGATCGTTGGAATTCCGTTAGGATCTTGGGTTCTTACTCCCAATTATTTCATGTGGCATCTGCCGTGCCTCAAGGTAGTCACATTGGACCATTGTGGTTTTCATTGTTTATCAACGATGTGATGCAATGCTTTGAGTTTGCTAACTCGCAGATGTCATGAAAATTTTCGCCCGGGTTTTTAGTAGAAGGAAGGAATAACTGAAATCCTCGTAATGAAGGTGCATTCTCTTTTAGCTAGCCACATACATAGAAGTTAGAAGGATATTAATTGCTAGTTAATTTGTATTAGGTTGGGTCCCCAAAAATCAAATATTGAATGTGAGCTTGTGAGACGGGATTGCCATGAGATGAGACTTTCATGATTCAGGTAAATGCGTTCTATGTTTATAAAAATATTTCCCTCAAATTCATCATTGTTTTTAGCTTCTTGATCTACATTGTGGAAGAAGTTGGCGTAAAACTCTTGGAGATAAACTCCTGTATTGTTATTGAAATTTATTTGACATGATTCCAATGATTTTTGATTTTTCGAATGAAACCATTAACAACAATAATCATACATTTCGTCATTGATTCCATCGTACCATAACACAATCAGACTATCACACCATCATACCACCGTAGCATAATACAGTCATACATCATCGCACAACTTTACCATCATACCATCTCACCATATTTATTACCTTCATACCATCCTCGTGTGGAATTACTGGCTCTCCCATCGGGCGCGTCCCCAGGTGGCGGATAGGGGAGTGCCCTCACCGGTTCGCCGGCGGGTAGGTGGGAAATAAAATACCACCCGTGGATCAAAACAGATAGGGGAAGGAACCCCGAATAATAAACCAACCATAGAAGGTTTGCAGGGAGGAGAAGTTGGGGTGCAGGGGGTCGGATCCCCAGTACCGGCGGTTTTAGGGAGTGAGCAAGCGGGCTCCCTGCCGTCGAGATCGAACGACCGCAATGTTCTAGCAGGGGGGTCCTTGGCTGCTGGGACAGATAATTCGGATAAGGCCCGGATAAGGCCACACCGAAGACGGTAAACCCGTTTATGAAGAGTGGCAATGTCATAAGATCACCGAACAAAAAGCTGGAAACTGGTGCGGCATCGAATGAGGCAAAAGTGACAACCGGGAAAAACTCTAAGGAGTTAAGAGGAATAACCAACCCATTCCAAAGGAGTAGTAGCTCGAGAATAGGATTTCGACAGCATTCGAAGTCCCTTTCAGAGTCTGAAGACCACAAAATACCCGATTCACTATCGGATATTAACGAGCCTGATGCTTTTAATGGGGTTGGAAAGAAAATTGACCTTCTCTGGGAATACATCAAATCAAGGAATAATGTACACCATGAAATAAAGAAGCTTGCCACGTCAATCAGGAAACTGTATGCTGAACACTCACTCGAGGTTGAAAAACTGAATGACGAGAACCAGACAACGCAGAAAATTGCAAACTTGGCTAAGCAGATAACAGTATGCTGTGAGACCCAGACCACGCCAACCATCTCAAACCCGAGAAACAAAGGGAAGCGTATCATTCCGTTGGATATGGAAGCGGAAATGGCATCCAAAAGCAAAAGGAAAAGGTCGAATGCACAAAATTCGCCTATTGAACACGCCTAAAAAGAAGGGAAACAGAAAACTGGCAACACCCCAGTTCTAGAAGCTAAAGGTTCGAATGAAAACCCAGTTGAACTTAGTGAGCCTAACAATGAAGCGGGCCGCGACTGGCAGATGGTGAGCAAGAAACAAAGGAAAAAACATTATCAATATTTGGGTGGGTGATCTGCCGAATCCGCGAAAAAAAAATTGCCCTTAAAGTGCTTCAAGTGCTGGCAGTACGGACATATAGCCAAATTTTGAACATGTGACGTGGATCGCGCTGGCCTCTGCTACAAATGCGGAGGAAATGGTGATGTATTTAAAGAATGCAAGGAAGAAGCAAGATGTATGCTTTGCAAGAACAGGACGAACCATAACCATGTAACAGGGAGTGGACATGGAGGCATTGAAAAAAGCACGCCGGCTATGAAGTTCATCCAGCTCAACCTAAACCATTGTGAAGTGGCACAGGACGTCCAAACAGTGCATGAAGCCAGAGTTGATGTCGCCATCTTGTGCGAACAGTACAAAAATATGGATGGGTGTAATTGGGCAACCGATCCAACCGGCAAAGCCGCCATATGGCCCTGTGGCAGACGGACCATACAGGAGAGGGCTAATAACCCTGATGCAGGATTTGTGCGAGTGAAAGTTGACGGTTTGCATATCTACAGTTGTTATGCACCACCTAGTATCACAATTGAAGAGTTTGAGTATTTCCTGGACCACTTGACTGCTGATGCACAACTGCGAAACCCTGTTATCTTTGCTGTTGTGCTGCTCAATGCTGGTGACACACCAAATTTTCGTAAAGGTGGTGCCTCCTCTGTGATTGATTTGACGTTCGGTAGCAGCTGCTTGATGCGAATGTTGTCTAAATGGGAAGTCAGCGAACATTACACGCACAGCGACCACCAAGCCATATTTTTTAAAATAAAACTTCCAAGGGTAGATGGACGTATAAAGCATACAAGGAAACCGGTAGGTTGGAGGGCAAGTACGTTTAAGCAATACCTATTTACGCTATTCCTGGACGATCCGAACCTCTTGGGGACTGCTAACGCGAAAGCGGCGCAGATGAATACGATCACCAACGCCTGTAATGCAACCATGGTAAAACGATTTCTAGATGGTCGTCGTCTACCAGCATACTGGTGGACTGAGCAGATAGCAAAATTGCGCCGGATGTGCCATCATGCCAGGAGAAAATACCAACGTGCATGGGGTACGAAGTCCTATCCTAGCCTACAGTGACACTAAACAGAATTGTTACCGCTTTATTCCCGCAGCAAACTGATGTGATCCCTGCCATCGGTGTAGTACCTGGCCCAGAGGAAGTTCCCTCGGTATCCAGAGAAGAGCTCGCCAGTGCGTGCCAACGATTTAGGAATCAAAAAGCTCCTGGACCTGACAATATTCCAAATATTGCATTAAATGCTGCCATGTGAGCTAGACCTGAGTAGTTCAAAGAAGTCTACAACTCATGTATGAGGGAGGGGGTATTCCCGGAACACTGGAAGAGACAGCGTCTAGTATTGTTGCCAAAGGGAAAGAACCCTCCAGGAGAGCCATCCTCCTACCGACCACTGTGCATGCTGGATACGGCTGGCAAAGTACTCGAGCGCATAATCTACAATCGATTGGAGAAAGCTGTGGAAAGGGCCGGAGATCTCGCCGAGCAGCAGTATGGTTTTCGAAAGGCTCGATCGACAACCGACGCCATTCGACGCGTCGTTGAAATCGCCAAGGAAGCTACAGACGGCAGAAGATGGAAGGGCAGCTCTAAAAATTACTGCGCTGTGGTCACCTTGGACGTCAAGAATGCATTCAACTCGGCGAAATGGAGCCATATTCTGAATGCTCTACATGTATTGCAAGTACCAGTGTACATAAGGAGGATAATTACAGACTATTTCCGCAATAGAGTGCTGATATATAATACAGATGACGGTGTCATAGAATACAACGTTACGGGTGGAGTACCTCAAGGATCAGTACTGGGTCCCTTACTTTGGAACATTATGTACGATGGCGTTCTGAAGCTCAGCGTACCTGATGAGGCAGAAATTGCGGGTTACGCGGACGACGTTGCTGTTGTCGTGGTAGCAAAGACTATAAAGGAAATAATGGAGATATGCAGGTTGACCATTATAATTATCAAAAGGTGGTTGATATCATTCGGAATTGACAAAAGTTAGTATCAGTATACCGCCTTGGTGCCTTAAGGGTAATATGTGGTTTCCGCACAGTATTCGATAACGCGACACTTGTTATTGCGGGGATGATCCCAATTGATCTACTTACAAAGGAGAGGAAGAAATGGTACCTACATCGTGAATAACCAGGGAGCCGACCATCAGAACGCATTACAACTCTGACAGAATGGCAAAGACGGTGGGATAGATCGGAAAAGGGTCGGTGGACTTACCGTCTCATACCATCCATCAAAAGTGGATAAATAGGCGGCATGGCTAACTTAACTACTACCTGACGCAGTTGTTAAGTGGACATGGTTGTTTTGGGGCATACCTTTACAGATTTAAGCATACCGACACTCCAGAGTGTCCGGCCTGCAAAGGATCACAAGAGGATGTGTAACACGTTTTTTTTTCAATGTTCGCGGTTTGAGACAACCCGGAGTGAACTGTCGGATATCCTTGGGCAGCGCCCAACACCTGAAAACATATGAACTAATGCTCGTTTCTGAAGAAACATGGAATGCTGTAAGCCACACTTCGGCGGTGGTACTGAAGGAGCTGAGACGCCTAGAGCGTGCAAGAGCAGAACAACGAACAACAAATCGTGATTAGATAGCAGTAATCTCAATCTATGGTTGAGACGCTGTGGAGAATAGAGCCGAATGATTAGTCACCTCCATGCGAAGTAATGTCTAACGATAGTTCCGCATGGAGGATGGATAAACGGGTGTGAGGTTTTTAGATGGAATAAATCCATCACTGTTGCTGAGATGTTTGCCACCATCAAAGCTTCGTCTTGTTGAAGATTTTCCTCATTTTACCCCTTTCCAAAAAAAAAAAAAACCTTCATACCATCAAACCATTTAACCATCATAACACTACACCATCATTCCATCATACCATCACTCAATCATACCATGAAATCATTACACCATTATCACCATCATCATCGTAACAAAACATACCAACATTACACCATTATAGTGATGTAATGATTCATACTAATATTCCATCAAACCATCATACCATCGTAACATCGTTCCATCATACCATCTTACCACCATACCATCGAACCACCATATCATCATGTCATCGTACCATCATACAAAAAACAACATACAATCGAACCTATATAAAATCATACCATCTTCCATCATACTATCATAACTTCGCACCATCTTACCATCACACCATCATACCATCGTACATTATCACCATGAATACTAAATTCATCATCACCAGCAACATTTTCAACACCATCCCCATCACCGCCAAGACAACCGTTAAAAAAATAAT
Source organism: Tipula vernalis (assembly GCA_958295665.1). NCBI lineage: Eukaryota > Metazoa > Arthropoda > Insecta > Diptera > Tipulidae > Tipula > Tipula vernalis. The sequence continues at coordinate 76,261,356 of OY282559.1, read as the reverse complement.
GATATACATACGTGTCGATTTATTTTTTATTTTGCAATAAATATCCAAAAATCAGCTCAATCGGTGAATTTTTAGAAATTCCTCCATGGTAACTTTGAACCTGATTATCTGACCGTCCTTAGTTCTTAAAGAATAATTGTGTGCAGTTTGGTTCAAATCGGTTAACGCGTGTGGATTTGTTGCCATACACAGGAAAAGTAAATTTGTACAATTTTATTTTAATTATATTAATCAAATTACTAAATTTAAGTTATTGGTTTTAAAATATGTTATACTCAAAGGTTTGATTTAAATATAAAACTAGAAATTTTTTCTGGTACGAGTATTTTTCATTGATAAAATATTAATCAAAAATGTTGAATTTTACATGGGTTCTTATGGGAAATCGTAAAATGTATCCCCCTTAAATAAAGCTTCATTTAAAATTAGTCTGATACTGACGGTTTTTATATCTAGGTGTTTTGATATAACATATGCACGCCATGTTTACACATCACCTTGAGAGTACTAATTGAACTTTTTTTTTATTATTATTTATTTTATATTCAAAACAAATCACTTTTCGCACGTCACAAAAATATTTTTAGCTCATGTAAACAAATGTTAAAAAGCCTACTTTTAATAAAGTTGTAGAAAACAAATTATCAGGCCTAAATTGAAGCAATTTTTGAATTTTGTTTTTTTTTCTGTTTACACAATTAATAATAATTCGCCCAATTTTTACCAGGACTTGAAAGAATTTTAGTTGAAGTTGTACAGCAAATACTATTGCAAAGTCGTAAATATGATAAATTTGCCTAGGGCTAGTATTATAAATTTTGATTATGAAATATAAGTTACAAGTAGAAGAAAATTTGATTCGAGATAAAGGGTTAGTTAGGTTGGATTAAATTTTTATTTAACTTTATCAAAAATAACTATAAAATTTATGTATAAAATGTTCAGAAAGTTTTAGGAAAAACTTCACAAGCACTTTAAACTATAACAGATATAACAAATTTATTTTTAATTTAAAAATGAGATGTTTACTGACAAATCTTCCATATTATGGTCTATTCACTCTATTCGCAGATAATAATTTATCAATATTTTCTCCATAAATATTTAGGGTACACCTCTAAGTGTCAGCAAATATTTAACACAAATTTAAGAAAACCATATACGTGACAAGTATGTAGTAGTTACAGATATACGTGCACAAGTTCATTGAATAAAAATTAACCAATAGACAGAAATTTATATTTTGCACATTGTTTTCGTATTTTGACGACTCATGTGATATTCTGCTAATATGACATTTGGAACATACGCCGTTTGATTAGAATACATTATCCTTGTGCCATGTGATTTCAATGATAAATAATTTACTATCATAATAAAAACCGTGACATTAAATTATCCAATATCTGTGACACATAAATTAATATACACATACGTGCTATAATGTGTAGTTAATTTCAAATCATCAAAAATGTTACACATCACTTTCCATTTCAACTTCATCAGCCCATAATTCAGTGTCATTACCGTATTAACAAATCATTATGCGAGTATATTAATTAAATTGTCATTATTCAAAACGATCGAGTTTTTACAAACGAGTAGTTACCTTAACCATACAATTTATTATAAATTGTATTTATATTCAAAATAAATACAACATAAATACTAAAGTGATTATATAATTTGACCGTGAAAGTATTTTGTTGTATGGTTTTTTTTTTTTTTAAATACAATTTAATGGAATTAAGATACGACAAAACCACTTTACCATATGAATAGACCCACCTTATACATACATCTTAGAAAATATAGTATAGAAATTTTTTGTAGTCATCTCTGTGTTATGGCATCTCATTTGTACAAAATTGTGTTGGTCAAGGTTGGAGATATTTTCGTTGACGCTTCATATAATTTTTTTTTTGAGTTCAATGCCCCTTCTATTAAATGTTAATCTTGAAAGTGTTAATTATTATAATGACTTGTATAAGATTTTTTTTTTTTTTTTTGTATGCTATCAGACATTTTATGTCGTTTATATTAAAATATTATAAATGAGCATGAAGTATAGCGAAACGATCTTTCAAACTAATTATAAAAACAAACGCATATGGAACTAGCATTCAAACTGTAATAAATCGCGACAACATCAATTGATATACAACATTGTTGTCTATAATGTAAAATAATACCGCGAAAAGCGAAAACCGGTAAACCACTTTAGCTGTACGAATATTTATGTAAGGTTTTATTACAATTAGACATGAATTATATATGTAAACATTATGTAAACAATTTGTACAATTACTATTCTATGCAAAATAATAATAATAATTATTATGTACGTTATAACAATACAATTTAAATTATTGTCGTCTGTTAATTAATTAATTCCGATGGTATTCTTTCATTTTTGCGTTCAATGAAAAAAATTCCTGTAGCGTATACTGACAAATTATGTAATTAGAAACGGAAAAGGTGCCATGTTTAGTTTATAATGTTAATAATCTATGTATAATAGGAGAACTAATTACTGGCTCCATAAATAAGTTGAAAATGGCTTAATAAACTTTTCCGTGTCTATCATGGTTTTGCTGTAAAGTTAGACATTCCGATTTTCAATCATATGAGTACATACATTAAGCTGATAAAAATGTAATATTTTATTTCAAAGAAATAAATGCTTTGGTGTTTAGTTTGCCCTTAGTGGTTCAAAAGTTAAAATCATAAAATAAAACAAACAGTTTTCTTTAATTCGTTATGAATAAATTGCTTTAACACGATGTGACTTTTATTTCAAACCGATTTAAGGCAAGATAAAATCGTTTTGACTAATTTAGTATGCTGCCAGCTGGTAAATTTAACACAGTTTTCTTTTTGCATCTACAAACTTTCCTTTCCTAACCTGTTAAAATTGTTTAGTTCACATCTTAACTAGGTTAGGTTAGATTAGGTTAAGGTGGTTGCCCAATTGACTGGCACATACAAATTTCCTCAACTCTATACTCATCGAACCATCCAGAGCTTACGATGATGCGTGCGTTGGGCTAGGTGGGGACAGACGCAGAGTAAGTGGAATACAGTTTCTTACTCCTCTTCATCCTCGCAACTTCAACCATAATCATTCGAGGAGGCTCCCAGTAGTGATTGCAATCCTGTGATCTCGGAACATAATCAATCCCGTAATCCCGGGATATTTTAAGACGAATCCTGGGATTTGGAAAAGTTTAAAAACTTAATTTTATACATTAAAATCTCGATTTTTGGAACTAATTGCGGATTGAGCTGTCTCTTATTTCCGATTATCCCTTAAATCCGAATGTACCGAAAATTTGAATGTATCATAGAGAAAGAACTTAGTTATTTCTTAACAGATTCTGATGAGATTAGACATTACGATCGAAATGGGATTCTAAAATGATTTTTATATGAAGTTCTGGAATATGGCCAATTAGGAAGGAACTTGGCTACTTCTAAACCGATTATAATGAAATTTAGCATGTATGAAGTTCTGGAATATGGCCACTTCGGAATAAACAAGGCCAATTCTTAACCGATTATGATGAAATTCTGTAAAGGTAGACGGAATTGATATGGGTTGGGAACGAAATTCTGTTTTATATAATTCTGTTTTACAAAATTCTGGTTTACATAATTCTGTTTCACAAAATTCTGTTTCACATAATTATTCAAAAAATTCTGCAATTAATTTTTTTGGCGCAAAATGCGTGTGTTTGTGTGTATATGTGTATGTGTTTATATATGTGTGTGTGTGTGTGTGTGTGTGTGTGTGTGTGTGTGTGTGTGTGTGTGTGTCTCTGTGTGTGTGTGTGTGTGTGTGTGTGTGTGTGTGTGTGTGTGTGTGTGTGTGTGTGTGTGTGTGTGTGTGTGTGTGTGTGTGTGTGTGTGTGTGTGTGTGTGTGTGTGTGTGTGTGTGTGTGTGTGTGTGTGTGTGTGTGTGTGTGTGTGTGTGTGTGTGTGTGTGTGTGTGTGTGTGTAATTAATAGTGTCGGAATTTTACCGGTTTGATATTTCTTTGGGAGGTGGGGTTTGATTGGACCTTCTTTATTATATTTATGTTATGAACCACTATTGGTATTCCTCTCGCGCTCAAGTCACTGTAACTTAACCAAAGTTTCTGCTGCGAAGCTGCAAATAGCAGACCAGTAATCATTTGAGCCCACCATACGTAAGTTGATGTTCTCCGGAATCGGGCAAAAGAAAAACACGTCTTATGATACTCTCCCTTACAGCCCGGACCCTCGGACATATCGTCGTGTCCGAACCAATACAGGTGTGTACGGAAATATCCAAGCAACTTTGGCGGTTTAACCAAGTACATCATTGATATGAGGTGAAATGTCCATCATCCCTTATCTCGTTCGTTCTAACGTTGTTGCCATTCAGATTACGATTCGCCCTAGCCGTTGTTTGGGATCCGTTAAGGAGTAGCTTGTGTCGCTTCCTTGCCAATAGATCAATTTGTCACTTTCCCGCTACTATATATGCCGCATCATCTGGTACCCAGCGAAATAAATGGATCAATCTTAGCGCACACCGTCGGTATGCTACATCCACATTTCTCTTAAACCTGATCTTATAATTATCCACATGGATGGCAATGGTTTCCCGCCTTTTCCTGCTCGAGATTAATATCACCTCCGCCTAATGTTCGGCTAACATCAGTCCTATCTTAGGTAACCACTGTTGGATAAAGTCTATGACCTCGTTACAAAAATTTTCCGCTTCGGCCTTAAATTTGGCAACCAACTTAACCGCAACGCCCCAGCTTTTGCTTCCTCACTTATGCGAAATCTAAACCCACCATTATACAAAATATTCTATAACAATGGACTCAGCGCCGAACAGTAAATATTTTATCTGAATCGATAATTGATGAATAAGTGTGAATTTTGTAAAACAGAATTTTAGAAAACGGAATTTTTCATAGCAGAATTTTTCGAGAAATAAAAGTTTCAAAAAAACAGAATTTTGAAAAAACAGAATTACGTGCCGATCCCAATTGATATCCTAAAATTATTTTTGTATAAAGTTCTGAACATTTTTAACTCTTGTGTCAACACGAAACACGGTGTATTTCGATTGCTTGCCGGTTGAACTTTTCAGTAGCAGCCTAAAACAGGAAAAACAATTATAAAAAAAAGTTAAACAAAATTTGTTTAGCACTTTAAGATTTAATTCGAGAAATATTCATTTTTAAATTGTTTGGAAAAATAACGGGATTTTGAGTGGGATTTTACAAACATTTTAAAAACAGCGAGGAATCCACCAAAGGACTACATACACACTTAAACACCATACACCAAACTAAGTGCCAGAAAAGAACTTCGCAATCAAAACAAAGGAGTGCTAAAAACAGTTGAAAACTGCCGAACCTAAATTAGACCGAATTTTTGAAGATAGCATACGACAGCTCTTATGACAGAAGAAGATACAGATGAAATAGCTAGAAATGATTTTGATGTGTCACATGTCAACATTAAACCAATTGTCGATAAAATTCGCAAAATTGTCGGAATATTTCAACATTTGCCGACAAAAAATGATAGCGTATTGGAAAAATTATGTTGAAGAACGTGACGGCCAAGATAAAGCCTGGCTGTTAGAGATACCAAAACACAAAAATCTTCGTAAATAAGTCGTAAACGATTCTGAGTTCCAGCAAGCGTCAACTTTATTACGTTTTATAATTTATTATAAAACGTAATAAAGTTTATTTTCAATTCTGCATCCCATCAAAGTTGAAGCTCTTACGCACTTGCTTAACTATGAGACAGTGTTCGGTAACAACCGCCACGACCCTACTAATATGACGTCGCAGAAGTGGTAAAGTTGTCCAGATCTTGACCGATCAACTTTTGACCAGATCTGCCTACTCATAACACCTGAGGTACTATTCGATCATCTGTAGTTCGCTGCTCTCCTAGTTTTTTTCTAAAGCAAAAAGTTTACATGTAGCGAGCGGAATTTCAAAATTTACCTTGGTAAAATGAGGTAATTTGTACGCTGAAGAGCGAGTTCATTTCCATGCCATTTCATTCCTCGCATTTCTAGCCCTGGGTTACCTTCGACGTAACGAAGCATGATCATAGCGTTTTAATATCGTCTTAACTAAATTATGTTAAGTTTTCGTATGTTGGCACCACGTTAACACTCGAATGAGCGAGGATTTTAACTTAGTTTTATGAATATACCAATCTGTTCAAAAAGTGCTCATGAATTGGTCATTTAAACATCGCATTGATGGTATCCGATTTTTTTTATGGTTAGGATATGGCCTTGTCTTACGCAGGGGCGCGTCAGTTATGTGCAGCGTATGTGTGGAAACGCGACTGGGAGTTAACCTTAGCCCTATGAGAATTACCCTCAGCCCGATATCATCGAAATGATGAAATTGATTGAAGAAATTAAAAACGAAAATGGATTCTCATTGTGTTCATAATAGTTAGAGATGAGAATGAATCTTTGAGCCTTTTTTGAGAATGCCAGTTATACGTACGAAATTTTTTTTTTTTAAAACGCAAAAGCTTACACAAGATTTCTTACGTTTTGATAACGAAAAAACGAGACATGAAATTACTCATATGAATGGTGTGAGTTTTTTCGATTTTTCGTTTGAGTTATTTTATTGCCCTCTGTAGATTGCATTTCGAATACCAAATAGAGTCGAGTTGGACGATAAATAAATTAAGTCACAGGACCCACATTTCTGTGAATTTTTAACAATGCCCTTGACTTGGTTTAAAATTAAATCAAAATACAAAAGGGTTTCAAATCTAAGTTTTGCAATCACCAAAATTAAAATGTTTTTAGAATCATGTAACTACTGGTTTAACTTAAAATTTTCAAATTGTTTGATCTCAGGAAGGTTTTTTGCAAAATTAACAGTCTCAAACCCTTTAAATTGAAGGTAAAAACGGAAAGCTTTGCTAAAAACCTCAAAGATTAGTTGTTCACAATTACGAAAAAAAACATTATGGAATCCTATACGATTCAATTTTGAAGCGCGTACAACAAGACATTTTATATGGAAAAATATTTCAAATGCAATAAAGTATTATAAAATCCTCCAGCTACGATGCTCAATTCATCATTCACTCGACTGTGGTGTCCTTTCTTGTACAGAGGAGATTTGAATAACAATAAAATAATAAATTCTACAATACATTTCCAGAAGATTTATTAAGGAATTTCCCTTCTTTTCAAGAATATGTCTACCTTCCCAGAATACTTCTCCCTTCTCCTAAATATTTTTAAAGAATTTATCTATAAATAAACGTGTTACTATTTTAGCGTAGATTCAAACCTATTTTTTAGCCAAGACAAGTGATTGATGAATTGTGCGCCCCTTCCATTGTTTTATTTATTTATAATTTTAATTTATTTAAGTACAAATAAACACAGTATTCAGTTTAAAAGGAGAAATTATTACGAACCAATTTCGAAATTTTGGAACGGTTTTTGAAATTAAGGAATTCCACAATTTCTTCCAGATTTTATTTAAAAATATTTTATTTCATTTTTTCTCGTTCTTATTTAGTAACATCATCAATATTGCACGAGCAATATGCTATAAGAGCTTTCATTAGACAGATTAAAGGTGTTGAATACAGTCAAAAAGCTTCAAAAAAATGAAACTTTTCGCTTTAAAAGAATAAAACTTTAATTAAACATATTTGACAGGAGGATGATCGTGCATATGGTGTATGTAGGTAGCTAGTTTGAATACAAAACCAAATGAAAAACTATCATTTATTCAGCAAAATCATCATTAAATCTGACATTTCATTAACTTGAAAAGCAACTCGAATAATTACTTTGACAATAATTTTGGATAAAATTCTCTCGGGACGATTCCAATAATTTTTTCACAATGGAACTCAATTTAAATTTGTGATATTCTTTATCCGCCCCCTTAAAAACAATAACAGCTCAACAACAATAGAAGGTAATGCTCAAAGCAACGGGAATAATCTAGAAACAAGCAAGAGTTGCAACGATATTACGATTATGATATCGAGTACAATGTCTTCAAATACGTAATGATGCAAATAGTATGAAAAAGTTTTTTCGAAAAAACCAAACCCCTTTGAAATTATCACATTAGTTTTATTAAATTTATTTGGTGAAAGTAAAATGTCTCTTGATAAAAATAAGTATAATATGTAAGGATTTACTGTAAAAATAAAAAATAAAATTTGAATCTATCCGTCCCCTCGAACGACAATTTTCTGACTCACAATTAATGTTAGAATATTTAGTACTGAAGCGGGTAGCTGTCCACAATTAAAATCGAATTCGCCGTTTTTCATCTTCGGCCTTTAACAATTAGATCGATTTATAAATCTCTAATGTACTGTTAAAAATCCTTCAGAATTCTCCGTTCAGAAAGCATCCACAATGTTCAAAATTTCTTTTCACAAAAGTTGTACCGTTATGTTATGAGAGTAACGTGCGATTTGGCTGATATAATTATTTACTCAGTGCTTCAGTCTGAGCGGAGCCTCGCTGTTGGCCATTCGAAAATTAAACACAAGCAACAATACAAAATTAGAGTTCAACGTCAAATCTCTTACCGCCTATCTCCTCAAAGTCCTCCGCCCTAAAAGCCAGATATTATTTTAAAGACGTTTCATAGTAATTTGCCACTAAGATTTTACTGACCTTCAATATCAAGAAAACGTCACTGATATAATTTATATTTCAAAGCTTACTAGATATATTTTATTTTTAAATGATGACAATATTTTTTGCCACCAGCAAAGTATTGTAGGTTAACTTAGAAAATCCATATTACACCGTACACGGTTACCTACTCATTATATCTTAAAGACAACTATGGCACAATTGTTTGAATTTGGAAGATGTATTAACCACAATTTTACTTTCTTTTACTCTAGTAAAATAAAGTATAGTAATCATGAAAATTTTGGATCTTTAGATTTTTAGAGATTTATTAGTTTTGAGGTCCCCTGAGTCCGAAAAAGTGGGTTTCGAAATGGTGTCTGTCTGTCTGTCTGTCAGTCTGTCAGTCTGTCAGTCTGTCAGTCTGTCAGTCTGTCAGTCTGTCAGTCTGTCAGTCTGTCAGTCTGTCAGTCTGTCAGTCTGTCAGTCTGTCAGTCTGTCAGTCTGTCAGTCTGTCAGTCTGTCAGTCTGTCAGTCTGTCAGTCTGTCAGTCTGTCAGTCTGTCAGTCTGTCAGTCTGTCAGTCTGTCAGTCTGTCAGTCTGTCAGTCTGTCAGTCTGTCAGTCTGTCAGTCTGTCAGTCTGTCAGTCTGTCAGTCTGTCAGTCTGTCAGTCTGTCAGTCTGTCAGTCTGTCAGTCTGTTAGTCTGTCAGTCTGTCAGTCTGTCAGTCTGTCAGTCTGTCAGTCTGTCAGTCTGTCAGTCTGTCAGTCTGTCAGTTTGTCAGTCTGTCAGTCTGTCAGTCTGTCAGTCTGTCAGTCTGTGTCAGTCTGTCAGTCTGTCAGTCTGTCAGTCTGTCAGTCTGTCAGTCTGTCAGTCTGTCAGTCTGTTAGTCTGTCAGTCTGTCAGTCTGTCAGTCTGTCAGTCTGTCAGTCTGTCAGTCTGTCAGTCTGTCAGTCTGTCAGTTTGTCAGTCTGTCAGTCTGTCAGTCTGTGTCAGTCTGTCAGTCTGTGTCAGTCTGTCAGTCTGTCAGTCTGTCAGTCTGTCAGTCTGTCAGTCTGTCAGTCTGTCAGTCTGTCAGTCTGTCAGTCTGTCAGTCTGTCAGTCTGTCAGTCTGTCAGTCTGTCAGTCTGTCAGTCTGTCAGTCTGTCAGTCTGTCAGTCTGTCAGTCTGTCAGTCTGTCAGTCTGTCAGTCTGTCAGTCTGTCAGTCTGTCAGTCTGTCAGTCTGTCAGTCTGTCAGTCTGTCAGTCTGTCAGTCTGTCAGTCTGTCAGTCTGTCTGTGTCCTCTCTACAGCCCAGATGGTTTAACCAATCGAACTGAAACTTCAGATTTAAGCTTTTTTGATAAATTGGGAGGTCCCAGTGAATTTTACTCCAAATCGGCAAACCGGAAGTGGCCACTCCCTTGGTCCAGACAATTTATTTTGCAAATATCTTAAAAAGTATAAGGTTTACAAAAAAATACTTAATACAAAATGTTTCCAAAAATTAAAAACAAATAAAAATAAAAAATAAAAAATTAAAAAAAAAATTTAAAAATTTAAAAATTAAAAAAAAAAATTAAGAAAAAAATAAAATTTCTCAAAATTATCTGTTCGTAAAAGAAAGTCGTGTGTTGGCCACACCTCAATATTTTGAATTTGGAAGACGTAATTATCTCGGAAAATAGTTTAACAAGTTTGTTTAATTATTTGTTGTTAAAATGACCACCCCGACGCAGCGCTTCGATCGACTTCAAATTTTGTGAAAAGGTAGATGATGGATTTTCAAATTTATTATTAACATAACAAAAAAATCGTCGGTCTCGTTTTTGAGAAAATCTGTTTGGCAATTTCCATACTTCCACTGAAACCCCGTCTATTCTAGACTTAAATGGGAGGCAAAACAACAATAATAAAAATGTATGACTGGAAGAATGGACAGACGGAATGACGGACACGACATTTTGAAAATCACGAAAATCTGGAAAAAAAATGTTCGCCATTATAATACTTAGCCAATATAACTTTGTTATTGGGGGAAAACTAAAAATGTTAATTTGATGAAGAGGTACCGGTATCAGGGATGATATTTTGAGTGGATTAGGATTTTTTTTACTCCTTTGAATTTGAAAAGGTACTTTCGACCCAAAAAAGTTCTTTCATTAAATGTAGACGAGTGGAAGGAATTCCTAGCTATCGAGAAACGTGTGAACGGCGAATTCTATAAAGAGCATTTTAACATGACATTGATACAATTGAGGAAATCTATTTTCACCTTAAATTTATACTAATAAGGGAACAATTAAGTTTAAAACATGGTAATTAGACACGAGACATCCGGCCGAGAGATGCCACGATCATTCGACCTGCCGCTTCATTTGGATATGGAGAATTCACACAAGATTAAATTGACCGGCTTTACAACCGAAAACAACATATTCACAATTCTACAACAATATGCAAGTGTTTGATATCTGAATTTCGGAAACGGTGAATTATGCCTTACAGCTGCGTATTACGCAGAACTTCAGACCGGACTCATTGGCGACACTTTGTTTATATGGTCCTTCGAGCCGGATTGGTGCCTTTTTTTTAATAAACCTGTGAGTAAATTAAATAAAACTGTGACAAAATTTAATACCATGCGAGTATTAACTAACAAAAAATCGTTATTAAACTGATATAGTGCAAAACTTGAAGTGGAAAGTTATTGAGAACGTTTCGTGGAAACTATAGTCTTTAACCGCATATTGAGGGGCTTTGAAAATATTATAGCCCGCGAGTGAAAACTTTTAGCGACACCAAAAGACGGATGGATGGAATTCCTAACGGTGTGAACGGCGAATTTAATAAAGCCCATCAGAATGTCATCATTATTTTGAGGAAATCTATTTTGATCTGAAGTGTTAACTAATCAAATGGGAAAAATTGCATGAAGAAAATCATGCCTCCCAAAATAATATCTCGATGAACGATATAATATAAACTCAAAATAATTTTCTTCGAGAACTACTAGATCAATACGCCGATCAATTTAGAGAAAATCTGTAAATTGGACATATGAGGTGATTCCAGAAACCAATAATAAAATAAATAACGGGATAAGTAAAAGTTAAATGGGAGCGGCACAGTTATAATGTTCCAACCGAAAGAACCAACCGACCAATGCCGTCGTCATCAAATCCAAAACCACGTGAAGATTCATTTAATAATACATTAACCGGAACTTAAATATATTTAATAGAAACGGTGTTATATCGAAACAAAATGAAATCAAAGCGAAGAATACAGCAAAAATAATGGGACAATTGTTATTTCAGGGAACATAAAAAGTAAATTTGGTCGAAGATAAACTACCCGAACGATTCTTCAAGTTTTTTTTCTAGAACAAGGCCTGTAGCGATACAACTGAAACCTGGAAAAACTGTGACAAAATAAGTTAATGTTGAAACTGATATTAAATCATAACTGCCATTGCAGTTGAACCACCCGTTTCGACAGCACGAACGAAAAAAACAAACCTTTTCGACGGTGATCCAACTTAACTGCATCTTTATCATCATCGTCGATGTTAGAAACAAGAGCAACTGTCGACATGAACTGTCAGATGACAACAACCAAAATGAAAATAGCGAAATGAGGTCGATAATACCATGTAAATCTTCAACTGAAAATGATGGCAAAGAATATACATCAGCGAAATCCTAAGCAAATCCATCACAAGAATTGAATCACTGTATATCTACAGTAACCAGAGCAACTGATGTAAAACCATTATTCTCACGAATATGGCAAGGTGATTGGAGCAAAAGTTGTGACTAACCCCGGGCATAATATGTTATGGCAATGTTACAGCGAGTTCCTATAATAATGCTGCAATATGTATTAAACGTCTGCATCGTGTTGAGTTGAATGGTCGCATGATATTACTCGAACAAGCAAAGTCAGATTTGAGAACATCAATAAATTCTATTGTTTTAGCTTTTATATATCTCCTCTGGAATTTCTGTATAATATGCACTTGAATGGCGTAAAATACATGAGTTGTGGTAGAATTATCTCGATTCCAAATCACGTCCAATTAATTCTGGTATTGTTAAATAAAAAATCGTTGTTAAATAAATATTTAAGGGTCACATTGATTTTCAGACTAATTATATCAAAATTCCAGTTGAGGAACTTTTTGCTCTGCGGTAATTTAAAAAAACAGAATAATTTGAAAAATTAGATCTATTTGGGTCCGTGCCGCAACCATCAGCTAGCAATTTTATTATTAAGCAATACTCGTACATGCGGATTTTCTAAATTCGAGATGGAAGCTTAAAACAGTTAAATTAAAACTAATTTGCATCTTCATTTCATACAAACATAAAATTTCTTGAAAATCAAAAGGTGACTGGAAAATCGTAAAATATGATACGTCATTACAAATTCTTAGATGCGGAATTTCAACAAAACCTTAAGGCAACGTTAACGTAACGTTTAACTGTGCAAATTTAAGCACAAGTCCATCGTTGCAAGTCTACTTTTGACTTTTTGCTTTCGCTTGTGCAAGTCTATCGAAAGTCAAAAAAATTACAGCAAGAATTTTTTATCGAAATTGCTTTCGGTAAAACGGAATCCTCCGGTTATTTTCTGTTTGTTATTAACTCGTAATTAAATGTATGTTGATTACTTTCTTAAGTCATTTAGGTTTTTACATATTTTCATTGAAAAAAAAAATCACAAGCAACGAAAATTCAAATATTTAAAAATATTTAAATTATCGCATTTATATGCGATTTGACGATTGTCGTATTAAACCTTTAATAAGACGAGAGTGGAGGGATGGGCCGAAAGAGGGGTAAAATGCAATAAAAACTTAAACCCAAAGATCTCTGCTTTAAACAAACTGAAAACATTTTTTTTTTTACGTAAAAATACATTCAGGCCTGAAAGTACTCTCAAGTGCTTGAAAAAAGGGTTACCCGAAACACTCATATATCAACAGGTATACCCTGGTACAGTTTTAGTTTACCATATATTAGCGCACAGAGCGTTTGAAATTGTTCAACCGTTATTTAGAAGCTCGATAGAGTCGGGGCTTGTCCCACTTTTACCGGAGTTGAACCTTGAACCTGGACCTGGTGTTGCTATAATCATAAACTAAAATCTATTTTAGATGAAGTCATGAGTAATGTGCTGACTAGATAGTGAATTTTGGTTTTACTTGAAACTGTACAAATAAAGTTGTCTCAATTATTTCAAAAATTTAGAACTTTAAAATTTCGTTTATTGCAAGGAGGACACGGTTTTTAAGTGTGTGAAAGGCAGACGTTAGCATATACAAAGCGTAAAAGAAAATGATTGTAATTATAGTACAACTTGTCCACTAATTAACTTGATAGGGACTAGTGTTACTTCCACACTGCCCCGGGCACTAAAATTTTTGGTCAATAAAAAATCCTTGAAAATATCTTGATCTTGACGGTGTAAACCACGTTGCGGTTATAACATTTACCTTTTCCAGTGCTTTTAATTTTATTACTCAATGAATGAGTTATTATTTTAAATACTAGCTAAACGTCTCCATTTAAAAAATATTGTAAGATGATTTAAAAAATAAAGACATTAAGAAAAAATAATTTCTTACGAGAAACTCGGCACTTACATAGCGGATTTCCTGAACAAAAAAAAAATAGATAGGACGTTTGAAACGATAAAAACAAATTTATCAATTGAAATTATCTTATTCCATCTTATAAAAAGTAAAAAGTTGTTAAATTTTTTTTTTTTTCAAAAAATACACATTACCACCAAACCGAGAAGATAACACAACACTTAACACTAATCGGCTTAAAAATAAAACATCAAAAAGATTTATGTTGTAAAGTGGTCTGATGGGACAACGTCATTCAAAAGGTATACACCATAAATATATTATTGTGGATTGTTTACATTTGTGTAGTTATTAACATACTCGTCATATTGGTCGCCCCACTATATACATATATGTATGTACCTATGAGTACATAACAAAAACAATTACAATTATTTTGATAAAGTTTTCTTTTTCTACTTTTCAGTTATCTTTACCAAAGTTATTAACTAAGCTTACAATACTTTATTATACACACACAAATATGTATATGTAAAAATATACATACAATACATGTTTTGAAAATGAAGATCTCACCTATACCTCCTCCCCACCATATTAGCAGCGCGCGATTATATTGAAACCAAAAACCATGATATAAGAATAATTGTTTTTCAAAAAATTTGTCAGTATCACATTTTAATTTTAAGTTAAAACACTTATAGTTTTGTCCCATGAGAAGGGAGCACTACAGTGTATTTAGTCTGCATAAATAAGATAAAGTTAATTTTTTTTTTTTGTTTTTTATTGCAAATATAAAATAAAAGTGAAATTTTTTGTGAAATTATTGATTACAAAGTTTTGGGACAAGTGTTTTGTTAAAAAAAAAAAAAGAAAAAAAATGTTTTACAACAAAGGTTCAATTGTTTTATTTGCTTTAATAAGTGTTGCTGTGTGTCAATTTCCAAATGGACGGAAATTAGAAGCACCAGTGCCAGCATTATGTGCCCAACGTGTTATACACGAGCGTACACCAGATGGCAAAGGGTATATATTAAATATAAAGAATCAAATGTGCAAAAAATTTTTACTTTAACGGATTTTTTCGTAATTAGATATTTCTTCTCGTGGCGTGATCCAAGCTTACAAGGTGTCGAAGAAGATTGGCTAAATATACGAAATTTCTGTCGTCAACGGTGCATGGACTCTGTATCGCTTGAGACAAGCATAGAAAATGAATGGATTAAACAAAGAATTGTTGAGGGAAAAGTAAGTAAATCATTCTTAATTTAATGTATAAATGGATAAATTTTACAATTTCCAATATGACACATCGATAAACGCGATTTGTTGTGCTTAACCATTGCATTGTCGCATTATCACAATTATTTAATCAGGAGAAAGTATTTTTTTTTTTTTTATTTCAAAATTAATTTATTAATATTTATGCGTTTATTTAAAATATGTCTTCTATATGGTTCGAACTGTGATTTTATTTTTAACGATAGACGTATTTTGTGTAAATTGTTTTTTTTTTTAAGTTTTAGAAATTGTTTGCATGCATGAATTGAATTACAATTGATTGCTGAGTATTTTAGTATTTGATGGATTACACGCGCCTTTTTTTATTCTTATTTTACCAAATTCCATCAAATTTTGGTTGAAATTAATAATCAGTGCAGAATATGGATTTGGGAAAATTTGCGCACATTTAAAAATTATTACTACATTTCATCATCTTAACATTCGTTTTCTTTGGGCGTTGCTTAATTTATGTACATATATGCTTTCGTTAATACTTTGATTAGGCCTTGAGACTATTTGGTTGCGGATAGCAAATATTTTTATTAAGTTGATTAGCACCTTAAAGATTATGTTCATAACATTATAATTCATAAGGTGTAAGAGGTGTGGAATATAAATGTTTAATTTATCGTAAACCCGTTTTATTTCAAATAAATTGTATAGACAGACACATTTTCTCACCTAGTAATTCAAAAATGCCGATTAGAGAATTGGGATTTATAGAAAAAACAATGGTGAAATCATTTTCAGAATTTTAAAATCATTAGAAGGAAACTCAAAATCCATTAATTAAAATAATCAAACTTTTAAACTCGTTTTCTTAAATTAAAGATTCGCAGTCACTCAAATATGAGAGTTAATAAAAATGTTTACTCATTTTCTTTAGAAAGTGTACTCAATTTTTTAAAAACTTCAATAACAACTACATAATTTCCCAATCGGAAATCAACCTTAACATCCAAACAGTAAAAGTCTAAGAATCTCACAGATTTGTAGAAAAACTAAATTTCACGAACATTTTCTTGATTTGTAAATATACAATGAACAATTGTTACTAATCTGTTACATGAATAAATTTTATTTGTATTCAAACAGAAGTGATGTAATATATAATCTGTTTTGACATCAATTAAATTCTAAATAAATATTTAACAATTTTTTTTTTTTCATCATATTCATTGCAGCAAAAATACATTTGGACCAGCGGTCGTCTATGTGATTTTAAAGGTTGTGAACGTCCCGATTTACAACCAATCCCAATCAATGGATGGTTCTGGACAGCTGAACTTCAAAAATTGGCTCCAACAACGAATCGACTACAAAATGATTGGTCAGAAGGTGGTGGTATTGATATACCACAGCCAGACAATCGTGAATTGAAACAAGGCGGTGCACAAGAAAATTGTTTAGCCGTACTAAACAATTTCTATAATGATGGTGTTCATTGGCATGATGTTGCATGTCATCATCGTAAACCGTGGGTGTGCGAAGAAAATGATGCACTATTGAAGTATGTGCGCAATACAAATCCAAATATTAGAATTTAAATTATGCGTTTTAATTACATAATTTTTGTTATAAGAAGATTGACTATAGAAATTAATTGATTTTAATTTTAGAAGTATAAACCAAATATTTGATTAATTTAAAAATTATATATTGTATTTTCCGACGTGCACAACATTTGTTATTACATCAATTTTTTTTTTTTAAGAAGTTGCATTTTGCGTTATGTATTTATGAAAAATAATTTTAGTTTTTTTTAATTAAGTGAATTAATTAATTTTATACTATATAATTTACGAGAAATAAAATTAATTTTTATTAAATGAAGTCGAGTTTTTATTTTAATTTTGGTGTAATGTCATCGCCACGGCCAGAGGTATGTATAGCGAATAGCGATGTTGATTAAATACAAACGTATTATGATTTGTGAATTAATTTGTCAGTAAAATAATTAGGTCTAGTCATACACATTTTAAAATACCAAATGATTGTGGGTGACCAACTAAGCATACCATACTAATTTGACCACCCATATATTATTAAAAGGAAGGGGCGAGAATTTGATCTAAAAATATTCTAAATGATGTCTTTTAAAATTAGAACACTATAGAACATAGAACCACAATTATATATAGTCGTAGAATTGGGAAGTTTTTCCTAAATTTGTTGAACTTTTTTTTTATAGCAAATGTGTAAGTGAAAATTAATGATTTGCATAAATACATTCAGGCGCACTAATTTAATACTACAACGGTATTTGCTACAAGTTAAGTGTTTAATAGTCGCATTTCTTGGCATTCCTTTGGTGATCAAAGTTTACATTGAAGCTGCATACATGCTATACTTTTCTGGTGAAAAAATGTACACCACGAAGTTAGCTGTATGAGTTGAATTTTTTCCAACTAGAACAAAAAGTTCACCAGGGTAACCAATTTTAACTAAAAATTTTACTATATTGCAAACTTCGTGGTGTACATTTTTTCACCAGAATTGGAGCATGTACGCACCTTAAAAGTAACAATCAACAAAAATTTAACAAAATTTTGATCCGAGTAGTTGTTTGTATTGCTTGTCGTTCAGATCAAACTGTAAGAAATGCTGCTTATATTAATGCTGTGTGCCTCAGAAGACTTTTCAAACTAAACTTTTCAAATTTTGAGGCTTTCGCTATTTCCTCATAGATGCTTGGTGAAAAGGCACTTTACGAGATTACTTTTCGACGACTTTTCAATTTGTATGACATACAGTTTAAAATACGTAGTAAGTAATGGAAAGTTGGAGGAGGAAGTGAAGTACTATAGTTAAACTGGAAGTGGAGAAAAACACCACAGAAGACTGTCGAAAATTAAAAAAAAATGTAACAACCTAATGATTATACACTCCGCTCCACTTAATCACGACACCTATTATATTGATTTCAAATGTCAATAACTTCTACATTTCTGCAATTAGAATATCACTTTTTACATGCATGTGAGAGTACATTGTTGTTTTTTAAAATAACTGTAAAACAGATAACAACAATAAAACCGTTACCTCTGTTTTGTTCGTTATTCGTAATCTAGTAAAAAAACGTGCAATTAAAATGCGTCACTTGATTATGACCAGTAGTGAATAGTTGTAGCTTAAGAAAGCTACGGTAAAAAACTTTGTTAATTAGTCTTGATTTATTATTTTTAATTAAATTTATCAATAAAAATTTTCCGACGAAAAAAAAATTAATTTCAATGGTCCTGGCGGGCATCAGTTTTATTTCCATGAGTCCGAAAATGCAAACCGGTTCCATTCTTGCTTCCATGACATGTGGTTTTTGGCAGATTCCAATAGGTTTGCTTTGCATGATGCATTCAAAGGAGGTTTATTTTCGAATTTTTTCGATTTAAGATGCGTAGCATAGTTAATCACAAGTCGAATCATTGATAAGCTTGCTTTGACCTCGGTTTTTGCCTTAATTTTTTACGCAGATAAGCATGAATTTGAAGCTGATCGAATAACCGCCCGCTTATCCTGTAGGCTCCGCAATGCGTCCTTCTCTATTTTTACCATAGTTTTTAATATTATTGATAAAGGATCCAAAAACGGTTTTCCCTCTATCAATTCCGCTATTTGACGATATGAGAATTCTCCTTCCTTCAAAACTCCGATCTTAGCTGCCGGATCTAATGGACATTTAAATCCAACGTCACCTATTAGAAAAAAATACATGAGGTGGGAATGTTTGTTTGCAATATAATTGACTATTCCTTAGGCCCCTTTGGTCATGTACGGAACCCGGGGGCACAACAAATATTAATAAATTTACCAGAATTATCGCATATACTGCTTTATTTATGATTTATATATTGACAGTGTAACGCAGTCGGTACAACAATTTTTATGTGGCATCCATCGATAACACCTAACGCTTTCGAAAATATTGATGTGCCCGATCGTCGATTAAATTGTTTACCAAAAATACTATATGAATCTAAACTTGGCAATTTTATTACCTTTGGTACAAGCTTCACAAACATATCAAGAATTTTGTGAACAATTGTTCTTACAGTATATCAATATATCAATTTAGACTTATACCAGGGACCCTATAGCTCGCTGCACTGGTCAGTCAATATAGAAACCTAGAAACACGGAATTTTATTGAAAATTTGAAACATTTAAAATGTTTATGTTGGGCGAATAAACAGCATATTTTATTAAGTGAATGAGCAGGTATAAGTGTTTGCGGATATAAGCATTATCATTAGCAAATATATGCTTGTAAATTTCAGTTTTGTTTTAGTTTCGTGTTATGTATAAATAACATAAAAATGTTACTGTAACATAACCTCACAAATTATATATATATATATATATATATATATATATATATATATATATATATATATATATATATATATATATATATATATATATATATATATATATATATGTATATATAAATGGTTTTCAAATTCGAGGTATCTTTTTAAATAGTCCGCCATTTTATTTTTTGTACTAGACATGTATCACATGTTATTTGGCAGATGACTAGAATGGATCGCTACACGAGTGAACAACGTGCTTTCATTATTAAAACTTATTTTAAATATGGTGAAAGTTATTCCGAAGTTGAAAGAAAATTTCCACAAACCGTGCTATTAAGCTTATCATTGATAATTTTGAAGAAACTGGTTCAGTTCAAGTAAAATATGTCAGCTGTTAGAACAAGTGTTGCTGAAGAGCCAAGGACATCAATTAGTCGTCGTTCGCAGTAATTAAGCCTCAAACCAACAACTTTTGTGGAGTCAATTGGAAGATATTGATGTACAGAATATGTGGTTTCAACAGGACGGTGCAACATGCCACACACCAATGCAATCAATCGATCTTTTGAAAGAGAAGTCTAATAATCGAATAATTTGTCGAAGAACAGACGTGAATTGACCACCAAGATCATGCGATTTAACGCCATTGAACTTCTTTTTATACGAGTCGGTTTATTTTTTATTAGACGTCATTTATTTAAACGAGACATTGAAAAATTTAGCTGGCTATAAGACACAATTGAATACTTTTCACCTACTGACATCTATTTAAATATTGCATGAATTACTGGGTCTTACAAAAGTTTAGTTTGAAAAGTCTCCTGAGGCACCCAGCATAAGACCGAATTCAAAAGTAAAAATAAAACTTTCAATACATAGACATAATGATTAATTTTCAACATAGAAAAAATGCATAAAACATAGCCACTAACAGAATATGAAATGTATTGAGAAGTTGAAGCATTATTAAACAAAGCTATCGCAACGTACCTGGAAACAGAGTTGCAAGAAAACCGTTGTTTATTATTTTAAACAAAACACGTGTAAACAATTTTCACAAATAAAGATTTTCCAGAACAATTCCTGATAAACATTTTGTAGTTTTTGACCTGCAAAAACACCGAGGAAATACTGATGAGCCTATCGGGCATCAAACATCAGTCTATAATACTGAACCTTTACGTACGTGTAACTCTTACGTACGGAATCGTTATTTTTGGAGCTTCAGGTTACCGTAAAACCAGTTTATTTTATTACTATTATTGAAATTGGTTGGAACCCATAAAGGTTCCGCATTCAATGTCACAAGGCCTCGTGGTGCAAACCTTGGATTCTATCCCAACTCACGAATGAGCACTGCAACCTTGGCAAACTGCATCAGTTTAGACCAAGGGAAAGAAGGCCTCCTACAATTAAACAATTGGAAACGAACACTTTCAAAAGCTGGACAACTATATACAAAGTGAATACAACTCTGTCATACTCTTGATTTCTAGTATTTTCATTGACCTGCGAGCGTTCGTCTGCTGTTTTGCTTACTCGTTCGAACCAAATATTTCGATTATGCAATATGCGTCGACCAATTAATATAAGAAAGCATTATTTCCTTTTTATGTCTTTAATTAATAGATTAAACAAGCTTACACGTTGTTTAATATTTGGCAAACCGTTTTACACTTCAACAATTTTGGAAGATGTCTTAAATTTCACAAACAGATATCTGAAAATGATACGTTTGTATTGTATTACATGATTGTTGATTACGGTTCGATTGAAATGCCAGCATATATTGAGCTATTGTATGCATTGTGATAGGAACATTGGAGTGTGTCTTGAACCATGTTCAACCACCATTTGTTATTGAACCATTGTATGCATTGTGATAGGAACATTGGAGTGCGTCCCCAAAGGGATTCCGTTAACAGACATGAGAATAGAGGTCTGATGCGGTATAGTAGCTGGCTAAAGCTCACGGTGCGGCGTGAGGTTTTTCAGACATAATCTCATGCTTGAATAACCGCATGAAGAATAAAATTAAATGGGAAAAGGAAATTGAAAACTGTTTTGCCACGGCCTCAGCGGTTAAGAAAATAATAAGCCTGGAGTGATCGATCCGAAGTGACATCTTCAACTCCAAGCGATCTCCGCCGTGATTGCCTTACGCCTACCGGGATGCTGTTTCCCAGTCGCGACGGCTACCGATGCCGATTAGGTATGGAATGATGCCCGCATGACAATCCCAGCGACGACCCCCTGGAACGGAAGACGTTACCCCGACGCGATCAACTCAGATGGCGTGCCGCCCTCCAGCACAGCCTGTCCTGGAGGAACGAACGGCACGCACGAAATAGAAATGGAAAAAGCCGACCTTCCACATGGTCGCACCTCACACCATCCGATCAATCAAATTATTTACACGCACATGGTGCGACGTAGCACATAACAACAAGAAAATTCAATAAGAATCTTGTCTTACGGTTTGAGCAAAAAAATGAGGTGTCAATACACTATAATTACGTTAAAACTGATTCTACGTTAAGATTTAATTTCACTTTCACTATTTACTGTTTGTCAAAAGTAAAAAAAAAGATAAGGAAAACTGCACAATGTACCAAATCTTCACTGAAAACCCGTTAACGAAACGAACCACACCCAAAACAGAATATGCGAGAAAAAAAACAACGGAAATTTTCCAAACGCATCCAAATTAAAACGAAGAAAAAAGGAAGAAAAATATGATCAAATTTGCTCTGAGTGGGGTGACCAACCATCGGTGCACCACTACTAATCGACGATATGACCGTAAGAACAAATATAAAAATATATGAGAAAAAATAACGGGGGAAAACAAACTGTTACAAAAATTTACAATTGTTTTTCCTCGTTGCGTACCTTTTATTTTTATATGGCCCGTCCGGCCATCCGCAACCAGCGCCGACGCAGGATCCCCCTCACAATGGTTGCCCTGCCCCCACGGGCGGAAATACAGCTTCAATATCACAACTTTACCACCGTTAGTTAACGGTACGGTATACTACGACAACAGCAACGTACACTTTTTTTCTCCCAAATGAAGCACAAAATCACAGTTCTGCAACGGACCACTTATTTGACGGCAAAACTGGACACCAACTTTCCTTTTCTTTTTATTATTTATGAAATAACTTTAAGCCCTTTTTATTTATTTTTATTTCTTCATACAAAATTTTAGTTTATACAACTTTAGGTTCACACTATTTTTATATTTATAGTTATGTATACAGTTTTTTTTTTTTAATGGTTTTATTTATTTATTTAAACATTGCAGGTATCAAATTATGTGATAATTTAAAACAGAAGATTTATACTTTAATTTAGTATACACAAAGTTTTATTCTATTTTTAGATTTAATTGGTAACATTAGAGTTACTCTATTTTTGTTTATACCCAAAAACAATGTCTGATCACAAAAAAAAAAAAATTGAATTCCACAAAAAAATGAATAATAAAAAAAAAATGGAATTGCAACGTAATTCCTATGATTCACATTTATATCTTTTTAAAACGAAAGTTAAACACCTCACCATGGAGGCAATAAAAAAAACTCGACCAATTTATAGTACATATATCAATATCAAAACTAGACTTTCATATTTTTTATATAAAAAAAATATTGACTTATCGTCAACCAATGCAAAACTAGACTACCCAAAATCAAAAATATTTTTCCTCAACAAGAAGAAAAATAAGAGTCAGAAACCTTCCCCCTCCTATTTTCTCTCTTCTCGCATCGCTTTGCATTTCGTTCGCTGTATCTGTGCAGTGTGCACAAATTTTTTTTTTCGTTTAAATAATTGAAATTTTTATTGTATTTATGTTTGGTGCAGAAATACAACGAACGAAAAGCAAAACGACGGCGAACATATGTACACATTTATTCGCACGGCCACATCGGACTCGTCGAATACACCGATCGGTCAATTCCCCGCTCAGAGCAATTATATCACGCGTTAAATAAGCCAATAACACCAGAAGAAAAATGGAATATTCCAGAGGCAAAACCAACATTAATGTACTACAAGCCTGATTGTCACCAATATTCTACATTTATTTTGCGCTTATACATGAAAGTATTGGTGATCGACAGATTATATAAATGAGGGAGAAAAACATACAAATTGTAGATAAAACAAAACAAACGAATTGTGGAGGGAGAATTGGGTATGTTAATAATGGAAAAAATTAATTGGGATTGGTTAGATGAGAGTATTTTTATTATATTTTCGCACTAACACTTTCAACTATAAGGTATTGAATGTAAGAGGGTATCTGCGTGCTTCATCACTGAATCAGGCTTATAGTATTACATTAGTGTTGGTTTTGTCCAGAGGGAACATACTAATAAGTAAAACAAACTATCTCTCATAGTACACAATACATGTACAAACACAAATTCGTACAAGATATGTACGTTTGCACATATCGATGAGGAAAGATAAAAATACGTAAATGCAAAAAGAATTCAAAATATGTTTGTATACAAGAGGATGGAATGCTTTACTTAAATTTGGTAAAGCATAATCTGAGCATCATATAACCCTATGGTGGTCATGGTATTTTTATAAAAAATTTTAGTTTATATGCGCATTTGGGGATTTCCGCAATTTTCTTTTCTTTCTCTAAGTGGAGACGTATGCCAGTCGTAACAACTGTAATATCACTTGTTTTTTTTTAAATAATTGATATTAAAATCCTTTTTGTAACAATGAATATGTTGAGTTGATGAACGCCATAATATAGACAAAATGACTCTTGAATGTTGAAATCCAGAGAAAAATGATGTTCTGATGTCAAAATTCAATTCTATCAAAAAAAAAAAAAAATAGAACCATCTATCGGACGGCAGCATACTACCTTGATCAACAAGTTCCCGGAATAACCACCGTGTGGCGCTCCCATCGTTCTGATTTGAGTTCTGTTTTCACCATGGTTTTCACCATGATAACGCATCGTCGCACAGTGCCATCATTATTCGTAATTTTTTGACGAAAAATACAACAAATACCATCCAACAGCCACCTGATTTGGCTCCCTGTGACATCTTTCTGTTCAATCGAGTTAAAAAACCAATACGGGGAACGCGTTTCAGCAGCCGAGAGGAAATAATGGAAAAATCGCCAACACACACAGAGTAGATATACTCTTGACTACGTAACTTTTGCAAATGTCAAGCTATGACGCTAAGATTTAGAGGGAATATCAACAACAGATGTACCAACTTAACATAAAAAACAGAACTTAAATCGGAACGATGGGAGCGTCACACGGTGGTTATTCCGGGAACTTGTTGATCAAGGTATTATACCAAAACGATTTTGTTGACCACGCGAGCATATTCTGTAAATATGAATCATTTCGGTTTATAAATATAAAATTTATTAATAGCTTGACCACAGCGCCACCTATCGGGTCCAGATTTTGTGATTTTCTTTTTTGGCACTAAGTCAATATACTGGGCGTGTTCGGTATGGCCAAAATGAAAAAAAAATCACGATATTTTACATCAAACTCATTTCCTGCTAACTTCACCTCGTTAAATATTCCGTCAAACCTGATCGTCAAACTCTGCTGAAAACGCCGGTACACATTGAGAATGAATTATCATTTTTCACCAAATTATGTCAGAAAATTGGTAAAATAGTGAAAAATGTATGTTTTCAACTTACAACAGCCATCTCAAATTCAAAATTTTCAACAATAAATTGAAATTTTCTATTAAAACTATTAAAATTTGATATTTAGTAAATGCACGATATTTTAGCTATCGTTAATTAGAAACTTTCGGTTTTCACTATTTTAGCAATTTTCTTACCTAATTTAGTAAACAATGAAAATTCATTTGTAAATTGCAAACAAAATCTGTAGGACTACAGATTCCGATTAAGGCACTATTTCGGTTTTCCTAGGGAATTGCGAATTGATTTATTTTTATTGTGATTTTTTAGTGTTCTTTGTATTATTTTTTCCAAAGTATCAAACTAAATTTTGGGAAAAAATTGTTCCATTTCATAGCAATTTAAAACAACAAAATTGCTATTAAATTAAAGAAAATGCTAGTTTTTATTTTTTTTGTATTTTCTTTAGCGATTAACACTTATGATATTAATCATGTTAAACATAATTTTTGAATAAGTATGGCTCAGAGTATTCAAATGTGACATCTCGCTCTGTTAGCCTTTTACATAATTTTCACATTTTTTTAAATTTTTTAGCTTTTTACTGATGTACATAAACGTCTCAACCTGAAAAAGTAGAAAAAAAAATCGATAGTCCAAATTAGGTATATTAACCAGAACAAGAAAGTTAAAGAATTTTGAATGAAATGTTTGTGTATGTTTATATCCAAGACAATATTAGCTATACGTATCAGTAATGTTTATCTACAAAATTTAGTTTGCGACTTTTTCGATTTTTGGTAAATTTGGTTTGATCTACCAAAAAACACAAGTGCGGGTAATTCTGATTTATAAATTGCACTCACTTTATGTTCAATTGTAATTTGTTGTTTTATACAAATGAACTTTGATCACCTGCGATCCATCTAGTTTGACACGAATGCGATTACCCAAAATTTCAGCTGGGAAATACTAAATCTTCTACAAAAACATCATTAACAGCCGTCAATGATCTTGATCGTGGACGCTTTTGCTTCAATTGAGTTCTTGTTTAACGTGTTGGCTTTGGTAAATTTTAATGAATACAACATGTTTACCGGCCAATTTCTTTTCTAATTCACATACTAATCTGTTTTAAATTTTTTAGAATGCTTTTGTTTTGGCATTAGGACATAACATAAATAATGATTCCCTAAAAAAAAAAATTAATCCCAATTAGTTAACACTTATAAGAAATCGTACTCATACCTTTTCGTTTTTGAATTCAACTTCACGGGCGCGTGTAATAAACAAATCGCACACGTTTGGCCCATTGCTATCTCAAAATCATCGGGTTATGCATGCATAACAACCTTGTTATTATTTCACTTATACTTATTTTCATTTCACTTATATTTAAAAAAACTTATACATATTTAAATTTAATATTATCAGCTGACCAAAATATATTTTCATTTGACAGCCAAATCCACGAAATTTTGACATCCAAAAAAAAAGTTGGATTTTTTCGTGATAAATGAGTGCGTTTTATGCTACATATTTTGACATAAAAATCGTGACTTTTTTACCCATTTTGGCCAGACCGAACACTAGGACTATATTGTAAATATGAGTCATTTTGGTCCATAATCACAGAATTTGTTAATAACTTGAATATAGCGCCACCTATCTGATCCTAGCATAGCTATGAACCATCATCTTGGCAAAACAAATGTATTATGTGAATATGACCTCAATCGGTCAAGTCGTTCAGAAGTTATGTTTTTTTCTGGGTTATATTTAAACTTTACACAAAATTGTGATTTAATCAAAAGACCGTTCATTCATACTCAGTCAAACCGAAAATTTTAACGAGTTGGTTTAGGATATGGGAAACAGGGTGTCTGGACCTGATAGGATTGAAGTCTGTGACCTAGAAGGTCACCCAAGTGTATATTTTCTGAAATAAGTTTGAACGAGCTTCCTTAACTATATGTAGTGCGGTTCAAGAGGTTAATGATTCACTTTGGAATATATCTTTAGACACCTTGTTTTTGTAACTGCTAGAAAACTCAATCTCATGTTTGGATAAAGTTAGCCTTGCCTAAATTTTGTGAAAGGGAGTTGAATAAACTTGACCGAATCTAGTTTTTGTTTCTTTTTGTGATTTTCTATTTTTTGTGCACCTCAGTGTATTGTATTTTGTGTATCGAACGAAATTACAAGATTGTGATCTTGTTTTGATAGGATGGGTTAAATCTCAAGGAAACAATTATGTTGGGAGGTTTTGGGTTGAGGATGGAGAAAATATGTGGAGCGGTTGACCCTCAAGGAGGTAATTTGGATCTTGTTCGAAACAAGCAGTTTAGCGTGGGGATAGGTTTGGGCTTTTTCGAGCTCTAAATAAGAGATAACCATAGAAACAAAACTGTCAAAAACAGAAAACAAATTTGGTTGAACTATTTGTCGAGACAATCACTTCGATTATAGAATCCGCGGGAGCAAATCAATCGCGGATCGAAAACTACATATAAAAAAAGTGGGAAACAAAAATTGTATATCATAGTTTCATTGAAATCCCTTTGGATTTTTTTACAAATCGTTAAAAAGAAATTGTTTTAGAAACGCTACAAAACTATTGCGTTTATACGGTGAATCAAAAAATCCAAATTGCATGTAAATCAATAGAAGTTTTTCAGGATACTTTGATCTGCAGCAATTGTTTCATATTTTTTCATAAGCAGTTTTCGATCCGCGATTGATTCGCTCCCGCGGATTCTCTAATCGACACGTAATCGACATAAAACTTTTCGACCAAATACCTTGCTACAGTTAGTACACCATACAAATTCCAACTGTTGTCCCCCAGGTAACTTAAGACAAAATGAAAAGGTGTATCAACCGTGTAGTTTTGAAATTCACATTTCTTAGTTGGTTTGGCGAAATATTAAAAAGAATGTTTCCTAAATGACCCTCTTTGGAAAAAAGGTCGTCCGAGGAGCCGGACAGACTTATTTTCTTATTTTGTTATTTTACTACCATTATTGGCGAAGCTAAAAAAGAGAATTTTTTTTATATAAAAGTAGTAATGTAAGTATATTATCAAAGCCTCTTACTATCGTCAAAAACCTTCCTTTTCCTAATTAAAGTGGATCGTTTGAACAAGGTTTGAACATATTTTAATATGTGTGGAAGACCCCAGAAGCAATATCTCAGTTCGCTTTTGTTGCAACGTAGACATATTTTGGATTGGTGAATAATATTTTTCTTTCACTTCAAAGAAACCGACTCTACTTGTAAACGGCCAAGGCCAAAAACCGATTATAGCGGTTACGGCCTTATAATCGCCCGCTTTTATGTTAAGGTCATGTAATCAGCTTACTTAAACTTGGTGAATGAAATTTTCCTGCGAAGCAAGCTACCTGCAAGAATGATAAGAGTTAAGGTGCTAACAACAGGAAGGGGTCTGTTTGACACGCCTCTTCAAGAAAATTATTCCGCGATAACACTCAAAACAAACACTTCAAAAAGTTTGTTATAACCGGGTGTTTTTTTATAATCGTAGTTTGTTATAGCGGGATTTGATTGTATTAGGTAGGTTATATAATGTTGCCATTTTTCAGCATATTATAGCATATGAGAGATGAGCATATCATTCCGCTTTCTCACATCATGTAGTTTTAAGGGAAGATCACATATGGAGGTAGACCCCGCGAACTTATAAGATATTCGATATCTTTACCAGAAAGTTGTCTTAGTCGATACTTGTACTGAATTTACATATATGTATATACATATATTAGGTTATTCCATAACAAATGTCCGAATTCGATAGCAAGCCTTAAAGGGTCGTAACTTAGCTGATAATGCACATTTTTAATCAAAGTAAGCACCATCCGCTTCAACACACTTTTCCCAATGAGATACAAGTTTGTTGATCCCAGTCGGAAGGTGATGAAATCCTTAAAGGCATCTTTGGGCGAGGTCTGATCATGGAAGTGTTTATTCTTGACGAAGTTAAGGGAACCACTAGGAGCCACTTTTCGTTGCACGTAATAATACGGGAAAAGGGTCTTTGTGTTGCGTAGAAGCAATGTGGAGCTGATCTCTTATCGACGAGTGTGATTACTCACGCACCTTTCCAATGTCTTTCAGATGACGGGAAACGGTTGCGATGCCAACAGACAATTCTTTCGCAACCTCTTGGACCGTTACATGGAAATTACTTTCCACTATAGTCTTCAGAACGGCGTCGTCAAAAGACTATTTCCGACCTACATATACCTTCCTGTGATCGTTATTCGCCGTTGAACTCATTAAGACAAAAATCAGACGAAAGTTGCGTTCTCCATCGTTCGTTTTGGCAGCTGCAGCGTAACTTGGAGAAAAGTTTGCTGAAAATAACGGTATATTAAAATAGTTGTTTATCACAAAATTGACAGATATAATTATAGACAAAACGGACAAATGGACATTTATTTCAGAACTACCTAATATACTGAAACGATGATTTTGTTCATTCCCGTGTGTTTCCCGTTGTTTGATTTCCACACACCTCTATAAATGCATTTATTTGGGAAGTTTATGAATACACTAATCATCAGATTAAAGAGATTTCTATAGCTACGTACATACATATGTGCTGAGTGTCCTGGATGTTGTTTTAATCTAGGTCTAGCGCGCCTGGGCCGACGATGCCAATATGGTCATTTGCTTTAAAAGATGAAAATCTCCTCTTTTTAAAAGATTTTTAAATTGTAGATTAACATGCCGGTTTTAGCGGTACGTCGAAATACATTCAACAGTTCGCACATCGTTCGGCGCTGCTTCCTCTTGCCACAGTTTTCCTTTGATAATAAATACTACCAGATCGTCCCAGTACTTCGTCATGGGTTTGAGTGTGATTTCAACATAAGAATTCAATTCTTCTAGTAAAGTAAGTAATTTTTGCAAGTTTTCGCTGCTGAAGTCAAAGTTCTCTATAGCTTTAGGGTAATTGAAACTTCGTAATAGATTTTTATTTTGCGTGATGATGGTAAATAAACCGAAAAGTGACCGAACAGGGATCAAATATTGATGGAAGGGTGACAGAATAATGACCGAATAAAGATCGTTCTTCAAGCCTATCCTGCTTTAAAAATAAAAAAATTAAATTAAACAAAACAAATTATCTTACATTATTATACATTTTTTTGTTGCTGTGAAGCTTGGATCAGATACAAAAATCTAAAACTTTTGCATGGCTTACTCAAGAAGAAGTATATCATATACAAATCATTCAAATTCCTAGGATTGGAAAATAAACTAATAATAGAGGTGAACCAAAACGGTAGACCTTATTTTAGAGAAAGCAGATTCAAGTTTGTCGTATTGTTTCCCTCTAAACTTCATCTAAAGATAATTTAATTCAGAATAAAAACTCAAACTCGTAGCTATATAAGTAAAAAGAAACAATAGACGAATTTCTTGACGTTTGATCGGGTCCAGATCAGATCATGTCTCATGAAACGACACCAAAATGCATAAACCAAACAAACACCAAATTTCAATTTTCTGTCTCTTTTCGTTTTGTATCTGCCTCTCCATACTCGTACTGTATTTATCATATTCTTTGCCGCTTTACAAAATTATTGTTCAACTACATTTTAATAGTTGGACTAATTTTTAGATCACCATTTGTGATCCAAAATCAATGTTGGATCAAATGTTATTGTTGCTTCAGATATACATTTTGATCTGTTCCGGATCACTATGCGTCAAAAAATGCAGGTAACAGCAGGTTAATGGAAAATAAAAATAAAATTGTGGACTTAGTAAACAAATACGCTTTTGGATAACTCAATTGTAGTCATCTCCTATAAATTTACCAATCCAAATGACACAATAATTACCAGTCTCCATATACTTTCATCTTCAAAGGTCTTTTTATAGACAATATAATATTGTAAAATGATATTCGCAGTAAACATATTAATTGTAAAATATTGCAAATGTCATTTTACAATTAATATATTTTGTCTATCAAAAGCCGAAAAAATCATATTGATTAACAGACAAATTTTAACTTCTTAATAATTATTATTTTGAAAATACTATTCTAACGGTTGTCGAACTTGAAGAAATTATGTTCCTTTTTTCCTTGATCACTTTTATTATTTTTTGTTTTTGGTTTGCATATTATTTTAAAAATTAAAGCAAGGGTTCCAAACCCTTGTTTCACAAATCTTATTTTACAAACGTCTCATACAGTGGAGGTTTACTGACGTGTATACTGAGAAAATGTCTAATTTCGATTATTTATAACAGACTAGAGCCACAAGTCAAGGTAACATACTTACAGAAAACGTATAAATTTCTTCAAATTGAAAACAGATAAAAGGTGGGAGAAGAAGAAAACCAAGTAACTGTTATAAAATGCAACGATAAATAACGCGTATGTGAATTCCTTGCTTCTAATCATTTCAAAAATAGTTCAAACATAACAATGGAAAGCTAACACTATATGATAAATTGGATTGAAAAAATACGACGTTCACGGCAAAAGAAAATCTTACATTGCTTAGCAAACAGCCCACAAATTTATTATTGCAATAAACGAGAACCTATAACTCTTATTTAGAATTATTTATTACGAAAATACTGAGTAACACGAAAGTTAGCAATACTTACTTCAATACCTCTATAGTGCAGACTTTTAGACCTTAGAGCGCTTTTCCATTATGCCGGTAGCGTTTCGATATGTTGGAGCCGATTATGTGTACATTACCTCAATTGCACTTGTAACAATATAATATTAAGAACTGTTATAAAAAATGTCAAATGGAAAAGCGCCTGTAGTGTAGACTGATAAAAGACATAAATAAAAGGAATATAGCAAGATACATTAAGAATATAACTGGCGCTTAAAATAATCAGCGGTAAAAAATGTAAAATCGTTGATCGTCGCATGACTTATACTACCATACATTTAAATTGTACAATATACCTAAATTTGAATTTGTGTGTATGTAGGTTTATGCATATAGAAACTAGAATGAAGAACATAGCCAGTAAATGGATAAAGAAAAATGAAAAAAAAATACTTTATTGAAATGCCTTAGAAAAGAATAGAATCAAAACCAACAATCCATCCAAATTTTTTTTTATTTTTTATTTAATACGTCCACGTGCGCACACAAAGTGTTGTAGTTTTAATTATGTTCCTATAATTGTTGTACATTATTGTGAAGGAAAACAAAGGAGATTCTTTCGTTTTTATACTATACAAGTATAGTAAACAAAACTTTATGAATGAACGAAACAATAAAAAACGCAACCATATGATTAAGTTTCACTAGTATGTGTATATATTAAGAAACGAACGATCGTTTCCATACCATACCATTCGCTTATAGATTTTTTTATTTTTTTTTTATTTTGAGAATTTTGTCAGTGTATACTATTTTTATTTTTCGAATTATATTTTATTTGTGTGTGTACGCATTTAAAAATGCACATTATTTTAAAAAACCCAAATCTCTAAAATAAAGAAGTGAATAAAGATTTTTATTTCCTACGACACGAAAGCAAAATCATATGGAATTTTAAAATTCATGATTTTGTGTTGTCTTTATTTTCAATTTAAATGAAAATTTTTATTTATGAATATAAATAATTTGAAATTAAATATATTGAATACAATTTTAATTGAAATTAATAAAATTTTAACTCACAATTTTGCATTTTAGTAAATTGATTTTTATTCTCAAACGTGGTCAGGCTTCGTGTTTCTTTAAAATTTCATTTCGTACATAGATTACTATGTATACGATTAGTTTTATTACTTTACGCAAATGAACATAAATTGTTTAAAGGAGCACGAAGCATGATGATGTTTTGAGAACAAAATAACTTTATAAAAATGTAAAATTTTAAATAATTATTAATTTCAATCAAAATTGTTCGCAAATTACATTTCGATATATTTAATATCAAATTATTTATTTATTATTTGTAAATAAAAATGGTTTTTTTTTTGTGCTGGGGAATTGATTTTATTGAAAAGATGTGAACAAGATGAAGGGGAAGAAGGGCAGAAGCAGTGAATTAAATTAAGATTAAATTAAAAATATTATGTCGGAGTTTTTTTTTGTTGGTACATATTAAGACCATAATATAGTTTGTATCGAAGCTTTTAGTTGAAAAAGCTATTGTGATTTTTTGTTGTTCTTCGATAAAGTGAGAAGAAGTATTGAGAATCTATTTTTTTCTGTAATGAACAAATTCAAAGAGGTGTTTGACTGACTGACTGGTTGTACCTGATTGGCTGATAAACTATCGAAAATAGATCTACAGTTGAATTTATCAGTAATAAATAAGTTCAAAGACACGCTGATTCACTGGTAAACGATCGAAAGTAGATCTACAATTCAATTTATGTAATGAATAAATTCAAAGAGATGACTGACTTGTTGATTGTGACTGAATGGCTCGTAAACTATTGGAAATGAACCTACCGTTGAATTTATCAGTAATGAATTAATTCAAAGAAATGATTGACTGGCCCGTTATGAACGATTGGCTGGTAAACGATCTGAAGTAGATCTACAGTTGAGTTTATCAGTAATAATAAATTTAAAGAGATGACTGACTGATAAACGATCGAAAGTGGATCTGCAATTCAATTGTATCTTTATCTGTAATGAATAAATTCAAAGAGATGACTCGGTGGTTCTGCTTGTTTGACTGGTAATGATCGAAAGCAAATCTGCAATTGAATTTATCAGTAATAAGTAAATCCAAAGAGGCGCTGATGGACTGATAAACGATCGAAAGTGGATCTACAAATGAAAATATGTAATGAATAAATTCAAAAAAATGACTGACTTGCTGATTGTGACTGAATGACTCGTAAACTATTGGAAGTGAACCTACTGTTGAATTTATCAGTAATGAATAAATTCAAAGAGATGACTGACATGCTCGTTTTGACTGGCTGACTGTTAAACGATCGGACTTATAACGTTCTTATTTAATATATTATAATTATTATTTATTTATTTATAAAATACAAACGTTTATTTTATTAGAACTTAATTATTTAAAGTAAAGTAAATACATTTCTTCTAAATACGCTCTCACGCCATTAATTATTTTTTAATAAAAACCAATTCGGTCGAAAAATTAAATTGAACTGGCTATATATTTTTTAAATATAATAGCATATACGTGTGTGTGTCGTCGTTGTACAAATTCACGACGATACCAAAAAGGGGAAATCTAAATATAATATAAATACCTATAATAAAATAAAAATCTTTTTCGCATTAATTTAGTAAACAAAGCTATAATAAGGGTTCGCACACGGTTGTGCAAAATGATAATAAACATGAAACATAGATTCCTCTCATTCAAACAAAAAAATTAAAATTCACAATATGAGTTGTGATTCTCGGTAGCGCGGTTCATATAATATTTAAATTCGAAATTATAAATTTATAATTGAATTTAAATTGATTGAATCGAAGTCGCTACAGGACTCCCCTCCAAGTTGATATTCAATTGAAAAGAGAATATTAAATGACAAAGTTAACTGCTTTGAAATCTTGGGACAAAAAATTTTGTTCCACTGAACTAACAATTCCGAAAGCAGGCTTTAATCTATCGATCGAGATATTATGATTTTTATCCTTGATCGAAATAATGAAATGTTTCCGAAGACGTCTGATAACTCTAAACGGCCCTTCGTACGGAGGAGAAAGTCTAACTCGAACCTTATCTGTCCTTATGAAAACAAAATCACAGTTGTCCAATGTTTTTGGTACAAATATGCCCTCTTGTTTCGCTTTACGCGTAGGAGACGGTATAAGATTCTTCATTGCATTCCGCAGTTGGTCGATGATCGTATTGTCAGGCAAGGGTGAAGGAGGATTATCGATAAAGAATTCACCAGGTAGCTTAATGGATTGACCATAAACCATCTCAGCTGGTGAGCACTTAAGCTCTTCCTTCACTGTGGCTCGAATACCTAATAAAATAATGGGTATTTCGGAGCTCCAATTAACAGTATTGCCTCTGGCCATAAGAGCAGCTTTAAGCTGTCGATGGAAGCATTCCACCATGCCATTCGCTTTAGGATTGTATGCTGTAGTACGAATCCTATGAGATCCAAGAAGTATTGTAAGTTCAGTAAATAGCTTAGACTCAAATTGAGAACCCTGGTCAGTTGTTATTTCT
Organism: Tipula vernalis; assembly: GCA_958295665.1. Lineage (NCBI taxonomy): Eukaryota > Metazoa > Arthropoda > Insecta > Diptera > Tipulidae > Tipula > Tipula vernalis. Next base: position 76,225,690 of record OY282559.1, on the reverse strand, counting down.
GCCGGGACACCAAAACGCTAGATGTAATTATTGACAAAAGTCGTGGCAATGGTATTAGCTGACATATTGCTCATGCAATACGCTTCAGGCCAACGTGTGAATCTATCAACACACGTTAAAATATATGAACAATTGTTGGAAACCGGTAATGGACCAACAATATCCAAATGGATATGTTCAAATCGACCAGGTGGAATATCGAAATGTCCATGTGGTGAGACTGTGTGCCTTTGCACTTTGGATCTTTGGCAGGATAAACAAGAATTAGCCCATTGGGTCACGTCTTTGTTTATACTTGGCCAAAAATATCGAGCCGTGATCAGTTTGCGCGTTGCGTGGACTCCAAGATGTGACAAGTTGTGCATTGAGTCGAAAATAATTCGGCGCAATGGCTCTGGCATATACGGACGGTTTTTACCCGTCGATATCTCGCAGTAGACTTCTAGGCCAGGCAACGTAAATAATTCTAGTTTAAAACTGGAAGTAGAACGGCGATCTATAAACCCAGATAATAATTTTTTGAGTTCGTCGTCTTTTGATTGTGCCAATATTATATCTTTATAATCGTAAAAAAATTTCGTTTGTGGCCGAGTCGATATTTAACGTACGTGATAGCGTAGCTGCTACAACGTTTTCGATGCCAAGCACATGCTGAATGTCCGAAGTGAACTGACTTATGTAATCCAAATGTCGCGATTGGCGCGGATTCCTTTCAGTTTTGGATTGTATGGCTTTTGTTAGGGGTTTGTGGTCGGTGTAAATAGTGAAATCCTGACCTTCTATGAAGTATCTAAAATGTTTTACAGCAAGAAAAACTGCCAGAAGTTCCCGATCGAATGCTGAATACTTGATCTTGGCATTCGTTAATTTCTTTGAGAAAAATCCCAAAGGCTCCCATCTCTTCTTATTGAACTGTTGCAAGACCGCGCCAACAGCGACGTTCGGTGCATCAGTTGTTATGCTAATTTTCGCGTTCCCGATAGGGTGCGAGAGAAGAGTAATTTTACTTAATTCCGCAACTAAACCTGTGAATGCGATATTACACTCATCAGGCCAAGAAAAATTCTTGGGTGTTTTTGGTAACTTATTAAGTGTTGCCAAATGTGCATGAATCGGCGCTAACATTTCCGCAATTTTCGGAATGAATCGGTGATAATAATTTATCATGCCGATAAAGCGCTGTATATGTCTAATAGACGTTGGAGCAGGAAACTCCCTAATAGCAAGAATTCTTTCCTCAGATGGTAAAATTCCATCAGGAGTAATTTTATGGCTCAGAAAATTTAATGTAGGAACACCGATAAAAGTTTCTGTTTTGAATTTGTAGGCTGGGGTAAACATAATTTTGGTACAGCTGTCCGTTTAAGCTTGCGTTTAAGAATACAGCTTGCCTCAAAATGGTTTGAACAAATAAATATTCTCTTTTTACTGAATGGTAATATGCCACAATTGTTTAGCCAAAGTTCGTGGTTCGAATAATGCTTTGAATATTTAAAAAGACGAGCAGCATCTTTTAATTTAGAAATACAGTGCAAAACTGCACATTTAACACCCGACGGTCTACTCATAATAACAACAATGATATTTCGATAATACGAGTTCAAATAATTACCTATAAATCGATTAAAATGCAAAATAAATATCGGCAATGAAAAATTATCTAAAAACAATAAGTTTAAGAATAATAAAAATAAATTCGGTAAAATCTAATAACGAAAATCAGATTGACGACAGCGAAATAAAAACACAATATTCCTCTATTGTAAATATGTACATACTATATATACGGCTCAATAATCCAAAATTCAATAAATAGTAAAAATTTGGTATGCAACTACGAACTACGAACTTAAAATGCATACAGATGTATTATGTATTTATGTATATGCAATATTATGTAATTGAATTCAAAATATTTTTTTTTGCACCTGTACTGCTAAATGTATCCTATTTGGTTATATAATTGTAATTTGTTTAAAATACGGATATTTCGTCAAACTGGTTAGGTATATTAAAAAAAAAACCTAAACAACAAAAACACATTGAAAATTTCCTTAATGTTTTTTTTGTTATATACATATACATATGTATCTACAACCAGAACCGACTGTAAAAATATAGAAACGAAGTAAATAAATAGGGATATCTTCAATTTTATTATTTACATGATTTGGATTTGAAAACATTTGAATCCAATTCATTTTATAAAACAAAAACGGTTTTGTTTGCTACTCGTACATTAAAAACTAAAATAAAAAATTTTCTTTTACTCCTTTCTAGCTGTTTTTATTTAGTGTCTCGTTTTCGTGTGTAAGTTGAAACAAAAATAATTTCTATAAGTATACTAGTATGTGTTCAATATCAACACAATTTTACAATTGTTTATGTATTGTATTTTTTATGTTGTTAACTTGGTCGTCACTCGTCCGTATATAATAGCGACGATCATCGTAGTTCCAAAAATTGGAATATGTTGTGTGTCGCTACAAAAAAATTACCATTCAAGAAATACACCACTTGAATTATCTTATATATTCCTTTTATTTATGTAAAAGAACATTGTTTTATAGCCAACCAACACACGCAACAAAATAAACAAAAAAAAATGTGCTTACAGCGACATCTCTTATTAAATGGAAAAGACGATGCTAATAATTTATTCATTTAATTTGTAATAAAAAAAAAAAAAAAATTTTATTGTTATTGCAAAAATATATTTAGTTTGTAAAAGGCCCTATCTTAAACATAAAGAAATTATTAAGCTAAACACATCTCATTAAAAGGTACATAATCAAAAACACCTTGTGTTACATTCGCAAAAATATCGGAAAAAATTTTACTCAATGGATTACTAAAATGTTCTATAACATTCACCCAATTTGACGTCAAAAATGAATTAACCGAATCTCCAAGTGCTTTATTTCCATTAAACAAATTGCCAAATTCTATCGAGCCATCGGTCGAATTAAATCGTGCTCGAAATTTATCAAATTTCAAGTATTCATTATTTTTGTCATCTTTTCGGAGCTTACCAATGAACTTAATTTGTAAATTTGGATTTACTAAAAAAAAAGAAATAATTTAATTAGATTTTGTAATTAAACTTAAAAGTTAAAGGCTTTAAAAATGATTTACTTAATTTAACTTCATATTTTCCTCTACCCTCAACTGGTAACAGTAGAATATTTGCATTTATTTCATATTTTCCCTTTAATGCAACAGTTGGAGCACTAAGTTCTATGGTACCTTTGGCCGCGTTCCCTTTTCGAATAAATCTATAAAATATCACAAAATTATAATAATCTGAATAATTATGTTTAAAACATTTTTTAAAATATACTCAGCGCTGTGAATTGTAGCCTTTTTCAAACCAACTAAATCCGTATCGGTTACTTTAAAATTTGTAATTGTTTGTGGTCCACTATTTGGATCATCCGGATTAGTGTTAATATAGTCCAAGTGTAGCGGATCGATGGGAACTAAGTTTAATGCTTTATTACCTGTTTTAAATCAATATAAAATACAAATTAAATCAATTTGTGATAAGTAAAGAACAGGTAAATTTAAAAATCAGTGCCCAAAATAATACGGTCGACCGATTTTTGGATCACCCTGTATAATGAAAATTTCTAACCCGAATAAAAATTTGTGACCAAGGTTTGGACCGCTGTTTTTGCACATGTTGAATCGCCACACTTGCATTTTGGTAGATTACTAGCTGAAAATATATAAGAAAAACAGTTAGTACCATAAACTCGTTAAAAGTGAAAAATTTTATTTGATTTTAAAAACGAAACTTTTTAATTTCTTTTTTAATGTGTGTAATTTCAAAATAGTAAACATTCGGGCGAATTTACATAAAATTATATTTTAGATTTTAAAACACTCAGAGATTGAAGTGAAACATTTGGAAAGCGAAATAAAATATCTGAGTGATTCATGTGAAATTTATGACCAAATAATAAAATGTACATTATTATTATGTATGGTTTTCACAATAAAACAGGATGTTTTATTGCGAAAATCATACGTAATAATAAACAATGTTTTCTAATCAGCTGCAAATTTGCAATTTTAAAGAAAATGTGACCTTAAAGTATTCCAATTTTCACTCAACAATTTTTTACAGATGGACTTGATAATGAAATATTCTTATTTTCAACTCTTTAAGAATGTTAAGAAAAATAATTAAAAAGAAAATTATTTTGATAAAAGTTTGAGTGAAATTTAATATTAAATGCTGATTATTATATACAATTAGTTAGTGCGAGCCGCACCGATAAAGTCGAAGTGTTTTTGAAAATTTACTTAGATTAAAACAAAACTCGGTAACTCTTTTGAGCGGAAGTAACGATACTTTTTGTTTTAAATTATTGCAGTTTGGTTCGTACTGGGCGGGCCGCGATAAGATCGAAATGGTTTTGAATCATATTTAAACTAGAAAAAACACTAAACTCATCATGCACACGATCGGATATCTCTAAAATTTTCACAAATTCGAAAAATTATTTTGAGTAATAGTAAAGATGCTCTAAGTTTAAAAATACTGTGGTTTAGCTCGGTCCAATTTTTGGCGCAATTTTTTTTTTTTTTTTTACCGATTAAGGTAAACTACCTACATAGCTGCCGCATTTTTTGCCAAAAATCATGCATAATTTTTTTTCATTTTGCTCCACTAATTGAAAAATATAGACAAAACCATCAATGTATTTTTAAAACATTCACAACAGTAAACTGACTTCTATTGAAAACGCGTTGAACTTTAATGTTATACATTTATTTATATCAGTTACTCAAATTAAAACTAAATATCTAACAGGTTGTAAGCCCAGGAAGGAATATTTAAAAAATCATATGTTTAATTCAATCAAGTTAAGATTTCAAAAGTTGAATAATTCAAACTATTTCATTTGAATGAACATAATGGAAATGTTCTTAATAAAAGAGAGAGTTTGGGAAATTGTTGCAGGCGTGAAATCTGATCAAGTAACGGATACTTGGAACAGAAAGGAACATCAAGCAATAGCATGGCTGGCGATGGAGAGTTAATCCACATAAGAAAATACAGAACTGTAAATACACAACTTTAAGCAATAAAATGAAACTTATGTGAAGAATCTGCAGAGTCACATATTGAAGAGAAGACCACATTGTTTAAAAAGCTGGATGAATTGGGAGAAGGCAAAATTTCTGATGGATGGACGGTATAAATGCTCTTAAGAGTAGTTACGATATTTTAATTACGGCGGCTAGAAACACGGCCTGAAGGGGATTTAACCAACAAAGTTAATAAAACCGTTGCGTTAGACACCACCAGGACAATAAAAATGTACAGTGTTTCTTTTGTAATAAAAAAGGGCATTTAACACGAAGCGAAACAAGTAACAACCGAAAGTGAATATTGTTAATTTAAAAAATATTTGGTTCATTGATTCGGCAACTACTATACAAAATACAAATAGAGGTCTTAAAAGTAAAAGCTCGTTTAAAAAATGTAATTTACGTGCTAAAATTGAATTGTACATTGGTACACTGGTGGGTTGTTGTCACAATTGTGATATAATAAAGTGAAACTTAATAGTTGGTGTAGCGGGTCAAGTGTTAAATTTTTATGTACTTAGGCAAAATGTTGAGGAGAAAACATAATTTTTTGGATATCGCGATATGACAGCGATTTGACAAATGGTTCAAGAGAATCGGATTCAAGGCAATAAATTAAACGACTGTGGTTTGAAAGAAGTTTGTGAGGTATGTGTGCAAGGCAAAATGAAGCATAAATCATTTTCAAAATTATCACGTAATAAAACCAGTGTGCTCCATTAGATTTAATATATATAGATATTTGTGGCCCTATGGCAACCACAACATCAGATGCACAATTTTTTATATGAATATGTGCAATTCTCGAAAACTAAGTTCATCAAGACACCCAAGGTCATCAGGTCTGATAGAGGCGGTGAGTATATAAATTTAAATTTAAATATGGAAAGCTTTTGTAAAGAACAAGACATAGAAATAAGTCGGTTAAGGTTAATCAACGCAGCAGAATGGGTTTGCTGGATAAATTACTTGCAGAACAGACTACCATCAAAATAAGTTCCAACTACACCATTTGAATTATGGGAAAGAAAGAAAACAATTATCAATCATCTTAGAATATTTGGAGACAAAGTATAATTATATAGGCAAAAGGAGCATAGAACCAAGTTTGATCAGAAGGCAATCGAAATGGCATTTGTTGGCTATGACAATATTGAAAAAGTTTATAGAATAGTTGATACAATTACAAAACGTATTTACATAAGTAGGGATGTAACGTTTATTAAGGACCCATCGGAGAAATTAGAATCAACCAAAGAAGAACAACCGGGGTTAAACATTATTGAATTCAAGGTTGATATACTGGAAACAACCAAAGGAATTGATAGAAACCTATCGGATTTCCTGTCGGAAATACACTAGATGATACAACTAACTCAAATAGCGAGAAAATTGAACAATCCGTATCACATTTAAGGAAATATACCAAGGATAATTTTGGAGTGCCACCAGTTCGTTTAATCGAACAAATTTAAACGGCTAAAGAAAGTATATATTTCTGAGCCAAAAGATTTCAATGAAGCAATGGAGAGTAAGGATAAACTGGATTGGATCACTGAGATGAAAAATGAAATCACTTCTTTGAAATATCGAAATATCGTTGGTTGCAAATGGGTATTTAAATTAAAAAAGTACAGATAGCGAGCAGACGTATAAATCTAGATTGGTTGCTCAAGGTTATTCTCAAAAATTCGGAACGGATTACGATGAGGTATTTGCGTCAGTTGTAAGACAAGAAAGTATGAGAATTCTACTGACTATTGCTGGAAAGCTATAGGGATGAAAGTAATTAATTTAGGCGTCAAATCGGCATTTTTAAATGGATCATTATAGGAATAAATATACATGAAACAGCCCCTGGATTTATAACACCAGAATCAGCGAACAAGGTATGTAAGTTAAACAAGAGTATATATGGATTAAAAGAAGCTGCTAGATCATGGAATGACTTGATTCATTCAATATTTTAAAAAGGGTATCTATACCATCATCAAAAGTCAGCCATCCATCAAAAGAAGATTGGAATGAATTAAAAAGGCTAATAAAGTATTTAAAAGGCACCATGGAATTAAATTTAGTTCTAAGTAATCATACTGAAAATGATTCGAGTTTAGTCGGTTATGTAGACGCTAATTGGGCAGAAGGAAAAGATAAAAAATCAAATACGGGTGACATATTTTAATTATATGTCGGGTCAATTGATTGGAGTTGTAGGAAACAAACATGTGTGGAATTTATTGTTTTGTCAGAACCGCGCAAGGTGCAAGGAGATAGTTTGGTTAAGATATTTATCGGAAGATTTCAATGAAAAACAACCACAACCAACTATCATATGGGAAGATAATCAAATCTGTCTTAACCTGATTAAAGAAGAAAAATTAAGGCATGGATCAAAACACATTTTGATACAAAAGTATATGTTGTAAAATACTACATCGATAAGAAAATCGTCCATTTTGAATAAAATTTGATTATATTTGAATGTATTGATGTCACACAAATATATAGAGCGTTTTAATTGTACGTGAATACAGGACTTCACGCTGCCTCAATCGTGCAATAATTTTTTGAAATATTTCCCCGTCTGTCATCTTATTGTTCGATTTCAACAAACAGCAAACAATCCTGTCTAACGCATTAAATTGACTTTTGTTTTGTAGCGTAGAGTATAGTACAACAGGATGATATATTTAGGTTTTTTTACAGGAAATGATACGGCCACTGGTGTGGTGGTCTCAAAGCAGAAGCGCAACACAAATTAAAAGTATTTTAGAGCCAACTCTATTATGGATTAAGATAAATGGTCAATGATGTGGTGCATACAATGCAACATTTTAAATCAATCGACCAATTAATTCAACAATAATAGCGTCATTAATCTGACAGGCGATACTGGCAGCTCATTAATTTAAAATACGATTAATATGCCATATAAATAAGATTAACCTTTAGTTGGCATACACGGACAAACCATCTCGCCTTGAAAATAGGAAATTGGCCATAAATGCCGCGCTTCCCATATTATTTGTGTCACTGCAAACTATAACATCACCATTGTCTACCTACTTGACATTTTATTTTGATGATGTGAATTGCTAAACAATTAACAATTATTCTCTCGAAAATACTGTGTACCAAAAAATATTTGTCACGCAGGTTTCGGACACAGTCTAAATATCAAACACAATGCAGCGGCTTGACAATATTTATGCATGTAAATCAAATATTCTTGATTACAAGAATAAATTAACTGGTTGGAGCGTAACATTAAAAAACATACCATTATATTTTTTTTAAAACTAATGAGCTTTTTAAACCCCATTTAATTTAGGTTTAGTAAACAAAATTTACATAAACAAAAAATACAGCCGTATGCATATTTTTCTCGCTTGCAATTTATATAAACAAACAAAAAAAAAGCGAAATTAATTAACATAGAATTGAAAATTATAAAAGCCAATAAAATTCTTATAAATAAGATCGTAATTCGTAATCATGCTGAAGGTAAACCACTTAACAAACTAATATCAAGATCTTATTACACACCACTTAATAACAAATTTGTGTGATAATTCCACTTTGACATTAGTGACACTTTTAAATGTTTATTTATAGTTTGTAAAATACTTACGATATATTGCACCATTCAATTGAACGATCAATAAAATTGTTATAACAATTAAACTACAATAACTATGCATTGTATTTTATCACTTTACATATATAGTTTCTATGAATAAATTATATAACAATACAGCTACTTTTATATTTTAAAAATTAAATGAAATGAAAGCAAAATAAGTTTAAAGGAATGTCCGCTTCGATCTGACTGAATTGAGTAACTGATTTGTTTTCATTTTTTTTGTTTGCATTTTAAAATTTCAACAATGAATATGTGCAGGGTGTACACTAAAATACGTTTGCATTTGGGCACTAGTGTAGTGTTAAAGAATAAATATAATCGTGCCTTCGTATGACTCATGATAGTCATCATGATACATTCAATAAATCTGAACAGTCATTTAGACTAATAACGTATAGGCAAATCATGGTCGTATTCCTTCCTATAGTACATATACGGAAGCTATACCACGTGTACATTTTAAACTTTATATTTGTTGTATGACTATTTGGGTACTTGTTGAATACTGTTTATTCAGGATACATAATCCAAATTTAGTATTAAAACGTGTGAAGTCATTACCAGTGACGAAATAAGGAAAAACGGAACAATAGGAAAAACCAGGCCTCAAGCGAACTTTTGTTGAGATGCAAAAATTTTGTTTTCTTACCTAAAGGTGAAAAGTAGGCTTTTTCTTCTCTATTTTCCATGCCCAAAAGAATGTCCTCTTTAGCAATGTGAGACCAACTGATTTGTCGCATGATATTTTTTTCGTCTGAATACAAACAACAGCAAAACAGATTTAGAACCAAAAGAAGAACTCATCGATCTTACTTCCTTCTTCAATATTATTAATGTTGGGGGCTTTTCAGCATAAATAAAGATGCATACAGCAAACAACTCTAGTAGCAGAACTAGCATTACAATAGATTTAACAGACATTTGTAATTTGTATATTATTTTTAACTCAAGTGTTGGATCTATAAGTGTACTCTCCTTGCACAGTAATGGACTTATTTCTCTTTTTTTTTTTATTATGAATCGCTTATGTTAAATTTAAAGTCTCACTACCCAGGCGGTTTAAAGTTGTCGTACTTCCTTGCTTCCAATTTCTTATAGGAAATTGATCAGATGCTAGATTCATAACCGTACCGTGCTCTTTGTAGTTACATCTCATAGCACTCTTCCGCGGAAACACGATCTGGCGGAATGTAAGAGTACTCTGGTATAGGATAGTTCCACTTTCCTTATTTACTCTGGAGCCTAATTATACATAGCCATTAAGAAATCATGGCCATCATTGCCTGATTTTTATTTTGGGCTCCGCACTCATAACATTGGTGCTACACCACACTTTCAGTCTAGTGTTTTCCGTCGAGAGATACAGGTACACATTGTCTTCGATCGATGTCGGAACAAATGAACACGTTGTCTTCGTGTCGATCCTTTAACACTGGCAAAATTAAATAGCTACAGTTGTCGGCTGTTATAAGCCGCCTGGTCCAGAACTATCAGCAGCAACATATTCTTCTGGTAATGGAATGGAAATGTTATCAAAAGTTAATTAAAAAAAAAAGCTATAGCCAATTGTTTATGAACCTTGATTGAACGGATACTCTATCCTCCTCCTTGATTATCTTTGGGAACAGTTCCAAAACGGAAATGCTGTTCACATACTCCTTTCACTCTTTTACTGGTTGTTCTCTGAGCAGTTTACTATTGTTTTTCCGCACGTAATGTCGCACTCGAAAATTTTTGTAGGCCCATTATTCCGCCGATCGGTTGGTTTTGATGTATAATTGAATTCGAAAAAATAAAAGATTATTGCTCTATTTTACTTTTAGATTCGTAAAAGTACTTCCAAAATGTATACAAATCGTTCCCCGAAGATCTTTGCAATTAAATATTGTGCCTTTGTGCCTGCAATTCGGTAGCTTCGGAAGTCCTTTAAGTAAAGTAAAAATACTCTTACCTAATTTGTTTGCCATTTCTCTTTTCCAATATTCTTTATTTACAAAGAGATTTCGATTTCCCTAGAAATTTGATTTCCCAAGCAACCAAGAATTTAGTTTCCCGGCGAATTTCATTTCTTGACAATTCGGGGTTTTAAGATTTTTGTGACTCGAGAATTCTCTGGAATTTTTATATTTTTTAAATTAGTAAAAATCCAAAAATTACTTTCAAAGCATTGATTTATTTCAGGTTTCCTTATGAAGAATCACTTCTTTCATTTTTAGTTTTAGTATGGGCCGCAGACAAAAAGAACCTTTTTATTGCATTGATGCTTTTGAAAAATTCACAATATTGCGGAATCTCTCTCTATACTCTTTCAGGACCTGCCACAAGGAGGTACGACGAATACAAGACGTCCAGGCTCAAAACAGTGACAAATCGACTTCGGGAGCTATTGAGCATTAAAGCACCGCCATTTGTAATAACCACTGATGAAGCAATTTTTGCTGAGGTAGTAAGGCAGATTTCCCTTCGGGCTTTCCTGGCTGGAAGGGAAGCTCCCATTTTAATATACATAGATGCGATTCTCGGCACATAACAACCATTTAATATTCGAGTTTTTGGTAAACGTTGGAAATTGGAATAACTTTCCAAAAGTGGAATAGTTTTCAATTGCTATCAAGATGAATGAGTCCATTTATGTTATCATTGATATTTAACCGAAAAATTAAATTATTTCCCCCCGGGCCTCTTGATGGAGAAGGCCGGCCTTATACTCTCTTTCGATTAGTGAAAAACTCAGCAAAATGACATTTCATCATGTTTTCATTATTTGGACTTGGATTTGGATAATTTTAAGTTTTTCGGTTAAATTTAATATCGACTAAATATGAATTTAAAAGAAGCCGGTTTAATCATTTGCATACGATTAGATGACTTCTTAAATTTATCAATGATGTAATTTGGTTGCTGGTACCTCAAAAATTTAAAAATGTACAGACATACCAGAAATTTGTAAAATTCATCCAAAGAACGCCCCAGCAAAGAATTATAATAATTAGAAATGTGATCGTACTTTTTTAATCTAAATACATATCTGAACAGTTATTAAAAAGCATTTAGTTCATTGAAAGTAAAGTTCATTGAAATACTGTTTCTGAAGACTAAATAAAACTAAATCACCGTAAAAGAAATATGGCAGGATGTTTGGCTTCATCTAGCTGTCTAAATCTCAACATGCCTATTGCAAGGGGAGATCTGTAGAGACTGCTCTTCATTCTCTTGTATATTTCATTGAAAAATCTTTCGAATATAGAGACTACGCAATGGTAACCTTCTTGGATATTGAGGGGCCTTTAACAATGTGCTTCCAGGGGCTATAACTCGGGCACTTTCAGATCTGGGAGTGGATGAATCACTCAAGGACTGGATAGATCAGATGCTAAGAGGCAGGATCATAAATGCCAGTTTTGGGGAATCCTCCGTCAGAAGATTTGCAAGAAGAGGTACGCCACAGGGTGGCGTATTGTCCCTCCTACTTTGGAACTTGGTCATAAATGACCTGTTGCTGAGACTGGAGGACGGTGGCTTCAAGGTGATTGCCTATGCGGATGATCTTGCTATTGGTGTCCGTGGTAAATATCCCGTCACCCTTAGTGAGCTAATGCAAAATGCCCTGGGCACTCTTTCATTATGGGCCAATGGCTGTGGGTTGAATGTGAACCCCCACAAAAACGAATTGGTGCTCTTCTCTAGGAAATATAAACTTCCTCACATCGATCCTCCCACTTTAAATGGGTTCAGCTTGACTTTTACAGTTGAAGCGCAGTTTCTGGATCTCGTTTTGGATAGCAAATTATATTGGAAACCTAATATTCTGGTAAGGGTAAAGAAAGCTACGGTAGCGCTATACTCTTGCAAAATTGCCATTGGGAAAGGATGGAGGCTGGAGCCCCGCATCGTACATTGGCTTTATACCGCAGTGTTCAAACCCATACTCTTGTATGGGGTAATAGTCTGGTGGCCTGCTCTGGACAAAACTGTCAACCAAAAGCTGTTGACAAAAGTTCAGAGAACAATCTCTCTGTGGATCAGTGGTGCACTGAGGAGCACATCCACTCAGGCACTAGAGACTCTGCTATTTTTGACTGCTCTAGATATCTTGGGGAAACAATTGGCAGCTTGTACTGTCATACGGCTGAAATCCATCTTAATGTGGACCTGCAACAATACAGGACACTCATCTATTTTGTGCAACAAACAAATTCCCAAGACTACCGACTATACTGTCCCGTCACTATCTTTTGACACAAAGTTCCGGATTAGGATCCCATCCAGGGAGGACTGGATGATGGGTGCAGTTTTGGAACCAGGAGTTATAAACTTCTTCACTGATGGTTCAAAACGGGACGGGAAAGTCGGGGCTGGAGTGTTCTGCGAGAAACTTCTGTTAAATATCTCCTTCCGTCTCCCCGATTACTGTAGCATTTTTCAAGCTAAAGTAACTGCCATAAAGGAAGTCGTAGACTGGTTGAGGTATAATGTAATATCAGTTTGTGATATTCGCATATATACGGACAGTCAAGTTGCCATTAAAGCGCTTCAATCACACCTCCTCATGTCGAAAATAGTCCAGAACTGTCTCTCATCTCTTAACGAGATGGCAGATCAGTTCAATATCCACATTTTATGGGAGCTAGGACATTTCATAAGTACAGGGAATATAAACGCCGATGAACTGGCTCGACGTGGTACAACGGACCATTTCTCAGAAAGCAGAAAGGATATTGAAATGCCTCTTGCGGTATGCAAACTGCTGCTTCAGGAAGAAGCTAGCAAGCTGACGAATGACAGATGGTCAAGTATCACCTCTTGCGTAATAACTTGGTAGGTCTGGCCAAAGTTTGACTTGGCGAGATCCAAACAGCTGATCTCACTTCAGCGAAGTCAGATCAGTGTGGTTGTTGAAGTAATTACGGGGCACTGTCTCATAGGGAGGCATGCGAGTAGACTTGGTGTCTTCTCACATGACTACTGTCGTAGTTGCGAGGACGAAGAAGAGGAAGAGACAGACTAAAGTTTCTAGGGGCACCCCTCTTCAAGGACCTGACGGACGTCTGTAGTATGGACGTCAGGAGTATCCAGCGCTTTGTTAAAAGCTCAAAATGGTTCCAATGATTTGGAGGAAACAATTATTAGTGGTATGGCTACAGACCATTTTTGTGCCTATGTCTGGTCCTAGTGGTCCGCCACCCAAACCTAACCTAACCTAACCTTGACTTCATCAACTATTATAGTCTAGTCTCTTGAGTGAATAATTCTATCGTAGACCACCGCATTCGTAGTAAGAAAATGATTATTTTGCTGATTCAATAGATTAATATGAGGATCCCAATAGAGAGTTTTGCCAAAAATTACCCCAAGGAATTGATATAACATGATCCAGAAGTAATTGAACCAATAGTTACTGTCTGCGAACGACCAGACAAATATGAATGAACTAATTTGCATGCAGTAGATGCAAATTTGAGGGTCGTTCTAAGTTTGCCGATAATGATCTGGTTATCGATACGATCGAATGCTTTGCTGAAATCTAGCAAGACAAGTGTACATAGTTTACCTACATCGATAGCCTAACAAAGATCATCGCTAATCTAAAGTAAAGCAGTGGTAGTACTACGGTATGGGCAGTAAGCAGACTGATAATTGGTAAGCATCTAGTTCGATTCAAGATATCGCAATATTTGCGTCTGTAAAATTCTCTCAAAATTTTAGATAATCACGGATTTTTTAAAAATAATTTTAACCTCTAAAGGCATTTAATTGTATCGTACATATTTTGTTTTGTTAGTTTTCGCAGCTCGGAGGAATTCTTTTACAATTATGTATATGAGATGAACGAGAATTATTAAAACTTGATTTGATGGGCCAATAATTGCCAATATCCTATGGCTATGAATGGTGCAAACGACAAAACTTAATTTTTTAAATTTATTTATGGTGGTTATTTAAGGTGGTTTATGGTGCCAATAAAACCAATAATGGTACTTGGGATCTTGAAAACAGCTCCAGAAAAGAATGAGCTTCAAAAACAACGAAAAGATAAAGTAGAATTAAGTGTAAGCCTCTTTTGACCAGGAAATAATATAGAAGCATTTTCATAGCACGGCTGTGGGCTAATATTTAGAATTAATAAGCTGGTGGACCAACACATCTACAAAAATATTATGGAAATTGTGATGGAGCCTTATTCCTTCGAAAACATGCTGGTTTCATTTATTTTCCAAAAGCATAACGATTCCAAACACTGCCTACTTATTGAAGCATTCCTTTAAGGATCATATTATAGATGTTTTGGGCGTCTTGCCCCTGGCCTTAACCCAATCGAGATAACTTATGGACAGAAGTTAAGTAAGGAATACAAAAGAAAAGTTATTACAAAAGAAAAGTTCCAGGAATTCAAACGAGCTGCTCTATCATATGAATGAAATCTGGAATAACATTACAAGGGCTGCATTCTTGAAATTCACCGGAAAAAAGTCATCAATAACTTTCTAGTGGAATACGTAATTTCAATTGAAAATATACATAAATTAATATTTACTAAAGTCATGCACGACTTTTTCGATTGAATTCAAGAATATGAGCCCAGTGTGAAAAGCCAAAGGCTATCTCATTAATGGAGCACGAAAATTACGGGCACCAAAAATTCACAATCCTTAGGCGCATGTACCTAGTTTGCTTAGGCGTTAATCCGCCCCTGGTCATTACGTAAAGACTACTAAAATGTAAGATGCAAAAATGTACCTAAACAGGTTTAATCAATTATTTTAGAAGTTTCAACATTCTCTATTTAAATATGTCAACCCGAATTAAATTAAAGAGTAGGTATTTGACATCTGGTGTACGGTTTTACAACCGATAAATAAATGCATAATTAGACATGTTGCTTGGTCAATTTGTTTCAAAATAATCGTTTTTTGCAATTAAAAAATTAAATTTATTTTCAATGGTAATTAATTTATCGATTATTATTTGAATTTAAATATAATTGCGGTAAATAAATAACCGGTTATCACCTTTGGCTCATAAAAATTGTGGCGCCTCTCGCGGTGCTTTAAAGGCGAATACGTTCGTGTTTTATTGAAATAATCCTAGTTTTATACTTGTTTTAATTTTTGTATTTTCTTCATTTGACAACGGCACACAGAAATGCTTTTATACCGATTTTAGTAGATTTACCTTGAGAATTGGTACACACACACACACACACACACACACACACACACACACACACACACACACACACACACACACACACACACACACACACACACACACACACACACACACACACACACACACACACACACACACACACACACACACACACACACACACACACACACACACACACACACACACACACACACACACACACACGCACACTGTTTTAATTACTGCGCAATTTTATAAAGTCTTCTCGAGAAACGTTGTTTTATAAAATAAATCGTTGCGTTGTGAATTTAAGCGACACTATTAATTAAGATAAAATTTGCTATCTATTTTCCTGCAGAGACTTTGTTAAGCTGCATCAATAAAGATAAAATTTGTAAGTTTATAAGAACAAGCGCAATAAATCAAGGAATGCAAATACATGCGATACTAATTATGAAAGAATATAATATTGTTCGCAGTTCCGCGTCCAATTTAAAACGCAACATCGTAAGAATGAATGGAAACAATTGATTAAATGGAGGCAATAAAACAAAAAATTTCGGAATAGGGTGATTCAATTTATTCATTGAATATAATATGTACAATAGAATCCGCTGATCAAATTAATAAATCTAATCACGTACACGAAATATATAAACCACCAAGGTGAATTTTGTTTAGTTTTTTCGTAGCGTGCATTTTAGACAATCAAAATTAAGCTTGCGGATCAATTTTTTCACACACTCAATTCGTAGAACAATAAAATATTAATAATAATTGAAACTTTCGAGTAAGATTTTTTTTGTCTTAAAATAAGGCAGAAGAGGATGCCTTGCATGAAATTTCCCGATTGACATTTCTACGTAGCTACTACGATTTAAAAAATTGTTCCATGATATTTCATATTTTTTCATTGCCATGGAAACAATTGCTTTTGACGTAGATTTTCGTTGAACTAAGTGGTTTGTCTTTGTAGTCTACGACTACACGATTCCCACAGTTTTTGTATTTTTTCCTGTACCCATTTAAAACAATTTTCTTTAATTAAGAATAATTCTTAAAATTCTTAGAGAAATAGCGTGTATAACTCGTGTGAAAACGTGAAATTGCTTGCTAACGCTTGATCTGCAAATTTCACTTTCGCACGGCAATGACCCGTTTTCTTCACTTTTTTACAATATGCTCGTAATAGACTGTCTTTTATTCCGTTTACGCTCCTTTTGAGAAAGGTAAACGCATTTACCGAATTTAGTGAATTTGCCCCGACTATTGATCTCAACCTAAAGTTGATTAAACTGCAGCCCGGTGAGTAGGAATTGTCGGCCAATGTTGATCCGTGTAGACCAAAATTAGCATTTGAATGTTCAAAAGCCACTAAACTAGCCAATATTCGTGGAGATTTCCCGTTCGTCTGGCTGCGGGCCTGCGGCTTTATAGTGTCCTGGTTCAATAGTTTTACAAAATTGTTCGATAAGCGTTTTAAACAATTTGATATGTGTATTGTTGTGCCACGATTTAATGTTCATATTCTCTGAACTTTATTGTTAGCGTTGCATTGTGTATTAATGACTTCCATATGCTTATTGTTAATGTTTACGGTGTGCACCTAGCCAGACTATATACAGTTTAAATGTCTAAAGTAATTAGAAAAGATAGTTCATTCTATTTGTATATAGGTTACTATGAATATAAAGACTGTGCCTAACAAAAAGGCTAAACTAAATAATACTATTTGTATAACAAATAAGTCTGTTACTTTTATCAATATTTTAACGGGATGGACAAAATTCCGAGAATTATAGTGTCTTCACAACTACTTATAAATTATCAATATTTTTTCCTGCCTTCACAGTCAAAAAAATATTGCTTATGTAATTCAATTTCCATCACATATGGATCCTACGGAAGGCCGTATTAGAAAATAATTAAAAATGATTTTAATAAAATTTGCATGAATTTGTTAAACAGTAATTACATTAAATTTTAGTGCCACGTTCCATTAGAATATAAACCAATTGCAAAAGAAGTGCATTAATAAAATATTTTAGAAGTATTAAATTTTAAAGCAAGTTGCATTAAAATAACTTTATCCATGATTTTTTGTTTTTTATTTCTATTAATAAAATCTTGTTAGCAAGTTTTTTCTGGAGTTAATATTGGTTTTTAGTGCCTTGATGGACGAGCTGTCAGAGAGTCCACCTTTTTTGCAGTTTACTTAAAAAAATTAAAAATCACACATTCATATTTCCATGAAACGTAATAAATTATAATTTAAGAACTGAAAAGCTTGCCTTTAACATAATAAACATTTTCGAATTTTGAAACTCGATTATTATGCTGGAAACAAATGAGCAGAATTTCTGCTAGCAGCACTGTCGGCAGAAATTTGAGTGAAGTACATGAGCGTCTTTTTTGACAAGCAGAACTTGATGATCTGGATTTGAATCGTTTTGTAACGCATCGAGTCTTTTTAAAATATTTTCATTTTGTACATCAAACTTCGACTTCATATCATTCAAATCCGAACAAATTTTTCCCACAATATGGACTTCCATCAATTTTAATGGGGAAACGGAGCAGTTTTCATTCACTCTACTTGGCAATTCCATATTGATTTTTCGTTTTTCATAAAATCTGTGTCGGAATCCAGCAGTAGCCCCTGCAACAAATTCATTGATTAGCAATTATGTTGCTTAACTCAGATACCAAGTTTCAATCGCAGAGATGTAATTTCTTAAATAAAACACGGCATTCAACAAATATTGAGAACCCTACTAATGATATACTTTGGTCCATAAGTAAAAACCACATAATAAATTTGTTTTTTCATACACAACCAAACCAGGCCTTTACTACATTTCCAGCACCAAATGGAACATATACAGGTTTGTCAATGGATTTTAGTGAAATTTTATATCTAATTTATTAAGTCAATTATATAAGTAGTTCCTAATATAACACCTATTATTTCATAGTCTGAAGAATTTTTCAGCGTTAAGGTTGGGCTGACTATTTTGAAACACTACTTGTGTTTCTGTCACACTAAAATAGTATTCATTTGAATAAAAAAGTAATTTTCAAATATTTATTCGTTTTTAGATACACAGACAATTTTAGCCAAAGGTATATACTTGAAATCCGTTTTTCAACAACGAATAAGTTTCAAATTATTTTTGCCTTCTTATAGTACCGGTTTTCGAAACGGACTGGAAGTTGAGACATTCCCGTTGTAAGAATTGATTTCTTGAAAACTGGGCCCTTAAATTCACAAAATCTCATTTTTCTTCATTTTCTGGGTTTCTTATAAAAATAAAAAATAAATAATTCATCTTAATTCATAATAATTACCAATCAAAAAAGCCATTTTTCGCTAGCCTCGCCTATTTCTTCACTTATCTCATCATCACCAGAATCTACATAATCACCCATCATCTATTAAAAATTTTCTTTCTGAGCTACAAAGTAAAAACAATACGTTATGAAAACTGTACATGTTCTTGATGAAGCGATGCGAAACGCACCTAAGTTAGCGTTGCTTTGCCAGTCTTCATAAGATAAATAAACGTGATAAGCGATGTAATGCCAATAGCGATAAAAACTAAATAGGTACATGCATTTATAAGGTAGGCTTCTTGCTTTTAACATTTCATGACATACGCTATTGGGTAATGTCACCCCAAATAAACAAAGAGGCATCAGTATTGCTGAGTTCATGCTCAATTACCAATGAAAACCGGTTAAGCCAAACGATAAATCTATATTTGACGAAAATCTAAATGAAATCATTGGTAAAAAATTAAATTCCTAAGCAACGCAAGTGGTGGTTTGCATTGAAAAGAACAAGTTTTAATGGTGTATTTTAATTCCTGCAGTGTTAATATTTATATTAAGCAATGAGCTGTGACTAAACTAAAGTATATAAATGTAAGTATAAGAACGTGAGAAAGAATTCTAAAAAACATTGTTTCATTGTTACAATCATCATTGTTTTATAAATATGTATGTAAGAACGATGGGAGGATTGGGTACTGGGTACCGTACAATACATTTTCCAAAAACTAGCATATATCATATTGCCGCATACCCATAATATTTTGACGTGATAACGTCTTACACCGCTTGTTCAGAAAGTGCACGAAATTTTGCCCTTGGTCGTGGGCAATTACTCATCAACAATAAGCATTAAATTTAATTTAAATATATGATTGTGTAGGTTGGTCCTTATGCTTCATGCCTGCCTCACGCATAATATTATCGCGATGACGCTATCAAGCAGCGAGGAAAGCCACGTCGCGAACCTATGATTTCAAGCGGTTTAAATGCTTCAACCACTGCAAGCGTAAAGAAACAGTACGTGTTTATGTTTTGCAAAGTATATACGTACTCGTAAATACTTTGCAAAACATAAACATATTTTAAAACCGTCATTTAAAAGAAAAACTTTTGCTTTCCACCTTCGATTCTTTAAGTGCTTCTATTGGCACGGACAACAGGTAACTAGTTCAACTTTTTCCATTATGTTTTTGAGTTAATTTGGAATATTCTTAATGCCATAAGACCAATGCAGACAAAAAATATTGAATAGCGGACATAAGGCGTAAATTAGACATGACCGATTTGCGCACGATATACTTTGAAATATTATGGGGTAAGCAGATCTCAAGCCATGAAGGATTGGTAATCCATATTGTTACGTTTTTGCCTTGTCAAATAAGGTTCGTATCACTGGATTGTGAATAAAACCAATTCAATTTAATTTATCACCAACGAATTTATTTATTTCACACAAGAATTATTACAACACAGTTTATTAATACAAATTCACAAAATCACTTTATATAAATTATTCTCAAATTTTACTGTTCACTTATAATTTTTATTTCCACAAAAACACTTTTTAATTCACTTTTTAATTCCTTTTTAATCTTTACTCTTTCGCTTACCAAAAATTACTTATTCTTACAACTTTACACTATCGCGTTCCAAATACTAATAATCCAATTCGATCTTGTTCGCCTTTTTATATACACAAACCAAGCTTCTCGAAAGTTCACGACTTTTCCAGTTGGAATAGCGTAGAAACATTACGTAACAATTTTTATCATGGAAAATTCCATTTAGTACAGTAAACATTGAGCTATTAGTTTTACTTATTCTATTACACACTAGGTGTCACCGTCACACTACCCCCCACCTAAGCCTGTTCGTCCCGAACAGGACCCAAATCACCTCCTCTGTATAGGGCCAGCCTCTCCAAATGCACCACCTTTGGTTTACCTCGATGTCCCTTCCGTATCCGATAAACCACGTCGTTCATCCTTGTGATGACAGTATAAGGTCCTTCCCATGCTGGTTGCAGCTTCGGTGATAATCCCTTTTTCCGTTGCGGGTTGTGAAGCCATACTAATTGCCCTTCCTGGAAGCCCTGGTTATTTGCTCGTATGTCATATCGAGCCTTCATCCGGTCACTTGACATCCGTATTTTCTCCCGAACAAATTGATGAATCTCATTAAGTTCCTCTTTCATTCGGTCTACGTAATCTTGTCCACATAAAGCCGATGATGGTACAGCCCCAAACTTTAGATCTCCAGGTAACCGTAGATTATCTCCAAATAACGTTTTAGCTGGTGTCATTCCGGTTGTGTCATGTATAGCTGATCGATAGGCCATCAGAAACATCGGTATATGTCGATCCCAGTTGCGTTGGTTTTTCTCAACGACCTTTGCTAGATATTCCTCCAATGTACCATTGAATCTTTCCACCATACCGTCAGACTGTGGATGCAAAGGCGTTGTTCTCGTTTTATTTATACCGAGCATCTGGCATATTTCTTGAAACACCACCGATTCAAAATTCCGTCCTTGATCGGTATGAATCTCCATCGGCACTCCAAATCTGCTAATCCAATTGTTTACCACGGCATCAGCTATTGTTGTCGTCTCCTGATTGGGAATGGGGTACACCTCCGGCCATTTGCTGAAATAATCCATGATTACTAGCACATATTTGTTGCCGCTCTCAGTGGTGGGAAATGGGCCCGCTACATCCATTGCAATCCTTTCGAATGGTGCTCCAACGTTATATTGCTTCATGGTTCCACGACTTTTGCGTGCGGGTCCCTTCACCGCCGCACATTGGTCACATTTTTGGCACCATTCTATCACAGACTGCCTACATCCTGCCCAGTAGAATCGTTGACGTATCTTTGCTAGAGTTTTATTAATTCCAAGGTGGCCCCCACTTGCTCCTCCATGATACTCATTCAGAATTTCTACAATCCGGCACTTTGGTATCACCAGCAACAATTGCTTCACTTTGCCATCCGTGCTTTCCCACAATCGTTTTAAACAGCCATTCTCAAGACGGAGGCTATCCCATTGAGCCCAATAAGCCTTGACAATGGGAGTTTTGTCCGCGATCTCGCTCCAAGTTGGCCGGTGTTCCTTTTCCTTCCAATCCATTATAACTGATAAATCCGTATCATCCAATTGCTCTTTCCTGATCATTTCGTCGGTCCACTCCTCATCAGGCAGCACTTGCGTAAGCCTAACGTCGATGATGCCTTCCTTTGCTTCAACATGGCCACAATGTTTACATTCTACTGGACACGGCCGTCTTGATAATGCGTCGGCATTTCTGTGTGCACTTCCCTTCCGATGTTCAATTTGGAAATCGTAGCTTTGAAGACGTTCGATCCAGCGTGCTACTTGTCCCTCTGGATTCTTAAATTGTAACAGCCACCGTAAAGCGCCGTGATCTGTCCGTAAATGGAATTTTTGGCCATAAAGATACTTATGGAAATGCTTGACACACTCCACTATAGCCAACAATTCTTTCCGTGTCACGCAGTAATTACGCTCCGGTTTTGATAATGTTTTGGAGAAGTACGCAATAACTCTTTCTTGACCATTAATTTTCTGTGATAACACACCTCCTATACCGTCATTACTTGCATCGGTGTCCAAAATAAATTTCACGTTGGGTATAGGGTACGCGAGGATTGGCGCGGCACACAACCGTCTCCTTAGTTCCACGAATGCTTCTTCCTGGTCATTCTTCCATTCGAATGCCTTGTTCTTCCTGGTCAACTCGTGTAAACTCTTGGCGATGTTGGCGAATCCTGGCACGAAGCGTCTATAATAGGTGCACAATCCGAGAAAGCTTCGTAATTCGTGTAAATTTTTAGGTCTTGGCCAGTTCTTAACCGCTGCGATCTTTTCTTCGTCGGTGTGAATTCCATTAATCGTTACGAGATGACCCAAATATTTGACTTCAGTTCTGAACAGCTTACACTTCTTTGGACTTAACTTCAATCCGGCAGCCTGTATCCGATCCAAAACTTCCGCCAAGTTCTTTAGATGCTCGTCAAAATCCTTCCCCATAATGATGATGTCGTCCAGATATATTAGGCAAGTCTTCCAATGTAATCCCTTTAACACGCGCTCCATTAATCGTTCAAAAGTCGCAGGGGCATTACATAATCCGAACGGCATAACATTAAATTGCCAAAGTCCGTTACCCACACTGAACGCTGTTTTCTCGCGATCTTCCTCATGGACTTCCACCTGCCAATAGCCGCTTTGTAGATCTAATGTCGAAAATATTTGAGCACCCGATAATGTGTCTAACGTGTCATCGATCCTTGGCAGTGGGTAGCTATCTTTTTTCGTCACAGCATTGAGTTTTCGGTAATCAACGCAAAATCTCATGCTACCGTCCTTCTTCTCGACCAATACTACCGGTGAACTCCATGGGCTATTAGATGGTTCAATTACTCCTGCTGCCTGCATATCTGTTACCATTCGATTGACTTCTTGTTGTTTTGCCAAAGGTAGTCTCCTGGGTGGTTGACGAATTGGCATCTCTGCTCCCGTATCAATGCGGTGCTTTACCATTGAGGTCCTTCCGTTATTATCCGATGTACCGCAGAATATGGACGTGTACCGTTTGAGTAGTTGATGTGCAGAATTTTTCTGTGCCTCGGTAAGATCTTCGGTCCATTTCTGCATAAGTTGTTCTACCATTTCTTTCTGCCCTTGCATGTCGGCTTTTTCAACCGGACTTCTCTGTTCACACTTTACTATAGTTGAAACC
This sequence comes from Tipula vernalis, assembly GCA_958295665.1. Lineage (NCBI taxonomy): Eukaryota > Metazoa > Arthropoda > Insecta > Diptera > Tipulidae > Tipula > Tipula vernalis. Next base: position 76,201,702 of record OY282559.1, on the reverse strand, counting down.
TCGTTACATTTTCCGATGACTGTCCCTTTCTTGATGGTTTTCGTCTTATCCGAGAGATTTAGAGTCCTAATTGGTACTCTATAGTCGTTGTCTGGTTTAACTAGGGCTTTCCCGATTATAATTTCCTTGGCTCCGTTCTCCTCTTCGTTAGCTTCCACAACCCACAACCTGGGTGACCCAGAACCTCCCTCCAATTTTCCCCATAGGATCGTCTCCGAATTCGGTGGCAGCTTCTCCCGATGATCAATAATAATTCGCCTGATAGTTGCTCCGGCACTGCTAGATTGAAGTGGCAACTCGATGTTATCGTAACTTAAAACTCCTCGTCCAACATCCACCACGAAGCCATTTGCCCTCATGAAGTCCATCCCCATTATGACTTCATCCACAATATCTGCAATCAGCACTTCGTGTTGGAAAAGAGTTCTCCCGATTTTTATTTTCACGATCTTTTTGCCTTTTATTATTGAACTATCTCCAGTTGCTGTTTGTAACTTCAATCCATTAGCTGGTTGTACACCTCCATCGATCAGATCTTTACGGACAATCGTGCGATTTGCTCCCGTATCCAGAGTGATGATGCAATCCGTGCCATCAATGTCGCCTTTGATTGTTAAGCTGTCACCGCCTCTTGCTACTTTCGAAACGCGGATGGAGGTTATGGGGCAATCGGTTGTGGGAGTCAGCTTCTGCCCCTTTAAGCTGACTCGTTGTAGTTTAACGGCTCCGCCGTCATTTGGCCTTCTTGCCTAGGCAACGCCTGCTCTCCGCTTGGTCGTCGCTGCATAGGAGATGGTGATCTTCCCCTTTTTCTTCTTAATTCCCAGCAGTCGCGAGAGATGTGACCGACCTTATCACATGCCCAACATCTGATTTTGCCGCTTCCATCTCGGTATCTTGGTGTTGCCCGCTCGTTGTTTATGCTTGTATCGATTTCTACTCGGCGTATTTTCATTGACGGTTTGGTGATGGCTTGTGCAGTTTCATTTGTTAACGCACAAGCGATGGTTTCCGCAAAGGTTGCTTTAGGTGACAACATCACCGCCCTGCGTGTCTCTGGATCTCGAATGCCGTCAATGAATGCGTCAATTTTTAGTCTTTCCATATAATCAGCCGATGTACTGGTATGTGCTAGATGTACTAGCCGCTCGATTGCCGATGAAAATTCCTGAAGTGATTCTCCTCCCTTTTGGTAGCGGCTTTTCAATTCCATTCGATAGATTTCACGCTTGTGGTCACTGCCGTACTTCCTATCCAGCGCCTTCATAATTTCGAGATAACTGTTGCGATCTTTTTCCGGAATTGTTTGTAAGGTCTCCGCTGCTTCACCTTTAAGGGCCACTATTAACGCTGCGACAAGATGTTCATCATTCCAACGGTTTTGATTAGCTGCCGTTTCAAATTGAAATTTGAAAATGCCGAAAGATGTTGTTCCGTCGAATGTTGGTGGCTTTATCTTGATTGATTGGACGGTTTGTACCACTTGTGTTGTTGTTCCACTTGCCTTGATATCAGTTAGTTCTTTCTCGAGCCGTTGGCATTTTTCTTCAACCTGCTGAACCTCCGTTTTGACAAGTTGAACTTCCTTTTGCAGTTTTTGGTCAACCTGTTGAATCTCCATTTGCAGCTTCTCTACTTCGCCGTGTATGTTAGTAGATAATTCGAGAAGTTTCTCGTCTATTCTCCTATGACCATCAGTAATTTGGCTTTTAATTTCTTCTCCTTGTTTCTCCACCCGGTGTTGAAGTTCTTCGTTTGATTGTTTCATTGCTTGATTTGACTGCTCTCCTTGTTGCACCATTTGATTTTTAATTTCTCCTAGCTGTCGTTCGTTTTGTTGTTTCATTAGACTCATCTGGCCCGTCATCTGGTTCATAGCTGCTATTAACTGCGACAAATCGAAACTTCCAGAATGTTCTTGTGTCTTTTCGACCAACGGTTGTTTATCTTCTGCTTTCTCTACAGTTGCCGCATCCGTTACTTCCACGCCAAAATCATAATGTTCCGCGTCCAGCCCTTCGTTCTGCATGGCCTCACGTAGTCGCGCTTGTAAAGCTGCTTTAGTACCATCAGTAGCCAAACCCCGTTTCTCTAGTTCTCTTTTTAATTCTGGAACTTTTAATTCGTTGAGAATCATTTTCTTTATCTTTTTATTCACAATCCCACCGCTGTCACCAAATTGTTACGTTTTTGCCTTGTCAAATAAGGTTCGTATCACTGGATTGTGAATAAAACCAATTCAATTTAATTTATCACCAACGAATTTATTTATTTCACACAAGAATTATTACAACACAGTTTATTAATACAAATTCACAAAATCACTTTATATAAATTATTCTCAAATTTTACTGTTCACTTATAATTTTTATTTCCACAAAAACACTTTTTAATTCACTTTTTAATTCCTTTTTAATCTTTACTCTTTCGCTTACCAAAAATTACTTATTCTTACAACTTTACACTATCGCGTTCCAAATACTAATAATCCAATTCGATCTTGTTCGCCTTTTTATATACACAAACCAAGCTTCTCGAAAGTTCACGACTTTTCCAGTTGGAATAGCGTAGAAACATTACGTAACAATTTTTATCATGGAAAATTCCATTTAGTACAGTAAACATTGAGCTATTAGTTTTACTTATTCTATTACACACTAGGTGTCACCGTCACAATATATATTGTGACGGTGACACCTAGTGTGTAATAGAATAAGTAAAACTAATAGCTCAATGTTTACTGTACTAAATGGAATTTTCCATGATAAAAATTGTTACGTAATGTTTCTACGCTATTCCAACTGGAAAAGTCGTGAACTTTCGAGAAGCTTGGTTTGTGTATATAAAAAGGCGAACAAGATCGAATTGGATTATTAGTATTTGGAACGCGATAGAGTAAACTTGTAAGATTATCAGTAATATTTGGAAAGCGATAGTATAAAGATTAAAAAGGAATTAAAAAGTGATTTAAAAAGTGTTTTTGTGGAAATAGAAAGTAAAAGTGATTAGTAAAATTTGAGAATAATTTATATAAAGTGATTTTGTGAATTTTGATTGATAAACTGTGTTGTAATAAATTTTGTGAAATAAATAAATTTGTTGGTGATAAATTAAATTGAGTTTGTATTATTCACAATCCAGTGATACGAACCTTGATTGACAAGGCAAAAACGTAACAATTGGTGACAGCGGTGGGATTGTGAATAAAAAGATCAAGAAAATGATTTTCAACGAATTAAAAGTTCCAGAATTAAAGAGGGAACTTGAGAAACGGGGTTTGGCCACTGATGGTGCTAAAGCAGCTTTACAAGCGCGACTACGTGAGGCCATGCAGAACGAAGGGCTGAACGCTGACCATTATGATTTTGGCGTAGAAGTAACGGATGCGGCAACTGTAGAGAAAGCAGAAGATAAACAACCGTTGGTCGAAAAGACACAAGAACATTCTGGAAGTTTCGATTTGTCGCAGTTAATAGCTGCTATGAACCAGATGACAGGACAGATGAGTCTAATGAAACAACAAAACGAACGACAGCTAGGAGAAATTAAAAATCAAATGGTGCAACAAGGAGAGCAGTCAAACCTAAAAATGGAACAACAAATAGAGAAAATTGAACAACCAATCCAGGAAATTGCAGATGGGCAAAAGAGAATGGACGAGAAACTTCTCGAATTATCTACTAACATACACGGCGAAGTAGAGAAGCTACAAATGGAGATTCAAAAGGTTGACGAAAAATTAGAAACGAAGGTTCAACATGTTGAAGAGAAATTGCAAACGGAGATTCAACAAGTTGTGGAAAAATGTCAACGTCTCGAGAAAGATCTAACTGATGTCAAGGCAAGTGGAACAACGACGCAAGTGGTACAGACCGTTCAATCAGTTAAGTTAAAACCACCAAACTTCGACGGTACATCATCTTTCGGCATTTTCAAATTTCAATTTGAAACGGCAGCCAATCAAAACCATTGGAATGATGAACATCTTGTCGCAGCGTTAATAGTGGCCCTTAAAGGTGAAGCAGCGGAGGCCTTACAAACAATTCCGGAAAAAGATCGCAACAGTTATCTCGAAATTATGAAGGCGCTGGATAGGAAGTACGGCAGTGACCACAAGCGTGAAATCTATCGAATGGAATTGAAAAGCCGCTACCAAAAGGGAGGAGAATCACTTCAGGAATTTTCATCGGCAATCGAGCGACTAGTACATCTAGCACATACCAGTACGTCGGCTGATTATATGGAAAGGCTAAAAATTGACGCATTCATTGACGGCATTCGAGATCCAGAGACACGCAGGGCGGTGATGTTGTCACCTAAATCAACCTTTGCGGAAACCGTTGCGTTTGCGTTAACCATCGAGGCTGTGCAGAACTTCACCAGACCATCAGTATTTAGGCGTCAAATGAACTCAGACAAGAACGGCAGCATGGAGCGAATGGTACCGACAGTCGGAAGAGGCAGGCTTAGGTGTTGGAAATGTGACAAGTTGGGTCACATCTCAATGGACTGTCGGAAAGTAATACATGGAGAGAGAAGATCGCCTACTTTTATACGAGCAAACACGGAACGGTCGGGACAGAGGTCTAGAGGCAGCGAGCGAAGATGTTGGGTGTGTAACAGGATTGGCCACATCTCGCGAGATTGTTTGGAAGCAGGAGGAAAGCGGCACGGATTACCATCTTCCGTGGAAAGAGCACGAAGAGGAGAGCGGGAATCGGATGAGCGGATGGCAACAGTCGGTAAAGTGGACAGGTTAGAAGTCAGTTTGAAGGAACCGAAGCTGGCTTCGCCGTCTGGTTGCCCCATAACATTCATCCCTGTTACGAGTGAAGCACGAGGCGGAAGCAGCGTCACAGTTTGGGGCGGTGTTGAAGGGAGGAGGTGTATTATTACGCTGGATACCGGAGCAACCCACACAATTGTTCGGAAAGATTTGATCGCAGGAGCAGTGCAGCTGGTTGATGGGTTAAAATTAAGAATGGCAAATGGGGAGAGTGCAATGATTAAAGGGAAAAAGATCGTGAGCATAAGGATCGGCGAAACGCTTTTCCCACACGAAGTTCTGGTCGCAGACATTGTGGATGAGGTTATTTTGGGAACGGACTTCATGAGGATGAATGGCTTTGTGTTGGATTTTGGACGAGGAATATTGAGCAGCGATAACATCGAGCTGAATCTTAAATTTAACGGTACGGATGTGACAGTAAGGCGAGTAACAATCAGTCATTGCGAGGAGCTGCCATCGAAATCTGAAACAATTGTTGAGGAAACCAAAGAACACCAGGTTAAGCAGACATTGGATAAGAAGGGCCGAGTTGTGCGAGGTAGAGTGCGAGTGTCGGGCGACTGGATGAGAACTCGATGTGCCATACGGGCAAATGGCCAGGGATTACACGAGGGGCAATTGGTGGGGCTTCACAACTCGCAACAAAAGAAGGGGGATTTATCGGCGAAAGTGCAGCCTTTATGGACGGCACCCTACAGGACAAGAAAAGGACAAGGAGGTAAACCAATGGCGGTACATTTGGAGAGGCTGGCCCTGTACAGAGGAGGTGATTTGAGTCCTGTTCGGGACGAACAGGCTTAGGTGGGGGGTAGTGTGACGGTGACACCTAGTGTGTAATAGAATAAGTAAAACTAATAGCTCAATGTTTACTGTACTAAATGGAATTTTCCATGATAAAAATTGTTACGTAATGTTTCTACGCTATTCCAACTGGAAAAGTCGTGAACTTTCGAGAAGCTTGGTTTGTGTATATAAAAAGGCGAACAAGATCGAATTGGATTATTAGTATTTGGAACGCGATAGTGTAAAGGTGTAAGAATAAGTAATATTTGGAAAGCGATAGTATAAAGATTAAAAAGGAATTAAAAAGTGATTTAAAAAAGTGTTTTTGTGCGAAATAAAAAGTAAAAGTGATTAGTAAAATTTGAGAATAATTTATATAAAGTGATTTTGTGAATTTTGATTGATAAACTGTGTTGTAATAAATTTTGTGAAATAAATAAATTCGTTGGTGATAAATTGAATTGAGTTTGTATTATTCACAATCCAGTGATACGAACCTTGATTGACAAGGCAAAAACGTAACAATTTGGTGACGGCGGTGGGATTGTGAATAAAAAGATCAAGAAAATGATTTTCAACGAATTAAAAGTTCCAGAATTAAAGAGGGAACTTGAGAAACGGGGTTTGGCCACTGATGGTGCTAAAGCAGCTTTACAAGCGCGACTACGTGAGGCCATGCAGAACGAAGGGCTGAACGCTGACCATTATGATTTTGGCGTGGAAGTAACGGATGCGGCAACTGTAGAGAAAGCAGAAGATAAACAACCGTTGGTCGAAAAGACACAAGAACATTCTGGAAGTTTCGATTTGTCGCAGTTAATAGCTGCTATGAACCAGATGACAGGACAGATGAGTCTAATGAAACAACAAAACGAACGACAGCTAGGAGAAATTAAAAATCAAATGGAACAACAAATAGGGAAAATTGAACAACCAATCCAGGAAATTGCAGATGGGCAAAAGAGAATGGACGAGAAACTTCTCGAATTATCTACTAACATACACGGCGAAGTAGAGAAGCTACAAATGGAAATTCAAAAGGTTGACGAAAAATTAGAAACGAAGGTTCAACATGTTGAAGAGAAATTGCAAACGGAGATTCAACAAGTTGTGGAAAAATGTCAACGTCTCGAGAAAGATCTAACTGATGTCAAGGCAAGTGGAACAACGACGCAAGTGGTACAGACCGTTCAATCAGTTAAGTTAAAACCACCAAACTTCGACGGTACATCATCTTTCGGCATTTTCAAATTTCAATTTGAAACGGCAGCCAATCAAAACCGTTGGAATGATGAACATCTTGTCGCAGCGTTAATAGTGGCCCTTAAAGGTGAAGCTGCGGAGGCCTTACAAACAATTCCGGAAAAAGATCGCAACAGTTATCTCGAAATTATGAAGGCGCTGGATAGGAAGTACGGCAGTGATCACAAGCGAGAAATTTATCGAATGGAATTGAAAAGCCGCTACCAAAAGGGAGGAGAATCACTTCAGGAATTTTCATCGGCAATCGAGCGGCTAGTGCATCTAGCACATACCAGTACATCGGCTGATTATATGGAGAGGCTTAAAATTGACGCATTCATTGACGGCATTCGAGATCCAGAGACACGCAGGGCAGTGATGTTGTCACCTAAAGCAACCTTCGCGGAAACCGTTGCGTTTGCGTTGACGATCGAGGCTGTGCAGAGCTTTACAAGACCGTCATTATTTAGGCGCCAAATGAACTCAGACAAGAACGGCAGCAGGGAGCGAATGGTACCGAAAGGCGGAAGAGGCAGGCTTAGGTGTTGGAAATGTGACAAGTTGGGTCACATTTCAATGGACTGTCGGAAAGTAATACATGGAGAGAGAAGATCGCCACCTTTTATGCGGGCAAACGCCGAACGGTCGGGACAAAGGTCTAGAAGCAGCGAGCGAAGATGTTGGGTATGTAACAGGATTGGCCACATCTCGCGAGATTGTTTGGAAGCAGGAGGAAAGCGGCACGGATCACCATCTTCCGTGGAAAGAGCACGAAGAGGAGAGCAGGGAACGGATGAGCGGATGGCAACAGTCGGTAAAGTGGAAAGGTTAGAAGTCAGTTTGAAGGAACCGAAGTTGGCTTCACCGTCTGGTTGCCCCATAACATTCATCCCTGTTACAAGTGAAGCACGAGGCGGAAGCAGCGTCACAGTTAGGGGCGGTGTTGATGGGAGGAGGTGTATTATTACGCTGGATACCGGAGCAACCCACACAATTGTTCGGAAAGATTTGATCGCAGGAGCAGTGCAGCTAGTTGATGGGTTAAAATTAAGAATGGCAAATGGGGAGAGTGCAATGATTAAAGGGAAAAAGATCGTGAGCATAACGATCGGCGAAACGCTTTTCCCACACGAAGTTCTGGTCGCAGACATTGTGGATGAGGTTATTTTGGGAACGGACTTCATGAGGATGAATGGCTTTGTGTTGGATTTTGGACGAGGAATATTGAGCAGCGATAACATCGAGCTGAATCTTAAATTTAACGGTACGGATGTGACAGTAAGGCGAGTAACAATCAGTCATTGCGAGGAGCTGCCATCGAAATCTGAAACAATTGTTGAGGAAACCAAAGAACACCAGGTTAAGCAGACATTGGATAAGAAGGGCCGAGTTGTGCGAGGTAGAGTGCGAGTGTCGGGCGACTGGATGAGAACTCGATGTGCCATACGGGCAAATGGCCAGGGATTACAGGAAGGGCAATTAGTATGGCTTCACAACCCGCAACGGAAAAAGGGATTATCACCGAAGCTGCAACCAGCATGGGAAGGACCTTATATTGTCATCACAAGGATGAACGATGTGGTTTATCGGATACGGAAGGGACATCGAGGTAAACCAAAGGTGGTGCATTTGGAGAGGCTGGCCCTATACAGAGGAGGTGATTTGGGTCCTGTTCGGGACGAACAGGCTTAGGTGAGGGGTAGTGTGACGGTGACACCTAGTGTGTAATAGAATAAGTAAAACTAATAGCTCAATGTTTACTGTACTAAATGGAATTTTCCATGATAAAAATTGTTACGTAATGTTTCTACGCTATTCCAACTGGAAAAGTCGTGAACTTTCGAGAAGCTTGGTTTGTGTATATAAAAAGGCGAACAAGATCGAATTGGATTATTAGTATTTGGAACGCGATAGTGTAAAGGTGTAAGAATAAGTAATATTTGGAAAGCGACAGTATAAAGATTAAAAAGGAATTAAAAAGTGATTTAAAAAAGTGTTTTTGTGCGAAATAAAAAGTAAAAGTGATTAGTAAAATTTGAGAATAATTTATATAAAGTGATTTTGTGAATTTTGATTGATAAACTGTGTTGTAATAAATTTTGTGAAATAAATAAATTCGTTGGTGATAAATTGAATTGAGTTTGTATTATTCACAATCCAGTGATACGAACCTTGATTGACAAGGCAAAAACGTAACAATATATATGTATGTTCACTGATACATATAGGTATGTACCTATGTAGTTATTTCGTTTGTAGTTATGCGATAATTTACGAGCAGTAATAAGTTGGATATGTTTTTTGCGAAAGTCAGCCTTTCCGTACGTAAGTTTGGAGTGAAACGATCACATCAAATTTATAATTTAAAAGAAAAATAGCAAAAAATTCCAAAGAAAATGGCGGTGCAGTCAAATGCGGTAAAATGTTAAAGTTTAGCCATTGAACATTTCTTTTTAGAAATGTACGGTTTTTAAAACAATTTTCTGCAACGGAAAGGAGCGCTGTTTAACCCTTATGTCTATTTTGGGTTACCGGGTAACCTTTTCGACTTTAATCGATAAAATTTCTATTTTATTAATGGGATTTTGGCTCTAGGGCCTATGAATGCCAAAATCATTACAGTTACATTTTTAAGTGATATTCGAATAAATCTGATAAGGTTACCTGGGTAAGCCTGGGTAATCCTTAATTCATTAACCTAAGAAAAAAGATGCATAAACGTTTATTTGCCGTCTTACTTTGGTAGCTGAAATAGTAATTGGTATAAAAATAAAAATCCAAACTATGCTCAAAATAAAAACCGAAAATCTTTTTACTTTTTTCAGCTGACATTAAAATTGTAATAAAAAACCAATAAAATTTTTCAAAATTATTGCTATAGAATAATTCTATACCATAAAAAATTTGGTTTGAAACTATTCATTCCGGAATGAAAATACGATTGTAAAATTTCCAATAAGACCATACCATAGAATAAAATGTTTATACATATTAGATAAAATGCATAATTTACATGTATCTATTGGTATAATCAAACGCGTTAAACTTCTCATCGTACTGTCAAAAAATTCATTTTAAAACAGTCGTTTGCTATTTATTTTCTTAAATTTGTTTATTTACGAAATTTAAAACAATAAAATACATTTAATAAATGATTATACGCTACTTCGTACTATAATTAAACGATAAAATGAACTCAAAATGTACAAAATTGTAAGATATAAAAATATAAATAATAAAGTTCAATTGGAAGTTTAAATAATTTGGTTTGTTACTTAATTTTAGAAGCCTTCAATTACCGAAGAGGGTGTCAGAGCTACCACCGCTTGAGCCAGAATCTGATTCTGATACAAACGAGAATGAATTCGATTATCAATCCGATAAATTAAATACAAATATTTTAAATACTTCATTTATCGAAGAGTCCGGTGATAATGCTAATGATGAAGCGAGGCATAAAGTAAACAATTTCGAAACTCCTCTTTCAAATGCTTTGGAAGAAATTAAGTTAAATGGGGCTAATTTGAGTGATGATAAGGATTCGAATGATAAAATGCAAATTCGCAAACTTTCGTCTTCGCGCCATTTAAATTTTTCGAAAATTACTACCATAGACAGTCATTCAAAGAATAGCTTAATGGCTGTGACTGGCGTTCGTCCGATAACAGCACTGGCTGGTACCTCAATTAAAAAGTCGAATAGTTTTCCGATAAAGATTGATCATAATATAGAAAATATACGGCCTGAAATGAGTTCTAATGGTACATCCATACAAAAGATGTCTTCACTTGAGTCGAACGCTCCACGTCTTGAAGATTCTGGAGACCATGTAATGAAATTGAATGAAAAAGATATGGAAACACCACTAAAATCTAAAGGACATGTGTTTGAAACGCCACTGTTAAAATTTCAAATGCCTGTTAGTCGAGGATCAAAGATAACCAACTCAAAATCACGGTCGCTCATCGATAAGGAATTTCGATCACAAAAGATTTTGTTTACAACACCTATAGCAATTCAAAGACCTACCATTACATCATCTCTCGGAGACAATGATAGTTTATCTCTGTCAATTAATGATAGCTCGCTTAGTAAAGTTAATAAAATTTCTGAGTCGCCTGAACTTAAAAGAATTTCAACACCACCCCTCGCCAACATTGATAGGCCACAAATAATCAATATAAATGGTAAGTCTTACGAAATACACGGTAAAATAGGATCGGGTGGATCAAGCGCGGTACACTTAGCCACAGAACTGATGAGTAATAAACAACGTGCACTTAAAATAGTTCATCTGCAAGGTGATAAAAGTGTAATAGATGGTTATTTAAATGAAACTAAGCTGCTTGCAAAACTACAAGGGAATATAAATGCTGTTAAACTGTACGATTATTTACATCTGCCCAACGAATCCATTCTTTACTTGGTAATGGAAAAAGGTGATACGGACCTAAATAAAATTCTATCCACTTATAAAGAAACGCTCCCGTTGTATACTCTAGCAAATTATATATATCAGATGCTTTTAGCTGTCGAATATATCCACAAAAATGGTGTAATACATTCTGATTTAAAACCAGCAAATTTTTTAATTGTTGAAGGCCGATTAAAGTTAATCGACTTTGGAATAGCTAGCAATATCTCAATTGATTCAACCAGTATTATAAAATATTCTCAAGCCGGTACTTTTAATTATATCAGCCCCGAGGCTTTAATAGATACATCCAATGAAAGTAGTCCGATGGGAAATGCACTACATCCAAAAATTAAGGTAAGCGGTAAATAATAGATAATAATTTTTAATTACAAATAATTTTAATTTTAGATTTCAACGAAATCGGATGTTTGGTCCCTAGGTTGCATATTTTATTTGTTTCTATATCGAAAGACACCATTTGCTGATATAAAAAATATTTATGCGAAAGTAACAGCGATCACAAATCCAAATACCATAATAGAATATCCAAATCTGCCCAATTATTATCCGGTCATGTTATTAGAAATAATAAAAAGTTGCTTAAGACATAATCCAAAGAAGCGTTCGTCCGTCTCAGAGCTGTTAAGTTATCCGTTTAATAAAATTATTAAATTAGATTAGAAATATTTAATTGCTTATTAATTAATTGCTAATAGGCTTGTTGCTTTTGTTATTTTCAGTCAAAATCACAATTATTTTATAAAAAAAACACAAAAATAAATTAAAAATTCAAATCTATATTTATTAATTAATTGTTTTTTAATTATATGTATTATTTGGATTAACAAAAAAATATAATCTTGTTAATACTGAAGACTTCTCTTTTTGGCTATATCGTCAAGAATTTGTCTCAATTCCTCGTCTTCGAATCGTCCTTCCAGCGATGGGATTAAAGCTTTTGCTTCTTCTGGTACCTCGGGGCATAGATTCCCCAGAGCAGCTAACTCAAATTTGTGCAATTTCTTTTGCATCAGTAAACTAGAAACCCAAATCCATAAATTATTGTTACATAAAATGTTTATAATTCAGCTTACCTTCGAACCGATGCTATAGTCTCTTTATTTTTGAACTTGCGAAATGTTCTGGTATATGAGTTTGTCTTATTAAAAACTTCCGATAACTCTTGCTCCTCTTCGGCCGTTTCATTTTGATTTTTCCGATGTTCTAGCAACATGTACACTTCACTGATTAGTAGAGTTTCAGCGTTTTCAAATTCTAAAATTACAAAAAAAAAAAAAAAAAAAAAATTGAATATTCTTGCTATGATTTAAAACTTTCATCAATTACTATTGCTAAATAAAACGACTGAGTTTATAATCCATTAATTAAAAGGTTTATTTATGAATCCAAATTTTAACAAAAAATCATACATTTGTCGCGTTTTATTTACATCGATTTTAATTAGTCGCCTTGCTTCCGCCAACCGTAAAAATCCATTTTTACTATTTTCTGTAATTAAAATATTTTTATATTCCAAATAAGCTAGCGGGGATAGACGAACGGTGCTACATAAACTCCGTTCATCATCATTTATTTTATCGTAGCCAGGGAGCCCCAATATTTCGAGTGGAGCAGCTTTTCTCCTCGGCATACCCGAAAATATATTTGTCGATATACATTGATTGTTTGAATCTAGCTGCACGCCGTTCGCTATTAAATTACGCCAATCTGTCAATGACTCGTACTGGATGGCCTTTTTATCGCGAATCTTTGATAGTCGTTTTATTTTCAGCTTATGATAAATTTGCCCGCCGAAGAATGATTTAACGCCATTTTTACGCAGATCGTACAGACGATAGATATATTTTTTTAAGTCGGTAGCATATTGAAGTGCTTCGACTAGGGCATCAAATGTTATGGCGGGCATTAGCTGCATGAATACCACGAATCGGCCAGTACATTTTCCTTCATTTTCAGCACTTTCTAATGCTTCCGCATGTTTTGAGATCCAACTTAGCGTGCGACTGGCCATTAAAAGTCCATGTTCACGAATTATATCGTATCGCCGTTTGCGTTCTCTAAAAAATAAAATTTATTTACTAGTCAGATTAGGTATGACTGAAACAGCAAATTGACTTACTTAAGCCTATGATTGTAGGCTTTAAATAAAGCACAGTTAAGCTCATCAAAAACTTCGTCAAATCTGGGATCCAACACATCATCATTATTATCCATAAGGCTGAGATTACTTACAATGCTCTCAGCAGACGGATCATAAGGTGTATCAAAATCACTTCGAGCAGACCGATATCCAGCCATCCGTTTGAAATTGGCATTACCGATATCGAAACGAGGTGGATCAATGGAAGACATATTAAATAATAGAGGGACAACTTCCCTCACATATGGACTATCGGTGAGTCCAATTGTTTTCTCAAATATATCACCAAAATAATGCTTGAGATAATGATCGCGACATTGTTCGGCCGTTTTCGTGTTCATCTCTTTACCAATTGCTTCCCAATTTCCATAGCCATGTAGATACAGCAAATCAAGCAAGCGTTTATCTTCGTTCGCCAACCATACACACTTCTTGTTATTACTATCACTTGGGAACACTTGTATATTATCATCACGAAATACTTTATATGCGTGTGTCGATTTATGTATATAGTTTTCACTACCACAACAAAAACAATGTAGACACAGTAAAACGCTACCCGGACATTCTGCACATTTTATATATGGTTCAGCAATGTATTGTTTACAGAATGTACATTTAAATTTTTTATCACAGTTTAAATTGAACCCTGAATCGATATTATTAAAATATAAATGATTTGAATTGTAATATTGAATACGGGTTTCTGTGGCTTCATTTGGTACTAACTCAAGGATATCTTCTTCATCTGGAAAAATAGTCAAACAAATTTTAACGCAGGGATTATTAATTTTTCCTGGACAAATTTAAAGAATTGATGAATTAATAACAAGACGAATTTAACAAAAATTACCAAACAACTAACAAATCGAGAAGATGGACTTTATATACATTTAAATTAAACATATCTTAAAAAGCCACCAATTCAAAGTTATGTACAGGTGCTCACCATAAAAAAGTAGGTTACCAAAACCACAAAATAAAAGCCGTCGATAAATAACAAAAGGGTTAAGCCACGTTATCACGCCTCAAGCAGTAAATGTCTCATCCAGATTTTGGCAAGATATAGTAGGATCCTCCGTATTTTTAAGATCCACCTTTCTGTTGATTTCTCTTCTTATTTAGACTAGACGGTCAAATTGAATTGGTGGGGAGATGGCACCATACATACAAACCAGAACTAAGAGGCCTTGATATAAACTACATAGATTATTGATATCGATGGTTCTTATTATGTTATTGATCCCATTTATTGTTTTGGAAATATATTTAGAAATCTAAAAAGCTGTAATCGGAAAACGACCAAAATGCAGCGCGACTTTTTTTCACGAAAATGCAAAAACTAACCTTTAGGAAATTGTAAATCTGCTGCATCTTCTTCGACCATATCACTCGGGTTTTGAAACATTGCCATTTTTTAAATATTTATATTTTTATCTTAATTAATTTATAAATATTTCACATTAAATTTAATTTACAACGCGTAGCCCACAACAATTTTTGACTTTTGACGAATGGTACAAATACAAAATGATTGAAATGAAGATAGGCTTAATTCTACTATGAATTCCATCTTCTTCGATACTAGATAATAGATGGCACTATTTAAATAGTTTATTAAATAACTAAAGGCCGGTGAATTTTAAATAAATCATGTAATTTTCGTAAGATTGTTGATTTAAATTAAAGCTAAGATTAAATTTTCTTCAAGAAATTGCCTAAAGTAGATCAATTAATGAGGCAATAAACTTATTTTTAAATGTGCTGTAGATACAAGTACAAATAAATTCGATCGCAGCACTGTTGTGTGTAAAATGTGAAACACAGAAATAGACGAATGAAAAAATTGTCAAAAATTTGACAGAAAGTTTTTTTTTAATTTTTAATTATTTATACATAGGAAATCAAAATAATAATTAAATAAAGCTTTACTCAATTTGATAAAACAGATCAAAATGGATAATTTAAGTTCTGAAGTCAGTCAAAAAATGAGAGTATGTATAATTTTGGTGTTACATGTTTGTTTGATACTAAAAATTAGTGTTTCCCGTTTTGTAGTGTGCGGTCAAAGCAAAGCTCATTGAATTGGGTACAGGCGGCTCGGCCGGATACATTGATGATGAGCTACCCGATTACGTTATGATCATGGTGGCGAATAAGCGTTCAAAACAACAAATGATCGAAGATTTAAATTTATTTTTAGGGGCCAGCACAGAAATTTTTGTTGTTTGGCTTCACCAAGTACTGGAAAAATTGCAAGAAGTGACATTACCCGTAGCAAGTATGAAGATTTCATTTGTTGAATTCAATTATAGGATTTAACTTGATGTTATATATTATTTATCCACAGTTTTAAAAAATAAACGAAAATCGAATGATAGCAGCGACATCCCGAACAAGAAAGATAAAAAAGACAAGAAGAAAGATAAAAAACTTAAACGGGATAATAAAGACAAAACACCCGAGCCACGAGCTTCAAGTACCTCACCAGTTCGTGCTAATCTATCACTTCCATCGATCACAGACGTATTTGCCGATCAACTAATACAGAAAGCTAAGCAAAATACGATGGATGTGGATCCAGAACTGAAAATAGAAAAATTTAAAACAGAAGATCCGGGACAGCTTGCCACCGCTAATGCCGCCAAAATTCGTTCCTCAGAATCCCAAAACAATAAAGCAAATGCCAGCTCAGGCGACGAGTTTGATATCCCAACAATATCCGAAATCGATGAAAATGATTCGCGTTCGACTAAGCGTACTAAGGATCAAAAAGAATTGGAAGAATTACAGAATCGGATTTATCTGGCTAAAAAACAGTTACGCGCAATGGGATCAGAAGAATCTGATGACGATGATTTCTTGAACTTGAAAGATGACGATGTCGATACAATGAACGAGACTGAAGAGTTGGCCGATCATGAAAATGCTCTTGATGCAGCTAAAAATAAGGCTCGAAACCAAAAACGAGTCCGAAATCCTAGTCCGATTGTTTTCGACAAAAAGGATGACAATCGACCAAGCCACAATAAAAGGAATGCTACACCACCTCGAAAACCTTCAATTCTCGAACGACTGGGTAATCGAAATAAAGAATCTAGTAGTAATCGAGAATCTAAAAAAGCTGAGGTACCACGGCTAGCGTCCACAATTTCGACATCAAAATCACGTCGATCCGATAAAGAAATCTATGTACCAAATGCACGAAAAAGAGAGATGAGCGAAAGAAAGCGAACACCAGAAAGGGACCGTAAATCAGAATCTCGAATTAGACCTCCAACCAGCATTGCTTCAAGTAGAACCCGAAATGATAGTGATGGTAGTGAATCCCGTAGACGAATTGGTTCACGTGTTATAGTCGCCTCAGCTCGTGATACCAAAAACAACGACGACGAGGAAGATGCGATTGATGTACCCGTCAACAGTGTTGTTAAAATTAAACCACGTCCAGTGATTCCAGCTAATAAACAGGCGAGTAAAAATTTACTTCTTCGTGCTGTAGCTGAAGCACAAAAATCAACCGCTCTCGTGAAGCCATCTGCAAGAAATCAAGTAGCCATCGAAGAACCAAATGACAAAATTATTTTAAATAAAAATTCTTCTTCGGAACCCTCGTACAAAAACAGCTCATTACAAAAAACTATAAAGAGCAACATAATAATTGAAATTCCATCAAAACTGAATAACAATTCAAAGCACTCGGAATCGGATGAATATATTCCCGAACCAATAATTAACCAACCTAATGATCACGATTCATCGTCAAATGATGAATATGTCTACGTGCCGCGAAGTATTAATGTACGTCACCGAATCGATATACGGGATAAATTGAATCTGAATGATTCTCGAACACAATTCGTCGTGACGCTGGACGGAATGTATGAGAATGCGCTTAGTTCAAATTTACCCGTAGTCGAAAAGAAAATTACAAGGAATACGGAACGAAAGGTTACCACTAAAGATGTTGATAAACCAAAAAGAACAACAACCCCACCGCATAAATCTATCGTGCAAGAATCGAAAATCAAAAAATCGAGTCGAACAAAAATGGTACCGGTGAAAGAGGTAGAGTTACCTAAATTAAAACGTACTGAAATTGAACCACCACTAATCACACCATCGATTGGGATTAGTAAGATGAACAATTCGTCCAATATTAATAACAACAATTGCAATAAAACTATTAATACTAAAATTATTAAAAATAAAGCAACAAAATCTGTTAAACGATTAATTATCGAGACAAATGATACTACAGATGATGAAAAGGATGGGGATAAGTTTTCAATGAAAGAAGATATTGATGAGAAGATGAGTGAGGTGAGAGATAAATCGAATAAGAAACGGAATAAAGTGTCACCGATTAAATTCGATATAGATAGCATCAAGAAATTGGCAATTGAAAGTAAACAAGAGGAACAGGTCGAGATTAAACTTAGTAGTGAGAATAATGGAAGCAAATACGATAATATACCACCACGTAAGTATTTGGTTTTGAGTTTTTGATTAATTAAAAGCAAATAAAACAGCTTATGGTGAAGAAATTTTTTAAGCGTTCCCTAGGCATTACAAAATGCGTAATGTTCACAATTGATTCAAATTTAATTTAATCAAAATTTGCCTAATGTTGGAACACCGTTCCTTAAAAGTGGGTTCGACTTTAGGAAAGGTTGAAAATAAAGAATTTCTTACAGCATTATTCTTATATAGATAACTGCTGTTTTACTGAATTCTAAAATCGAAAATATTTTATTTATATTTTCAGTATTAAGTACAATTCTTATTCCCAGTGAAACGGTGAAAGCCAAACAAAAGGATCGTTGTAAATTCTATCCAGGCTGCCGTCAAGGAGATGCGTGTGAATTTTATCATCCCACTGCACCATGTAAAACATTTCCAAATTGTAAATTTGGTGACAAATGTTTATATATTCATCCAAATTGTAAATTTGATTTGACTTGTACTCGACCAGATTGTAACTTTCAACATACGCGGCCACCACTAGTGCCACCTCCATTAGGTAAGTTTAATGTGGTTTACAAAATAAGTGTGTTATCTTTAAATTTTCAATATGTTATACATATAATATTTCCTGTTACAGCATCACATGTCGTACCAGTTCAAAATTATAAAACTATTAGTGCAACACCATTACCGGCGATGTGTAAATTTTATCCAAATTGTTCAAATGTTCTTTGCCCATTTTATCATCCAAAATTGTGTCGTTTTGGCAAAAATTGTTTGAATAAAGTTGAATGTAATTTTTATCATCATGAGCTACCATCGAAAAATAAATTAAAATGGGTATCGCCTGCAAATGTATAAAATTCAATAAAAATTACTTTATTGTATTATTGTTGTAGAAGCGTGCGATTTATAGTTTGGAAGTTCTTTAGAATTGTGATATACTATTTTAAAAAATGCTTTATACTATTGTAAGTCATCGTTAATATTTTTTTTTTTTTGATGGTTCTGAATTATTGATAATTTGTGGTTCGATTAATTTCTAAAAATATAAATAATTGGAAATGATATTTTTTAATAATAAAATGTAGACTTAGTAAAAATAAACAATTCTAAAGAACAAAAATATTAACAAAAATTATATATTAAATTACGCCTCTAATGAAAAACAAAAAACAAAACTGGTAATTATAAAATGTAATTATATATAGTATTGTAACGTAAAAAATGTTACAAAATGCAAACTTTAATTATTTATTCTTTTAATCTTTATTAATATGTAACAAATAAGTTATAAAATATTCGATTTTTATGCATACAATAAAAGTTATTTTTGAATTTACATTAATTAACTAAAAATTAATTTATTATATATAAAATTTTACATATTTCATTTTATTATAGAGCCATTTTAATTTGTAATTACAAATTATAGTATCAATCATTGTAATGTTTTTTTCGTTTTTCTTTCGTGTGGTTTAATTTAAAAAATATTGAAAATACTGTTTATTTTTAATACTTAATTTAATTTATATCAATCTTACTATTACAATTACTATAAAAAAAATAATTAAAAACTCAGTTCTAATTAAGATAAAAAAAATAAACAATAATGAAATAATAGTTTAGTTAAAAAATGTTTATTATTAAAAAAATATATTAATAGTAAATATATATAAATTAAATAGAAATTAAATATGAGAGAAATTTTATGGTGGTTTTTATTCGGAATCATTAATTCTGAGACTCTGTTTCACGAATACCAAAGATTTCATGGCATTAAAATATTTGAAAAGTCTGGAATTCTATTACCTAAATACTTCAAATAATTTTCAAGTTCTATTCCAATTGTGTTTCATTTAAAACTTTAAAATGTTTCTCAAACTCGATTCAAAGACAATTTTTGGAGCATTTCTTGCTAATTAATTTGGGTTTACAACTTCTCACTTATAGTCGAAGGTGTAGGTAACATCTCAGCGGCTTAAAACTAACTCTAGTTTAGATTTCCTTATTCTTCTTTTTCCTCTTTTAATTTTAATTCCTGATTTATTTATTGTCAAGTGTTCACAAGAGTGTCGAGCGAAAATTCCCATATTTCTTTTTTTCGTTGTTTTATTTAATCAAGCGGAAAATGCTATTTTCCTTTTATTTTCTATTTTATCCATCATAATATTGTAGAGTGCGTTTATATGATGGGTGTGTTAAGTGCCCATTTCATCCCGTTTCATTGGCTTGGTACAATTCTGGCCGTCTATAAACCCCATTCTCGGTACGAACGATCTCTTGTCGTACTTGGTCACCCTGAGTTGTTTCCTCCGTTAATCCTTTTGGGCAAGTTCATCTTGGACTATTCTCACTACTACCATGACAACGTCTCCCACTTTTAGATTTTTTACCTCCCAAAACCACTTCGTTCTTATTATTAGAAGCGAGGCTACCTCTTCTGCGGGATCCGCTCGAAACGCGATATGACGAAACGAGATAAAGTATAAAACGCGATATTTCAAAACGCAATATGGTACAAAACACGATATGGTGCAAAACGCGATATGGTACAAAATGCGATATTACAAATCGCGATATTTCAAAACTCGATATGGTACAAAACGCGATATTGTTAAATTATTAAACTTCCTTCATTTCACATATAAAATTTTCCTTCACCTTTATGATGAAATTGAACATGTACGATGGAACTAGGATATGCAATTTGGAATATCACCTTTTCAATTATCGCATTTATATCGCGTTTTGAATTATCGCGTTTTGTACCATATCGCGTTTTGTACCGTATCGCGTTTTGAAATATCGCGTTTTAAAATATCGTGTTTCAAATGGGACCCCACTTCTACCCATCTTCTCCAGAAATGTTGAGAAACCCTTAACTCCGGAAGATGATCCCAGAAGAAAATGATTGGGTGTCAGAGCCTCTGATTCTCCAATCTCAATTGCTACATAGGACAATGATCGGAAGTTCACCGTGTTTCTACTTCAATAAGACATCCCGTCAAAAGCTCATCACTAGGCGTGCGCGAAGGCAATACTTTCATTAAATGGACTTTTACAGCGCAGATCAATTGTTCTCAGGCCCCTCCCTTATGGGGCGCCCTAGGGGGTTTAAATCGCGAGACCGACTTCTTGACCGGTCCAACTCATTTATAGCACCACGAAAATTAGTGCCATTGTCACTCTACACTTCTGGTAACCCTTACTGACCATTCATTTTCGCAATACAATAATGAAGGAATCCGTCGTCATACTAAGCACCACCTCCAAATGTATAGCTCCTACTGTCAAGTAGGCGCCAAATCTTCACTAACAATTGACCAAAAATGTCAACCGGCACGTAAGTAAAAGGTATAGTGGAAGTAGATAACCGCGCCGATGGCAGCTCTCCCATTTCGGGTTGATTTGGTTTTGGCTTTTGGTTTTTTCAAACTTGACATCGCTTTCGGATGAATTTTAAAACTTATCTCAGCCTTGGAATCATGAAATTTTGGCGCTTCTCGTTCACAACTGTTTCACTATTTTGATTCTCCCTTTCACTCTCAACAGGAAGTTTTGATTACCAATAAGGTGGCAAGCTGTAAATCTTGCTTTGTTGTCCAACACAACAATCCTGCTGTAAGGTGATAATTTTTGTTTTATAGGCTCTCCATTCAGCCATTCGAATGGTTTCTTGCTTTGCTGCAGCAACTTCTTCGCAACTCAATGACAGTCAAATTTAATCTTAATATTGCGAACTCTTTCAAGCAAAACTTTAGCTATTTTGTAAACTCGTGCCACTACTCTACTAGCCTTCATGAATGTGGAGTATTTTTACTTCTTCAAGATTTTGCTTGAGATACTTAGCAACCACTATATCACTATGCACCGATAGCTCCTTCTCATTCTTGATCCTTTAAAAATAATGGTCCTATGAACCATAACGAATTATCTTGTATAGCTCTCTCAACATGTCATTTTATTCCGTAATCGGCCGCATTCAGTTTCGAAGGTACCTATTTCCAATCTTTAATCACTGTATTTTCTTGGATTTCTCCAATACGATAAGACACATACCGACGATAATTTTTCGGATCCGAATTCTACCACCTCAATACTGTTGCTGAGTCCGTCCAATATTATACCCGACCGATATCACCGAATGATCTTTAGAAATTGATTTCACCATTCGAGAACCTGTGAAGCACACCTTTACTTCCAAACGCGGAATGCTTACGGGCTTTATCGGAGCCACTTTCATTTTTTGCATAGACCAGTGAAATCCATAGCATACGCGAGATCACTAGAATCACAAAATACATGGAGTTGACGACAACAACTAGGCTATGCGATCGTAGATATTCATCACAAACCTCAATAGTTCGCGTTTCGTAGGTATTTTTGCCCCTTCGAGAATTTTAAAATCCAATCTGTATTGGCACTTTTTTTTAATGAACTGCACCAACGATGGCAAGCGTGCAGCTCCAAAGGTCGTTATATCCATTTCATACACGTCTGATTTGCGATTTTGGTAGTTATCACGCCCGAAGAATCGTTGGTAGAGTCGATCTTCTTTTCTCATCTATACTTGGTGGAACATTTTGGTGATGTTTCCTGCAACGGCAACCTTTCCTTCGCAAAACATGAATAAAACATTTAAGACTTTACCAGACGCCGGAAAGTTTTTCTGATTTGTTTGGATTTACTATTGCGAACATTGGTAGATACAACAGTTCAGATCCGTCTCGTTAGCTGTGAGGACAATCTTCGAGACTTTCGGGAAGTCTGACTTCATTATGCTTCCACAAGAGCCCAATAATGTAACGATCAATTTTCCCGACATGTTTTTTCCATAATTTGCATAGCACATGCACCCGCCTTTGAGAACGGTTCATGACCCATCTTTCCTTCTTCAAGAGCTGCAAATGGTGTCTTTATAAGCTGATGAAGGACCTCATAAGTGTTGCATTGGTACTTGAGCAAGTGATACACCTCTCCGACTTCTTTCTCACCGACAAAGGGTCCAGATATAACCCAGCTGTAATGAGCGCTTGTCACACTCATTATCAATTCTACCCAAAAAAATCCCAATTTTTTATACATCAAAATAGCATCCCACCATTGAAGATATTCATCTTCAAATAAACCTAATTAGTGACTCTTGTCCGGATGCTAAAAAGCCAATACCTCACTTTTCAACTGTCTCCAATATGTACAGTTGATAAGATGATCTTGCATTTCATATTTTTTTCTATTAATTTGTTGGCACGTGACAAAAATTCCTCGTTTTATTTCTTTTTGCTTACGGAACTGTTTGTATACAAATTAAATGTATATTATCAGATTACAGTAAACAAATGTGGAAATAACCTTCTATTACTTAGTGATAATAATATGGCTTGTTGTTGTTGCACACGCGCAGGTAAAATAAAAATAAAATATATACGTACTCGTATATAGAGTACGTTTATGCTTAGGGTTCAACCTGGTTTGAACCTAGGTTAACTTTTACTATAAACGGAGTCGAGTCATCTTGTAGTTAACTCGACTCGACCTAAAAAATTTCTAGGGTCGAGTCGAGTTAACTCTAAAAACCTTCACTATAAACGGAGTCGAGTCGAAAAATAAAAACAACAAAAAAATAGTAATAAAAAGACATCATTTTGATTTCTTAATTCGTGTGCGAATCTTCGATTTTTGTGTGGCAATAAAACTTTGTTATTTTATTTTTATAAAATTCAGAAAATAATATAAGAAAAACATATAAACATACGATAGTAAATTATTTTTTTTGACGTTTCTGACTCGGTTTCAACCTAGTTTCGACTCGACTACGATTTGACTCTGCAGTATAAACGCTAAAAAAGATAACTACAAGATGATCCAAAGTTAACTAAAAGATGACTCGACTCTGAGCATAAACGTATTCTATAGATTCTTTTTTTTTGGGTGTGCAAGCAATTTTCACCCAATTTTTGAGTTGGTTGTACTCAATAATTGGATATGCAATAGGTTTAATTATTGCAATAAGTTTTCTTTTGCGCGTGCAATTATTTTTTTTAGATCAGCAAATTATGCCCATTTGTTTTCTTTGAACCCATGTAATTGTTGGTGGAATGCATTTTTTTTGGTGGAAGAAAATTTGTATATAAACTCCAACAATTTTTGTTGAGGGGGGATTATTCAATTTTTAAGTTTGTATGGTAAACATTATTAGAACTAAATTTTTTTTTCTTTAATAAAAACTACAAGCAATTATAAGATACATAGCTTTATCATTTCACGTATAAACAAGAAAAGAAAGAGATAAGCTGCTATTCAACTCAAAAATAGTGGTGAGTATAATGGTAACTAACTAAAAGGGGCCCGATCAGTAGCGGGATAATCAACTGCCTCAATAGAGGCGAGTGGAAGTGGGCTTTAATGCTCCGCCGCTCTTCTGTTGTTTCCTGTTACTGATCTAAATACTTTACTAACAAATCCCGCGCAGGGAATTATATATGTTTATTTAGTTTTTTTTTTGTTTAGTTTTTTTTTTTATTATGCTTGGCTAGGGCCAAAAACATCAATCCATTCATGTTGGACTACTGATCCCACTTTAAGTAGTCAATGTGGTCAGGTCCTAATTTCTTTCTGGTCAAGTAATGTCCTCATTTGTGATCGTCATGATCACCTCTTGATTCTATACCCCTTAAGGCAGGATAGCAAGGTCCCTCATTGCTCCACACCAACCCCCACGACCATTTTTACCTCCCACTGTAGCTAGCAGGAATATTTACTGCCGGTGTGGATGCAAAGGGACAATTTCTATAACAAAAATGTACCCAACATTTTTGTTACACAGCCAAGCCGAGTTTTAATCGCCAATGGTTCATGGACCTCACCTTCTCTGACGTCGAATGTTGTTGTCCAGCGCCAATGATTTAGATAGACCGGGTTCAGATTTTTAATCGTTCTCACATCATTCAATCGATACAATAGATCCTTCTTTTATTTTAGTGGTGTATCCTGTCCACTTATGACGCAAATCTTGTTGCGGACAATTAACCTGCAATTTTGCCAATTGCTCACCCATTAAAGTCTCATATGCCTCATCGTCGCCCATTATACAATATTATTGGTACCACACGGAACAACACAGACGATCTGGCAGCGCTATGCGCACCAAGCTGTCCTTGTATCACTATCGGTGGCACGTTTTCATCAAATTTTTGTGCTACATCCTTCCATTTATGCAGCAAACGCTGATGAATTCTTTCGCAGTTGTCTTCGCCACATGTTTGCTTGTTTTTACATTCATGTGAGTAGTGCTTCTCCAGACAACATATATAGAGCTTTCTCTCTGTACTACTACATCCCATCTCTTGATGACTGGCCTCTCGATGAATCTGTTACACTCTACTATAGTGAATGAAATTGTTGTTGTTGTTACATATGTAACATTTACGAATATCGAAATTTCTCGAGAATATCAAAATGATGAGGCTCATCTGCAAGATATTTTTATTTTACTTTATAATATGTCTGCATGATATTTTTTAGATTATTCGAGATTCTTAGTGATTTCTTAATTTGTAAGATTATTCCGGGATCCTGACCTTATTTGAATTTTTCAGGAAATTCAGAATTTTTTTGTGATCATCGATATTTTTCTAAAATTTTCACATTATTGGAATTTTTCTAGGTTATTTGTGTTTCCCGATATTCTTCGAAATTTGTAACAAGCAGGAGTTGCTTCTTGTTACAGAGTTATTGATCGGCTTTTAGCATCGAGTTATTTAAAGATAAGTTTAGTTTGTAGGATATTGACTTACATAGACAATGTTTTTTGAGTATAATGGAGACTACCCGATTTCCGTGAAATAATTTTGGATTAATCCAGATATTGTGAACTTAAACAGCATTGTGTTGCTTAATATCGAGATTATTCGATACTTTCGAGATTAACTTTAAATGCTCGTTGATGTTACTCGCATGATGCTACGGTTAATTCAAAACTGTTGAAGTTGTTCGGTAATTCTTCGAGATTTTTAGTAACTTTACAGATTCGAGGAGATTTTTTGATATTATGGAAAATTGTTCGAAATTACTTATTATTATTATTATTATTATTATTGGAGGGCCATGCGGGCGATCAGCCAGCTCGCACTGCGACCTAAAAGATCTATTGTGCTGGCCCCTGCTTAATTATCCGTCCAGTCAATATTCCGGTTCTTAATGAACCTGACAATACTGCCTCCCGGTACGTGATACATACTATCTGGGCTTATTGCTCTCCCTCCGAGATGTTTACTACAGCATGTAGTTCCGCTAGAAAGACGGTAGCATTGGAGCCCAAGGACCTAGAGAGGGTTGTCCCACTCCCGTATATTCCTTCTCCTGCCCCGTCTTCCGTTTGCTTTTACTCTTACGAGTTGTTGGGAATTGCAAATCGCCTGTAGGTCACCCAGCTTTACGTGAAATGATTTGAATTGGGTGGTGGATTTGGTGAATTTTTGAAGAATGTGTATAGGTACTACTCCACTATTCAATAGAATAAAACCAAATTTATATTTTTAAAAAATGTAAAAATTTTATTTGTATACTTTATTTATTGTAATTTAATTTTATTATTGTATATAATCATTAATTATTATATTAAATATGGCAATATATTATTTAAAAAAACAACTGTAAACATGTCACCAATTTTCACTCAAAAAAGGCATTTTTGCTTAATTTTTATACAATTTCGAAAGACTCAATCGTTTTATCTATTTCTAGTAAAAACCTAATTAAATAAATAAAGTGTACGTAATTATAAAAGTGAAGTAAAATTGTTTAATTAATAAAATAAAATAAATGATGTGTAAATAAACTAAAAGTATCTAGTTTTAATTGTTTTAGCATAAATATATAAATCACTCACATAATAAACTTAAATCTATTAACAATTTAATTAATAATAAATCACAATGTTTTGTTTTTTGTTTATGTTAAATTAATTAAGTTTTATAATATTATATGAATGTATCAAACTTGATATTACGAGTAGGTAAATTAAATAATTATTTAACAAACTTTTCGATTAAATTTGTATCAAAGTGATAATTCTTCTGTGGATGAATTCCGTCTGGTTAGTTGAGCATCTGGCCGGAAATCCATTAAAATTACAACCTCATAAGGGCTACAATCAGATAGACGAAGAAAACTGCATAACCAACCATAAAATCCTTTTTCAATGTCGTTTATTTCGTTCAGCCATTTTGAAAATTGACAGCTTACTTGAATAATCCCCGCATAAATGCCAAGTCCAAGAGTACATAAAACGATTGCGATTGGATATGTTAGTATTAGTATGGGAGACATAAGTAGTTTACAGAAGCAAGATTTTTCTTCGTTGAAATATATGAACATATTGTACCAAGTTAAGGTACCGATGTAAAATGAATAGATGCCGGTGTACAGGGTAACAAATGGTAAGCATAATAGAGAAAATATGAAGATATGTAAACCAACGGATCGAGACCAACTGCAGCAAACGCTTTTATTATTTATTTTTTCGGTGGCCGCAATCGTCATATGATTTATTTTTTCGAGTTCCTCGCGCGATATGTTTAATTGGACATCTATGGACTGACCTTTTTTCTTACCTCGTTTTATGGTACCTAAATAATACGATAAAAATGTATAGCTAGAATTAGTAATCTGTGGGCCAAATAAATAAACATTAATATTTTACAGCAATATCAAAAATCACAATACAGCAAAAGCTTCCCAAAGCTCTGAATAATAACAATCAACGGTGTGCTGCGATAAGAGATATAGATTCCACTTTTGTCATTTAAGGAGCATAGAACATAAAAGTAAATAATCATTTAGAGAAATAAGTGCTTTTGCTTCCGATTGGCCGAACATTTCGGTAAAATTTGCCAGTTAACAATGTTAACGCTTATGGTGGAAATCAATATGAAGCTATATGTGTTGTTGAAGTTAAAATTATCATTGGTGCAAACAAAACCATTGCCGCACTGGAATCATGCGCGGCAAACTATTACAATGAAGAATGCCAATGGAAGTATAGATGAAGAAGTATTTGAAAAGAAAAAAGGAAGGAATTCATTGACAAACGTCGTCGGACCAAACCAAATGCAATTAAGGTCGGCAATACTGTTTTGGTGAAAGAAATCGTGAAACGTAACAAGTGACTAACCTCTGAATTTGGTTCCGACAATTTGAGTATTGTGTTCGTTTGTTTGTTTATTTCTATCCCTGCCATCTTTTCTTTACCTCAAGATACTCCTAACTCTTTGCAGTTCACTTTTAACGTCCTACCTTACTTACGCAGTAAGGCTATAGAACGTTCGTTTAGCGAAACTGAAAGGGACGAACTCATTCACAGCTGTTAACATAACAGTAGAAATGAGCAAAGTACACACTACTAGAAAGACACAAGTAGAAATGACCAACCAAAGTTTATAAGAACTTCAGTATTGTCTTCTCAGTTTGCTCTCTTGTAGTGCCACAAAATACTAAATTTAAAACGACGACATCCTCTCGAAAATAAATAGCCAACCCTAATTGTTAAAGAAGGGTATCGTCAGTTTCGTTCATCTTAGTTTCACCGTGGGGTACAATTTCAGATATATGTTAAATCATAAACCTCTAATGTTTGTGGAATGGATCTTGAAAATATTACGCATTGTAAAAACTGAACGAAGTTGAAATGAAGATATAAAATAACGGTTCAAATAATAAACAACCAAAATGACGCAGTGAAATAAACACCGTTGCATTATACTAAAATTAACAAGCTGACTAGTTAATAAAGCTTCAGCAACCAACTGATATCAAAACAAAGAAATCGTACAGGTATTCTCATTCTAATTTTTTATTCAGTGTAAAGTTGCACAATAAAGCAAAACGTACTTAGTCAATCGTAATACCCTAAATTTGTACTAAAGGCTCGCTTGGAACAATGCAATGCGTGCTTGGTGGTTAACGTAAAATGGTCGCTAAGCAGTGCATCCTCAGCTCAGCTAAGTAGTATGCAAGGTAGGACGTTAAAAGCGAACTGCAAGTGAGAGTTTTTCAACGGCAAACTGGATATGTCTCAAAATATCAATCTTTCGACTCAAAATAAGTTTTATATTTGAATTCAGCTCAAAAGAAAAATTAAGAATCTACACTGCTAACGTAAATTCGATAATTTTTGTATAATTCAAGTTTTGTTTCTAGATGGCACAGTTATTCTATATTCTTGCTAAGCGTTCTATTCATTTTACCTGTCATTGTTAAGTAATTTGATTTGGTCTCCTCTTCATCGTAGTCCGGATTAAAAATACTTGTCTCGCCCGATTCTAGTCCTTCATAAGTTGGTGTGGATGGTTTTTTAATGTTAACCCGCTTCTTCGATGGAGGTTGTGTCGTAAAAAAATCACACGATTTATTCGATTGCCTATCTAAACTACATTCTGACTGACTGCTCGGCGTAACCGTAAAATTAGAACGATTTCGCTGCGAAGCAGTACAAAATTCCTGTAACTCAGTTTTCTCATCGTACTCATTATTGTCGTCCATATCAATTTGATTATCAATGGATTTACTATCACCTTCTTGTGCGTTTGGTGTATTCCCTCCGGCCTAAATACAAAATTATATTATAGAAAATATTAATAAATAAACAATTGTTTACCATCACCAACCATCAATTGAACACTTACTTGGGGCACTATATGATCGACGTAATTTTGTGATGTATTACTTAATTTTTTAACGTATTGCCGTTTTCTCGGTGGTATAAAAACCGTTTTACTTATGTTTTGTTTCTCGATATATTTCTCTTCGATCATTTTGATTTATTACGTATGTATATTTGATTATAAGGTTAAATTAATATTATTTATTATAAAACAACTAAACAACAAATGGCGAGACAGGATTATTGATTAAATTTAAAGAAAATGTCCGGAAAATTAACGTAATGTGAAATTTTCAGTTTACCTTATAGTGGCTCCATCAGCGACAATATACGTAATGTTAAAAAAACGAATTGGTAAGCAACCCTAATTCTAATTAGTTTTTTTTTATCCTAGATTATTATTAATTTAAGATACATTTTAATTATTTTATACGGATTCAGTTATGTTTGTGTTTGATTTACCAAACTAACTGTAATTAATTCAATTTGACATTATGTAATTATAATTTATAAATTATAAACATAATTAATTATAAATATTGTTTATAGAAAATTGTAATAGATGTCGATCTGTGCACTAAAATGTAACAAATTAAATTTGACAGTCCACACCATTTATTGACAAATAAAAGACTCCACACTCCATTCGCACTTTACATTTTTTACTATACCTACAAAAGAAACATAATATTTGGTTTTATGATTTAAGAAATTATTAAGTAGCTACTTTTTAATATTATAGTTTATATTTAACGCATAAGTGTTGTGATTTTAATCATGGAACTGAATGAATTAAATATCGACGAAGATAATTTTGTGACATTCAAACAAGAGGATTTGTTCACGGATAGTTTTCCATTGATGAAGGAAATCCGCAGACAAGGAAAACTTTGTGATGTTACCTTGAAGGTATGTTGGAAAATATTGTATTTCATAAGAGTGATAATCAGGTTAAATAATAGCACTATTATTAAAATTTGATTGTTTCAATTAACGTTCATTACATTGTTATGTTTTTTAATTAAATAATCGATGTGCTAATTGGTCTTCTTATTGGAAGTGCCCTTGCTTGCGATTGAATTTGTCTTTGTTCGCACTGGTTACATGAATTACTCATTATGGAAAAAAAACATTTGTAATCAATAATCATCAATTCTTAATAAATTTTATCAATCACGTCATGGTGAACATATTGCTCATTACTTTGTTCGAAAATACCCGGTTTGAGCCATACAATTATAAGCTGTACATGTTAGGATTACATGATTACACCTGTAATTTAAAATAAAGCAACAAAAAAAAACATAAAATTCATTTGATGGTAGCTAACCATATGTTTATTAGCCAATTAACTAACAATCTGGTTGCATTATGATTAAGCTGATCCAACATTCTAAATTTAAACAGGGGAACCTATTGTTGGCTAAAAATTAAGCAACTTATTTTCAACCACCCTTTGCTCTTTAGGTAAATTAAATTAGGTAGAAACTCTCTGCAAGGGCAATTGTATTTTAACATAGGCAGACAAGGCTAACCAGAGGTGGGAATATCGTTCAATATGAATGATTTGAATGGAAAAATTGTAACGGACAAGGCCAGCATTTTAGTAGGTGAAAACAAGTAAAAATATGAAACCAATTAGGTATTCTATTATAGAGAACATTATAGTTTAAAAAATTTTAAATTTCTTGTACTCTAATTCTGAGTTGATTTGTTCCACATTTTTTCGTTCGACAGATTGAAGACCAAACATTTTCGGCCCACCGAATCGTTCTCGCCGCTACAATACCATATTTCTATGCAATGTTTACACATAATATGGCCGAGAGCCGAATCAAAGACATCACTATGAAAGAAATTGAACCACAGTAATTACATAACATGAATCATTTTGTTGTACAGCTTTTAACAAACCAATATTTTTTTAATTCCAGCGCCCTCGAAAGTCTAATAAATTTTGCTTATAGTGGTATCGTCCGCATCGACAACCAAAATGTCCAAGGTTTAATGGTGGGTGCATCTTTTTTACAGCTTTCAAAGGTACGAGATGCTTGTGCCGAATTTTTAATGTCGCAATTTCATCCACAAAATGTACTCGGAATTCGTAGTTTTGCTGATTCGCTTGGCTGCAATAATTTAGTTGCGGCCGCCGATCGTTATATACATTTATATTTTACAAAAGTATCAATGTCTGAGGAATTTATGAGTTTGTGTTTTTCTGACTTATGTGATTTAATAAAGCGGGACGAGTTAAATGTTTCGACAGAGGAGAAAATTTTTGATGCATGCATGCGATGGATAAAATATGATGAGAGAATACGGACCGATGTATTGCCACAGGTATTGGCCAAAGTTAGACTACCGTTGTTGACGCCACAGTATTTAGCGGATCGAGTGGCGACCGAAGAATTAATACGCACTTCACACCAATGCAGGGATTTATTGGATGAGGCTAAAGATTTTCATTTGATGCCAGAACGACGTGCACTCGTACAGAGTTTTCGGTAAGTTATTCTCCTCGATCGATACTATATTTTTAGAGTTTTCATGTAATTTTTGTTAGGACTAGGCCTAGATGCTGTGATTATGTGATTGGACAAATATACGCGGTTGGTGGATTAAAAAATAACGGTGAGTCCGTAAGTACGGTGGAGATTTATGATCCTGATAAAAAGGAATGGAGTATGGGTCCAGCCATGTCTATGTTACGATCACGGGTTGGCGTTGCTGTTACTGGTGGTAAATTATTTGCATTTGGTGGATATAATGGTACCGAGCGGCTGTCAACAGTGGAATATTTTGACCCAAAATCCAAGAAATGGACCCAAGGAAGTTCAATGTTTTGTAAACGAAGTGCTGTTGGTGTAGCTGCATTGGGTGACTATGTTTATGTTTGTGGCGGCTATGATGGTATAACATCGCTCAGCACGGTCGAATGTTATTGCCCACAGTCGGATATATGGACGACAGTTGCCCCAATGATGAAATATCGATCTGCTGGCGGTGTTGCTCCTTTAGGCGGATATGTTTATGCATTAGGCGGCCATGATGGCCTTTCTATATTTGATTCGGTTGAACGCTATGATTCGGCTTCAAATAAATGGACAAAAGTTAAACCGATGCTTAATCGTCGATGTCGCTTAGGAGTAGCAACGCTGAACGGAAAATTATACGCTTGTGGTGGTTACGATGGTAATTCATTTTTACGATCAGTCGAAGTTTATGATCCTAACACAGATACCTGGAAGCTAGTAGCACCAATGAATGTTAAACGAAGTCGAGTTGCTTTAGCTGCAAATATGGGAAAATTGTGGGCCATTGGTGGCTACGATGGTGAGTCAAACTTGTCGACGGTCGAAGTTTATGACCCAGAAACAGATACATGGACATTTGTAGCATCGATGTGTGCGCATGGGGGAGGTGTAGGCGCCGGTGTTATTCCAATAGTTTAGATCGGAATGAAATTTTTTTTGTTTTGTAATATTAACCCAGTAATAATAACAAAAATTTTAATTTATAACTTTAATTGTGATATATTTTTTTATAGCTATATAGTTTGTCATAATAAATTCTATGTAGACATTTATTTAACAAAAGTTCAAATAAAATTATTTTATTTGTTTCTAAATATGAATCTTTAATTAAATAAAATTGATTTTTAATATCTTTTAAAATTTAATAGTCGATTGTGAGTTTTATTTAAGCTTTGCTCCTAGGTTAGGGTTAGTTAGGTTGGAGTGGCTGCTTAAGCACACTTAGACCGATGACGGTCCATTGTGATACCACAGAATATATCCCCTTTACCCCTATTGGAACCATTTCGAGCTACTTATGTAGTGTAAGACGTCCCGCACATTAATGTTTTCGAGATCCGAGAGGCAGTCCATCCTGAACTTACCCAAGTGTTTGTGCCTTCTGAGTGCCAATGCTGGACACGAGCAAAAGAAGTGGACCAGCGTCTCTTCCTCCTCTTCGTCCAAGCAGCTTCTGCAGAAGTCATTTGCCTCCAGACCCAGCCTTCTTGCATGTTCTCCAAAAAGGCAGTGTTCTTAATTCACGTCTGCGTAGGGATATTAATGCCCTAGTGCGCCCCAAGTGCAGCTTTGGCCAAACTTGTCTTGCAACTCTACAGGTGAGGGTGTTAGACCACCTTTCCCCCGCTGAGGATAGCGCCTGCTTCCCAAGTGCTTGTCTCAGCGCTGTGATAGGCCTCCCCAGACTTGCCCTTTCCGGTTGTAGCTGGAGAGTCGTACCATGCCTAGCAAGTTCATCCGCCCTGCAGTTCCCCATGACGCCCGAGTGACCTGGGACCCAGATTACCTGGATATTGAAATTCTCACCCACCTCATTTAGAGATGAGTGACAACTCAACGCCACCCGTGACGCCAAAGACGCCGATTCTAACGACCGGATCGCCGCTTGACTGTCCACATAAATTGCGATATCATCTGAGGATACCACATTATGCTTCAACCACGTCATGACCTCCTCAATCGCTACGACTTCAGCTTGGTACACGCTGCAGTAATCAGGGAGACGAATAGAAATATTTACATTTAATTTGTCACAGAATACTCCAGTTCCCACTTTGCCGTCTAGCTTGGAGCCATCTGTGAAGAATTGCAACGCTTCGGTTTCCGATAACGGTCTATCCCTCTAGGATTCCCTTGAAGGGAAGGAGGTCCAAAATCGCTTCTCGAAGCGTAGAGTAGGTTTAATGTAGTCAAGATTCGCCAGCTCATCCTTCAACGATCTAACGATAGTAGAGTGTCCTGTACTAAGACACCTCCACTGAGAGACGGCTGCAAGTCGTACAGCCGTATTTGCCACCATCTGTTTGCCAAAAATGTCGACCGAAAGAAGGTGCAATATAACCTCTAAGGCACTTGTCGGTGTCGACCTCAATGCCCCGCTAACAAGCATACAGACCGTTCTTTAAGTATAAATCACAATTGCCACCTTCATCTAGGCTTGCGTGACCAGATTTTTTTCGAGTGGAAGTGGTACTGTTAGAAAGGGAATTTTAAAACTAAAAATTTCTTTCTAAACTTCTATTTCTACAATATTTTTTATTAAATTCTAATTCTTAAATTCCAATATAAAAAAATTAATAATCTGCGTGGTACAAGCAAGCGCAACGAATGGTCTAGCAAGTTTTAAGAAAATCCCATTAAAAAATATCATAGATGGAAAATTGGCTCTACTTTTAAATGCCTGGACCAAGAAACTGGAAACTGGACCAAGTTTCATTGATGAAGCCATCACGTCATTAAATAATATTGTTAAACTACATTTTGACTGCAATGGTAGAAGAGTGTTTCTCTTTCCATAATTATTGAGATTTTACCGCCTTTAATTAACTTTGGACCTACATGTAACGACAAAAAACTAGATTTTGAATGTTTGCTGAAGTTTTAAGATTCCATCAACTATCTGCATTGGCGATAGCCAACGAGTTTTGAAGAAATTTAAAACTAGTTAATATTCGTTTGATCAGTTTTATCACAAAATTCTTGAAGTACAGGTTCTCTAATGCTACATATTTAAGCGAGTAGCCATATAAAGCTACTTATTATTGATCTTGAATCAACCGGAAGACGTTCAGCTGCTGTTTATATTTTGTGCAATACGGACATACACCCAACTCAAATCAACTCTCTAACCTTCAACTCAAGTTAATTTAACTACAAATACGGCTTAAGCCAAATCTCAACGCTCTCAATCCCGAAATCAACTCGATTCAATTTACATCATTTGACGTTTGAGGAAAAAGGTGAATTGAATATTGATTTGCGTCTAATTATGCCAGTTGTACATTTAATTAAAACTTGAATATATACTTGAATAAAACAATGGGTTTGAAAAATTATATACTACTTTATTCAAACAGATCTGTAATCTATTTTTTATAGGTTTAGGTTAGGATACATTTGTAATTGACCCAACAAGCAGAAGATGGAGCAGAAGTGTGAGTAGAAGATATAATAGTTATTACACTCTCGTTGAGGAATCTCATTTGAGTATTATAATTAATCAATATGTATGTTAGAGGACGAATCTCTCTATTAGATCATCTGACTGGAATATTGGTAGGGTCAGGGTTAACTTCTTACCATTGAGTCCCTCTTCCCTAACTGGATGTTGAATTGGCAAATTGAAAGTTACTCTTGGTTGTTGTCTTGGAGTAATTGCACTTTCCGTAGTGTTCAACTGATTAATGTGACTTTTCAATTGGTACACTGTATCAAGCTTTACCACATAGTGAATACGTTCAAATTTGTGCATGACCATACCTGGAAGCCATTTTTCATTACCTATATAGTTAAGAGAAATTATCCTGAATCCTACGCTTAATTTCCGCGTAACTTTTATGTTTTTGTTGGCTTTGGTGTTCTGATGGTCGAATTGTATCGAGTTTGATTCTTAGTTTCCGCTGGAACAAATTCTCTGCTTGACTTCTGTCATTATTCAAAGGTGTGGCACGGTAACTCAATATGATCTCGCGAATCTTATCGTAACTGGAGTCACTTTCACCTTCCATTGCTTTTAATTTATTCTTGAACGTTTGAACATAACGTTCCGCTTGTCCGTTTGTAGCTGGATTGCTGGGTGCAATACATATTTTTGAATGATTCCAGGAATCCGTGGTAGGTAAAAATAGATTTTATTCATTTTTTTGTTGGACCGGAATTTGTGATTGCGGATTTCAATCATTATGACTTAGCATACACAACAATTAGATAAAATTGTCTCTTGTACGAACCTAGTTCCTCTCAATGGTGTGTTTCTTCTTTTCCGGGCTCTTTTTGATTTTTTATACACGAATTGCAACTTTTGACGAATGATATTACTATCGATGGCGATGATTCGCCCGCCAATAGACATATCGTCGAGCAAGATTTTCATCTTGCAAATGTTGTTCGTATGATATTTTCACGTATAAGTTTAAAATAACTTATTGCATTTATTGTCTGTCTGTTCATGACATCCGTGTCATCTTCATTTAATGCAACTGCTTTCATTGGTGTTCTCGATATACATAGGTGCATGTACAATCTTTTGAGAGTCCAATAATTAGGTAATGCTTCACGATCTAATTATCTGTAGTTTTGCTAGGCCACAGGCAATAAAACTTGAACACATCGTACTTCGGCTTTTAATCTCATAAACACTCTACTTTTAATCTCATCTCGCTTACTCTATTTCGCTGTCCATTGAAATTTTGCTTTACTGTGTAGATGCACGCGAAGTGGATGTGTAGATGTAGACGGCACTGTTAATAAATTTCGAATAGTACGTCATTAGTCCCAGAAATTGTTGTACTTCGTAAGGGTTTGTCGGACCTGACGCTTCCAAATCTCCCTTTACTTTTTCTGGTGCTTTTGGAATTTTATTTTGCTCAATCTAATATCCAAGATAATTGATCTTCGTTTGCAAGAATTTCCATTTCTTGGCATTAATGTGAAGATGGTATTTTTTAGCCAATCAAAACATGCATCCAAACGCTACGGTAGCATTCGTTGTCCTTGGAGCACCTGATCGGGTATTTGATGAAATTCACTTGGAGCTGTTTTAATGCCAAATGTGAGCCTGTTGAAATTGTACGGATCCTTGGGAGAGGTTATGGTTTGAATTTTTTGCACCTTCTTTATACTTTGAATAAATCTAAAGGTATCTACTTAAAGTATCTCGTTATCATGTCACATTTGGAGTTTCTGTAGAAGGGCCGGGGTATTGAAGTTACTGGGCGATTCTTACTATTTATTGTTGATGGTTCCTTCGGAAGACTTCAAAGTTAACTTCTCCAAAGCATAAGTTATTGACTTTTGGAAGTAAACATTAGCATACATTTAAAAAAAAAACTGGGCGAATAACAGCGACTACTCAACACTAAAAGTGTTGTGGACTTCCAGCGAATACTTAACACAATTAAGTGAAATATAATTGCCTCGTGCTTCAGTTATCATAAATCGATTACATCTTCTCTAGAAGCGCTCTCGAACTCCTATATACTTATGTTTATTGTATACGTATAATATGTTTGTTTTGACATAAATCTTTTGAGATTTGAGAGTGAACTCGCTCGTTATTTTTATTATGCAGTTCGTATGACTACATGAGATAAAAATAAAAATTGATTAATTACTTATAAATCAAAAGAAATTTTTTTTTTATATAATTTTAGCGAAATACAATGCAACAAATAAAATGAAAATAAAAACTTTGACGTAATAAATTCGTAATACGCACAACATTGCTGACCTACCGCGTGTGCGGCTTCATTTGGATTTGTGACCATTTAAAATAAATGTTTAAGTTTTAAAATAATAGTAAACTTAATATGTGTTATTTAATGTCTTGGTATAAAGTATATAGGAAATTGGTTTGTTAAATTTTATAGAGTCGTTAATTTTACAATTTTGAGTTTGCGAATTACAAAACAAATGCACGTGTGTTGTTTGTGATCGTCAAAAGCGTGCGATCGAATTTATTTAGAGGTTGCTGCCCTTTTTCATAATAATTGAATAAATTGTATGCAATATTTTATTAAACTGATGACTTATTTGTCATTTGATTAATAAAGCAAAACTATTGATTCTA
The DNA here is from genome assembly GCA_958295665.1 of Tipula vernalis. Taxonomy (NCBI): domain Eukaryota; kingdom Metazoa; phylum Arthropoda; class Insecta; order Diptera; family Tipulidae; genus Tipula; species Tipula vernalis. Next base: position 76,163,577 of record OY282559.1, on the reverse strand, counting down.
TTTTCACTATTACATTTGAATTGTTAATCATTTCACATGCGGATCGCGTATTTTTTACATTAAAGATTTATGTTGTTTGGCATTCGAAATATTCATTATATAATGTTCGACGTTTTTAATTTATGGTGTTACACAAAAAAAAAAAACCAAACATTTTTGTCCAACAAAAGTCCAAGTTAAATATTAGACAAAACAAAATAAGAAACACTTGAACTGATGCTTTTAGTTTTTTTTGTGAGCCAATTCTTACAACAATTAATGATGCCATTTATTTAACCAATCGATTATCTAAGTTTTTGCCCAAATAAGTGAAAGAACAGCGAAAAATTGGTTCACTAAATTTCTTTCTGGAGATATGACACTTCAAGGTGCACCAAGGCCGGGCCGTCTTTTGATGTGGACGACGAACGATTGAAAATTTTTTTTAGAATAAAATTCTCGCCAAAGAATGCGAGAATTACCATAGAATCTCAATACATCTCAACCAACTGTGGGGCATTACCTTCAGAAACTAGGCAAAGTGTCAAAGCCTGGATTCTGGGTACCTCACACACTCAATGGAAACAACAAGGTGAACAGAATGTCGGTTGCCATTGTCCACTTTATCTCACCCAATTTACTCACCAGACATTGCTCCAACCGATTACCACCTTTTTCAATCGCTTCAAAATTCCCTTAACGGAAAAACGTTTACAAACGACGAGCAGGTACTTCAGCAAGTCAAAAGGGATTGAGAAGTTGCCAGATAGGTGGCAACAGGTTATAAATAATAATGATGATTATATCTCACTTTGCTGAAATGAAATGTACAAGACCCCATTTCAAAAAACTACTCACGATTATTGAGTGAAATTTTTTTTTGTGTAACAAGAATTAAAATTTTACCAAAAAAAACGATGAAATATTGTATTTATAAAAAAAAATATAAAAATTTACTTTCACTCTCTAGATAGAGTATAATGTAACCACTAAAGATTACAGTACCACCCTTCTTCATAAATTTAATTAAAATGTCAATGTACGGGAAAAAGATGTTGTGCGCACACGGCTTGGACTGCGATAAATTATAATTTCAACTGTACATAAATATCAGATGAGTGCTATTACGAAACAAACAAGTTGTGAAAATACAAGTTAAAATATGTATATATCTGTAAACAGTTTTTTTTTGTATCTTTAAACTAAACAGAGAAAGAAAGGTTACCAAATAATCTTTACCAAAAATGAGAAAACGTGAAAGATTATTCGAATTACTTTCATTGCAAGGTGAATACAAAAATAAATTCAATTGTATGTATCTGTCATTTGTAAAAATTTAATTTGGTGATTAAAACCCCGATAATATATAAAACATGTCCGAATAAGTGGTTTGATAAATTTTTATAAATTTCGTGTTTAAGTTTTGGCAATATCGCAATTGTCATCTATATAGATGGAAAAATACCGGCTTAGCCACGAAAAGCTGTTGGATTAAACAATGCGCATTGCTTAAAGTAAAACATAATATTGTTTAAGCAATGGGATTATATTATAAGATCGTGCCGAATAAATTAGCATTCATCTTATACATATTTAAATCTTCAGGAACTTTCGAAAGCAAATTGGTATATCTGTGTAAAGTTCTAATAATGTTAACAGAAAAGTGTAGCTGCACAAACTTAGAAAATAAGTAAATTTAATAAGATATTTAGATAACTTCAATTTAAAATTGAGTAACTTTTACGTTTAATAAAATCTGTCCAGAATTGCCAATTAACGAATCACCAAGATTTTCCCATGCAGTGGACTATATAGGATGGTTAGAGAATAAATGAGACTTTCTTAATAAGTTTGTATTCTTTAAACAAACATGGTTTTGGGTTACAAAACCAAGAGTTTTCTGCCCAAAATTCTGACCCAAACGATATTTGCGTGATGTCAACAAGATCTCTAATTGTCAATCAACGATTTTTGATTTTTTTCATTGACGGTAGGCTTTCCTTCATCGGTAGACGTCGAAGAACGACAAAAATGTTCATCGTCTTCAACTGCCTTCTTTGAACAATGTTTACCAATAAAAACATTCGCTCTGGACAGTGCATTGCCACCAAAAGCCCTTTCCAATATTTTCAACGTTTTGTAAGCCGAAATTCCATTTTTGAAGAAAAATTTGATGCAATATCTTTGTTGAACTATCTCAGATGTCTGTTAGGGTGACCTAAGAAAAAAAAACTATTCGTTTGGATTAAACTGCGCGATTTAAATGGAAAAGTTTACTACTTTTTGATTACAATGGTAAGTACAGTGCTGTGCAAAAAAAATTGGTCAAACATATTTTATTACAAATTGGAGTCTTTGCTGCTAAAATTATAAAACATTTGAAAGCAATTGGCTTATCGTTTCATATTAAAAACATTTATGATGCAATTTCAAAAAAAATAAATTTACCTGAAATTTAGGGGAAAATCGAAAAAATGCCAAAATATTCAAAGTACTCTATTTGGGACTTAAGGCAGACGCTTCTAGAGAATAGAGCCTTAATCATCATGACGTATTTTTTAGAAGATTTAAGTGGCATAACTTTTCACTGATTTCCTTAGGAATCATAGTAAAAATGGTGTTTTTTAGCTTCAAGATTTTCAATGAAAAAAGGAAAAAAAATTATAACATGTTTATATAAAAGTTTTCTACATATCTTTAACGACAATATACAAGAAGGTTATGTTGGTATTAAGTAAATATTAATTGCAGAAACATTAAAATTAAATTATTAATAAAAAATATTTTTCGAACTTTCATTTTGAAAAATACATCAAAGTTGGCTCTGACGAATTAAAATAATACTTGGTAAATTTATTTTTAGTTTTACTAATGTACGTCAGATGTCTAAGATGTTTACAGAAATCACAAGAGATCCAACGTCAGAAGCAACCACCACCTCTTCAACAATTGAACTGTTAGGACTCACAGTTGCTGGACCCACCATCAGAAGCCACTATACCAGCTCTATGTCAGTTGAAAAACTCTCAGAATTTATTCCACCATTGTCGAAAATGACTGTAGTCAGATTAGAGTCTTTAGAGGTAATTTGAATGCATTAGAAGTATCTAGGTTGAAAATAAAAATGTTTATTTATTGTCGATATTTCAGATTAAACCAGTTTTAAAATCAACTGTTAGTATGTTTACGCAGACAGAAATCTCAAAACTTTCCTACTTCACATTAACTGATGAGGAACTTTTACAGTATAGTGGTCTTGACAGAAAAAGATTTTTATTTCTTTTAGATTTAATTACAAGATTTAATGAAATAGTTTTATTAAATTGCTTGCCTGCTGCTGATCACATTTTATTATTATTAGTTAAATACAGAATGAATTTTGATGTCAAAATCATTGCAAAATATTTCGAGATAAGCCCAACGAAAGAATCGATTTTTGGAAGCACGGTCTATCTTCGGATAAAACATATAGAGCGATAATCGACTGCACTGACATATTTGTACAAAGGTCTCAGAAGTCAGAACTCGATCTATCAGCAACTTACATTTTCTCATTATAAGAATATACCTATACCACGTTCAAGATTTTATAGCCGCATAGATGAAAATGGCTTGATAACGTTCCTCTCGGAAGCTTATGGCGGAGCAATCAGCAACCGTGAAATAATGATTATATTTTAGCAGACCGCGGATTTGATATATCTTACATATTAGAAAATTTAAATGTTGAGTTGAATATACCTTCATTTTTAAGATCTAAAAATCAACTTTCTGAGGAAGAGACATAATGGATACCTACAGATACGTTGCCAACAGGCGAATTTTAGTTGAGCGGGTAATTGAACGAGCTAAAATAAATAGAATTATTTCCGATACCATACCCACACATATGTGGAGGCATGCTAATAAATTTATTTATAATTGCTTTATGTTGTGTAATTTTCAAAGGCCATTAAAAATATTTCTTTCAAAAATTAAAAATTGCATTTTTATTAATTTACAAAAAATAAATAAATTCAATCTATATCACGAAAATAACCGTTAATAATAAAAGCTTAAAAAAATGAAAGTGAAACATAGCACAGGTCGATAGGAACTTCGTATTTAGTATGGTTTATAATGTTAATTAATAAGAAAAGGTTTTCAATTAATACCTAAACTTATATGTAATAACTATCACAGAAAACTTTTTTATAATAGGTTGATAACTTACTTATCATAATATCTGTAAAATCTTTGTTATACTCTATGCGCTCGATGTAAAGGGACAGTGGAGTCCATACCACAAAATCAAACTGAGATATTCCAGTTACGTGCATTTGTAACTGCACCTGGTAATAATAAGCGTGAGGCTTTGAAAGACCATTTTTAGTTATATAAGCAGCATCAGTGGGTAAACCTTTTCTATTTGAATATGGCCATTTAATTTCGATAATTAAATCCAATTCTGGATTGATTCCATCAGGTGTAGCGGCTATAAAATTTAATGTACGGTCTATAAATATTCCACACTCATGATTTTGTGGCCTGTAACTTCGCAATATTTTTTCTTGGCGACAGATTCGTTAGACAATTCCCATATTTCGTTAGACAATCCCCATACATTACCTCAAACTTGGTTTTACTCTTATAACAGCTTTGTGTTACTGCAACCATAATGAAATATTAGCATTCTTTGATGTAAGTTTTACGCTAAAATGGAATAGTATGGCACATATTTAATTTAAAGTACATTACTTATTACTTTATTAATAATAGATACTTATCTATTCATAAATTATTAATGAAATCCATTGATAATTTGATAGTTTTAAACAGTCGTCTAGCACAGCACTTTCCATGTAAATGTTTGACATTTGTAAGTCTATCCCTTAGAGTGTCGCATTTGTGGCAAAACAGTAGAACTGAAAAATCGCCCTATTCCCAACAAAATTTTTAGGGAAAAATAAACAAAAAATTGCTATGAAATGGAATTATTTTTTCCCAAAATTTGAAAAAATACCAATCGTCACAGTATGCTTTGGAAAAAAATAATACCAAAGTACACTAAAAAAAATCACAATAATCAAATTCCAATTCCCAATTCCCCGTGAACACCAGAATAATGCCACGGAGGTAGTAATTTTTGGTATGATTTTACCAAATGTTTACGGCCATCACAGCCAGTTATGTAATTTATATTAAACGAATTGTAATAAGCTTTTATTTCAATTTGACCAGAATGCTGTTGTTATGAATTTTTTTTCTATATTTTGGTTTAAATAAATGAGTAATTACAAGAAACTGAAAACGATTTACTTAAACGACATTTATATACATATGATACATACAAATCATAATTAAGAATTTGTAACGTTTTCATTTAAAAATTTGTTTTAGGAAAAAAGTGATTTCCCATATGTTTTGTGTGTTTTACTAAGAAAAGTTTGGTTTTTTCCTCATTTCTAATTCCCTTATAAAAGCTTCATTTTTTAGATTATGGCTTTGTATAATCAGATCCATCTTGATATAAATAGAGCCGATATGTGAAAATGAACTTAAAATAAGGTACATAGAAACTCTAAAAAATAATTTATTTTCATAGAGTTTGTGTGAGAAAACGTGATTTTTATTGACGATAAAACATGAATGAAAAGTTAACCCCAGATAAATAATTTTTTCTGAAATCGCTAAAAAACAACTCAATGTCCTTCTCACTTAAAAGACAGGTTCTCAAACTTCCCTATTTTCCAGCAATAATCAAAAGAAAATAAAAGAAATTAAATTAAAAAATATGTGTATTAAAAAGAGAAAATTCAATTTAATGACGTCATGATTTGTCCCCATATAAAACCAATGGTAAGAAAAAAGACAACACGTTTCTGCTCAACAATCGAAATTAAAATAAATCAAAAAGAGCCAAACAGAAAAAATTAAATCAATACAATCTGGCATGCTTCGCAAATTCAAAATAACAATAGAAAGGTATTCGAATTCAAATTTGAATAGAGGCAATGAAAGAGATGATTATTGTATTGTTTATAAAATTCGAGTTATGAGTTTATGACGTATATTACAAAAACAACAAAATTTTAAAGGTCAAAAATACCTTATTTTTGAAGACGATTTTCACTAAGAAATAAACATTTTCATGACCCGATTTTTCCATCACATAAAATTACATGTTTCATGAACATTTTCTTATAAAAACAAAACAAAAGCTCATAATTCTAATAAACTAAACTTGTAAATGAAAATATTCGTTTTCCCATATGGTTTCATAGTAAAAAAGAAATTATATGTGCTTTATTTTAAGCTTAGTAAAAAATACAGTCGATGCCGGAGGCTCTTATTTATATAGTAGGCTCTGGTATAATCAAAGTGGCTTTGCTTAATGGCGTGGAAGTAGTGGAATAAAGTAAATACTTTTGTTTGTTTGTTTTTGTGCTTTATTGGTTTATGCAAATTATATCTTTAATATTAATATTATTGCCGTGTTTTTTTACAACATCGGAGAGACCAGAGAGATAAATTATCTGAAATATCTTATAATTTTTAAGCTGAAAAGACTTTTTCCAGATTTTAACACCTTTAACAATTTAAATTAGTTAATTACCGTTTTGTAACACACTACGGCCAAGAAAACTGATACCTACGCATAACTAATACACAAAAATAAAATTAAACAATAATGAACAATAAAAAGTTAATAAAATGAATTAAAATTATTTCCAACAGACTTTAAAAAATGAATTTTCCATTGTAGTTGCCTCAGTTTATAGTGTTCACCATTTTGAACGTCAAACTGTTGAGGGAACCAGCGAATCAGTAATAACTTTAAGTAAGAAAGCGATACACAGAAAGTGTATGTTATTGACCAGCGAATCTTTAAGAACTTTTCGTTCAGTTCAGCTGTCACTTAAAAGAGCGAAAATTAACGTTCAAACTGAAGGATCTGTTAAGATACATCACAATTTTCACGGCACACTTTTCTTAAAAATAATAATTTTGCCATTCATATTACAATTTTAATACTGTATTTGTCAGTTATTACGGATTCGGTGGCTGATAAGTGAAATATTCTGTAAGGAAATAATTTCGTCAAATTCTGTAAGGATTCTTACTGATTCGCTGGTTATCCCTTATGTATTTCTTTGTACAATCTGAAATAAATTTTAGATCGATAAACAGCAATCTAAGATTGTTCGGATATAATAAAAAAAAACGTAAAAAAATTATCGGATCGATGCGAGGAAATAAAAAAACGAAAAATATTTTTTTATACATATCTCTCTGATCTCTCAGATGTAATAAAAAATTACGGCGGTACATCATAGCAAGTATTTAAAGATTGAATTTCTATAAACCAATAAAAAACAAAGAAAACCATTAAAAAAAAGAGTTTTCTTTATCCCCATTATTTTAGCTCCAATGAATGTATTTTGAAAATTTTGGCATTTTTTCGGGGTTTCCCCCTAAATTGCAGCAACATTTTTATTTTTTATTTTTTTCATAAAATTGGGTTATAAATGTGTTTTAAACAGGGACGGTCAACAATGACATGTCAATTATTCAATTGTCGACGTGTCGACAATTGTCATTGTCGACGTCTCGATTTAAAACAACAAAATGTCATCAATGTCGAATATGTCAACAATGTCAACAATAAGTAATTTTTCGATATTCAAAGGTTTTCGATATTCAAACGGTTACGACATCGGTCAGACAGTTAAGATTGTTATCTTATTAAGATTGTTTTCTCATCATGTTTGCCGTGTTGTCTGATACAGCATCATAAATATAAGTTTTATACATTTCAAGAGCTAGTTCAGTTGATTCCAATACAACGTCGGCCAACGCTTCTCCTGTTTCAGACTCTTTTGTGAAATCCCACGCATTTAAGAAAGCCTTTTCACCGGTTGTGTTATGGATCATCGTTACAATGGTTTTTGAATTATTGGCCGTATTTTTCCATCCGTCAATAACCAGAACCGAATCTTTACTACAATTTGCGGATATATTAGGTACAGATTTCTCATATAATTGATTTAGCATTTTTGATGAAAGTGATTGTCGGCCAGGTACTTTATCGGCGTAGCTTGACCGTAATGCTCTGATACAATTTTTGAAGTGCTCTGAATCTACCACGCTAAATGGAATATTACATTCGAAGAATTTAGCCAGTAATTCATTTATCTTTTCTTCCTTGTCTTTAGTAAAGCAGTCAACAAATCCGCTCATCTGTTTTCGAGAATTTATAGTTTTCCGTGATTTCGTCAGAGTTTGGCTTGATAATTTATTTAGCGTAGCATTGGCAAATAAGTAATTATTTCTCGATGAAATTTCCGGTTTACTATATGCCGAAAAAAATTGAGATTCTGAGGTTGTGCCACTGGATACCTAAATAATTTGTTTCTGAACATTGAGAAACGATCGGATTTACGTCTGAGTCTGACTCAAGATATACGCCACTTGTTAATTGTGTTGTATTACCGCTAGTTGTATTAGAAAGTGGAAAAGAAATCAATGAAGACTGAGAAACTGAGAAATTTGTAATATATTATGTATGATTATGATGAGAATGAGAGAGATAATAAAAAATTTAAAAATAAAATAAAAATCCTAACGATTTTTGTTTTGTTTTTTACTGTCGACGAATTGTTGACGTTGTCGACGAATTGATGACTTTGTCGACATAGATGACGCTGAAATCTTATTGTCGACGCATTGTCGACTCGTCAACGTCGACAATAATAGATGACGCGTCATCAAACATCCCTGGTTTTAAATGAAACAATAAGCCAATTGCTTTCAAAAGTTTTGTAATTTTAGCAACCAAGGCTCCAATTTGTAAAAAAATATCTTTGGACCAATTTTTTTGCACCGCACTGTACATATATGTACCATGTACTATAATTATCAAAAACAGAATAAATAAAAAAAATATTCTTATTTTATGTGCTGGTATCAATAAAGTACGTTTAGTTTTAGTATTTGAGTTACTGTATCGTATGTGTGACTATCAACACTGCACTAAAATTGCGTAAAAACTAAACAAATTGCGATTTTATGGCTGACTTCTCCAACTAAAAAAAAAAAACTGATACGACAAAAACAAACACGCACAAACATGCACCATTACAATGTAACCATTACTGGCCGAACGAAATGGTACAATGTATTACCAAATCACTAACATTTGTGATTAATTGATTATTAAGGATGTTTAAACTCTTACTGGTACATATATGTACCATCCGGGTCAGAAGATTACTGGAAGTACACTTAAGCCGAAAACTGGAGGGGTTGTGGTCTGGGGAGTTTTTTCTGGAAAAAACAGCAAGTTACATAACGAATTTGAGCCCTCTGTGTTAGAGTTTTTGACGAGACTTTCAGATTTTTTTTTTAACTCCATGCAAAATTGCAAAAGTTGTGAATGTTGTTACTCTGCATTAATTTCGAATTGTAGATAATAAAACTGACTTTCAGATAAACAACAATAATTTATTAAAATCCTATTTTTTTCTTATCTCTTCATTTAAACAAAAAGTATTTCGCAGAAAAAGATATCGGTGTGTTGGACTGGCCCTCGTATGTTTAGAGAAGCTGGCCGGAGTCTTGATAATGCTGTCACTCTCTACGTTTCGTGTTTTCCGGATAGGATTCGGTCACGTGCGTCATTTCAGCGTACTGTCAAACAATTTATTACTGGGGTGACATGTTCTACCATCACTATTTTCGATGTTCGGTTGGCTTTGTTTCTCTTTTTTCAAGAACAAAATTGTACGCTGTTTCGCTTATTTTATTACGTTTTTTTATTATGCTTTCGGCTTGTTCAATTCATCGTGCTATTTATTCTCCACTTCATCACCAAAATTTTTTTTTGCGATACTTTATCGATTACGATGGAATTAAATAGTATAGAAAATTACACTAATGGACGGAGTTCGCAATAGATAAAGCGTGACTAAGAAAACGAAAAAAAGAGATACAATGTTCGATTGAACATCGAAAATAGTGATGGTAGAACATGTCACCCCTGATGGAAGTGTTCAACCGAAAAAAAGGACTCGTCCAGCAACAGTCACTGGAGAAAATAATGAAATTGATGTATTGGCTGCAGTATAGAAATAGCCAGCGATTCCGGATTGTTCCAGACCAGTGTTTGGAAAATTTTAAAACGTCATAAGTATCGTCCGTATCTTGTGTCTTTACACCAAGATTTTCATGGCGTTGATTTCCAAAATCGGATAACTTTTTGTCAGTGGGCTCATGTAAATCAAGCACCCTTTTCCCAGTTATTCGAAATTTGCAAAATCAATAAATTTTTTGACGACCAATTTCGAGTATTTACAATGAAACCGTGGTATTTTTACTGTAGACGTGTTGCAGAATCGTTTGCGTAGGAGGTTCTCAGTAGGAGAAATCGAAAAAAATTTAATATCGTCAATTACAGCGCCATCTATCATAAATCGAAAAAATATTTCAGTCAAATACGTCAAATACTACGTATGTAGAATCCGAATCTGCAATAAAAAATAGGGGTTCATATTTTAGTTTCAAAGTTGCCCTCCGCCCCACTTACAAGGAGAGGGGGGAGGGGTTACTAATTTTCCCCCACGGAATAATTAAATTTTGATCTTTAGCATTTTTTCGTAGACTGCTTATTTTTCGAGATATTTGTGGAGTGTATCAGGTTAAAAAAATCAGCTGTATACCTCATGATCTTGAGTTTAGACAGTTAACTGCACTTGCGACCAAAAGCTGGTATTTGCTCTCAAAAAACCTAACGCATTTTTTTAGTAGAGTACTGCTAGCATGTAGATGATAATAGATTTCAGGTATAGTGACTACACAAGCGCAAATGGTGTGGTTGCTGATGAGGTGAGAGCCACCCTTACCGAAACTGGTTTATCAAAAATCCAAACCTTGACTTCAAGTGCCAATATACCAAGGTTGCAAAATGCAACATTTTGATCTTATTTAATTTTATATCAGTTGGTTACTGTAGAAATTCCAGAATTAAGAACACATTGTTTGGAAGGTTTAGACATGTCGAAAAATTTTAAAGAAAAGCCCTCTTCTAAAGAATTATGCCGAACGAGACGTTATGGCCCAGAAATGGTGCAGACTGAGCAATGGGTTCTACGTCCCGGGTTTTTTTTTGTACTTACTTCACTTGATAATCGTGTATGGATATTAAAGAAACCTATGCCGCTGATCAATCTTCACAATTAAGTAAATTAGCGGTCATGTATAAGTTAGAGAGAAATTCCAAATAAATAATTAATGTTCACACAACAGACAGTTTTTTATAAGCCGTGTGAAATCATGTTTTAAAAACAGTTAAATATTTTATTAAAAATGTGAAAGTTAAAATCTCTTACGCATGAAAAGTCCGTGAAAATTCATTTTAGTCAAACACTTTATAAATTAATAAATTTGAATTATGTACACCTATAAACTATAAATATTATATTTCAATCAGTTATTGAGTAAGTATGCACAACAACAAAGCGTAATTTTTGCATCGGAGTTCATGTTGGTGTACGATCATCGTTTTTTACACTGCTTCACTTATGAAACGTCTTTTAAGACATTAATGTTTATTGTCCTCAGATAATTCAAGGTTTATGATGCATCTTTAAATGGATATAATGTATTATATGCATAAATGTTAATTAATATTTTGTTTAGTTAAGAAACATTTTATTTGTGTGCCATAACACAATTAAAGTAAACTTTACCCGACACCTTAACAAAGCGTATCCCAATAAAACGTTTCAATTCAATTTGTTTTATGTTGGAAGTTGTATGTTCATTGCTTTGAAAGTTGGCGTAAAGACTTTTGGTGATTGTTATGAAGGGCAGAATTTTAAATTTTTAAAAAGGTATACATAAATCGTATAGTTATAAAAAAAGCGGTGCACATATTTTTGCATGATCAAACTTTACGAATTATCGCTAATTATCGTCCAACTCAACCCTCAAATCAATACGGTATGAAAACGTACATGCGTTGAAAACTCACCTTAGAACAACTAAAGCTAACTTATAACTCAAATCACCCCCTAAATACAAAATACATGCAAACATAACATCAACTCGCATGCGCCAACTCAACCTCAACTCAACTCCCAACTCGACTCCCAATTCAACACCTGCATTATATAAGAAATTGGTCAACGGGGATCAAAAACCATGTGGTAATACCACGTGTTAACAACCACGTGGTTGTGGGTCAATTCATATGATAGGTACTCGCGACCTTCTTGACGTACAGGTTTCTAAAACTTTTCAATTCTGCGCCTTGACCATAGAAACAGATTGGCGAAAGAAAATTCCAAATCGAACAAGCCGTTCTTGAGAACCTTTGGGTACACACGTCCCCACCAGACATCCAGAGAGACGGACAGACGATTTTTTTTTGCTTTTTTGATAAACAACATTTTTGGCACGAATTCAATATCTTTGTGGACAGAAGTTAACTGACTTAAACCAATAATGTTAGCTTTACTCCATTGTTTCATCTGATGAGGTGTTTTTATTTCTTTTGCGAAATCCGACAGTCTAACCGCATCGGTAGATTTCGTTAAAACCCAGACAGGTAACACCGGAATTCTAACTATTTCGCAAATTCATAAACAAGATGTCGTACCTGAATCAAAGTCAGACTATAATGTATTTTACTATACTTTATGACGTATTCGTTGAGCTGTTTCTCATGAGTTGCGGTGAACGCTTGATTTGGAGAATATTTGGAAGATTTTCCTTTTGTCCCTCATTATTTGCCTCACTTTTCTTTTTCTTCGACCCTATGTGCTGCAAAGTGGCTATCTTTAAATTATATTTATCGCCTGCTCCTCTTATTGACAGTTTCCCTTCGAGCATGTATGTTATTGCATAGCTTATCTATCAATGCTGGTCTTTTCGGATTTTTCTTGCACGGTCGAAGCCTTTTCCAAAAAAAACGAATGTATTTAGATTAAAATATTTCAACTGGGGCTTTTAAGTAGAACTATTAATAACAATGGTTGGTATGACAATACAATTCTCTGATTTCTTAAAAACCGATTGCATCCAAAACTTTAGCAAACTATACAATATTATAATGTTGTAACCTGTTAAAAATATGTTGATCCCCATCCAAAACTTCTTAACTGTTTTCGTCCAAAGTAATTAATTTATTTAAACTAAAATAACTTGATAAATAATGCCTGTGGAGACAAAATACAACCAATCTACCAATTTAGAATAGTACTCCAATACTACGTCGTAATGCTTGAACCGGATATGATAAAATATATTTTTATGTGTGGACTGGTGATCCCTTTCTAAAATTTCATAACTTTTTCTGCTAAGTAAGTAATTAATTCACTCAAACTAAAATAACTTGATAAACAATGCCAGAAGACAAAATACAACAAGACACAATAACCTTTAATACATAGTAGTGTAAATCTGTTGTAATGATGTACTACTACTATACTGAATACTCAAAATTTCCTGTAGTAATGTTCTTTCCAACGTTATCATCACTACTAGATGGTATTTCTTCACAGAAGTCTCGAGACATAGTACCACACGGTTACCAATCTGAAAAATGGAAGATTTTGTATGATCTGTAAGAGAAGCTATAAGGGCTCACAGTTATTAATGAAGTGGCAATAGCACCCACACGCCAGAAAACGTCTAATCTGCTTCTTTCAGTATCAATTCGCTAGGTCAGCCGAGTAATTTTTAACAAACGAGCCACTTCTTTCGAGAATTAAAAGTCTGGGTGACTAAGTAGATTAGACGTTTTCTGGTAATGTGTGGGTGCTATCACCACTTCCCTGGTCAATGTGACTGAGAGCTCGTTGCGGTGTACATAAAGACCTTATCGTACAATTAATGCGGAAGTATTCTGTGCATTGAGTGGCAAACAGTCTTAGTCGGCAAGCTGTCTTAATCGTGAGTTGATAGGTATTTGCGAAAAGGCGCCTTTTAAATCGATTTTAGATATAAATCTGGTTTGATTCAAATGACCCAACAATAACTTGAAAGTGAGCATCACAGAAAATTTGTATTTCTCGATCACCCCCACACATCATTTGGTCCAACTCTTCATAAGTTAACTTTTAGGTCACTGTTAGGAGTTATCCCAAAAGGATTTCAAAAATAAATTTTTGTAAAGGGCAGCCAAATTCCAGAGAGTACTACATACCGGGCCAAATTATAAGAAATACCATTAAGCTTAGCGAGAGCCTTGATATAGCGGAACACCCATTCTGTCAGTTTGGTGATGCTGTTGATGTGGAGCGGGAGTGATAAGGGGGTTTTCAAACCTTTATGAGTCGCATTATTTATCAGAACGCCTTAGGCCGAGCGTGATCGATCACTGCGAACATTTCCAGTATTATTTGGAACGGGTTAGTAGGTAAGGCAACAACGTTTTGCCGAATGTCGGTTTTAGGGTTTCGCTTTACAACCAAACCATTGCGACAGGAATCCCGTAAGTCATCGAAAAAGAACTTCCACGAATAATTGGGCGTATTAAAGGACCTTTATGCGCAACAGAATTGCAGGATTCTATAAAAAGTAAAATTATAGGGCAACAGAACAATAAAAATTTCGATTCACAAATTAAAATAAACAAACTGAAGAAAAACTTGTCTTACTTTATTTAGTTACGCTCACATAAGGCTGTCAGCTTATCAGTGACAGAATAAATTAACAAAAGCCAAGCCAAACCAAACAAAAGTAGTCTCAACGCAAAAGCCAACGTAAAAATAAATATTTCTTAACCAAGATAGTTTCGTTAGTGGTTAATACCTCCATCCCCCATCTTCCCTTCTTGATTTTGTGGTTGATCAACTATGACTAGCAGAGATTTACAGCATCCCGCTTAAATAATTTGATTGTCTTGATCCGTTTTCGTTCAGCGTCTAATCACCGTTAGATAAATTCAGGATTGGCAACAGCGCGTCGCCCTTTTCATTGCTTCACACTAAACAGCGAGGAATCACTTCGCTGTTCTTTCTGATGCTGCCTTCGATGCACATATATTCATTCTTAAGCTGGCAGTTATTTGCTATATGAGCAACAAAATTTCTCGGAATCGCTGTGACATTTTTTGCCCACACGGTACCCATTAATCTTGGTGTTACATCCTCGTTGCACTCTACCTAGTACTATACAGATATCCACATTTTCTGTGGAGACCTTCTATTTCTAGTGATCGCTTGGCATATCACATCTAGTTGACGAATCCTCCACCGTAGCTGTTGACTTTTGTGATGTCTGGTGCTTCGTATTTTATTTGAAACCGCTCTGGTAATTTTTGTCTTAATATAGTGTGTAACCGCTGCCCAAATCGACGTAGCATTGTACAGATTGTCCACTCAAAAAAACTTTACAACAGTTCAATTAAACACTTAATAAAAATAACTGGGCGTTTGACAACCATTGACTGTCAATCTTGATTATACCAATATCTTTAGTATTTAGGTGTTAGACGAATTGTTGCGCGGCCTGTCAAACTGATTTTTCGTGATGGTTTCTTAAATCGAAGTGCTTTAATTTATAAACTTCTGGTCAAGCCTGGAATTTACGGCCTACTATCAATATAAATTAAAGTTGCAGGGTTAATTCTACTTTTCGAGTTAGTATCCATAATGCATTTGGCTAAATCATAGTATAATGCCCTGCGACAAATCACGATTTTTCGCTTGTTGATCGTGAATAGTACCAACTAATACTATAGCTTAGTGGGCCCAAAAGTCAGCTCCGATCGAATTTATTTTGATGTGGTACGTTATAATGGGAAGTAATGGTTGAACATCTACTATAGCCAACTATTCCGACTCTTAAGTTGTAGTTCATCGAGATTTTCGATTGGCGCATTTTACAATTAGTGCAGTTTGAGCCGTAAAATTTAAATGAATCTCAAATTTTCTGAATGTTTTAGCTCGCCTGGCTCGAATTATATGAGTCTAAATTTTTCAATGAGATAGCCTATGTAGAGTTTACCGGAAGCTGGGACTTCCGTTTCATTAAACAGCAACCTCCCAATTTTCATATATTTATTTTCAGTACAAATATTTTTAACATCTGACACAAAATATCTGCAACGATACAAACAATATGATGGTATAATTAGATCTGCGTATAACCATCTCTACGATTGCCTGTCAATGACCATCAAGCAGTGCTACCATTTCTTTTTTAGAAAAGCAGTTTTCAACAATTCATAAAACCAATTGATGGGTCGCGCAAATATTTCGCCTTTCACAAAACATCAGCAAAGATACAAACAATATAATGACTTACTCAGATCTCCGACGCCATTTCTTTGATTTCTTGTCAATGGCCGTCAAATGATCAGCTACACTTTTTTTGAAGAAGCATTAGCCATATAGAAATCACGTCATTGCCAGATACAGCAGTATAAGCTAAAACTAAATCATCAGCAAATCCAGTAATGTGACCATTCAAATTAAGCTTAAAAATAGAATTCGTATAAATTAAAAACAGTAAATAACCTAGCACTGATCCTTGCGGCACCCCAATATTCACAGTTCTGAAATCATTAAAAATTCTCTAAGCCCAACATAATAACATCTAAAATCTCCAATACAACCGATTCAGTAACCATACCTTGACGGAGCCGATGTTGATGGATGCTTAGTGTTTTACAATGATCTAGGAATATGGTAACTCTGTTTTATGTGCTTTTTCGAGAACTTTGAGAATAGCTTATCACTATGGCTACCACTTTTAAAAATAGGAATAATAGTAGCATATTTGAGCCTCTTAGGTACCAATCGCTGTTCGAAGGAAAGATTGAAAATATGAGTAAGAACAGTGCTAAAGACTTTTTCGGCTTCAACGATTCGATAATAGCTAATAGTTCACTATAGAAACCGGAGTCATAATGAATGTTTTCAAACAGTAGTCATAGGGAAGGCCGTAATTAATTGATATGATGTTCGCGAAAAATTTTCCCTTTAACTTGTCAGCAATTGTAGTGCGGCATGTCAAAACTGTTTCAAATTGGAACAATATCTTGAGGTCGATTGCAGGTGATTTGAGGCATGAACCATTATTTGATCGGAGATGAGCAAAGAAATGATCAATGCAAGCCGATGATGATGTTGTCACTCAAGTAGTCATAATCATGCGATGCAACGAAAAATCCAGAATTTTAATATTAATGTCACCGACAAACCAATCATCAAATTTCGACAGAAGGGTTATCATCTGGCAAGATATTTTGGATGGCTTCGAAACCAGCGACGATTTCAGTGCTACGTAGAATAGTAAATGCACCAATATGTCTCATTAAAAGACAAAAGTTTTCGTCAGCTCCATACAAAGAAGCCAATCCACCGTCCTGAATTTTTCACCATATATTTTGACATAAATGAAAGAAGCAGCCTTTAATTACGAAAGTTGGAAATTCTGTTACAATCATGCAAATCATCAAATGCTCTTCTGTATAAGCTTCTTCCGACTTTCGAGACATCACAAAATATACACTACACTCTGGAATTTTCTGTGCCACCTACAGGTGCATGAATCGAATATATCTGAAAAAATATGTTTGGAGCCGTTTTGAAATTGCCATCCAATATCCAGTAGCTAGATTCCGCAAGCTTCTTTATATTGGTTTCTGTGGTAAAATAAAACTACCTTTTTCGTTGTTGATGTCACTTTGCCTTGCCATTTTTATGAGTAAATCTCAACTCATATGAGGGACTATTAATTCGGCAAGTGTATGTGAATCTCTGGGACCGTTTTTGTTTTGAGCTCTTTTTATCATTTTCATTAATGCTTTTATTTGATGGCATTCTTGAGCGCGATATAATTCCCATTTTTCGTAGCAGTCTTCTGGATAAATTAAACTGGCTATATTAACAACATTTTACACAACGACGGTACAACAAATCTCATCATTACAGACCACTGCTGTATGCTTCCGATATATTAAACACTGCTTTTATATCCTATTTGTTGTACCTACGTGACTTATGAATCTTCTTTCCCTCCATTTAATTTTTGCTTGCCATCTATATAAGAACAGGTTTGGTACCGCCCTTAAATACAAGAAAGAAAATAAAAGAGAAGAAAAATTGTTTCCCAGGTAGGTATTACAGAGAATACGAAAAGGACCAATGATCAGATTAGAAGAACTGGATATACTACCTTGATCAACAAGTTCCCGGAATAACACCGTGTGGCGCTCCCATCGTTCCGATTTGAGTTCTGTTTTTTTGTTAAGTTGGTACATCTGTGTTTGATATTCCCTCTAAATCTTAGCGTCACAGCTTGACATTTGCAAAAGTTACGTAGTCAAGAGTACATTTATCTCTGTATGTGTTGGCGATTATTTACAATTTTAGAAATTATTTACAATTTTAGACATGATTTGCGAGGCTGAATCCGATCCCACATTCATCAAAAGGATCATTACTGGAGACGAGACGTGGGTTTATGAGTACGACACGCAATCCAGATATCAGGCAAGTGAATGGCGTTCACCAAAAAAAAACTACGTCATTTTCAGTCAAAAAAGAAGGCAATGCTCACGGATTTCATGGATTACAACGGTGTAGTGTATCATGAATTTTTGCCAGAAGGCCAGACCGTAAACAAAGAGTATTATTTGGGCGTTATGAGACGTTTGCGTGAAGCAATTCGCCGAAAGAGAACAGAATTGTGGGCAGAAAACTCGTGGATTTTGCACCATGATAACGCACCGTCGCACAGTGCCATCATTATTCGTAATTTTTTGACGAAAAATGCAACAAATACCATCCAACAGCCACCGAATTCACCTGATTTGGCTCCCTGTGACTTCTTTCTGTTCAATCGAGTTAAAAAACCATTACGGGGCACGCGTTTCAGCAGCCGAGAGGAAATAATGGAAAAATCGCCAACACACATAGAGTAGATGTACTCTTGATTACGTAACTTTTGCAAATGTCAAGCTATGACGCTAAGATTTAGGGAATATCAACAACAGATGTACCAACTTAACAAAAAAAAAAACAGAACTCAAATCGGAACGATAGGAGCGCTACATGCAGGTTATTGTGGTCCGCGAGATTTACCAAGCGTTAGAATATTAGTTCAAATTAGACCCCCCTTTCAAATTTGCAAAACGGGATATTTCTAGGAAATTCTTAAGGAAGCCGGTGATTTAGTTTTCAGAGAAAGAAGACATCGTTCCTGTTTCTATTAAATATTTTCTTAAGACAAGCCCAACAATTTCTTCTCGGTTGCTGAAGGCGAATGTCAGAGTATAAAATAAAATAAAATAATTAAAAATAAAAATTGCTTTAGGTTCCGACAGATATTTAGATTAAGAAGAAAATTTGCTAAGCACGTTTGAAATCTTAATCACGATTTTTGCGTTGATTTATTTGTAATATACATATACTATATGTTTTGCACTCCAAATTTGCATTCTTTTGCACTTCAAATTCAAACTTTTACAAATCAAGTTTTGATTAGAAAAGGTTGAATTACTTAACAAATAATTCGATATTTACACGAATTTTCGGAATTTTTCGAAATTTTCTTGGTTTTTCTAGATTTGTACAGGCGTTCCGGAATTATTCATTAATATCCAGATTTTTCGATATTATTGAAATTGTTCAAGATCAATTAAGATTCACATAATATAGAGATTATTTGCATTTTTCTGGATTTATTCTAGACTTGTTAAGTTTTTCAACATTTCTATTGGGTGTGTGAATATGACTCCGCCCTTTTTTGTTGAAATAAAATACTTTGCTTGTTTAGAAAATGAAAGAATTATTTATTGAAAGTATGTTCCATTTGCAGCTACAACTTTCTCCCATTTTTCAGGCAGTTTACGGATTCCTTCTCTGAAAAAATCTTGGTCTTTGGAGGCGATCCAATCATTAAGCCAATTTTCGATCTCTGCGCGAGAACTGAACCGCTGTTCAGAAAGAGACGACTGTATCGACCGGAATAAGTAGTAATCTGAAGGAGCTGTGTCTGGTGAATACGGCGGGTGGGGTAGAACTTCCCAGTCCTGTCCTTATAAATAATTTTTCACAACGTTTGCAACATGTGGTTTTGCATTGATGTCACGCTGAAAAATTAATTTGTTGTGTCTATTCACCCATTCTGGTCGTTTTTCCTCTATAGCTCGCTTCAAACGTATTAGTTGCCGTCGGTACACATCGCCATTGATAGTTTCACCTGATTTCAGCAGTACATAATATACCACACCTTTCTGATTCCACCAGATACAGAGCATAACCTTATTGCAATGGATATCTCGCTTTGGTTGCGATGGACCAGCTTCACCACGCTTCACCCAAGATTTTTGGCATTTGGGATTCTCATAATAAATCCATTTTTCATCTCCAGTAACTATTCGATGCAGAAAACTTTTTCTTTGTTGTCTTTGAATCAGTATTTCACAAATGGTTTTTCAACGTTCGAGGTCTCTTTCTTTTAATTAACGTGGAACCCAGTTGTTAGCTTTTTTAACCATTCCGATTGTTTGTAAACGTTTTGCAACAGTTGATCGATCAACATTTAATGCTACATCAAATTCTGATTGTGTTTGAGAAGAATCTTCAGCCAATAACGTTTCCAATTCAGCATCTTCAAATTTTTTGGGTGGTTTTCCATGCTCTTTATTTTCAATGCCAAAATCATCATTTTTATATCGTCGAAACCATTCTTTGCACGTTGTACTCGATGGAGCTTGCTCACCGTAAATTTCCACAAGCAAACGATAAGTTTCTGCTGCACTTTTCTTTGCAATAAAATAATGTAATAAAATTCGACATTTTGAAAGAGTTAAAAATACTATTTGTTTACACTTCAACCAAATGTCGTATACTGCGTTTCATAGCTGACATCAAGTACTATAGAATACAAGTGTTGCGCATTTATAGTTTACGTAAGCAGTAAAAATAACGACACCAATTGAGAATTTTTTTTAAAGATTTTCAAATTTATTCGAATTTTGTATGACAATGTTCTGCGCTTAGCTTTAGGTTGTTGGAGCTTGCATAGTTACATATATAAATTTGAATCGTGATATTTAGCTTGTTTCCATGTAAGGTTCAAACTGGCTTGAGTTGGGGTTGGTGCAGTTGAGTAGAGTTGAAAACCAAAATGGCGAGAAAAATATACATAAGGGATTTTCACTGTTACCACCATAAGAAAATGTTACTATAATTGAATACAATACAAAAATATTCACAAAAAATTATAACGCAATATAAAAGTCAAAAGTGTATTTATAATGTACTTTGCTGTAACATTTTCAACTCGACCTAACTCACTTCCATGAAAACGATCGACGCCATTTTGAAAATAAACGAAAACCTAATTTCAATTCAACCTAACTCAACCGTGTTCATGGAAACATTTCTCCAATTTCCTATAGATTATTCGAAACTATTCAAGAAAGTCCAAGTTGTTTACATTTTACATACATGGCGGTGATTAGCGCGTAAAGGATTTCCTTTTATTTACATACTTACGGATAATTCGATATTTGAGAACTTTCTAGAATATTCACGATACTTTGAAATTTTTTTAGAAATTGGTGATTCTTTATTAATATATTTAGAAATCGTCGTAGCATTGAGTGGATTACAAGAAATTTCGTTTTATTTGAGGCGATTGAAATGAATCACGGACTGTTTCGTACCTATTCGAAATCAGATATACTATGTGGTGAGGCTGGACAATAGGAAGAAATAAGTTTTTAAATAAAAGCTTTACTTTTTCATAGGTTCAAAAATCATTTTTAGGGGCTAATTAAAAATTTTGCGGGGGTCCCGAAATTTATAGTTACGCCACTGAATCGTAGCAATTTTACAGAATTGTTTTTTCTCCCACTCCATAAACTTATCATACGAGCGTAAATACACATCAGCAGATCTTTTCGGATGTAAGTTTAAAGCAATTAACTCTGCTTCATCATTAATTTTAGTTAAATAATCCTAATCGTCCATTTCATTGTTAGATGCAGCCATTTTCATTCGCAATTTTGAAAAACTTATTCATTTACAATAGTGACAATTAAACAATAAATGCAAAGGTCACTTAGATGTACGAAAAATGTCAGAAAAAATGTTGTGCTTATATTTAGGCCCGATTTTATGAACGACGCTAAATAAATAAAAATCCGAGGGTATAGATTAACCTTTAACTGAGGATTTTTTTTTCAACGATTCTATAAACGACGATAAATAATAATTAATGCACGGTTTTATAGCAGTTTTTTGTATGAGTGGCAACACTTCAGTTTGAAGTTTGCCTTTTTATTTATTAAAATTTCTGTTATTTCATCAAAAATCAAGAATTTAATTTGATTTAATTTTGATTTTAGGATGGAAGTGGAAACATCATCTTCTTCGGATTCCGACTTCATGGAAACGAGAGATCTGACCCTGTTGTTTGGTATTCGCCGACCCGAAGTGTATAAAACATATAACAGTTCACTGGAATTTTATTCCGATGATGAATTTCGTTGTAGATATAGATTTTGTAAGTCTACCTTTTTTTATATGGTTGGCATAGTTAACAGAGATTTGTGTCATACTGATATGCGAGGTCTTCCTCTTTGTGTCGAGGATCAGTTATTGATAGCGTTGAGATACTACGCTAACAACAGTTTCCAAAATGTTATAGGCGATTTAGCCGGTATTAGCACAACAACCGTTTGTAGCACCGAAAAAAAAGTTAATCAAATTCTCGCTTGTAATTTTCACAAGTTCGTCAAAATGCCAACGGCGGAGGAACAGCAAAACACTGCTGTAAAGTTTTAATTGAATAATGGTATTCCAAGAGTTTTGGGGCTGAAAGATGGAACACACATTTCAATAGTTTCACCCGCCAGGTCGTGTGTGACGCAGATTTTAAAATAATTGACTTGGCTGCTAGGTATTTATGTTCAGATCGTTGAAATATCTGCGTAATATTAACATTTGTTTTTATTTTTAATTTAGATGGCATGGATCAGCACATGACCAAACCATTTTTAATTTTTCGTTGTTCAAAATTATATTAGAAAACGGAGAGTTTGGCAAACCGATTTTTGCTTGGTGATAGTGGATATTCCAACAAAAATCAATATTTTGAAGTGGGCGAACAGAACAGATTACTTGCACAAAAGAATGTAGAGGATTTGATTCACTCAATTTGACTTTGTAAGGGCCACCGCCCGTTTTGAACCTTTCACCGTTTTCTTCCGCTATTTATTTTCTAAATTCACCTAATTTGTTTCTGAAACTATTGCGTAGCTGTGTTTCACTTTTTTTTTATTAATATTTTGTGAATTATAAGCTATTGTAACTTTTTTCCATTTTTCATTTTTCAATCTGTTAGAAACCGCGTCGGTTTTTTTACACATCAATATTTTTTTATATTTTTCTACACAGGAGAATAAAATTTCAATTTCCGAATTTGACATTTTCTTCTTTGTTGAGTTCATTTTTAATAATGTCTCGTTAGTATGATACACCACATTTGAAATGTCAAAAACAAAAACAAATTTTTTTAGTCTCTGATTCAGTCACCAAAAACAGTAGATAAAACAGAGGATAAAAAAATAATCCACCGATTACTTTTCTTGTTTATTGTCGTTCATAAAATGCAAACGACGATTAATCCGAGAATTAATCTTCTATTCGCGTTCATAAAATCGGGCCTTAGAGTTAAGATTTTTTGTTTGTTGATAAAGTGTCATTACATAAATGAATTATAAATTATAATAATGTCCTCGGTTGGTGAAAAGCCCTCGGGCTCCCTCGGACATTTACCAACCTCTCATATGCATAAACTACTATGTATTATTATTTACACTTTTAGATATTTTTAAATTGAAATTAAAAATTGTCCTTATCAGCTTTTTGCTCATGTCGGCCCTTTGTCCTTGTCAATTCGGCCTTTTGTCAATTTCGGATTTTTGTCCATGTCGGCCTTTTATCCAGATACGGTTTTAGTTTATGTATATAATTTCTTTTTTTTTATTCGGCTGTTATTAGGTTTTACATTTACTAACACAAGCGTTTTTATATTTTGTAAAAATTTTTTGTCATAAACTTCAAACTATAATATTTTTTGACCTGTGTATAAATATCACACCACTACATATTCATTTTTGTTATTTGTTTAAATTTCACTGTCGTTAATCACTTCATTATTATTCGGTGTACTGATAAAAGTTGAAGCGATAATCAATGATTTATTTGTTAATCAGATTGTTATTTGAGAAGAGTATACGGGCTAATATAAAGTCGGTGAAGTTAGCCCGAAAAAATATCAACCCGAATTTTTGGTTCGTTTCTCGGATAAAATATAGCTATCCCGAAAAAGTGTAAATTTTTTGTAAAAAGTGTAGGCTCATCCCGAAAAAAATATTATAATTAAAATGTATCTAACACGAAAAACAAAACAAGTTTAATCCAAATGAAAATTAATAAATTTCTTAAAAAATATTTGTAATAAAAAAAATTAATTTCTATAAGAGTAAAGCCATTCAACATATTCTACAAATGTTCATAGCTATACTAATGTACTGTTCTGTTGGTAGTGTATTCCATTTACTATGAAGAAACCTTAAGATATTTACAGCCAATACTAAATACAATGCTTTAAGATTTTGTATTTGGGAGGATAGGCCATGATGCTAGCTAAGAGGTAGTCAGCATCCCACGGTCAAATCATGGGAATAAACATATGATTTTTAAAAATTTGTGTTTTTAGTATAGCGCAAGTGATATGGAGAAAGCTTAAATTATAAACAGCCAATACTAGCAGACTCATTCTGTGTGGCGATACTAGAGATAAATACCACTAACGGTGCATACCCCCAGATAGGTCTTGGATATGCTAAGGAACCATGAATAGGCCATATCCATATCATGGAGATAAGACATATAATTTTCAGTACACATAATACGCCTTTTCGTACACTGCATCCAGTCGAAACTTAAATTCTGTGGCGATACTAGAGATAAATACCACTAACGGTATATACCACCTGATAGGTCTTGGATATGCTAATGAACCATGAATAGGCCATATCCATATCATGGAGGTAAGACATAAAATTTTCAGTACACATAATACGCTTTTTCGTACACTGCATCCAGTTGAAACTTAAATTCTGTGTGGCGATACCAGAGATAAATACCACTAACGGTATATACCACCTGATAGGTCTTGGATCTGCTAATGAACCATAAATAGGCCATATCCATATCATGGAGATAAGACATATAATTTTCAGTACACATAATACCATTGTTTACTGGGGTTCTGCGTAATGAAAATCGATTTAGCAATGGCCATGTGGAAAATTACTTTGCATTTTTAAAAAGAAGGTTTTCATCGACAAGTTGCACCTTTGAAGTTGGCAGAATGCCATTGAAGGTTAGTTGCTTTGTTCGCGAATTGAACTCAAGAAACCAAACGGTCTGCAAAGAGATATTCTATGCTGTACCAAAATTTTCGATGAAACAAATAGAAAGCCCAATCCAATTGTCACCCAAAAGCAGTAACCATAGCTTATTAGATATACAAAATAGTAAATCTATTTGGAAACGAAAGAGCCCATATTCTTCACCAGTAAACAAAAAGAAAAGACAGGCGAGCAGTTTTGATTTTAATTTTGTAAATTCCTTTTCACGTTCTTCTAATACTGAACAAAATATCACGGCCGTGGCAACATTAAGCCAAAATTTAAATATTCCGAAAAGTCACAAATTTACAAGACCTAAAGCAATATTCAAACCACAAGCAAAATTACAGATGACTTTAATTAGAAACGCCACCCATATTTGTAGCTTTTATAAAAATACGTGTGCTCTAGATTCGACATATCAAGCGATCGGTTTATCAATGGATAAAGACGAAAATTTAAAAAAAAATCTGAAATGCGGCCGAACTAAATCATTATTAGAAGCACTATTAAGAAATATTTAGCTAAACTGTACCAAATACGTTAAGAAATGTTGGTAGAACTGTCAGGATTTAATTCCGATTGCACCATAGAATTATACAACGTCTATGCAAGAGTGTCTTTCAAAATTTTCCAAGCTTAACAGTAACATTAGAATGTTCGAACAAGAATTATTTATTCAAAGAGGAAGAAAAGCGGTCAATGATTTATTTGAATGTTGAAAAATATCAGACACTAGGAGTTTCCAATATTGAATTATGTTTCCAAGAAATTCCACTCAAAACATGTAAACAGTTTTTTCAATCAATGGGTCCTACACTAAAATCATTGGACAGATATTGTGTATAGACACTGAAACAATCAATGATGCTACTGCACAGCTGTCCGAAGTACAGAACACTATCAAGCTTAGAGATAATAAATATGAAGTAACTTCTGTTATATGTTTTGTTCACGAAGGTTCAATTCTTAAATACTCAAAACCATCCGAAGGTCATTATTCTATTAATATTTAGAGGTATGAACAGAGTATAATAACCAAAGGAACAACTTTTGACTCTATATTAGAATATCTTCTCCAGACTTCTGATTCTAAGCTACACTTGAATTTATTCGTTTTAATAAATTGAAATGATGATTCCCAGTTTTCAAATTGTGTCGAACCATTTCCATAATCTCTTTGAACTTATTTATTTTAATAAATTCAATTGATGATTTCATGTTATTTTTGAAATTTATATGTCTTATCTCCATGATATGGATATGGCCTATCCATGGTTCATTAGCATATCCAAGACCTATCAGGTGGTATATACCGTTAGTGGTATTTATCTCTGGTATCGCCACACAGAATTTAAGTTTCAACTGGATGCAGTGTATGAAATGGCGTATTATGTGTACTGAAAATTATATGTCTTCTCTCCATGATATGGATATGGCCTATACATGGTTCATTAGCATATCCAAGACCTATCAGGTGGTATATACCGTTAGTGGTATTTATCTCTAGTATCGCCACACAGAATTTAAGTTTCAACTGGATGCAGTGTAGGAAAAAGCGTATTATGTGTACTGAAAATTATATGTCTTATCTCCATGATATGGATATGGCCTATTCATGGTTCATTAGCATATCCAAGACCTATCAGGTGGTATATACCGTTAGTGGTATTTATCTCTGGTATCGCCACACAGAATTTAAGTTTCAACTGGATGCAGTGTATGAAATGGCGTATTATGTGTACTGAAAATTATTTGTCTTATCTCCATGATATGGATATGGCCTATTCATGGTTTATTAGCATATCCAAGACCTATCAGGTGGTATATACCGTTAGTGGTATTTATCTCTAGTATCGCCTCATAATTTAGTTTCAACTGGATGCAGTGTATGAAATGGCGTATTATGTATACTGAAAATTATATGTCTTATCTCCATGATATGGATATGGCCTATTCATGGTTCCTTAGCATATCCACGACCTATCTGGGGTTATGCATCGTTAGTGGTATTTATCTCTAGTATCGCCACACAGAATAAGTCTGCTAGTATTGGCTGTTTATAATTTAAGATTTCTCCATATCACTTGCGCTATACTAAAAACACAAATTTTTAAAAATCATATGTTTATTCCCATGATTTGACCGTGGGATGCTGACTACCTCTTAGCTAGCATCATGGCCTATCCTCCCAAATACAAAATCTTAAAGCATTGTATTTAGTATTGGCTGTAAATATCTTAAGGTTTCTTCATAGTAAATGGAATACACTACCAACAGAACAGTACATTAGTATAGCTATGAAAATTTGTAGAATATTTTGAATGGCTTTACTCTTACAGAAATTAATTTTTTTTATTACAAATATTTTTTAAGAAATTTATTAATTTTCATTTGGATTAAACTTGTTTTGTTTTTCGTGTTAGATACATTTTAATTATAATATTTTTTTCGGGATGAGCCTACACTTTTTACAAAAAATTTACACTTTTTCGGGATAGCTACATTTTATCCGAGAAACGAACCAAAAATTCGGGCTGATATTTCGGGCTAACTTCACCGACTTCTAATATATTGGAATTTTCTATATTAGAGAATTTTTGGCTAAATACAGCTTTCGTATAAAAGGCCCTCTATAAAAGGCCAAAGGGCAATTCGAGAAGGTATAAGTATAAGTAAGTATCCCAGAACTGTAAACAAAGTTCATTGTTACTATGCATAAAAAAAGCAAATAATTGTCAGTGTGTCAAATCAACCTTACAAAATCTTATGTGTTTATCTCAGGTTGTTATTAAACAAAATCGACCGCGATTTCATTAACTAAAATTTCCCACAATAAAACGATTTAACCGCAGTAGTATAGAAAAAACTTTTAAATTTTTATCGATTATCTTTATTTCCGATTTGATGTAATCGATGGCTATGTAATCAAAATTAACATAATTTTACGGAACAAAACTACGTTTTTGTTGTTGTTGTAAAATGTGCATATAATCCGGAAATAAAACTGTGACAGCATCACTTAAGTTTTTTACTTTATATCGTATCTCGGCTAATCAATCCATATTATCGCATCGATATTAAGAATTTGAGTGTATATTTGTTTAGTACATACAAAAAAAAAAAAAAAAAACGCTCGTGATGAATATTAATTTTCGATATTTTAAAAATGTGTGCGCGCGCGCGTCTGTGGCAGATAATTTTTATGTTTACTTACGATTTTATTGTGGCGGTAATTTTTTTTTTGTTTATCCATCCATACTCTTCTCGCATTTCAGTTATTAATAAAAAAAAACTCAATCAGTTAGTAAACAAAATTTCATTCACTTTCAAACTGCTGAACAATATACAGTCTTTTTAAGTGCATTCCCTGATTCGTAGTTCAGTCAAAAAAATTGTATTGATTTTAAAAAATAAATTATTTAATACACACAAGCTATATATAAAGTGAAAAAGAAAGTGATATAATTGTGTTAAAACGTTAAAAGTAAAAAGAAAACGGAGCAAAAAAAAAATTGAGTGAAATTTTTAATTTTGAGTGAAATTTATCGATTACATACAAAAATGATATCGTTATTTAACAAGTGTTCGATTAGTTTTATTATATTTAATATATGTTTAATCGAGATTAGTATATGTTCGAATGAAAAACCAAATACAGCACCACAACTCTTGGAAACACGTAGGTTTTTAAAATATTTATTGCATACTATAGAAAAAGGTTTCTCGCTTGTTTACTATGAAATTTGGTGAAATCTTTTGATTAATTTTCTTCGATAATATAATAATTGATGATTTTTATTCGAACGATGTCCTTCATTTTAATTTAATCTTTTATATTGACATAAAAATATAAAATAAAATGTTACGAGATTATTATTTCACGGTTTTTTTATAAAGGGTATATGCAAAATTGCGAACTTTTTGTTTATTTCGAAATGTTATTTTTACATAAAGATGTATAACTGACTTAAATAGTTATGTCTTGTATATTCTTATATAATATATGTTTGTATTTTTTATTTATTACATATTATCCATGGTTTACTTTTTTCGTAATGTACAACATATTTCGCAATAATTATAAACTCGTAATTGAAAAGTAGATTTTATTATGTATGATACATTAGATAGTACATACATTTATGCTTGATTAAAATTGGGGCATTCATGTTTTAGCGCACGCTACATAGAATATCCTGGGTACATAATATATCAGTATGCATATATAGGAGGTAATTAAATTATGATTAAATTATACGTGAATTAATTTAATTCTAATTAAATCGGAGAAAAATGTTGCGGTGATGATAGATCATTTTACATAATTCATTTGATTTTAATTCAGGTTTGAACTTAATTGGAATATTTATTACCAACAATTTTACAAAAATTGAAATATAGAAAATGCGTACCAAGTTGGAACTGAAACCGACACCACAAAAATGGCACTAAATAGATAAACCGCACCGGGAGGGATGCCAATGGAAAGTTTTATCATCTGAACTTTTAGAAATGCAATGGGAAATTATGTGCAAAATTTTAGCTTTTTAAGCGCAAGTTATGTTCAAATTTTTTGAAGTTGCGAGCCACTACACATTAGGCGATTATAAAAAATTTCTTTAATAAAACTGGAATGAATGGGATGGAGGAATTGGGCATGTTCAGATATTGAGATCTACGTTTAGTTGAATAGTCTCACGACTGGATGTAAAATCTACAGTTTAGTTTGAGTTTGTTTCCCAGATTGTATATCAAAGGCGACCACAACTGAATTAATTTGTATAAAACGTTTTAGTTTTACCTCCATCGCGGTCTTACTTATAATTTTCGGAATTATTTGTTTATATGCTATAAATAACAGCCTATTTTGCGCTAAATACGCTTTATGTTTTTATTAATCACACACTAATATCAAATTAAATGTAGCCAATAATTTTTCAGCTTCAGGAATATACCTGACTAAAACATTTCATTCAAAAACAGAAAGAAGTCTCGGTCAAAAATTGAAAGGTAACTCATTCAAAATAGTTTAAGACTGAAATGATTTTTCAGAAGGTAGTTCAAGCAGAAACTAAATAGGCCTTCAAGTCAAACCATTTTTGACTGGGATTCTTTATGGATTTGTAACAGAAACAACTAAAAAGGAATTCCAGGCAAAATTTTTCTCCGAGTTCGTACAGTCAAAAACAGTTTCAGTCGAAAAACGTGAAAAAATTTCCCAAACAAATTTTGGGATTACTCTCGATTAGACAAGCAAAAGAAATCCCAAAATTCAAGTTGTTTAATTATACAATGTTTTTGAAAAGTTATTTTAATTCATTGCATACGTTGGAGGATGGGAGATTTTAGAAAATGGCCGTAGTGTAGCAGCAATTTCAACTGGTTTAGCCTTTTTCTCAATTTTTAAAAATTTGTTGCATATGCCTAACTCTTTTTTATCTTAATAATAAAAACCCTTTTGGAAACCGTGACATGTCCACTTTATGGAAATATAGTCCACACGAGGTAACATCTCTGAGATATTTTAAAAATGGCTAAACTGTAGCAGCAATTTCAACAGGCTTACGTATTTTCAAAATTTTCAAAAATTTTTCGAACATTTAAATGCCAAAAATTATTTCGGAAAGCTTGACCAGTTCACTTTATAAAAATATCGCCACATAACTGGTTCTACTGGTTATTTACACATTTTTATGTAGGCCTACACTTTTTTCAGAAAACATAGATTTTTCGTTAATTTGTGTAGCTACACTTTATGTGAAATACTTTAACCGGTATTTTTATTTATTAACCATATAGTTGGTCTTCTGGCAATTCGATTTGTAATTTTCGGGATTTTTTTTGGGAGTTTTTTTGTTGCGAATTCGAGAGTGTCCCCTGTTTTGACGGTGTTATCTTCTAATTTTTGACCGAAACTCCTCCATTTTTTTTTTTGACTAAAGATCGCTTTTGACTGGGTCCCCGTAGCCAACGTATTAGTCTACGAAAAAATTTCAGTCAAAAAAACCAACCAACCAAAAAAGTATTCCACTATCCATTTGAGGAAAAATCTTTTTTGTTTGGATTGAACCTTCTTTGTTTGCAGAAACTTTATGACTGAAACGCCTTTCGTTTTTTGCTGAAAAGTTTTTAACAGGTATTTTTGCAGCCGAATTTTTAGCTTCACTAAATAGTGAGATTATTTACTTTTTTGAATGAGAAATTTTGCATCCACCATATGGAATATGTGAGATCCATTTAATTAGTGTGATCACAATGTGGCATTCAGCCCATTGATTCAATTCAATTTCATTTCGTTTCATCTTAACGGTTATATAACTTCTATATGAAGCAAGTCCTAGTGGTAGAAGTCACATTGGCATGTAAATAATTTATTTTTGTGTAAAGCCTAGTAGGCGCTTGACAAAATGACACAAACGAAATCGAAAATGAAAATTCCACCATAAAATTTCACTTTGCAACACGCAGTTTAGTCAGCCAAAAATGAATTGTTCGTATTAGAACATACGAGTAGATGTCTCTATTTTAAATCTACACATTTTTCAACGCATTTTTCCTTCAAATCCAAATAAATTAATTGCTATAAGGGTATCGCTGTAAAAAAACGGCCACGAATGGCAAAGTTCTAAAGATGGCAGTATACTGGACATTTAAAGTTTTTTTTTAATCAGTTTTCTTGTATCGAAAAAAAAATGTAAATAACTGCAACCAACACGAGTAACACTGACAACTAGATAAAAATTAAAAATTCTTAATTCTCCACATCTCTAAGGTTCATATTTTTAAACAAGGATAAATCGACGGATGACAGTTGTCGAAAATCCATTGATTTAGCCGAAGTTACTTTTGGTAATTTTAAACGCGGATAGATCCGTAGATTTTTGGTGTCATAATTTTGAACGAAGCTAAAACCGGCGATTTTCGAAATCAATTTTCAAATTAATAACTGCTTGCTGGGATATTAGGCATTTTTTGTTTGTTTTGTAATGTCGTTTTCGATTGATTATTTTCCCCTCTAGGGAAAAGCAATCTCAATTTCGGCTTCAATCGAACAAGAACAACTCATTGCTCTTTTATGTTTGTGGGTTATCTGTCAAAATATAATAAACAAATTGCAAATATAAAATCTAAAAAATTCGTTTTCGATGTTGAGATTAATTTAATGATACTTCTAAATAAAATCAGTGGCGAATCTACAAATCCTGGGCCCCGCAAACTTTTTATTGGACCCCAAAAATTATCCTTGTACTTATGAGCAAGTAACGCTTTTAGATAAAAACTTATTTCTTTCTACTGTCGAGCCTCGCATTATTTAAGAGTATCTGATTTCGTGACTAGACGAAAGAGAACGTGATTCATTTCAATGGCCTTAAATAAAACGAAACAACCAGCAACTATCAGTGCTATGACGTTTTCTAAATATATCGATGAAGCATCACAAATTTCGAATATCGAAATAATCTCAAAAATATCAAATTTTCAAAGTACATACATATCTTGAATATTCCTGAAAGTTCTCAAATATCGAATACGGATAGTAAGTATGTAAAACGAAAGAAGATCCTCGCCTAGGAAGAAATATCGAAATTGTGGCATAATCTCGAAAAATGACTAAATATTGCGATTCAGATTTATGTATATGTATGTGTAATTCTGCCAGTCCTCAAACTCAGAGAAAATTTGATCTCGAACAATTTCAATAATACCGAAAAATCTGGATATTAATTAATAATTTCGGAAAGCCTGTCAAAATTTAGAAAATCCACGAAAATTTCGAAATACTCCGAAAATTCGTGTAAATATAACTTAATGTTACTAATACTACTTATCAAAATGCTACTAAGCAAGTTATGACTAAGCTCGACAAAACGACATGCAATAAGAATGGAACCCTCAAATAGTATAGGATAATTTGTGAAATATCGAAGAAACGCATTCTTAGAATAGACTCTAAGATTCTTGCGTAACATCGAACCACACTCGAATAATCTTAAAACCTCTCGAATAACCTGACAGTTTCAATCATCAACTAAGGCTCGAACATCAAAATTTCATTTCCATGCTAAACTCCAATAATCTCCATGACAATGAATCCATGATGAAATCCATGACAATGGGTATGAAATCAGGAAACGTCGGAAATTTCCAAAATCGGGAGAACCTCGCCAAAACCAACCAAAAAAGAACACCATCACTAATTGCAAAATTGCAAACGCTAATTGACTATAGAGACTGACTGCTTTGGCTAAAGTATCCGTTAATTCCCTTTCTAATGACAAAAGCACTCCTATGAAGGAAACATGTAATTGTTTTAAGTCACGGTTAGATACTTTTCTAATAAGAAAGTTTCAACAATTTCTTCTTGATTTTTATGAACTCAAAATGGTACATCGCAATCTGCTTAGCAGTGTTGCTTCCTGTTACAAATCAAATTTTAAATTTTCTAATCAAAACTTGATTTGTAAAAGTTTCAATTTATTTTGCTAAATGCTTAATTTGACTTATAAAACGTTAAATTTGAAGTGCAAAAGGGTTAAACTTGGAGTAAAAAACGTATTTTACAAATAAATTAACCCAAACACTAAAATCATTATCCTCTGATGGCGAAAGCCTTGATTTCAAACGAGTTTAGCAAATTATATTCTAAATCTACATATGTATTTGTGAGAATCTAAAGGCATTTTTATTTCTATGGAGTCATATGGTTCTAGTCGAAACTTTTTCACCTTCAGCAATCTTCAAGAAATTATTGGGCCTGTCTTAAGAAAATATTTAATAGCATTTTTTCTTTCTCTAAAAATAGAGCTACAATTAATCTAATCATGACTTTGAATTAATATTCAAATGCTCGGTAAATCTCGTGGGCCCCAATGGGTCCCTCGCAGCTGCGGTTGCTGTGGGTACCTACTAGGGAAAACTCGAGATTTCTAAAAAGTGCTCTCGAGCAAAAATATTTGGCCCTCAGAACAACATTTTTTCTTCAATCGAACAAACTAAAAGCAAAAACAGCAAATTTTTCACCTTCAGAATGCTTTTTTCGGCTCAATCGAAAACGACATAAAATAATTCTTCCTCCCTTAAGTTTTCCGTCTTTTCTTCAATTTTATATTAATCGAGTTTTCAATTCTTGATTACGATAATCATGTACGAAACGCAGAGCCTAAAAGCCTGAAAAAATAATTACATAATCTCGAATTCGCGACTAACTAGTTTGAGTCTGTCTATAGAGTTAGTCTTTTTGGCATTCCTGTACAAGAAACAAATAAAATGGAAAGCGCGAGTGGTGCACGTAATATGCGATATTATAAGCGATAATATGCGTCCAATGGTTCCAGATCTTGTCGGGGGGTGTTGGTCAAATAACGAATCCCTTCTTTAGAAAACTGCGATCGGCGCCGAAACTATTCCTTATTGTAAAACTGCACGTCTATTCTATCGTGAAACACCTTAGGATGTTTAGATCGTATCGAGAACATTATCTCGTAATCTGATTCACCAGACTCTGATGACGAAGACAAAGACCCATCAAATATATTTCCCATTTTTAACTTAAATTTTCAAAAACTTATTTAAATTTAAATTTGCAATACATTATCTACAAATATTTAGTTTTGTATAGGTAATTTGACAGATCGTAAATGACGTTTTATATTTCCCAATTTTCGAAAATAGCAGTATCCACTGTTTTAGCTATCGATATCGAGGTATAAATCCGAGGATACAATTTTAATCCAGGTTTGATTCAGTGGATTTATCTTCGTTTAAAAATACGAAAGAGGGGATAAATTCGCTGATTTATCACTATCCTTGTTTAAAATTACGGGCCTAAAAGTTTAACGCTACTAATTTTTTACTTATCGAACAAAACTGCATTATCGATAAGACTGCCTATTATATTTTTGACCGCCAGTTTACTATGGAAAAGTATTCGCATTTTAACGTAAACTGGCTGACATCTGGTGGACGGTAAAAATAAACGCTGAATTGCTGTTCACCTTTAACTAGTTGCGATCGTGGCGCCTCTTGTGACGCTTTAAAGGCGAATAGCGGTGTCCCTAGTAGTATTAGTGGTTTTCCAATCGACCATAGCAAGTACTTATAAGCACTTATGGTTCATATCTTTGCTAGATTTACTATAAATAATCTAGCAAAGATATGAACCATAAGTGCTTACAAGTTCTTGCGGTGGTCGATTGGAAAACCACTATTATAATTTATTTGTTCGAATAGATAAAATGTGAAGCTAAATTTTGACATTTCACTATTTGAGTACCTTTAAATGTTTAAATTGCATTTAAATTTTAATTTACAAATACAAGTTATGTGATCTAAAATTTTATGAAATTTGACAAACTAATTTTTTGGACGCCCGATTTATCTTTTTTTTGAAGATTAGTGAAAATTCCATTTCTTGTGAATATCTCGGTACATATTGCCAATACTATTTGTATTTAGGTTCTCTTTTTCCAACGAATAAAAACCGCATAAAAAGTTAAAAAGTTAATTTTTGAATTTTATTCACCACCAAAATTTTAACTGGTTGGTTAAAACCAACTGGATCAGTTAAAAATTTGTATCTTTTATTTTGTTCTTCTCTTGTTCTCTATTCTGCCACTACAATTTTAACCAGTTGCATTTGAAGTACCAAAATGGGTAAAATTTAACTTTTCATCCGATTGATTTAACTTTTTATTTACGTGATTATTTAACATTTTAAGGCAGGTACGCTGCTGAAGTGAACTGAAATTTTCACTGGTCTCCAAAAATAGTAAGATAACTTTGACGTGAAAAATTACTTTGACGAGTTTCGTAAATATTTCAATTAATTTTGATATGCTGTAGGTCAGTTGCTCTGACTCTCTACCCGGGGTCCCATTGCCTCCCAAGCCGCCGCCAATGCATTTCCATTTTGATGGTTTTTATCACCTAAATTCCAAATAAATGAACGCTTTTCCATACACAGGCAGCTAATTTAATTTTTTCCTCCGAGTTAAACTTTCGTTTTTTTGCTGAGTTTGTCGTTAACGATTCGCCATTTTATGATGGTCGTGAAATCATCTCCTCGTTTTCATCCTCCACCAAATATTTCAATTCAACAAATTCCATATTTTATGACTTTTGTGAGAAACAATAAATAATTATATTACAAATGTAAAAAATCTTTATTTTTAAAATAAAAAACGCAAAAACTAAAATAAGGGAAGATAAAAGTAACGTGAAAAATGTGTAGAGATAAAATAGAGACATCTGTCCCAAGTAGCATCAAATAACTTTAAAGTTTTATAACCTATATTTCCGACGTCGGTACAACGTCACAAATTCCTAGAAATTCACTTGTTTCACATCGGACTAACAATTTTTATCTTTTCGTCGGCACGACCATAATGAGAGCGTTATTTTATATCTACTTAACAACTTTTTTTTACTATTTTCAACTATTGACCTACATACTAATATGTGTTTTATAACCGTGTACCGATTATTTAGTTATGTTGTCGTAATATGTGGTATTTAACGACTACCTAGCGACTTTTTTGTCGTATAAACCCCTATATTCAACCTAAATATTTTGTTGTTATATATGCACGATCACAAGATAACATTTTTTACATATGCATACATTTTAGTGGAATAATTGACAAAAAAGATATTTTGCGGCCGGCATTATTACATAATCGGCACGCAACCTTGTGTCATGTTAAAGTATATTCTTCTCTCGTTTCGTTTTTCTTTTTTGTCGTTAAGAATTTTTTTAGTGAATGCACAACGCTTTTCGATATAACTTATTTGTTGTGTAAATATCTTTACAGTCGAATTCTTGAAAATTTGGTAAAAATAATTGAATAAATCGTCGGGAGAATGACTACAACAATTTGACAATAACTTTTTTGGAAATAAAATAACAAATTTGCAATTTTGGAATCGAATTTATTATAAGTTGGTTTTTAATCTAACTTTTTAATGGTTTAAATATATTTTAATACATAATATGAAATTCGACATTTCTTGCAAATAAAATTATGATTTTCAAACTTCTCATGACTACATATTTATTATTGTAATATCATTATTTTAATGGTGGGGATTATTTCAACACGGTTTAAATTGATTTTAGAAAATTTTAATCAACCTAAAATAAAAATATTTTCGAATGAACAGCGCATGAGTTTTTAGTTCACTGATAGGTGCACATTTACGATAAAACTTGCTTTGTTTATAAAAATATGTCGTATCTTGCCAGATTTTTGGGTTACCATTATTATATGGGATGTGAATATTACATTCACAATTATTATGAAGTAAATTTTCATAAAGTCGTAAATAATGAAATAGATGTTAAAGGAAACAGACATATAATTATTATATTTATAAGATAAAAGAAGACAACATGATTTATATATTTTATAAAAAATAGTTGTCCCGTCTCCTAAAATATAACCACAGTGTGAGACAAAATCATTTTTTTACAAACGAAATAGTGGTCAATAAATCTATTTCCTGACTTGTATTCAATGGTCAATAATTGACAAGTCGGATAATAGTTATTAGTTTTCATACCATTGTCACATCGTCGGCTAGCCGACCAGTAGTCATTTAGTCAACCACAGTACATCGTTATCCCAACCCACTCGTGCTACTTGGGCGTATTCTAATACGGAAACTCCCATTTCTCTAGCTAAACTGCGTACCGCAAAGTGAAATTTTCATTCTCGTTTTATAGGAGAAATTTCATTTTACTTCAGCAGTGTACCGGCCTTAATGGACTAAGCAGTTATATATAGTAGAAGGAAAGAGAACGAAATGAAAACGAAACGGACTGAAACGAAAGACGAAGAGGATTGGTTATATAGACGAATTAACGAAAACGAATTTTGACGTACTCGTATGTATTGAAAATGGTTTTAATTTATTTCAAAAATTTAGTCGCTTTTATTTATCAAAGACTAAATTGGATTTTTCAAAGTTATTTTCCTAAAAATGAAAAACAAAGATTATCCTCGTGTATATTTAAAAAACTGTTCTAATTGACGTCGCTTAAGACGTCGAAATGGCCCTGCAAAATCTGAATGTATATATTCTCCCATGGCACCACTGATATTGGCCAACTTTTAAATTTTTTCGTTGCCACCGACAAAATCTGTTAACAACTGCACAAAATATTTATGCCTGTGAAGTATTTACTAAATTTTACTAATCATTTTTTAGTTCTGATTTAGTAAAAACTTCACTGGGGTATATTGACGATTGGAGGGTCTCGATTTTTATGTATCTA
Source organism: Tipula vernalis (assembly GCA_958295665.1). Taxonomy (NCBI): domain Eukaryota; kingdom Metazoa; phylum Arthropoda; class Insecta; order Diptera; family Tipulidae; genus Tipula; species Tipula vernalis. The sequence continues at coordinate 76,124,899 of OY282559.1, read as the reverse complement.
CTTCATTTTTTCTATTTTCCGTAGGAGCGCTGATAGCACGTTTACTATGGTTGCGTTGCAATTTGTATGTATCCGCTTCAATTTTTCTATCTTCCGTAAGAGGCGATTTTCCTACTTTTAAAATCGTCAATTGACGAATGGAAAAGTTTAAAAAGCGCCTTAAGTGGACAAAAGTAAAATATGTGATAGGCTGTAACAAAAATTTGCTATATGAAGTTATATGGAAATATGTAGTGTCTATTTCAATTGTGAAAATTGTAATGATTGGAAAATTGAAGTAATCCAACATGTAGTTTGAAGTGTGACTTTTGTATATCTGATTTATTTGGGACATTTTTTTCATTTTAAATATTAGAAACGTGTACGTAAATATTGCAGAAATTTCAAAATAAGCTAGTGTTACTAAAAACATAAATGTTTTAAAAATATTAAATTTTAGATTGTATTAATAAATCAAAGCGTGGTAACTGTGGTCTAATAAAGCTCCAAAATCGTTTAGTGACCCACATATATATTTATAGTGAGCTTAACAATAAATTTCTGCAATTTTTAAGCACAATTTACTGATATTTAGAATGATAAGAATGTTAAAAATGAATCAGATTTACAAAAATCACACTTCAAACTACATATTGGATTAATTCAATTGTGCAATCATTACTATTTTCATAAATAAAAATGTAATAGACACTGTTTCCATATAACTTCATGTAGCAAATTTTTGTTATAGCCTATCACATATTTCACTATTGTCCGCTGGAGCACACCGCTCCATTCGTCAATAGCAATGTAAATTTTGTTCTAAATTAATACTAAACTGAAACACATGCTATTCAAATAATGACATTTAGGGGAATCAAGTGAATTTTTTATTTATTCATGAATCTGAATTTCAGGTTGTGATAGTCAGCTAGCATAACGACTCTAAATTTGATTGACATTTTGTTAAAAAATTATTATGATCTTGATAACTTAGAAACTAAAAATTAAAAATAAAATGGAATTCATTAGTCATTTCGTAATTGGGTACATTAAAAATTTAATATGTTATAATATTGTGTGCTTATTTCACGTATTTTATTATTTAGTTAAAATATTTTATGTTTTTGTAAATAATTTATTTCCTTATTGTGAAATATATAATTTTTATAAAAATTATATCGATTTCGATAAAAATTGTATCATCGTCAGTAACTTGAATACTAAAATAAATATCCACTTTCTTCTGCTTTTTAAAGCCTGAAAAAATTTTTCACAATTTGGCTACGTTGATATTCTAATAAATTCAAAACTGTGTGGCTTACTGTAAATTTTGTAATATAAGGTCGTAAATTTTATTTGCCGAAGTGTTAATTTTGCTGTTTAATAAATTTGGGTTGTTCCTGTTTTTATAAATTTCGAATTCCTCCTTTCGGTCTAAATTATCACTTTTCTTCATTTTATTTAAGACTACCAAATTTTGATTAAAATTGCCATAATTATGTAAAGTGCCATTTATATGCATAGCAAAATTTGAGTTACATATTAATTCAAAAGAAGAACAACTCTATCGGATCCAATATGAATATCCCTATTACGTCACATACATTTTATAATCGATTAAACAACCAAACCAACATTCAATTCAACAATGATGAAACTGATTTAATGGAAAAAGGTTTAAAATATAATATCACACTACTAAATAACATTAAAAATCAAAATAAACACCGAAGAAATAGAAAACGTAATTATCAAAACCAAGCCGGAAGAACATTCCGAAATAAGAATGTTAATTGTTGATAAATTAATTAATTCTAACCCGATGTACAATCTAAACAATGAAAAGAAGATAGTATACGAAAATTGCCAACAACAATGCCACTATAACTAAAGCAGACAAAGGCAACACAATGGTTATAATGAATAAAACCGATTAACATGAAAGTACTGGATTATATTAACAACAACGACATAGTTGAATTGAATGAGGATCCAACAGCCGAATAAATATAATAAAAATATAAAACAACTCATCAATTCTATACATCTATTTAGTGATCGTGATAAAAGATACTATAAAATGATAAAACCAACAGCACCAACATTGACGGGATTACCCAAAATTCATAAAAATAATATACCTATCAGGCCACTTATAAATTTTACTTCGGCACCAACCTACAAAATTGCAAAATGGTTGAATAAATGGATTACTTTATGTATCAAATTTGACAACAGCCATTCGGTAAAAAACAATTTGGAACTTGTAAACAAAATTGAAGAGATTCAGATACCACAAAATTCTAAATTAGCATCTTTTGATGTTACAAATATGTATTCAAATATACCAATTGGAGAAACGATTGAAATCACCAAATCATTATTGAATACAAACGGAATTACTCCAAACGTTATAGAAGAAATAACAAAATTATTAAAGGAAATTACTTCTCAAAATTATTTTACGTATGATGATAAATTCTACAAACAATATGATGGACTTCCTATGGGCAGCCCATTATCTGGAACATTGGCAAATATTTATTTAAACAATTTTGAAAATAACCACATTTTGAACAACCAAAACAGATTTTTGCAAAAATATTATATACTGGCACCGATACGTGGATGATGTATTATTATTGTTTAACGGAACTGATAGGCAAATACACCTTCTTAAAAATCATATCAACAGTATTCATCCAAAAATTCAGTTTACTTTAGAAATGGAACAAAATGCAAATATTAATTTTTTAGATTTAAACATAAAAAATCAAAATCAAAAACATGCTTTCAAAATTTATAGTAAACCAACCCAAACGGACTAAACCATTGATATTCGATCTAACCATCCGTGGCAACACAAAATGGCAGCATATCATCATTTAATTTGTAGATTAAACACCATACCTATGTCTAATGAAGATTATGACCACAATTAAATATATTGCCCAAAAAAACGGATACAAAATAACGAAGATTGAATCAATGAATAAAGCATTTATAAGAAAAATGCGGTACAGACATGAAACCACACTCATTTTTAATGATGATGATACCAGCAACCAAAAATTTATAAGTGTAGAATACAACCAAAATTCTAGCAAACATATTAATCAAATTTTTCGGAATTATGGATATAAAATATCGTACAAAACAAATCACAAATTAGGACAATTTTTAAAACCTCCAAATTCAAATATTTTAGAAAGTGGTGTTTACAAATTAATTTGTTCGGATTGTCCTTCATTGTATATAGGACAAACCGGCAGATCATTCGAAATTCGTTTTAGGGAACATGTTCGGGAAATTGGGAAAATTAATTGTAACTCAAATTTTGCTATGCATATAAATGGCACATTACATAATTATGGCAATTTTAATCAAAATTTGGTAGTCTAAATAAAATGAAGAAAAGTGATAATTTAGACCGTTATATTTGTTTAAGTATGCCTTTGGTTATTTCAATTCTTCGTAATTCTTCCCTTATCTGTTGTGCTGCTGTGTGTATTCGTTGTATAAGTTCTTCTTTTGTTTCAATTTCTTTGGAGTATACAAGCGCCTTCATCCTTCCCCATACATAAAAATCCAATACCGTCAGATCGGGGGATCTTGCAGGCCAATGAATTGGACCATTTTTTCCAATCCAATTATTTGGATAATTTTCGTTAAAAAAAATCCTAACATTATTATGGTAGTGACAAGGTGCACCATCATGTTGGTATGTATGCGAGAATCTACTTAAAATGGGAACATCATCAAAAAGGAGTGGCAAATCGTTTTGTAAAAATTGTAAATAACGTTCACCATTTAATCTAGGTGGTAATATGAATGGTCCAATTAATTTATCGCCAATTACACCAGCCCATACGTTTACACTGAATCGGTGCTGAAATGATATTTGTTTTTTCGAATGAGGATTTTCAGCAGCCCACGTCTGTAGATTGTGAAAGTTTGTTATGCCATCTCTTGTGAATTGAGATTCATCCGTCCATAGGATACGTTTCACAAAACTTGCATTGTCCAAATTCCTTTCCATCAACAAATTACAAAACTCCAATCTTGTAGTGCGGTCTATCAGTAATAGTTGTTGAACGGGTGTTGTATGGTATGGATGAAGATTCTCCTTGTGCAATACTTGATGAATTCGATAGCGAGAGACGTTTAATTGTAAAGCGAGCCTCCTTATGCTAATAGAAGGACTTGCTGTTACATTACGGATTATACCTTCGTCGACATCTAAATGGTTTGGTGAGACTGAATGGGGCTCCGCCCGGGTATTCGATCTTGTTACGATATTTGGTAGTCTCCTATGAATATTTATAAATACTCTTGCGTCAGGAATGCGACTGTTGGAAATCTGAGTTGATATTCATTGCGAGCTCGTGCTGCATTACCATCGCAAAATCCGTAAACAAAATGGATATCAATATACTCCTCACCTGAGAACTGTGCCATTATAATATTAATCATATTAAATTAATTAAAATTTTGATTCACAACACTGATACAACACTAGATAATATCTCGAAACTAATGACTGAATCTGAAAATATTTAGTTTTTGTTTTTTCAACATTTAAACAAATGAGTTTATAAACATCGCCTACTGTTTTACAGATCAAAATAAAATTGGTAAACACTATAACATCTCTTAATTAGATTGAGAATAAACGGAATACGAAGAAAACTATGGCACGTGGGTACAAGTAATATATTGGGGGATTATAGAGGAGATCATGACAAATTAAAATTAAATAAACAAAACAAAAAATTATAACGGTTTTTTTTGAGAAAAACTCGATTTTATAAAAACAAATTTTTTTTTTTACTTTAAATCACCATAGCTCTCAAACGGATGCAGATACAAGAAAACCTCTTAATCCTTAATAATAGCCTATACGATTACCAACCAAATAAGGCTAAGTTGGTTGCTCTCCGATAAATATTTTGGAAGTTACAGTTTAATATTTGGGGGTCCTTTTTTTTTGAACCAAATTTTTTAAACACCCTGTATCTCAAAGGATATCAAAAATGGATCCCCCCTCCACATACGATTTGTTTCTCAGAATGAACCAAGGAATCACCCCATGATGGATCAGCATCCCAAACCCGGACACCCTGTATACATGAATAATTTCAAAGAGAACTTTCATTGTCAAAAGAGCTCAAAATTTGCTTCTACCATTCAACTTAATAATGTTCAAGTAAAATTTAAATTAAATTTTGCCAGTTAGCCATCGATCTCATTATCATTTTCTGTTAGCCTATAGGTTCATCATTATTTATGCAAATTTATATAGGCTAATAGAAATTTATTTATATAGGCTAACAGACATAATAAGATCGATGACCGCAACTGGCAAAATTTAATTTAAATTTTACTTGAACATTATTAAGTTGAACGGTAGAAGCAAATTTTCAGCTCTTATATTGGAAGGGCTAGCAAAATCCATGCCGACGATCTAAAAATTTGCAAAATAATGATGAACCCATAGGCTAACAGAAAATCATAATGATATCGATGGCTAACTGGCAAAATTTAATTTAAGTGCAGTTGCTTTTAAATTATCAAAATATAATTTTCAAGATTAATTTTAAATAATTTCATTTATTGATGAAATACCCCTGAATGTATGCGTTTGAGTAGCTAATATGTTTATCTATATTTAGTGAAAAATACTAAATACTTCATTCGTGTAAATATTCTTAAAAACGAAAATAGAATTCTAAAGTAATTTACCCTAAGCTGCTTGAATTTTGTGGCATCTGGCTATCCTTCTTTTTCGAGCGTAAAACTTTTATGAAAATCATTTGTATAGTAGTATTCAATTCTCGCTGGAATTCTGACAGTTCACGCGCAGAAAAAATACATAGGTTCCTTAGTTCGTGGCAAAAGTTTTCCAAAGACGTTGTTTTCATAGGCGTGCATTTTATTTTTCACCTATTAATTTTCACATGAAATATTATTGAAATAACATAAAATCATAATCATTTTGAATGTTTTGTGTATAATTGAAATATAATACATTTTAATCATTATTTAATATTTTATTTAGGATTACTATGTAAAATAAATGCGACCCACCAAAGTTTTTATAATTTTTGTAACTACATCACTGAAGGCTGCGCAAAACTATTAACATTTTTTTTTTTTTTTAAGATCTGAATAAGACTAAACGTTCCAACTACTGAATTACTTATACCTATTAGAAAAATGTTCCAAGGTTGCAACTTTTCGGACGGTAAATTACCCTTACCCAGTGTTAGAAATTATTAATTCAAACCGGTTTCTAACGCCAACACTATACCTGATTAAAATGCATCTGGCTTTTATCAAGGGTGTCAGATGTAAATGCTAGGGCTACTGGAAATCAACGGGAGTTAAAAGGTGATAGTATAAAACTGTGGCACGTTCGCTCATTATTTAGCTGTGGTTTATACATAGCAGATTTTAATCTTCCTTTCTAATCATGGATCGGTATCCGGTAATTTTTAGTAGATACCGGAAGCAGCGGTATCTACTAAAAATTGAAAAACGGTTCCGGTGAATTAAATTGGAATGAACGTTTTCTTTAATGAACGTTTTTCAGAATGAACGTCGGTTCTATAACTATCTCCATCAGAGAGTCAACTGAGGCGTTAGAGGCGAGGGAGGAATTATCATCGGGCTGGGTCAACAATAGCTTCGATGATGACGTACTAACATTATTTTCCTCACGATTTAATGAATACAAATGCAGGAATATTTAAAAAGATGAGTTTCAACTAAATCACCTCATTATCCAACAATAGGTACGGAAGAAAAAAGGCACGAATTATGTATGTTTAATGACGATTGTAAAAGTAGGGAAATTACCTTTTGAAGGTAGAAAAAAGGAACCACATAAACATCCGCCAACACAACAATTCATTTATTTCTACAATAGCGTCGCCGGTGACATTAGTATAAAACAATTTAAATTTTCGACTGATGTGACTTTTTTCGGGTGAGTTTCAAGAATACGGGCTCTGGGAAGTGAAATTCTGCGCTTAAGTTTTAAATTTCGATTTCACATCGAGTTCATTTGACGTTAATTTGTTCGCATCGGAAAGATGAGCTATAATGCTGTTTTAACATTCTGAATGATCACCTTTTTTATAGATAGAGTGAGAGTTCACAGATATGGCGGATTCCTTTTTCATTTTTGTAGATAGGAAACTAGCTTTTGGCATATCCGTCTAAACTGGACTAAATGGCAGCGGATTCTTAGAAATTCTTGATCTTATAAATGATTCAGAATTTTAAAACGAAACCGAAATTTGATAATTCTTAGTAGGTTGAGTTGAAGGTTGTCCATTTGAATAACACTTAACTTTTGCCAGAAGTTAATTTAGGATACATATAACAAATAAACAAACAAATTCCAATCGAAATGGTTAATAAAAATTAAATATTTTATTTTCATTGTTTAATCCATTTATTTGTGGCTACCCAGTATGAATTTATTATTAGCAATATGTACATATTAAATCAACTGAGCGCTATAAATTATGACAAAAACGTGCTCAATAAAATTAAACTTAATCGATAAATTAAAACGTTTTATTTACAAAGATGGTTGGTAAATTAAGAGAAGGTTAATGTATTATGTAGGATAGTTTAAGTACTTTAAATATACATATAGGCTTCATATATTATAAAAATATATTTCAATGTTAATGGCCCTTGTTAATTGCGGCGTATATTTATGCAATTAAAGTTATAAAACAAGACAGCCAAGTGCGTTGTAGTTGTAGTACCTTTTATTACAGTCACATTTAATTTGCAGCTGCCAAAATAACACGTTTTGAGGTCAAGCTGAAAGTTTTTGTGTCACACGAGTTATTCTGTGTAAAATCATTATGCAAAGATTTTGTGAAGGACATTACTTGAAAAAAATATTGGCATGCATTCATTTTCAAACCACACGATACTAATATGAAATTACTTTTCTTCTTGTTTTTTTTCATACAGCCGCCTGGGTTAGTGAGCCATGCAGTCGAAAAGAGCCGAATAAAGATAATTGCTTTAAAAAATTCTTTGAATCAATGTTCCCATACTTGGCGAAAGGTATCCCAGAGGCGGGAATTGAACCATTCGAACCATTGTCGATCGATGCGGTCAATGTAGCACGCGGTGAAGGTGGACTCCAATTAATTGGTGGATTTAGAAATCTTATGATCGGTGGACCATCAAATGCCACTGTCAAAAAAGCAAGGTAAGTTAAATATCTTTTAACTATGTTTAAAATTTACTAATAGCATTTTTTCGTTTTATATTTTATAGCCTCGATCTAACCAAAAAGACTTTGGACTTTGATTTGATCCTCCCAAAATTAGATATTAACGCAATTTACAATTTAAGAGGGAATATATTGTTACTGCCATTGGTTGGTAATGGCGACGCAAAAATTACGCTAAAAGATGTACGAACAACAGTTAGAACAAAGATTAGTTTACAAAATTTACCAGAGGTAGGTGTAGCTAAAAAAAAGTCAATCGAGAAACTAATTCTATAACTTTTTTATAGGAAGCAATCCAAATGGAAAATATGAAAGTAACATTTTTGGTCGGTGGTATGCGAATCCATTTAACCAATCTGTTCAATGGCAACCAACTCTTAGGCTCATCATTGAATTTGTTCTTAAACCAAAATTCAAATGAAGTGATATCAGAGTTACGCAATGATTTAGAATTAGGATTTGCCACAATATTCAATAATATATGGAATAGTGTGTTCACTAAAATACCATTGAAATATTGGTTGGCGTAAATGTTCAGAAAATAATGTTTGCGATAATTTATTTGTTAGTTAAGTAATGTTTAGTGTTTATGATTTGTTTTAGAAATAAATTATTTTTCATGAAATTGGAATTTAAGAGATTTTAAATTTGTTAGAAAGCTACTAATAGAATTTTTGAAGAAAGCAAGTGTATGTGAATGTAGTGTCACCAAACTTTTTCTTCAAAACGGACATTAATCCATCAATCCATCTACCAGACGTAACACTCCAGGCGCTGATTTTATACAAAGTTTCTAATGATTTTTGGAAAATCGCATTTTCCCAGATTTCCTATGGGACACTTTTACTGGATTTCTGTCCTGCGATAGCTATTGACATAACACTCTAGAGGCTGATTTCATCCGGATATTAAATATATTTTTTTGGAACTGAGGGCAGGTTTCGACATAAGAATATTGACCAAAGTCTTCAATGCTATTCATGCTTTCATAGTAATTTTCGGCTTGGTTTAGCCTAAAAATTATACATTAGGGCGAATTAATTCTACAAATCCTATTCTATTCTATCCTATCGTACTAATATAATAATTCTGAGAAAGGGTGTATGTTTATTGTTCAATCACGCCAAAACGGCTGAACTGATTTTGATGAAGCTTTCACAATCAGATAGGTTTTATGGCTGAGAGTAACATAGGTTATGTATTACATCCCTATCTTATGAGGAGCTGGCCAGTACTAAAAATGTTGTTTCTAAAGCATTCTTGCGATTGGGTACTAAATCGTGGTTTCCAAAATCTTACCGTTATAAAATTTTGTTTTTTATAAATTTTGGAAATGGGGGTTTCGGGTCCCGTAGTTGTTTTGTTTTTAAAGGGGACAATTTGAAAACAAAGGATGAATTCGTCACTGTAGTTCAGCAGCATTATGAAGGGTAGCTTTATAGAGATAAAGGTTGTAACGAAAAGACTTTGTGTCTATCTATTGATAGCTCTCAACTTGTCAAACATAGCACAATGAATAGATGTGTATATAAATTCCTCTGACACTAGTTTCGGTTTAGGTCCGGACGGTTAAGGTTACGTGACTCAAGCTTCATAAGTTAGATGACACATTCTACATTTTAGTGTTGGCGGACGGGTTGCGATTAATGTAATGAAGAAAAATTGAGGAATGAGGAGATCGTTTTTGGTTGCGATTGCGAAAAATTCTTTATAAAAATTGTGTTATGAAATTGGTGATTCGAGTATCCAAAATATGTAGCTTACCCGTACTCTTCGGTGGGCTATGCTATTCTTTAATAGCAAATCTGAAAAATCTCCCTTTTGCATCTCTTCCTTCTCGTGATTCGAATCCAGAGGCTTTCGATCCAAGCGCCCTAGCTTTAACCACTGCGCTATTTAGCTTTGTAATTTAGATTCACCAAGTTTGGAACACTCGATCATGGGGCCCGATCAAAAATTTACAAATGCAACAACAGAACCGAAGGAATGCATTTTGAAATTAAAAAGCTTAAATCATGCCAGGACATGAGCATATGCTACAAATATTTGGTTCTGTACTCTATACTAATAACCAAAATATTAAAGGTGCAGTTAAGTGTTGAAGGTTGTCATCAAGTAAAACTGCTAGTACGCAAACTAGGGGAATTATCAACCTGCGCTTGTGTTGGAACAACGAACACTGATTGATAATGAAGATGGGAATTTTCCGATCTTTTTACTTAACCGTACTACTGAAAACTCAATTCGAACCAAGCCGCAAATAGTTTCGGGTTGATTATTGAGAGCCAAGCGTAAATCGGAGAACCCATTTTATATAAACCTGTGCAGGTTTATATAAAATGAGGATTACATTTCAACAGGAAGGCGGCAATTTTCCGATTTCTCAGATTCTCAAACGTTTCAAACGCTAAACGACAGTGGTTCATCCCAAAAGACACTACCACAGAACAAGCACAAATACAACTTTCTATCTGGCAGAATCCCTCAATTTATTCAAGTTATGCTGCTCAAGGGCTGAAAATCGTACAAATATCCGTATTTTGCTCCTCCTCTTTCACCGATCGGCAAACATCCATTTGTGTGGACTTTCTTTTCGAAGCCCAAATATTCCTAAAAACGCCGCTTACTATGGGTTCGATGCTTCATCTGACTACCTTGAGCTTATTATTCAGAAGTCACTTAATGCTTTACTTGAGAATTCCGATCGTATACTAATTACAGCAGAACTTCCTTCAACTTAGTCTTGTCCGAAGCGTGTACCACCTAAATGCCGACTGTGGTACTTTAAGAGTGCTGATTGGACTTCGAGTTCTCGATTTCTTTCGAGAGTTCGATTGGGGTACTTGCTTTGCCTTCGGTAAAATTGACATTTTAACAATTCTAATTTCTACTGTCATTTTCACAGCAATGGAACAGTTGATCCCGTTCAGTCTTCCGAAACCTGAAAACGCACGTAATTCATGGCATAACCAGGGGGTGCATAAGGGCGAACGGTTTCAAGGTAGCATCTCATCGTAAATATTGTAATTAAATGATCCAACGGCTAGAATTTTAGCAGCTTTTAAAGTTTACTTGAGCAAAATCAGAGATAAAATGCGGCACACTTTGGCTTCGACAAGGTGGAGGAGAACTATAATTATCATGAAAACTATACTACTACATTTAAAAGATAGTATCAATATTTAAACATCAGCGCAGGAAGAGCTTTTATGAACTTCCTGTCCACAAAATTTGCCGCAAATTCTGACCTCCTTGACGCTTCGTTAACACCTTCTGTTTTCTCCCAACCGATCCTGACGGTATTTTCCCAATTGTTCTCAAAAACTGCTGCAAATCTTTGGCTAAACCATTATCTGTTCTGTTTCACCGACCTTTAACTCCTGGCATTTTCCGTTCTATCTGGAAAATAGCAAATATTCAATGGGTGCTCAAGAAGGGTTGTAAAACTGTCCTTCGAATTACCGGCTAATAACTCTCCTTGCTCTCTATAAGTTTCTAGAAACAATAGTCAATTTTCATATGATGAAACACCTAGAAACACATAATCTGATTTCCGACAAACATTACGGATTTCGAAGCGACCAAACGGTGTCACCAAATAATGGAGCAGAAGCATTCACCAACCCGGTGAATCTCAATTCATTGCGCTCGATATCTCGAAGGCGTTCAAACGTTTGTGCCACAGGGGTTTACTGTGCAAGTTGGGAACAATTGAACTTCCCAGTATGCTGGTTTCTTCTAGATGGTGCGAAGTCCGTTCCTCACACTTTAAACGCTGGATCCGTTCGGTCCCCTACACTTTTTCTTATTTTCATCAATCTTCTTTTATGCTGATGATGGTTCACTTTCCTCCTATTTTTCTTTTCCACCTTCTACTTCATCGCGAAACAACGTCCTCGTAGAGTGGGTTGCAATGACAGCTCGGTTGAACATAATCGCGATTCTCAAATAGGGTGGGGCAAACAGGATTAAATTTAACTAGAAGAAGTTTTAAGCGTATGTTTTCACTGGGAGAAACGATAAATATGAACCATCTTTCGAGACTGGTGACTCTAGTGTGTGATACTCTTCCCACAGATGGAATGTGGGAGCCTTATGTGTGCTAACTCTACGAACTTATGCCTTGTCTGGCTAGGCCAACACGTACATTAAGACGATTAGTTTACAGGTATAATCTATAACTAAAATTTGCAAAGACTAATAAGTTTTAAAGCTCTTTCTTTCTTCGCCGTACGCATTTGCGAGACGGGCTGTGGTATATACAATTTACAGACATTTAAACTCAATATCCAAAGTAAAATTTTTGAAGACTGAACTCCCGTTCCTGCTTAATCCTCTCTTGTCACTCTCTCTTTGCATAAGCGCATGAGAACACATTCAGCAAGCAATTCCTAAGCACTACCGTTAAATAAAAAATAAAAAAATCTTGCCATCCGTGAAAATTTCGAGATCTCGATTTTCAAAGACATTACACAAATATATCGTCGACCTAACAGTGAATTAACGTATCTGATATTTGTTCGAAAACTCATCTTTGACACCAAAATGGTCGTCGTGGGAAATTGTACCCGAATTGCCGCACCCAGATTGATTGACAGTTAGGGCGATGTCGTGGTCCTAACGATAAACCAACGCAGGTGCAAAAATTCAGACAGAGTTTCTCAAGAGAACCATTTGGTATCAAAAAAAAAAACTTTCCAGAAAAAGTCAGATAAGTTAAATCACAGTTAGGTCGACGATATGTAGTTACAGATTTCATTCGCCTATTATAGAAAAATCTTTAATATTAATTTGCCCGAATGTATACTTTTTAAACACATACAAATGGATTTTTGCTGTTGTTGTTGAGTCTACTTCAGTCGCAATCGGTTCGAAAAGTGAATTTTAAAAAGGTTTCTGGAACGTTATAATAGAAGTTTCATTGAAAGGCGTCATATTCATCGGATTCATATTCAAATAATTTTTTTCTATATGGGCTACTTAAAAGATCGGGTGTACGTTGGAAATCCATGAGACTTGAATGATTTGGAAAACTACTTTTTCTTATCAGGGTTATCCATTCTGTACGAATAAGGTAAAAAGTTGTGTTGTTCCAAAAGATGTCATTGGAAACCATGAGTAGTACTTTCGAATGTTTTGTAGAAAATGTTTACAACAACTCAGTAAATCCTGAGAAGTAAGGACTGCAATACTGGTAAACGGTAAATCCATTTACCGGTTTTACAGTCCAAATTTCTTTACCGAATTGCCTGTAAATTTCAATAAAAATGCTTTCATGAAATTTAAACAAACACCTGTATATTGTTAAATTTATAATTTATATCATACTCGATGAATCTCGTAAATATAGATAGCCAAAAACCATTTAAGAATTTAGAGCATGCGCGATTACAAGGATATATGACTGCAGGCAAATGCGTTACAATTCTGGAAAGTAAATTACAAGAATTTGAAATAAATTTCAGCAATCTTGTTGCAATAACGACAGACGAGCAGTTATGAAGAAGATGGGATCAATTTTAAATAAACATCATCAGTTAGGTTATGCAAATGGCATTCAGCTAACGGTAATTAAAATTTTATACAAGAAAACTGTCACATTATTTGAGTTAGAAAATGTAGCAACTTATTCTGAAGAGAACGACTAAGACACGATGGAATAGCTTAAAAAAGTTTAATAGATTTAAATATTGATATAATTTTTTAGAACAGGAATTGAACTTAATTAATGAAATTATATCGGCATTGGAGCCTGTTAAATAAGCTGTAGAATCTTTAGGCTCATCGTCTGAACAGAATTCTTTAGGTTAGGTTAGGTTTGGGTGGCGATCCACTAGGACCAGGCGTATACACATAAATGGTCCGTACCCATACAACAAATAATTGTTTCCTCCAACTCATTGGAACCATTTTGAGCTGTTAACAAAGCGCTGGATACTCCTGACGTCCATCCTACAGAGGTCCGTCAGGTTTTTGAAGAGAGGTGCCCCCTGAAACTTTAGTCTGTTTCGTGCCAGACGAGGGCAGGTGCAAAGAAGATGAATTACTGTCTCTTCCTCCTCTTCGTCCTCGCAACTACGACAGTAGTCATGTGAGAAGACAACAAGTCTACTCGCATGCCTCCCTATGAGATAGTGCTCCGAAATCACTCCAACAACCACACTGATCTGACTTCGCTGAAGTGAGATCAGCTGTTTGGATCTCGCCAAATCGAACTTTGGCCAGACCTGCCGAGTTATTACGCAAGAGGTGATACTTGACCATCTGTCATTCGTCAGCTTGCTAGCTTCTTCCTGAAGCAGCAGTTTGCATACCGCAAGAGGCATTTCAAATATCCTGAACTGAAATAATTGATACTAATGTGAAGGCAGTAATAAAAACAACAACAGATGAACCAATTTATACGAAATCCTATCTCTATCCAGTCAGCATGAGGCAAGAAGTGGAGAAGCAAATAGATCAATTTCAAAAGGATGGACTCATTAGGCCGTCTAAAAGCCCTTACAACTCACCAATATGCGTAGTTGAAAAAAAGCTGGATGCCTCAGGCATCAAAAATAATATACAGGATAGTCATAGATTTAAGTCACAGTATTAGGCACAAAGCAAATCTTGGAAAATCAAAGTTTTTTACCACCTTACATCAGGGTTTCACCAAATTGTAACGGGATTTTAAGCTGTAGATATATTTCATGAGAGGTTCTCGCACTATCTTCCAAACGAGGCTGACTGCGACCCCAGAGGGGCAGTTAACAGCAGAACAAAAAAAATCTGTGGCATGGGCGAGGAAAGTTCGAAAGGATCTTGGTTCGAAAAGAATGAGGTCACTTGATGAGGAAGTACCGGGCGACGCTAAACGAGCCAAGGTGACCACAGGAGTCCAAAATTACCAAAAGATGAAGCAGTTCAGCGAAATCTTGAAGGAGCATGCCTTGATGTTAGCCGTCATTGACAGGGGTCAGGAAGACGGGAGCATTACGGCTGAAAAATGGAAGTTGGTTTACAACAAACTGAACTCCGTATTTTTGGAAGTCCTGAGAGATATTCCGAGACCCCCACCATCCTGTAGGGATGCGGGGTGGTATCAGGGGCGCGTTAAGTTGACTGCGTGCTCAGATAAAAGATCGGTGGATCTGTATAGAATGGCAGTGGCCAAAGTAGGCGAGGTATGGCAGGGCCGCGAAGCTGGAGGCGGTCAGTAAGGAGGAAATTCTGAGCAGACGGAGGGCACGCTTCTGGTTGCCAACCAAGCCAGAGAGGCCTGAGGAGGTCATTGAGATCATCCAGGCCCGTAACCCACATCTTCCGGCAAAGATCTGGAAGATAGTGAAACAAGAGGAGGCCAAAGGGGGCTATAGGTTGACAGTTATGCTGGTTAACAGGGAGTCCCTAACCAAGGCTGGGCAAATTACATTACACTGAGTAATTAAAATACTTTTCCGAGTTACAGCATACTCAGTAATTAAAATACAAAATTACAATTACTTTCGAGTAGAGTAATTAAAATACAAGTTACAATTACTTTGAATTGTCATTTGTAATTAAAATACAAATTACAATTACTTTACATTTGTAAATTGATAAATTTGATTTGACAAAATTTATTTAGTGAAAAAACATCATTAGAAAAAGATTATTAAGGTATTAAGATTAGGTTTTATGCTGATGACTCTGGAACCAAATTTTAATAAGCCTTGTAAAAATTTAAATAAGAAATTTCAAAAACTGGGGTAGTTAAAATACAAATTACAATTACTTAGAATTTAAGTAATTAAAATACAAGATACTGTTACTTGGAGAATAAGTAATTAAAACACAAATTACAAATTGTAATTTGTATTTTAATTACGTAATTCAAATACATGTAATTCGTTACTGCCCAGCCTTGTCCCTAACTCTCCTCGCGGTAGCTTCGGATTCGGGTCGATCACTCTCAATGTGTATAAGAAGGATGAAGTGGACACGCAAGTGGGAAAACCAGCCTGGAGTAAACGTCGGGAAGGAAGGTGTTGATCTTCCGGAGATGGATACGGATACCGAAATGATGATTGTTCAAGCTTGCTCCCTTTCTCTGGACTCTGATGGGGAAAACCTGTTGAAGTCTCCGCGAGAGGGGAATGGCAACGGCGACCACATAAAAGGATTAAAAGAGAAGACGGGCGGCGAAACGACGAATAGCGGCGGTTGTCCAGGGGTTACTTTTCCGATACGGGAATTAGAGGAAGAGATGAATAAGGTAGGTCACAATGGTTAACATTGTACAAATAAATCTGCATTACACGAAGGCTGCCTCGGCAGCTCTCGTTCTCAGACTGTCTAAGTCTGAGTCAATCTTTCATTTAATGCTGCGTGCCCCCTGATAAAACCTAGGGGCAAACAGAAGCCGACATGGTGGTCCACTGGATTGGAGACCTATCGGAAGGCTTGTAGAGTAGCCTTTAATAGGGCCAAGAATACCAGGGAAGCTCGGCATTGGGACTCATATAAGGAGGACCTGAGGAATTATAAAAGAGCGTTGAGGAAGGCACAAAGGGGGTCCTACAAACTCTTCTGTGGTAAAATGGAAGAGGTATCTGAGACTTTCCGCTTTAGGAAGATTCTTTCTACCAACCTAACCAGTCCTAGTTCTTTAATTAGGCCGGATGGGTCATGGACAGCTTCTAGTATGGAATCTCTGGAGCTTCTAATAAATACGCACTTTCCGGGAAGCCTCGATGACCCGACGGAGCCGGGGGCTCATCGAGAAATACCTTCAATAGAAATGAAGGGCATCTTGGATAGGGAACGGATCGCATGGGCAATGAACAGGTTTAAGCCTTATAAATCGGCTAGCCCAGACAGGATTATACCAGCGGAGATCCAGAGGAACTTGACAGTCATCCTTCCCTGGCTGGAGATGATTTTCAGAGGACGTCTGAAATTTGCCTATATTCCTAGGAAATGGACGGAGGTCAAGGTGGTCTTCATTCCGAAAGCGGGGAAAAGCTCGCATGCTTATCCGAAGGACCTGAGGCCTATAACTCTATGGATGTATTTATACGATCAAAAATTGAACCCAGCAATTGGGCAATGTCACAGCATGCGTACTGTAAAGGGAGATCGGTGGACACAGCCTTGCACGCTTTAGTACGCACAATTGAGAAGTCAATTTACTCGCAGGAGTTCTGATATTGATGGTGCCTTTAATAACATAAAGACGGAGGTGATCATGGAGGGATTGTCAGCTTTGAAGGTGGATTACTCTATAAGTAGTTTGATTAATCATATGCTGTTAAGCAGGGTTATTACCTCAGACCTGGGGGAGTCCACAATTAGAAGGCGGGTGGTTAGAAGAACCCCGCAGGGAGGTGTAATGTCCCCTTCTCTCTGGAGTATAGTGATTAACGAATTGCTGTTGGAACTGGAGAGAGAGGGGGTATTGGTTGTAGGCTACGCAGATGATGTTGCGATAGCGGTATCAGGTAAATATTTGGACACGATTAGAGATATTATGCAGAATGCACTATTGATCGTTACCAAATGGGCCAGCAAATGTGGATTAGGGATCAACCCGTCCAAGACAGAGCTGGTACTTTTTACCAAGAAGTATAAAATTCCGGTAATTTGCCCGCCTACGATAAACGGCACTAGACTGACTTTTTCTGATAGATCGAGATTCTTGGGCATAATCTTGGACAGTAAACTCAGCTGGTTGCCTAACACGTTAGAGAGGGTAAATAAGGCCACTGTAGCCATTTACTCGTGTAGGAGCGCCATAGGTAAGAGATGGGCTTTGAAACCGGAGCTGGTACATTGGCTGTACACTGCCGTAGTGAGACCTGCACTTATGTACGGAGTGGGCGTGTGGTGGCCAGCTCTGGACAAGGTAACATATAGGAGTAGAATGGAAAGGGTGCAAAGAATGGCCTGCATGCTTATAAGCGGGGCGCTTAAGACGACACCTACTGGTGCTTTGGAGGTTATGTCCAACCTTATTCCAGTAGAGGTTTTTGGTAAGCAGAAGGAAGCCGAGGTAGTTATGCGGCTTACGACTGTCTCTCAGTGGAAGTGTCTGCAGGTGGGGCACTCGACGATAGTGATTGGATCACTAAGGGATGAACTGGTGAATCTAGATTACGTTATACCAACCTTGTGCTTCGATAAAGGGTTCCGGACCGTCTGTCCTTCAAGGGAATCCTGGAGGTACGGATCAATACTGGAAAACGAGGCAGTGCAATTTTTCACGAACGGCTCTAAGCTAGATGGTAAGGTAGGAGCCGGAGTCCTCTGTGAGGAGCTTAATGTTAATATTTCTGTTCGTCTTCCTGACGCGTGTACCAAGCTGAAGTGGTGGCGATCGGGGAAGCCGTGACATGGTTGAAGCATAATGTGGTATCAGTAAGGGATATCGCAATTTATGTGGACAGTCAGGCGGCGGTCAGGTCAATAGAGGCGGTTGCAGGAAAGGAACTCCAAGCATTCCAATCTTTCCAGACTTCGATAAACCTTATATACTTACTACCGACGCCTCTGATTATGCAATTGGTGCCGTATTATCACAGGGTGACATCGGAAAAGACAGACCAATCACATATATATCCAGATCGTTAAACAAAACCGAGGAGAACTACGCAGTTAACGAAAAAGAAATGCTAGCAATCATTTGGGCATTGGATAACCTACGAAGTTACCTGTATGGAGCGAAACAAGTTAAAATCCTCACGGACCATCAGCCGCTCATATTTGCACTAAGTACTAAAAATAATAACACAAAATTAAATGATGGAAGGCACGATTGGAGGAATACAACTATGAATTCATATACAAACCTGGGTGTACCAACAAAGTAGCTGATGCCTTATCGAAATTAGAACTAGAGGTAACACCTTATCATCAACCTCCACGATACAAAGCGCTGAAGAAGACGGCACAGACTTAATCAAATACTGCGGAGCACCTATAAACGTCTTCAAAAACCAACTGATAATTAGGACAGGAAAAGATATTGATTGTCATGAAGAACTACAAGAAATAAATTAAGACACTCTAAGAAAAATCCTAAGGGATAATCTACGTCCAACCATCATCAATGGAATAAAATTACTCGAAGAACATATCCAAATATTACAAGAAGTTTTCAAAGAACAGTTTCCGGGACTGAAATTACGTATAACACAAAGAGTGGTCCAAGACATCAGCAACGAGGAAAATAAATTCAAAATTATAACAGAGGAGCACACAGCACCAGAACGGTGCTATTTTCCACAAATGGCCAGCCTAATAAAAAAATATACCAAAACCTGCAGCATCTATATCACAACCACATATAAGAGACACCCAAATCGAGTTGAGCTCCACGAAACGCCAGTTCCAACATATCCAACAGAAATACTCCATATGGACATAATCGAGATAAAAAATGAAAAATTCATCTCATGCGTAGATAAATTCTCCAAATTTACCAAGTTTTTCCACATCAACAACAAATCCGTTCTACACATTAGGGACAAAATGATTAAAAAACTGCATTACTTCAGAATTCCCAGATTATTAGTAATGGATAATGAGAGGAGTTTAATAAGTCCCATCGTAATGGACTATCTTGGGGATAGAAATATATTTAACACCACCCCAGCGAAGTGAGATAAATGGAGCCATCGAAAGAGTACATTCTACTATCATCGAGATAGTAAGATGCCTTCAAATAGAATATAAGCAATTAACCATAAAGAAACTAGTTAATATCGCAGTACATCGCTACAACAACTCCATACATTCGGTTATCCAACATAAACCATGCGACATATTTTTTAGGAGAAAGCAGTGAATCAATAACCAAAATCTTCTAGATTTCAAGGATCGAGTCAACGAGGATGTGGCAGAAAAATCAGGAACAACCAAAAAACTAACATCTCTAGGGAAAACGCAAAGAGAAATAAACCAAGAAAATATAAAGCTGGAGAAATAATATATACTGCAATGAAACAAATACAAGGAAAAGAGAAACCTAGATTTAAAAAAGAAACTGTCGTCAAAGATAATCGAGTCACAATTACCTCAACCTCCGGAAAAAGGATCCACAAGACTCAAATAAAAAATTTAATGAAATAATTTCTTCTCCCCAGTTTCTGGATGTTGGGCTTGACAAGCTCACTTACCATTTACAAATATACTACACCAATAGTAACTCTCAAACAAGGTAATGGACGAATCATCAATGGAAATTTCAAATTAATCCATGTCATCAACTTGACCGATTATGAGGAAATAATCAATAGAATTAGAACTTCACTTGACAACACTGACCCAGAAAGCAGTCTTCGATATCAACTGATTCATCAAATGAACCAAACCAAGCAGCTAATATCAGAAATTAAAGATCAAAAATCACGATCTCGCCGATCAATTAACTGGATCGGCTCCGCATGGAAGTGGATTGTAGGATCACCAGAAACCACAGACTGGGAACAAAATAATCAAAAGTCAAAATCAAATCATCGATAGCACAGCAGATTCTCAACTATTATAACAAAATTGTTAATCATTTGCACGAAGACTCAGATGAAAAAATTCAACAAATCTTATTCAACCGACTAACCATAATCAAAGAGGAGATAAAAGAAATCATCCGAGCCGCACAATTAGCAAAAGGAAAAATTATCAATACAAATTTATTAGATAAAGAGGAAATCAGTCGCCTGGTTGCAAAAATCGAAACCTAAAGGCCCTAAATTAGTTAAAAGGAAAAAAACATGCAAGAACATGCGCAAACATGTTCTAGTTATTTAAGACTATTGTAATTTACATATTTAGAATTTTAGTTTGAAAAGTAACAGATAAACATAAAATAAATTCATTTTTTTAATAAAACTTTAAACAAAACTCTTAACTTACGAGTACATATATTCACCACATTTATTCACCGCAGGTCCGCTCTCCATGGCAGCTCAAAGGAAACTGAAAAATTTATTTGACGTTCGTCTTTAGAAGTATTTTCCCCTCATCGCAAGTACTGCCATCTATCGTTACCGGTCAAGAATAATTTCGGTAATATTTTTAGCAACAAATATAATACCCCTCTCACACGTTCATATATTATTCCGAAAAAAAATGTATTTAGATGTATTTTCCCCCTCATCGCAAGTACTGCCATCTATCCTTACCGGTCAAGAATTATTTTGGTAATATTTTGAGCAACAAATATAATACCCTTCTCACACGTTCATATATTATTTCGGAAAAAAGAAACTGTATAGATGGCACCAGCCATCTTTACATCGTGGGGAAGACCCATTCCATGAGTGTCTCATAAGCCAGGCCAATCAATGCTAAATTCAGAAATATTGGTTAATTATTTAAGTGCCTATACCTTTGTGTGCATCTTGTAAAAATGTGTAGGCGAAGTTTCCAACCCTTCTGTTCTGATAATTGCGGGAGTATATTTTGGAGCCAGCTTGGCTGAACATTGTCTGTGTGTCGCACTTTGGAGGTAGCTGCAAAAAAACACCTTTTGTCCAACAGTGAATTGCTTAGGCTTATTTCGTATACCGTAGTAGTGTTCCGGTTTTAGGTGAGCATCGCTTAAGTGTTTGAGTTCATTATGATGTATTAGATCCAATCGCGCGGATCGTGAGTTTATGCTTACTTCGTGCTCATTTTCACATTGCAGCAATCGTCTAAGGTGGTAGTCCGAACCGTGAGTCACCTTATGTTGTCCATATACCAGATAATGTGGTGAATACTTAGTGGATAAGTGTACGACGTTTCTTAAAGTTGACGCTATCTGGTCTAGATGTAGGTCCCAATTTATATGATTATCTCCCAAATGGGAACGAATGGTCTGCAAAATAGTACGTTTACTTCGCTCTGAAGCATTGCTTTGAGGCGAATGTAATGGGGTTTTCTTGTGTTGGATGCCATATTGCTTGAGAAGATTACTAAACAGATTAGATTGAAATTGTCGCCCATTTTCAGAAACAATAATTTCTGGAACCGAGAATAATATAAAAATTTCCTTTTCCAGATAGTGGACACACAACGATGGAGTAGAAGCGTCTCGAAATGCCTTTAGTCGTACAAATTTGGAATAATGGTCCAAAACTATAAGAACACAAAGATGTTACTTGACGGGTTACTTGAGGTAGACTACCAATTGGTGGTCATGTAGTATATTACGATTGCAGTTATTAACAGATTGACGCACGTCTTCAGCCATACCAAACCAGAAGTAATATCGCTGAATTCGTTCCAATATCTTGAAAATTCCCATGTGACCGGAGGAAGGAGTAAAGATGGCTGGTGCCATCTATACAGTTTCTTTTTTTCCAAATAATATATGAACGTGTGAGAAGGGTATTGTATTTGTTGCTCAAAATATTACCAAAATAATTCTTTACCGGTAACGATAGATGGCAGTACTTGCATTGAGGGGGGAAAATACGTCTAAACACATTTTTTTTTCGGAATAATATATGAACGTGTGAGAGGGGTATTATATTTGTTGCTCAAAGTATAACCCAAATTATTCTTGACCGGTAACGATAGATGGCAGTACTTGCGATGAGGGGAAAATACTTCTAAAGACGAACGTCAAATAAATTTTTCAGTTTCCTTTGAGCTGCCATGGAGAGCGGACCTGCAGTGAATAAATGTGGTGAATATATGTACTCGTTAGTTAAGAGTTTTGTTTAAAGTTTTATTAAAAAAAATAAATTTATTTTATGTTTATCTGTTACTTTTCATACTAAAATTAACTAAAATTCTAAATATGTAAATTACAATAGTCTTAAATAACTAGAACATGTTTGCGCATGTTCTTGCATGTTTTTTTCCTTTTAACTAATTTAGGGTCTTTAGGTTTCGATTTTTGCAACCAGGCGACTGATTTCCTCTTTATCTAATAAATTTGTATTGATAATTTTTCCTTTTGCTAATTGTGTGGCTCGGATGATTTCTTTTATCTCCTCTTTGATTATGGTTAGTCGGTTGAATAAGATTTGTTGAATTTTTTCATCTAAGTCTTCGTGCAAATGATTAACAAGTCTTTGACTTTTGTGTATTTTGTTCCCAGTCTGTGGCGTCTGGTGATCCTACAATCCACATCCATGCGGAGCCGATCCAGTTAATTGATCGGCGAGATCGTGATTTTTGATCTTTAATTTCTGATATTAGCTGCTTGGTTTGGTTCATTTGGTGAATCAGTTGATATCGAAGACTGCTTTCTGGGTCAGTGTTATCAAGTGAAGTTCTAATTCTATTGATTATTTCCTCATAATCGGTCAAGTTTATGACATGCGTCAGCAATGCAGAGCGGTGAGCTTTATCTTAATTTTTGTTAGGGAACATTTGCCTAACTCTGCGATACACTTGAAGCGAAAACATCGAGATGTGCTGACAGCAAAGACTTTATTTGGCATTGTTCGGTTTCGCTTAAATATTTTTCAGTTCACTTTCGACTACAAGACGATTTCCTTCTTTACATAAAATTTCACGGAGCAATAATACATTATCGGAGATAAATTCGTCCTTATTTCCAGCGGGTTCAACGGTTGCGGAATCAAACGAACAATCAAACTACGGTTTTAAGTCTTCGGCGAATAACTTACGGATCAGCGTACGGTTGCTCCGGAAGTCAACAAATGACGCAGTCTCTTAAATTTTATGGCCAAATGTCCCGGGTTTGAAACAATTGCAGCAGATCAACGAGTTAGTATCTGCATTTCATTGTGTCGACAGCTTCCCATAATTATTTATTGATATAGATAATTTTGATGCTTGTGGTTTTGATGACGGTGTAAACGATTGAGTTTTTGGTGGAGGAATAAAACGTTTCGTTGCTGAGATCAATGTTCATTGACATAATGGATTGTAATGGATATATTATTTATTTTAACATTTCTTTTTCTGTTTTAAACCGTCGTAATTAATTCCCTTTTATCATATATCTAATAATACAGTCGTCTAGAAGTTCAGCTTTTCGTCCCAGAGATAATATTTTATAATAATACTCCTCGCGGAGTCCAATGCTTTTCGGGTTCTGCAAGTTTCGATTAAACTGCAAAAATCACCACTCGGTCATCCCAACAATATGCCTTCTTTAAAACTTAATTGGGCTCCATGACGACTATTATATCAGGTTAAATTCCGGTAGAATTAACATAACGTCCTTTAAATTTTTAACCGAATTATCTTGTTGAACGTTTTGAAAACCGACATTTGATACGTTCCCATACATAAGAATGGCTGCAATGCAGGCTCAGGATACAGATAACCACACGTTCCAATTTTCGGTATAAATTGTTGTTCGGGTATCAGAAAAACTATAGCAGAACTATGGATTGGCGGAATCGGTATACCGCGGGCATCTTAGTGACAAAACGCGACGACGCAACAACTACTTTGGATTGATTGACGGATCACGTTCGCATTTGTAGTCTGCATCGACGCAACTATGTTTGATGTCACGTTGCTCCACACAAACGATTGACTGGGATCCCTCGAAAAAATTTGTTTGACGACATCACGGATACAAACGGCTTTAACACAACTTGTGCCTATAGTAGGTCGAATAATACCGACTGAGAATTGCGACTCGTGTTGATGCAAGACGATGATGCAAATGATGGTTTAAATTGAGATATTTTGATTTGTTATCCGTAAAAGTGACATTTATGTTTCCAACTCGAACATTCGTTCTATTAATGTTTTTTCCACAACACTTTCGCATTCTTCGCCACTATAAAATTCTTCTAAACGTTCGATCAACTCTTTTTGTTACCGATTGTGAGCCGATCAACATTTTTACATTTTTTTCTTAACGTTTCGACTTTTAAATGTCTGACAATCGGTAAATATATACCGATACAAAACGTTGAACGGCATAAACTCTTGCAGTGGTGATTGGATGAGGTTAGGACGCCAATATATGTAGTTGATACATTGTGATGGAAAATAATTGAGTGAGCCGCTACAGTTTATTGGGCTTGCTGCCTACAACGTGTGCCTATAACGTTTGTTCTAGGATGAAAGAATAATGAAGAGCCGTGAGTTCTAACTACGCACAATATGCTTATAATTTGTGTGCAAATAACATGTATTCATATTTTTCTTGTATTGATGTCTTTATTATACAGCAATTTAAAATTTCCATGGCCCTGGCAAATGTTGAAGACTAATTTAGGATATTGTATTCTCTTCCTGCATGTAAAACATGTTTAAGCTACCAAACAAAATTTTTCAGGTTTTTTAGTATCGCGACCAGTAACATTTGACCCATTCATTTTTTAAAATGGTTTATAGTTTAACCAAATTATAAACAGCGGTACCTTATTCTTGGATTTAATGGTCATCGGAAACTTTGTAAAAAGCAATTTAACATTTCGATTCAAATTACTTATTTTACTACCACTCTGGTGACTTTTTTTGTGATTGAATTTTTAAAACATGGGGCTAGCGATTGTTTATGACTATTTTCACATTTTATCAATTTACCGAAATCAATTTTGTGGGATTTATTATCATCGAGACTAATAAAGTTTGACATATTAAGCTTCTATAATGGTATGTAATTTATCCAAATGTTAAATAGCGATTTTTGTCTTGCCGTATTCGAGCGGATCCAAAAATATGTACAAACATAATATTTTCACAATATAAAGTAAAATCGATTTAGTGAATTTGAATTTTACTAAACCGCCAATAATCAACGAACCATCAACGAGTGCAATGCCTGTTCCAACTGGTGTCAGAGTTTTGCAAGAAAGTATGCCAAAATCAAGGAGTATACAAATGAGAGCGGGACTTGAATGTGCTAATTAATCGCCGAAAATTGGGCTGAAATCGAAAACGAGTACACTGGAAGGAGTAAGAGAATGCAGATCAAGGAAAACAGCATTGGTTAGCCTCTCTTCTGTAGTTCAGTCACGAGGCTTTGCACAAAGTGTTAATGATTTGGCGAATATTTCTGTATTGTCAGCAATCAACGGACCTTCAACGAATGCTATGGCTGGCCCCACTGGCCTCAACGTTTCCATTAAAGATATGCTGAAATCAAGGACTGAACAAAAGGGAGCTTGTCGTGTTGTCTTTTTGTTTACCAACACGATTGGACTAGCGTACTCGGATCGGCAAGGTACAATAATTTTGTTCTGTAACCACTCTTCTATTGTCTTCTCCACTTCGACCTTCTCTGCTCCACCAATCTTCTCGGCGCTTGATATATTGTTTTGTCGGATTAAGATAATGTTTAACTTCACAGGTGTTGTTTTCCTATTGTATTTTGGTTTGTAGCTATGAAATATTTCCATGATTATGGCAGCATAAAGAATGATGATTGAAACAGCTTAGCAAACCCTCCTCATTTTCCATAGATTTATAAACACGATCAACTGTAGCTTCTGTTCCATTCATCGTAATTCGAGTGCCCTGCAAAACATCTTCCCCAATAATCATTTGATGATGCATTTTTTCTGTAGAAACGATAAAAATTTTTGCTTTAAAATGTTCTTCATCAATCTTAAGATGAGCGTAGAAATAGCCTTTGGTCATCATACTTTTACCCAATCCATTAAACTGTAATGAAAACGGATGTATTTCAGGTAAGCCCAGTGTCTTATAAGCGTCATCAGTTATGAATGTGGCGTCACTCCCTGTATCTATTAGTCTTTGTACAGGTTGACCATTTACTTCAATAGTCTTCGTCGATTGTGTAGTGGAATTGTGACGAATTTCTGCTAAATGCTCGAATTGATTGCATCTAAAACATTTTGGACCATCAGCTTTTCTTAAACAAAATTTGGACATGTCTCCCTCCACAAACAAAACCACAATTAAAACATTTAAGATGATCTCTTCGTTTATTGTGATTTGAAGTATTAGTTCTTACCTGTTCTGGATTGAATAACTTATAATTCTCATATAATTGTAATTTCGATTTAAATTGTTTAATATTCTGCGCTCCATAAAGTAAAACCTTATTTTCTTTGGTGTCGATTATTCCGTCGATAATATATTCAATAATCGATAATTCATCTAATTGAATTAATGAACCTAGCTCGCGCATTACTAGCAAATAATCTAATAAAAATTTGTTTTTTCGACGATTTCTGGCTTCTAATTGCTTAATAATTTTTTTGCTGTGCTGTTCGGTATGAAATTCGTCTGTTAAGAATTTATGCACATGCTATTTGTAAATTTGGTAATCACACTACACTTTTCACTTAGACAAAAAATAATTTTTACCTTATTCTTCTTTGGTGTTTCTCCAATAATAGTTTCCTCGTAACGTATTGTTAGAATTGGTTGAGCCCCCAATTTTTAGGTTTTCAGCTAATATATTCACGCCTATCGTCTATCACAATACCAAAACACAAGATCAATGTTTTTACAAAATATTTCTTATTTAAATTATATTGTGACCGTCTTCTACGAAATCCAAAATGCTAGAGATCGATTTTCATAAACAAACAATTAACGTACATACTCGTAACGTTTCCAATTATGTCTGGGAATTTGGTTGAAGCAGCATTTCTGGTATATAGTATGTTGCTAACTCTTCCCTCTTTAAAGATCTCTGGTAAACAGCTGAAAATCCCTTGTTGTTGAACTGGTATCTCAGCTACATTTTTTATCTGGGTTTTGTGTTTTTTTTTTGCCCGAAGCTGTTACCACTGTAACTTGGTTGTTTTTTGCTCCTATTTCCTTTCTAAACTTTGCTTTGTCCTTTCCCTGAATTTGTTTTACGGCCACGTATATCGTGTCCCCGAACTCGTTTGTTTTCGGCTCTGCTTTCTTTAAGTTTTCTCTTCTTAGATTCTTCTTAATAAAAGTTTAATCTTAAAAATTTAACAATTTAAAAGTTCAAAAGTTTAAAAGTTTAATAAAAGTTTAATAAAAGTTTAATAAAAATTTAATAAAAGTTTAATAAAAGTTTAATAAAAGTTTAATAAAGTTTAATAAAAGTTTAATAAAAGTTTAATGAAAGTTTAATAAAAGTTTAATAAAAGTTTAATGAAAGTTTAATAAAAGTTTAATAAAAGTTTATTAAAAGCTCAATAAAAGTTAAAAAAAGTTTATTAAAAGCTTAATAAAAGTTTAAAATCTCAAAAGTTTAATTTAAGTCTAAAAATTTATAATTTTAAAAGTTTAAAAATTGAAAGTTTAATAAAAGTTTAAATTGGATGTATTTCCATCTAATAAAAGTTTGATATAAGTTTAATAAAAGTTTTAAAGTTTTAAAGTTTTAAAGTTTTAAAGTTTTAAAGTTTTAAAGTTTTAAAGTTTTAAAGTTTTAAAGTTTTAAAGTTTTAAAGTTTTAAAGTTTTAAAGTTTTAAAGTTTTAAAGTTTTAAAGTTTTAAAGTTTTAAAGTTTTAAAGTTTTAAAGTTTTAAAGTTTTAAAGTTTTAAAGTTTTAAAGTTTTAAAGTTTTAAAGTTTTAAAGTTTTAAAGTTTTAAAGTTTTAAAGTTTTAAAGTTTTAAAGTTTTAAAGTTTTAAAGTTTTAAAGTTTTAAAGTTTTAAAGTTTTAAAGTTTTAAAGTTTTAAAGTTTTAAAGTTTTAAAGTTTTAAAGTTTTAAAGTTTTAAAGTTTTAAAGTTTTAAAGTTTTAAAGTTTTAAAGTTTTAAAGTTTTAAAGTTTTAAAGTTTTAAAGTTTTAAAGTTTTAAAGTTTTAAAGTTTTAAAGTTTTAAAGTTTTAAAGTTTTAAAGTTTTAAAGTTTTAAAGTTTTAAAGTTTTAAAGTTTTAAAGTTTTAAAGTTTTAAAGTTTTAAAGTTTTAAAGTTTTAAAGTTTTAAAGTTTTAAAGTTTTAAAGTTTTAAAGTTTTAAAGTTTTAAAGTTTTAAAGTTTTAAAGTTTTAAAGTTTTAAAGTTTTAAAGTTTTAAAGTTTTAAAGTTTTGAAGTTTTAAAGTTTTAAAGTTTTAAAGTTTTAAAGTTTTAAAGTTTTAAAGTTTTAAAGTTTTAAAGTTTTAAAGTTTTAAAGTTTTAAAGTTTTAAAGTTTTAAAGTTTTAAAGTTTTAAAGTTTTAAAGTTTTAAAGTTTTAAAGTTTTAAAATTTTAAAATTTTAAAGTTTTAAAGTTTTAAAGTTTTAAAGTTTTAAAGTTTTAAAGTTTTAAAGTTTTAAAGTTTTAAAGTTTTAAAGTTTTAAAGTTTTAAAGTTTTAAAGTTTTAAAGTTTTAAAGTTTTAAAGTTTTAAAGTTTTAAAGTTTTAAAGTTTTAAAGTTTTAAAGTTTTAAAGTTTTAAAGTTTTAAAGTTTTAAAGTTTTAAAGTTTTAAAGTTTTAAAGTTTTAAAGTTTTAAAGTTTTAAAGTTTTAAAGTTTTAAAGTTTTAAAGTTTTAAAGTTTTAAAGTTTTAAAGTTTTAAAGTTTTAAAGTTTTAAAGTTTTAAAGTTTTAAAGTTTTAAAGTTTTAAAGTTTTAAAGTTTTAAAGTTTTAAAGTTTTAAAGTTTTAAAGTTTTAAAATTATAAAATTTTAAAATTTTAAAATTTTAAAATTTTAAAGTTTTAAAATTTTAAAGTTTTAAAGTTTGAAAGTTTTAAAGTTTTAAAGTTTGAAAGTTTTAAATTTAAAAATTTTTAAAAATTTTTATATTTTAAAGTTTTAAAGTTTTATAGTTGTAAAATTGTTTTAAAAAGTGTTTTAAAAACTGTTTTAAAAAGTGTTTTAAAAAGTTTTTTAAAAAGTGTTTTAAAAAGTGTTTTAAAAAGTGTTTTAAAAAGTGTTTATACAGTGTTTAAATAGATTTTAAAAAGTGTTTAAATAGCTTAAATAAGTTTAAAAAAATTTAAAAAGTTTAAAAAGTGTTTAAAAAAGTTTAAAAAAGTTTAAAAAAGATTCAAAAAGTTTAAAAAAGTTTAAAAAAGTTTAAAAAAGTTTAAAAAGTTTAAAAAGTTTAAAAAGTTTAAAAAAGTTTAAAAAAGTTTAAAAAAGTTTAAAA
Organism: Tipula vernalis; assembly: GCA_958295665.1. Taxonomy (NCBI): domain Eukaryota; kingdom Metazoa; phylum Arthropoda; class Insecta; order Diptera; family Tipulidae; genus Tipula; species Tipula vernalis. The sequence goes on along the minus strand of OY282559.1, from coordinate 76,094,746 downwards.
GTTTAAAGAAGTTTAAAAAAGTTTAAAAATTTTAAAAAAGTTTAAAATTTTAAAAAAGTTTATAAAAGTTTAAAAAAGTTTAAAAAAGGTTAAAAAAGGTTAAAAAAGTTTAAAAAAGGTTAAAAAAGTTTAAAAAAGTTTAAAAAAGTTTAAAAGAGTTTAAAAAAGTTTAAAAAAATTAAAAAGATTAAAAAAGTTTAAAAAAGTTTAAAAAGTTTAAAAAGTTTAAAAAAGTTTAAAAAAGTTTAAAAAAGTTTAAAAGTTTAAAGAAGTTTAAAAAATTTTAAAAAGTTTAAAAAAGTTTAAAAAGTTTAAAAAAGTTTAAGACTTTTTAAAAAAGTGTAAAAATGTTTAAAATTGTTCAAAAAAGTTTTAAAAAGTTTAAAAAAGTTTTAAAAAGTTTAAAAAAGTTTAAAATGTTTAAAAAAGTTTAATAAAGTTTAAAAAGTTTAAAAAAGTTTAAAAAAGATTAAAAAAGGGTAAAAAAAGTTTAAAAATGTTTAAAAAGTTTAAAAAAGTTAAATTGCATTAAAACTTCACTGAAATTACAAAATCCAATGTGCTGTCTGCATTAGAAAATTATTTGACAAATTTGTTCAGTATCTATGGTTATTCAAATTACATTGGGATGAATAATTACCGTATACGTTAAAACACTAACGGCAAGCAATCTATTAGCAAATAATCAATATCAGTAATGTCCAATTATCAAGATGTATTATGGAACCAAAATGATTAAAGGTTGACAAATATAGGTTCACAGTTGCTTCAAAGGTGGCATACGGGACCTACTTTTAACTACGATTTGTTGAGGAATTACATAACAATTTCGTCAGCCTAGTATGCATCAAATCTAGAGATAGACCATTAGCAGTTCGATCAATTTCACGTTGGAATTCAATGTAGCGTTATTGTTAGCTAGATAAGTTAAATTATCAGCTATTGCATTTTAAATCAAAAGTGAATCAATTATTTTGTGGTCAGACTCCCAGGCTATTTTGCAGGGCCGAACAATAGAATCAAGGAAATAGAAAGCGGAAAAGGTTTCGAATGAAAGTTCATTCTACCAAGAACGCAAATTTTGGTGGATTTTGGGAATTCGGTGTGATCATTTTTCATATGAAAAAAATTTTTGGTTCAAGAATTTTGAATTTTAGAATTTTTGTATACGTCATGAATTCGAACATGGTCAATAAAAACGGTAAATTGGAATTCACAAGACTGAAAGCCATTTCTGAGTCACCAAAAACTCAATCTTGATTTTTGTTTGAAATTTATTTGTTTATATGTGTGCAAAATAAGTACGCTTAACAACATTATCGAAGCTCACGATGATATTAATCAAGCATCGCTTCATTTACAAGAAATTAATTTGGATTTTATTTATTAAATTTATATAAATATAAAATATAAGGCTTACCTTTTGTTTGAAACTACCAACCATTAAAATCGGTTAACTATTGCCTTTTAGAACCAGCACTTTGAAAATATTCACCGGATTTCATCAAAATCGGAAAGGATCAGAATCAAATTTGCGTTATTTTGATCATTTTCGTCGGGAATGGTTGTATTTAATAAACTGATTACAAGCTAAACAAAATTTCGTGTACTTAAATTTTATATTTTTTTAGAGAAAGTGTACAGTGCCGATTCTGGGATTACATAAAATTATAATTCTTTGGATAAACTAAATACTTATAATCTACAAACTATAATATATTATGTACGTAATATTTGAACACAGATATGTAATATACATAAACATTCTGGCCTATTCCAAAAGCAATTGTCTCATTGGAATAGAATTGAATGCTTTGTCTAGAATACGTTTAAATAGTTTGGCAATACTTTGTGATGCGGCCGGTCTCATCTCTTGAACCAACTCTTTTGCATTATTATTTAAAAATTGGTTAATCGCTTCACCTAAAACATTACCACTGTTAATATAATCTTTTACTTTGAAACGAGCATTTTTCATTGTAAAATCAATTGCTAATTTTTCAATTTTCAAGTATACATCATTATTGCGTTGCTCTTCTTTGCCATACAATTTGGCAATGGCGGAGATATCAGCTGCAAACGTTAAATATTTAATTATAATTTTTACAAAATATTCACACCGTATAATACTTACAGAATTCAGCCCAGAATTCACCATTTGATCGAACAGGAAGTAAAAGTACATTTCCAATGATATCGTATTTGCCGCGAACTTCAACACGTGGAAGACCTAAGCTCAAATCAATTCGTAATTTCTGAAAATAAAATCAAAAATATTTTGATAAAATTGAATGAACCGCATGTTCTCGAATAATTATTACTAAAGGAATTATCTATATAGGAAACCAACAACTTTTCTAGAATTATAGAATTTTATATTTAGATGTTATATTATGTGGAGATGGCACTTCCTATTTTTGTTACGATCGAAGGGAATCTTGAGACTCTCATACTAACTTTTTTTGAAACTAACCTGAAAAATGACGTCACACCTATTAGATCAAATTTAATAATCTGGAAATGTACACATTCATATTCTTGTATAAGATAGTCGAGTGCTGGTATGTACAAACACCCGGTATTTATTATATATCAAGAGCTTTTGCTTACGGGTCACTTCTTGTACAATTGTGTCATTACGCATTTATGCAACGATACACTATAATACTGTGTAATGAAAGGAAAGAAACTAAACGGTATTAAAAGTGATTGGTAGTTGTAATAAATCGCCTATCTCAAATATATTAAATCAACCCGGACAATGGTTAAAAGGCGGGTCGCTTTCCTTTGGTCCCAGGATTTGCTGTGATTCAAAGATGATTAAAAAAACGGTGAACTTCTCCAAATGAAAACAGAAGAAATTATTGGTTTTTTGTAAGCAAATATTTAACATGCGATATTATTGCGACCTCATTAGTGCACCGCGATTTTTACGATGAACGAAATTATTGAACAAAGAGTTTGCCTTAAATTTTATGCTGAAAAGGAAATTTCTTGTGTTGATGCGAAAATAGTGACCGGCATTATGGGGAAAAACTCGTGGATTTTAGACGACGATAACGCGCCATCACACCGAGCTACGATTGTGAACGAATATAAGGCCAACAACTCAATAAATACCATCGATCAACCACCACATTCGCCTGATTTAGCACTAGGTGATTTTTTCCTGTTTCCCTTGCTCAAATTGCTACTCTGTGGAACCCGCTTTGACTCCATTGAAGCCATAAAAGAAAATTTGGCGAAATTGAAACCTTGAATGTGGAATACTTTGAGGGTGACAAAATACATTTTTATGATTGAACTTAAAATTTGTGTTTTATTTAACAATTCCCGGTACTTTTTTGACAAAATGTAAGTCAAAAATTTATACGTCTCATACTTCAATTGCAACATTATTTTTTGTTGTATCGGCTGCTCCAAAAATAAAAGGCTAATAATTTTATTTTCTGATACTACAGTTACCATAAATCGATTAAATTTTGTCTAGAAGCAGAGTAAGTGTAGTACCGGCGCCCTAAGGAAAAAATTCCGATTCGTCTTACAATCAAACGAACTAATTGGTGTGAATGTAGGAAACTAGTCGAACACAATTGTCTATTGAATAATCCTCTTATCACACCAGCTGATATTGATGCGGCAGTAGAAAACTTAAAAGATACCCTAGCGCTTTATCCGGGAAAAGCGGAAAATTCGCGTCAGTTGCAACAGACAAAATCATCATCAGTGAATAGAAAATTAAATCAAGCTATTAAGACCCTAAGATTTGCATTGCGGGAAGTAGAAAACCACGACGTACAGAATTATTTAAGTGAACTCTCGACAATCGAAAGGATAGGTTACTCTTTGTTAAGGCAACAAAAAATTTAAAAAAGACCAACAAACTCGAATCCACCGATTAGACTTCCAACTGGGGATTGGGCGAAATGCGATGAAGAAAAAACCAATGCTTTTGTCGCTCATCCAACGACTGTATTCGCACAATATTCGATGACATTCGTCGTGTTACCCTAGCAAATGGATTATGGATTGCCCTTCAAACTGTAAAACCTTAAGAATACAATTAAAAATTACATAAGCTCTGGTTATATGCCTCAAAAATGAGCAAAAATATCATCATTTGCCGATGATACAGCCATACTGGCGTCACACAATATTCCCGAAGCGCAACCAAATAAAAATAACATTTCAGCTGTCATTAGACAACGAAGTTTTGCTATACAAACCGATAATCATCCCCATATGGACAAAAAGCGAAAATACTTCGGCGTAATACCTTGATATGCTCGAAATTGCAGTATACCCGACGATCTGGGAATTAAAACCATTAAAGAACAATTAAAGAATTCAGTTCGAAATATTGTGGAATAAAAAATGTGGAAAAAGCTGAAAAGATGGACTGGTTCATCTATTTTCATTGTTATTTCGTACAGTTTGCAACCACATGGTAGCATTTTGTTATGAAAGGGCTTGAGTAAGGCTTTAATATATAGTGATTGAATTCGCTCATAACAACTTACTTCTGGTAAAGAACGACATCTGCAGACCGCCAACAGTCATTTTGCAAGCCCATTACATACGGTGAAGAAATCAAATTTAAGGTGCTTGACGCAATAAATATTCAAAACAAATACTCTCTGCCATATATTCAAGAATGTGCCAACACAAGTCTTAAGTCTTCAACTTCATCCACCTATACAAGCCATTTAATCAAGTCGTTTGGACTACTCGAATTCGTGTTTATCATATTTGAGCTAAGCAACACGGAGCAAACATTCCGCCGATATGTACATAGATCGTGCTAGTTAGTATACGCCTTATAGAAAAACCTTATATAAGGCTACACCACGCACAATTTGCCTCTTTGGTTATACATAAGCCAGACTACGACGGACGTACGACATATAAAATTGAAGATTTTCACAACAGGTCAATAATCAAATCAAGAATTGAGGCAACTACCTAACACCACTAACCTAGTATCACTGACGTCTGTTAACAATAATCGGTAGGTTTCTTCGATAGCACTAAACCACCTCCATGTAAGATATGACCATAGAAGTCGTTGACAGCGCACCGATTTCCGAATGGATTGACCGCTTTGGAATTCTGCAAAGAATTACGTCTCTGACAAAGGATGTCAATTTGACTATTCGGCACTAAACATTTGCATACTATACCAAAAAATGAACAAACAGTGCAATCGCATTCTTTTAGTACCACAGTCGGAGTTTAGGTTGCTTGCTCTCTTGGAAATTACGATTATTTTTTTTTTCAATAATTGATGGCAATCAGCCACATTTGTTATCTTCATCAACTATTCAAATATACTGTTAAAGTTAGCCAAAAGTTGTGAGCCGAAAGTAAAAAGTCCATAATGCAGAACCCTGTTAATGTCAGTCGAAAGTTTCCAGCCGAAAGTAAAAAAAAATCGATAATGTAGATTGTGTTATTCAAGCCAAAAATTATTATGGATGCATGGATAGCATTGAAGACTTTTGTCAATATTCTTAATTGGCAAAACCTGCGTTCATTTCCTGAAAATTGTGGAAAATTCGCGAAACCTAAAAACTATTTGAAATTGGTATAAAATCAGCCTCTAGAGTGTTATACTAATAGCTATCGCAGGGAAAAATTCGATTTTCCGAAAATCATTAGAAACTTTGTATAAAAACTTTATAAAGCGTGATCCAATAGGAGGTACTTTTTCCAATTGGGATTCTCATTGGGATTCATGCGTGACAACTGTTATATTCATATGGCATTTGTGTTCAGTATTCATTGACATTTCACCAGGAATAGACTTACGCGAGAACAACGTTTACAAATTGTGGAAATTTATTCCAAAAATCAGTGTTCAGTGAAAAATTGTTTTCGTGTTCTTCGACCATTTTATGGTGTTCATAATCGTCCAACTGAACGCACTATTCGCGAAACAATCAATAAATTTCGAACCACTTTTTCATTATTGGATATTCATCACCCGACTAGAGTGCGTACAAGTCGATCTAATGTGAATATTTCTGCTGTAGCTGAAAGTGTACGTGAAGACCGCAATCAATCAATTCGTCGCCGTTCTCAAGCTCTGGGTCTCTCATATGGCACATTGTGGCGTATTTTGAAGAGAGAGTTTGGTTTGAAGGCATACAAAATTCAGCTGGTTCAACAATTGAAGTCGGTTGACCTTCCTTTGCGTCATCGATTTGGTTTATGGACGTTGGAACAGCTCCAAATTGATCCGTTTTTTTAATCGAAAAATTGTGTTCAGCGATGAAGCTCATTTTTGGATGAATGGATACGTCAACAAACAAAATTGTCGTATTTTGGCTGATGAACAGCCAGAAGAGATTCAAGAGCTTCCAATGCCTCCTGCTAAAATGCACTGCTTGGTGCGGTTTATGGCCAGGTGGCATCATCGGACCGTATTTCTTTAAAAATGCGGCAGGACAGCGTGTAAACGTCAATGGCGCAAACTACAGAACAATGATCAATGAATTTTTATTGCCAAAAATTCAAGATATTGGTTGTAGCCGACTTGTGGTTTCAACAGGGTGGTGCAACGTGCCACACAGGATACCACAATTGATTCCTGCATTAGAAGCAAACATAACACGCATAATTAACGGAATATCGGCCGAAATGCTCGAAAGAGTGCTCGAAAATTGGACCCATAGGATGGATCATCTAAGAGCCAGTCGCGGACAATATTTAAAAGAAATTATTTCAAACGTTTATTACAAAACGTTTTTATTTCAAAAAAACTTCCTGAAGCTCTTATTGGATCACCCTTTATAAAAAAAAAGTTTTGTGGGGCTTAGAGAAAATAGAACTGTTTTATTGTCTTGTGAGTATATTTTAGTAAAACACGGTTCTTTTGACGAATCTATAGAATCTTGATTGACTTTATTTTTGGCTGAAAATTTTCGTTCAAGCTGCAGAAAAATAATGACAGAAAAAAATTACCAAAAAGAAGAGAAAATTTTACATCCATCTAGTTCTTCTATATAGTGAAATTACCATACAAGTTACTGAATTATTTTTGTAGTATGCGGCTTCAGACAAAGTACGTAAAGTCAAATTTTATATTTTTTTTTCTGTCAAAATTTTTTGTGATTTGTCTTAAAATATTGGATCATATTTTAATTTGTTTTGAATAATTAATTAAGAATACTAATTTTATTAAAAGTGAGTAGTGGGATATAAATTTGTACTAATTAACACAAATTTATTGAATAATCTGGGTTTAGGTGGTGATGAGATCACCTAGAGCCAGAAATCCTGCACCGATCGATAGTAGAGGGCAGAGCTGATAGCTGCAGCTCGCGAAGAATGGAATCTAGTTCCGTAAGAAATGATTAAAAGTATTCTCCTTAATATACCCAGAAGGATGTGAGCAATTACCATAAACAAAATCGTAACATTGGTATATTTATACACCTATTTTGAAGCCGCCATATGATTTCAAAACTTCAATTTAGGACCCCTTTTGATAAAAATTTCAATGAATTAGTCATTCAATAGCATTAGTCTAATCTAATTTAAATATCTGAATTTTTTTTAATTTTAGTTTTGTAAGAATTATTGAACACAAAATATCCTGCTTGACATATGCGGTGCTGGCCAATCTTAGACAATTCCTCCAGTACACAATTAAAATTTTTCACCAGAATATAATAATTTTGGAAACATCTCAAATACACTTACCGCAACATCACTTCGTACATCCTTTACGGTATAATTACTCGATCCCCGTACAACAATTTCCGAAAATAACGCTTTAATTCGCACTGCCCCAGCATTATTTTCCATAGCCAATTGTTCAATTTGTAATGGTTCCAAAGATGGTACGTCTAGTTCGGGAATACCTTGCACCAAATATGGGCGAAGATGATTAAACGAGCCTTTGATACATTGATTAATTTCGGGATCAATTCGGCTGCATGGTAATATATAAGCGGCTGAAATTAAAGAAAATAAAAAAAAAATTAATTTTTGGTAATCAATTCGACCAAGTTTATAGCTTAACCTTCCCATTTGTCCAAATCAATGCTATGCTTATATACAACATTGGCTGAAGTTTATTTCGTCGTGCGATTAATCTACATGTGCGAATAATATTTATTCAGATTAAATTAATTGAATAAATAATTAAATTGTATATTAGACCCAAGACTTATTTATCTAAATAATTGATTTGGTTATCTAACAAGCTATCCGCCGTATAAATGGATATTGATTTAAAAAGTTTGCTTATTATCATATAAAGTGTGACCGAATCTCATAAAAGCAATACGGAAATTAAATGTTCCATATACTATATACATATAAATTTGTGTATATGCGCAAAGTTCACATCAAACATTAAGATGACGACAGATTCGGATGTTTTTATTTGTTTGACATACTTGGGCGTAAGTGGATGCGTTTGGTCAAATGATCACGAAGAATGTCAAATATGTATTCATGGTATGTATTATAAACAAGTTCAATGAAAGTCAATATTTGTATGGAATCGGAACATGAATAACGCGGACAAGGTCAATTATAATAATTAACCGCAGGTGAATCGAAATACATTTTGACTTATTTACATTCGTTTTACAGGTAAAACCCATTTTTAAGTGTATTTGGGTGGATTGAGTGGATAACATAAGTTATAAATACTAATTGGATCAAAATTTGGTTGGTGTCTTTCTGGTAAAGTGTCTTTTCACGGAATAGTTGTGTCTACCGAAAACTTAATTGTAGAGCTTTGACAGAGGTTTGAGTAGAGTACTCTTACCGGGGTGTTACCATACGTCTTTATCTAACTACTCTACTGGCTCTACCTATCGATATTGGTAGAGCTCTACATTTATGCAAGTATTATTGAACCATTGTGGTTCATTTGTTGCCGGAATACATTTTAAAATAAACCTTGCTTCGGTACTCCATTTCTGATTTCGGTTGTACAATTTATTCGAAATTTTTTTGGTAACTCAATTTGTTGTTTAGATTCTGATGCGAACAGTTTATCAGATGTTTCCGCCTAAATAATCGATAAGAACTTTATAAATAGTTATTTAGGTTGAATATTTAAGGTTGTTAGGTCGGACGGAGGGGGAAACGGTTGAAAAAAAGTTTGTTTTAACATGTTATACGGATCCGGTGACATTTTCACAAATAACTTCAATATTTTGAATTTTATGAATAAATATTTAATGATAACAGTTCTTCTTCAAACAATTTCCTATCAATATGCTTTGTTGGTTATTTAATTTGTTTGTATATCCAGGCGAATTAGACAAAATGCTGAGCTTTTAAAAGTAACAAATTGGACAGAACCTTTTTTTACCGGTTTAGTTCGCCATATAGATTAAGAATTCGATGAGCCTCGAGTTTGAACGAATGGAGAAAGGGTAAAAAAAGCGTTCGATATTGACAGGCCGAATGTCGGAAGGCCGAATGTCGAAAGGCCGAATGTCGAAAGGCCGAATGTCGAAAGGCCGAACGCCGAAAGGCCGAATGGGTCAGAAGGCGGAATGAGCCAGAAAGCCCAATGGGTCAGAAGGCCGAATGTCAGATGGCCGAATGCGTCGAAAGGCCGAATGTCTAAAGGCCGAATGGGCCGAAAGACTGAACGTATGGAAAGACCGATTGGGTCGAAGGCCGAATTTTTAATTAAATTTTCCTGCACTTGATTGAAATCATTATTTTAAACCATTGATTTAAAACCATGATTTAAATAAATTGAAAATACGTGCTTATAAATCTTGTCTATGTAACATTTTAATGTGAAATTTTGTCGGAAAAATAAATTTATTTAATTATTTTTTTTATTACAATTAATTAATTTTTAATTATATGACAAAAAAAATGTAAGAAGATTTTTATATTTAAGGCGATTTACTATTAAACATTTTTATACAAAAATTTTGATAAAAATATAAATTTTGGTTTTCATAAAAATATAAAGAAATGAAAAATTAAAATCAATTTCGACACAAACGGCCTTTCGACATTCGGCATTTCGACAAATTAGGCCTTTCGACATTCGGCCTTTCGTCCTATTCGGCCTTTCGACACATTTGGCCTTTCGACATTCTGCCTTTCGACCCTAATCCGAAACAAGAATGGTTTTCACTCGTTTTATGGTGTTGTAGAAGAAATCCGAGTCACAAAGAGAGGTCAGTTTTTAAAAAACAAAAAAACCAAGTTGTTTGCGAAACACAGCCTCTTTTCGAATAAATCTTAAGGCGACCACCCTAACTTTATTCAAAGTATATTGATCATATTAGAGTTCTCAGGGTTTCCCTTCGATTAGAAAAGATTTTTTAGTTAAAATTTACGAGAGCTTTTTGCAATATAAAATAAATCCAAGAAGGGAAAATAAGGATACTTTTCTCAAAAAGAGAACAAAAAAGGATAATTTTTTCCGAGAACAAAGCCAACAAAAGGAGGACGTTCGCCCAGCTTACCTTACGAATACGACATAAAATATTTGATCCCTGTAAACCAAAATTGTAACTTGCCATTCAAATTTATAAAATAATAGCTTCTCACAATATTTTGAAACATTTGGAAATTTTACAGTTTTATCAAAATGCTAAAATTTCAAATTTTATTTTAATTAATATTTACAATACATTTTTGGGCCGCGGCTACTCTCAGTAAACATGATGTAAAGCTTTAAGAATTCAAAGCGAATAAATTTTTCTTATACTATATTCTGAGACAAATAAAAACTTTAAATTACAGAAGTTTGTGTCGAAAATAGTTGTTAAGTTTTATTGGATGGGTGAACTGGATGTTCACCGTCCAATTTGTCGAATCCTTTTTAAGATTGCTTGTTTAAACCCTAGACCAAAAAGAGCAGTAAAACTTAGCTTAACAGGTTCCCTGCCGGTATACCACCGATATCTCAGTTGCCAGTGCACCACCGATATACCACACTAAATAATACAACAAGCGGCCAGTGACCACCGGTATACCACTCCTTATAATACTACTAAGGGCCAGTGACCACGGGTGTACCACGCAAAATTATTTGAATTGAGGCTAGTGGACTACCGGTTGCCATTTTCTAGTATCACTTTACTTTTGATATTCCAAAATATGTTTTAAGTACAAAAAATTTGGAGTGTGAATTTCTCAAATCCATTTTGAGTGTGGTATATCGATGGTTTATTGGCCTCTGGATAGAAACACAAAAGAAAATGTGTCTGGCTGTGTTTGGTTTTTTTACAAATTTTATTTTGTTTTGAGTTTCATTATTACCTATAATATGAGAGAATATATAAAGGGAATTCCCCGAATAATAAACGAGCAGCTGAGTTATATTAACACAATATCATCAGCATCAGTATTTATTCTATTTTTGTTCGAAACACAAGTGAATTTGTAAAAACGTTATAATTTGATATAAAGGCGCAAGTGAGCACAATATTTTGGTACATCCGATATCTTAGAATGGCGTCTCCAGATTTATTTAGTTGCGATGATGAAGATAATGAAGATAAAGTGGCTCAGAGACATATGTGGGTTTAGATATTTTGGAGTTGGAGATACCATTGATTTGTTTTATAATGACGAAAGTGAATCAGATTATGACTGTGGTGATATAACGGATTCTGACGAATATATTCCGGGAAATTACACAGACTCTGAAACATCTGATTCTGAAAACATAACTGATATTTCTGAAGATGAGATGGAAATTGAAGAAGCGGAAAATAATCAAAGCACTTCAAAAGCCACATTTTGGAAAAATCCTGATGGTAGGACTCTGAAAAAGTTCATGATACCTCCACAATCAACTTCAACAATTCCAGCTCAAAATTCACCTATAGATATTTATTTGCTTTTCTTGGCCGATGACATCCTAGACATGATTATAAAAGAGACAAATTTAAATGCACAATCTTACCTAGCAAATCGCCAAAGTGTCAGATTAAGTCAATGGTACGTATGATACGGATAACATTGAAATAAAAAAGCTGTTGGGGCTAATTCTAACAGAACAGCGGATAACAACGACGATGCCACCAAGTTATCAAAAACACATAAACGTGACAAATTAAGAGATATTTGTATATTCCTATATAAGAAGTATTTAAGTGCAGACAGCGACCTGGTAATAGATGAATCAATCATTGGCTTCCAAGGCCGATTAAGCTTTAAACAGTATATTCCAGGAAAAGCCAGTAAATATGGATTTAAACGGTTCAAAATTACTAATACGAATATGGGAATTTACGCTGGTAAAGAAAATAAATCGCGAGTTTCGGCACATTCTTTGTCAACGCAAATTGCATAGACTTAATGGGGGGAATATTTCCACGCAGGTAGAACTTTGGATAATTTCTACACTTCGTTGGAGCTGGTAACTTTTTGTCTGGAAGGAGAGACTCATGTTCAAGGAACTCTTCGAAAAAATCGAGAAGGCATACCACAATTTCCTAAATTGAAAATAGGTAATACAATTTTGTAAATATTTTTAAATAAAATCATAAATACATATAATTGTAATGTTATAGGTGAAACTATTTGCAAAAACGTGATGGAATTGTTGTAGGGAAATGGAGAGTTAAGAGGGATGTTCATTTTCTCTCAACAAAACACGATGGCACGCTTGTGGGTGTTATTTCGAGAAAGAGAAAAACAACAAAAAAAAACCCTCATTGTAATTGAAAGCAACAACAATAGCAAACAAGGGGCTGATATCTCGGATCAACTAAAGAGCCCATTTAATCCTTTGAGAAAAACAATATGCTGGTATCACAAATTAGCCCTAGAGCTACTTTTAAATATCAGTGTGGTGAACTCATTTATTTTATTTAAAATACAAAACCCATTATGAAAACGGTTAAAACACAATTTGCAAATTCATTCCACTCGGCTGTTTTATAATTGTATATATAATTTATGGTAAAACGAGAAACGATCCGAGCCATCAGTTCAGTCAGTGTATTAACTCCTATACCTGGGAAAAAGTTATTATATAAAGATGCCTAAGATAATAGTAGTTCCATTTGGGTTAATCTGATTGGATTATAAGGCGAGAATGTTGTACAAGTTTCGATCGAAGGCAATTCCAACCTGCTATGTAAAATGTAATGTATCTTTTTTCGACTCGAGTTCAAACCTAGTTTGCTATAAAAAGCAAAGAGACAGAAAAATTACGAATTCAAGCAACTCTAGTTGAAAGTAGGAACTAAAAGCATCCCTTTACTTTGGTATCTGCCTTTCGATCTTTTATATCGAACCAAAATAAATCATAAATATTTCGTAAAATAAATTTTTTATTTTATTAAACAAATTTCGATTATGTAAATTATTTAACTGGTGCATAATTTATCAAAATAAATAATATTTATGTAGTCAGTGTTTACTATATTTCTTCTATTGATATTTCTTGGTCAATGTCACTCAATTTTAACGAAGAAAATTGTATTTCTTGTAAAATATTTATTTAATGATTACAAATGTAATTAAAAATTATCCCCTAGCTGTTAAAATTAAAAATAAATAAAGAAAACAAATTGTTTCTTTAAAGATTGGTCTGTGTGTTAAGCTTTTTAAATGTATTAAAGGTACCCTCAATCGCCAACGTAACACGGAACAATAACACTGTGGTCGAATCGGAAACTTATTTTTTTAAAAATGTATGGGTTCTGGCTAGAAAATACAATTCTAGTACGCTGAATCCAACGCCATTGGCCGTTTTGCAAAGTTGACTCTGGTTTTCGATATATTCACCAAAAAGACCCAAAAACTCGTTATTTTGTCTATTTTAACCATTTATTCAACAGATACCTATTCAGTTCGGCAAAATTTCTTCGTTTCGATATAATCACATTGAATGAGAACTATTTCACCTATTTGACGACGGATGGCAAGATATCATTTGTGATGTAGATTGGGCCCTGTCTGTTACGTGTGTGGGGATTGAACGAATGGAATAAAGGTATAGAATTAATAGTATGGGTTTTGGCATTCCGATGATTTGGTTGAATCCACAAGTACATGATCCAGAAGAATATTAATGCGTGCTTGAATTATAGTAATGGATTAAACAGAAGGAAAGAACGTCAATTGGAATACAAAGCAACAGAATTTGTTCAGTTGTCATTGCCGCATTAAAAAAACATTACCATTCCGAGAAGACAAAGTCCAACGGAAGAATATTTGCCACCATCATGGAGTAATGTAACAACCATGAAATGTTTTAGCACCAGATTTTCTTATTTAACGGTCGTTAGCCTTAATTTAAGAATTTTTTCAAATCAACTGAGAATAATTCATTCGCTTATTGCATGAATATCCGCGGTTTGGTTTTGGCAATGCACAATGGAGAATATAAATCTGAAGACTGGAGATTGTTCATCGATTCCTCGAAAAACAGTCTGAAGGCAGTTCTTCCTCACGTCACCAACTCGAAAAATTCCATTCCGATCGCACTCAGCACTAACATGAAAGAAACGTATTCGTCATTGAAGAAAATCTTGAATGCTTTCAAATGCAATGACTATTGCACTCAATTTGTGCTGACCTTAAAGTGATAGCTCTTTTGAGAGGAATGCAAATAGGATACAAAAAAAATATGTGCTTTATGTGCTTATGGAACACTCGTTTTGCTGGTGATCAGTACACCGAACGGAACTGGCCTCTACGATAAGGATTTCGATTGCGACATCATACCATTGTTAGGATTCCATCCACATGTCGCAGATACTAACAGTTTTAAAACTCATCCAGTATCCACAATTAAGTTTACATCAACTGATGACAATCAATGTGACGAGAAAATACTTGTGGACATCATTTTTGAGAATATTATGCACACAATTACTTCAACAAATTTGCATAATTTCGATCAGCAAAACAGCCGTACTAATTTGGCTGATTGCACTCCAGATCCATCCATGTTCTTCTGAACCATCCAAGTCGAAAGAAAAGATGGCCATGAGTGATACTAGGGTGATTTTGCCTTTCAAGATTGACCGAATGGAGTATTGATTTACAAAAAAGTATTTGAATGCAAATTGCTATTCTAATTGCCATGTTCAGTCAATTACTAATAATCTAAATTACCCAATTAATGAAAGGCCTTCCTTTAGTCCGAATTATACCCAAAAGTCATCGCCTATATGTTGGAATTGTAAAAATCCAGAGCATATATTTCCTGACTGCCCATCTATGGAAAGGAACCTCTTTTGTTATGGTTGTGGACCTCCTGGGATACTTAAATTTGAATGCCCATGTTACCATCCTAAGGGAAACTGGAATTGGGAATTGAGGAAATCTGGGTATCTGAATTCCCAAACAATAACAGCGAACCCCAGAGCTCAACTGGAGGACGGTGCGACGAACACCGAAAAACAGTTAACAAATATTTTATTCCGGAAATCCCGCTCTTGACATTCTCGCGATTATTTTAGATGCCTTCAGAACATTAAAATTTGATTGCCGAAACCACTGAAACAAGTTCCTTGTCGAGCCATCCTCCTTAGTTGAGCCAACATATCGGTTTTGGGCAAAGGACTCCGAAGAGTTTTTATAACACCATAACATCCAACCTTTCAACCATGCGTTTGAAACAGTACATTCTTGGTCACTTTCTTGCTAATATTTCTTAAGGTGGGAAATCCAAATTTCTGAGGCTGGACATTGCTCCTACACTAGGTCAACCTCTCTATCTAGGCATTAATTTCTGGTCAGCTTTCGGGTTGATACCACTGATGCTTGACAAAATTGAAACTACTGTTTTGGATGCTGTTCCTAATGTTAAGCACGAAAATGTTTCCCTTATGTGAAAAACTACGACTCGGCCGCATTAATCTTATTCACCATGAGATTAAGGTGATTGATGGCATTCGCCCTATAAAACAGAGATTTTATCCAATTTTTCCAGCGGTATAACAGAATTTTTATAAGAAGATTGATAGGATGCTGGATTTAGGAGTTATAGAAGAGAGCCAAAACTCATGTTCATCCTCAGTTAGTATGGTCAGAAAAACGAACGGAAAAATTTGACTGGGTCTTGATGCTCGAAGCGTGAACTCGGTTACGATGGCTCCTAGGCTGACTCGAACAAACACATTATATTAGTACGATCGATTTAAAAGATGCTTTCTGGCAGGTACTGCTCGATCCTGCGTTAAGCGGGAAGACGGCATTTTGTTGTCATGCCGTTTGGATTTTCCAATGTACCCCAGACGATCTGGCAGCTAATGGATAAGGTTCTTACCAGATACATAACTGAGTATTTATTTAGCTTGGCATTCTTCTGATTGTTTCGGAAACATTTGACGAGCAGCAGTGACTAGATTACTTGTAAAAGAAAATTTGTGCTCAAGGAAACCAAATACTTAGGTTATGATCGTCGCGTGATTTCATTAGTGTGCTTCCCGGCGTTTTACTGTGCTTTTAGCGTTTTTTTTTTTTAAATTTGTTGTGTTCATTGATTAATAAACGCGCAGTGTCTAAGTGTTTGTTTCATAGCGGGTGGACCGTTATATTGTTTAAGTTCTACAATAAATGAACCTTAATATCGCGTGCGTCATATACGTCCAATATGAAAAGCAAGTGTAATAAATGCGAGGTCATTTTTGTTGACAATAATTTTTTGTGCTGTTTTGGTGGCTGTGGTAAAAAATTTCATTTTGCTTGCTCATCGATACCAATTGCGAATGCCAAGTTGTGTAATAATTCGTCTAATATGAAATATATTTGTAACGATTACGTAAACATTCACTGCATCAACAATTATTACAATCTCTGATGATCCAACTAAGTGAGATTGGCAACTAGTGGACAAAAATGCTTGCTGACTTTCAGCTAGTATCTAGTAAGTTGTTAGCTGGTACATCGGCGAATAGTGTTAACACCACCGCTTTAGGAAATGATCATTCGGGAATATTGGATGGTCTGCAAACTGTGATTGCTGGTACCGATGTCCAACAGTCCGAGTTGGAGATGGTGAAGCCCAAAAAGTACTTGCACGTCTCTAACTTCAAACCAACTACTACGTGCGATGATATAAAAACCACATTCATTCCAAATTACAAATTCCTACTGGAAATGTTGAATGCCACGAACTTGTTGTAAGGGGTGTGGATAAAAGCCGCCTGAACTTTATCTCTTTTAAAATTAGTCTGGATTCTGATAGTTTTGATAAAGTTTTTGATGGAAGCATTTGGCCTTTAGAATGCGCGATTAAACCATTCATCAACTTTCGCCGCTCAGGAAAGGGTCGTATTACGGCATCATTACCAGCATAATAATAATAATCGTAATAACTACCTACATAATAACCACTTTAGCACCAGTATTACTCCATCGAATATCCAACAAGAATTCAATTGTGACAACCGCAACAGTATTATCACGGGTCTGAACCCTAAACTGATGGCATTTACGTCGATTTATTACCACAATGCATCCAGCATTCGGGGCAAAGCTAAAGCCTTTCGGCTTGGGGTTCTTGACAATGATTATGACAATATAACTATTGGTGAGACCTGGCTTACAGCCAGTTTTAATTCCGAGGAATATTTTCCATCCAACTATGTCGTCCATAGGAAAGACCGTTATAACTTCCTAACCAGCATGAAAGGTGAAGGAGTGCTGATTGCTGTGAAGTGTTCGATTTTGAACGAGATGATCGCTTGTCATTCTCAACTAGAAATTTTGGCACTCCGTGTATAGGTCTCCCATTCCTCCGTGATCGTGGTCGCTGTATATATTCCTAGTGGCTCAAACTTGGATTATAATGTGGAGATTACTAATTTTGTTGATTCAATTGTGTTACCTTATGTTTGTTGGCGACTTTAATCTTCGTGATGCTATTTTATTTTCTACAGACGAAAGGGTGTTACATACGATAGAATATTTTGCGAGCATTGCTACAACTCAACAGAACAGAGTGTATAACAGCTGCAGTAAGTTTTTGGACCTAGTTTTCGCTACTAATGTTTTACATTCGGAGATTTCATCTTGTGAGGCTTTCACTGCGGCTGCGCGAGCATTTACCATACTCCTATTATGATAAATATATTTCATGAAAAATGTGCTACTAATTTTACGTACAATAATGGTTCTCATTTTAATTTTAGATGTGCAGATTATGTCTCTTTAAACGAATTTCTAGCCAATTCGGACTGGAGCTTTCTTCAACGAGGAGTAGACTTGAACAAGATTGTCCGTCTGCTGGACGAGCGGATCATGGCTGGCATCGAAATGTTTGTTCCGAAGGTAAAAGACAAACCACAATTTCGTGAGCCATGGTATAATGATAAACTTGTGCTACTCGAGAAGCGTCGTAATAAACTTCATTCATTATATAGGGTACATGGGGATAAGTTTTACTCTGCGTTCAATGCAGCCCGTATGGAGTTTCGAATTTTAAACCGGTTCCTTTATAATAATTATATTTTGCAGATTGAAGAAGATCCTACTACTAATCCTAAAAATTTCTGGAATTTCATCAACAGCAAAATAAATGTTGTTGGATTTCCGTCACCTATGATTTATCAGAACTCATCTGCAAATCGGCCCTCGGATATCTGTAATTCATTTGCCAACTATTTTAAGTCTGTCTATGAGCAATCTCATACTACTATTACTAATTCTAGTGACTGTTCGGAATTTAGTCTGTTGAGGTGTTTTCTGTAGATAAGATCTCCGATATTTTGGCGCGACTTGACGTGAATAAGGGCTCAGGACATGACGGCATTCCACCCATCCTTATGAAAAACTGTGCGGATGGTTTAGCTGTTCTTCTCGCGTTTATTTTTAACGAAAGCCTCCGTACAGGGGTATTCCCGGAGCCTTGGAAGATTTCCTTCATTCGACCAGATTTCCTTCATTCGCCGAACTGTCAATTCATTCCAACTAAGTGGCTTCAATCTTATCTTTCGGATCGATGGCAGTATGTTAAGATCTATGACTCGTCCTCAGTTTTATTTCGAGTTACCTCAGGTGTCTCACAGGGAAGTCATATTGGACCTCTTCTTTTTTCACTATTTATTTATTAATGATGTTATTCAGTGCTTTGAGTTCGCGCATTGCCTGCTGTATGCAGACGATTTGAAAATATTTGCACCAATTTGTAGTGTATCTGACTGTCTTAGGTTGCAAAGGGATTTAGACACATTTTGTGTCTGGTCGGCTAACAACAAATTGTCTCTGAATATAGCTAAATGTAAAACTATTTCTTTCTATCGCATTCGCTCTCCGGTATTTCATGGGTATTTATTGGATGATGGATTTAATGGAGTCGTGGAAAGGGTAGAGTATATATCTGATCTTGGGGTAATATTTTCTTACGATCTGACGTTTATGAGGCACATTGATTCTATTATAGCAAAGGCTTATATGATGTTGGGTTTCATAAAGCGTAACTGCAGGGACTTTTGTAACCCGCTCACATTAAAGTCGTTGTATGTTGCCTTTGTCCGTTCTCCGCTAGAGTACGCCTCGCAGGTTTGGTCTCCTTTTTATGAGTGCCATTCGGATAGAATTGAAAGAGTTTGGGAGCTTTTTGTATCGATGGAATGCTAGAGTTAGCTTTCCCATCCACCTGCATGAACTCCGGAGAATACACAACATTATTGAGATTCAATCTCTTTCCATATTTAGAGACGAACAGGACAGACAATTTAACTTTTTAGCAAGATAACGCTTCCGCGCACAAGAGCAATGAGACTCGCTCATGGCTAGAAACGCATAATGTTGAGGTATTGCAATGGCCAGCTTGCTCACCAGACCAAAACCCAATTGGAAACAACTGGAGAATCTTGGTTTGAAAAATATTTGCTGAAAACAAGCAATATGAAAACGTTTCAGAGTTAAAAATGGCCGTGATTGAAGCTTGGGAGTCAATTAGTGAAGATGTTCGAGTAAGCTTAGTTGAGAGTATGCCGAACAGGATATTTGAGCTTATTCAGAACAAAGGAGGCCCTACTCATTATTAATTTTCGTTTATTTTTAATTAAAGTGAATTTATTTTTTTATTTTTTGTTACTTATTAAAGTGAGTCTATAGTTGTGCACCACTAGAAAACAAAACAACATTGAATTATAACGGTGAATAAAATGAATACATTTTCCAATTTCCTTTGTAAATTTTCTTGCTTTTGTATGCCTTTTTATACTGCACCATTGGCTTCATCTCAACCTTTCTTGGAAACCAAGAGTTTACTGAAAAGAAGATGCGTCTATAGTTCTGCACCACAGTGTAGAAATAAAGTCAGATTCGAAATTATGGACGAAGCGAGACTTATGCATGTATAAAAGTATTCTAGCCAAATTTCTGAACCAATTATAACCCTAATCTTGGAGCCGAAGCAATCTTGGAAAGGAAAACCCTATAAAACAAATTCATCATGTATTTTGCAGTATTTGGTCAGTACAACAAATTAAAAATATTTTTGTAAAATTTCAATAAGTCTCTCAAATTCTGTAAATCCAATAAATTCTATAAATTTCATAAGTTCTATAAATTCTACAAATTCTAAACTTTAAATTTTGTAGATTCTTTGAGCTCTACATATAAAGCATTTTTTCAAGTCTGTCTATTGTATAAATTCTACAAACTCAAATTTTACTTACTCTAAAAATTCCATAATTTCTATATATTTTATAAGCTTTATAAATTCTTTGAATTCTACAAATTTTATAAATATTATAATTTCTTTAAATTTTTAAAATTCTATAAATCCAATGAATAAAATCTAAAAATTCAGTAACCTCCTTAAATTCTACAAATGCCATAAATTCTTTAGTACTTATAAATTCTGAAACTTCGATAAAGTCTATAAATCTTAAAAGCCTAATAAATGCTATACATTTTATAAATTCCATAAATTCTACAAAATTTCTAAATTGTTTCATGTATGTCAGTTCTATAAATTCGACAAAACTATAATTTGACTTTTTTTAAATTTCATAATTTCTATAAATTCAATAAATTGAATAAATTCAATAAATTGAGCAAATTCTATAAATTCTATGAATTCTATAAAGCCTAAAAAATCAGTAGGTTCTTTCAATTCTACAAATCTTATAAATTTTGTAAACACTTGTCGTGTTTTCTTAAAATTTTAATAAGTCTTTGACTCTATAAGTTCTATAAATTCCATACATTTTATAAATTCTATCAATTCTGAAAATTTTTAAATTCTAAAAACTTTATAAATGCTATAAATTTTTGGAATTTTATAAATTTTTTATATTTTGAAGATTCTAAGTTCTATAAATTGTTTTAACTTACCCAGTTCTATAAATTCTACAAACTCAATTTGTTTTTCCATTTTTTTTCTAAAAATTCCCTAATTTTTATAAACACTACAAATTTTATAAATTCTTTGAACTCTGCAAATTTTATAAGTCCAATGAATTCTATAAATTTGAATAATTCTACAAATTCTTTAAACTTTTAATCTTTATTTTTAAAATTTTGAAATGTGTGTATAAAACAAGTATACTAAACAAGTGTTTTGTATATCACAAACACTTTCAACTGTGACATGGTTTTTACGCTGTAACACCACCAGGTACAATTTATTTAGAAACTTTGTTCAGAACGATGTAAGCAAGTATTTTACGAGTAAATTTGCACATAAGTCTTTTTCGTGAGGAAAATAGGTTCCGTTTTGTATGAAGCAAGAGATCAGTTGGATAAAAATATCGAAATTTACTACGCTTAAGTGATAAGATCCACTGTCGCCACTCTGACAATTTGAGACAATTTTTGATAAATTGCTCCATGCAAAACTAATTTCAAATTTTGTTCCGAATAAAATGTCGGATTATACAGGTACGGGTATTAAAATCGTTTGCCTATCACTGATTTCGTTATAGATGCGTACAAGTACAAACATTTAATGAGTATACAGACGTTTTATGCGCTGATCACAATAAACGACTGCCACCTGCTGCTGTCTCCGAGTAGGTTAACACATTTGGTGATTTGCGAGACATGTTTAAGTTGTTGTTGTTAAATCCGCTCTTCAACATAGGTTTGATTTAGTTTTCAATTTCTTGCGGTCCAAAGTTAAGCTCTTGCATTTTTTGCAATAATTCTTCATCAAAAATCGTAGAAAAATAATCAATTGTTTCTGTGTTAAACGCCAGTGGATTAATATATGTCCTCTTTGCCCGTAAACTGAATATTAATTGGCTCGGGTTGACTATCGATCCAATCCTCAACATTTTCTACAAAATTTTCATTCAATGGAACTATTATGGTTCAATCTTCGTTCTAAAATTTAGAAACTACTGCCCGAATTTTTAAAATCCACATCACTATTAATGCTGTTTTCGTCTGCCATCCATTAAAAAGATCGATTTAGTCATTAATACTTGTAAATCTGAAAATATGAATATCTCTCTAACCGCTAGGCTTCCAGTGAAACTACTCGACACAAATATGTGATAGATACTCTTAAAAAATCAATCATATAGCAAATAATCGTAACAAGTTTTAGCTCTTGCGAGGTTACAAAGTGATTCGAATAAATTATATTTGCAGTTGGTGCAGTTAGTAGCCAAGTTGAAATTTTATAGGAACCGTGCAAAGTGAAAAGTTAACGGCAAGAACTTATATAAAGTAGAAGTCGAAAGACAAAACCTATAGGCAGAACCTACTCCAAAGCTTTTCTCATTATTTTCACTTTGATTATTAAATTAGAAATCATTTTGACCGGACAATAGAATTTATTGCAACTAACATGTAAAACATATGATACCTAAACACGCTCTAACGGTTTTCTAATTATATTTACATTTATACTTAACAAAGTCTATAAACTACAATTCACGGACCGTTTAATACACATACATGAACCTTTGCGTATTTATCATGTAATCGCAATCAATTGTGTTGTTTTTTTTTTGTGAAATATAAAGACATGACCCAAATATAGTTATAATATATCGATTTCTAAACTAAACTATAAAATTTAATATTCTTATAAAATATTTATTTATGTACAAAACTTTCAATTTTATTTGATTTCTTAATCTATGAATGAATTTCCTAATACCCACCACTACTATATTCGTATTGTCATTTTTTTATTAGCGGTTGCATACTACTATCTATATATAGGGGTCTCATTATGTACAAAACTTTTTCTCTACATGCTACATTACTCTAAACAAGACGACATCAAATGATGTTGAAAATTCGTATTTTTTTATTTTTATGTTTTTATACAAAGATAATAACAATGAAATATGTAATTATGTAATTGTTA
Source organism: Tipula vernalis (assembly GCA_958295665.1). NCBI lineage: Eukaryota > Metazoa > Arthropoda > Insecta > Diptera > Tipulidae > Tipula > Tipula vernalis. Next base: position 76,071,507 of record OY282559.1, on the reverse strand, counting down.
TAAACAAAAACAAAAAAAAAAAAAAATATTTCGCGATCTTTTATATAAATAACAACAACAATAACCAAACAAATTATTAAATGATCACTCTCTAGCGCGATCTCGAATAATTTTTTTTTTCCTTCTTCATGAATAAGCATTTTGTACATGCGCCTAGTTGACTCACAAAATATACATTTTTATGTACGATACATATTGGTATGATCGAATGGATGAAAGTAAAATATGTGTGTCATAGCTATATCATAATAATTATAATGATCGTGATCATTTCTTAGAAAGATATGTAGAGGTAATTATGTAATTTTAATTTTTTTAGCGGTATTTGAATATAACATTTTTTTTTCTTGGTTATTGTCTCATAATACAATGATATTGTTAAAATGAATGAAAGTGATCGTTAACCTAATTGTGGTATGCTGCGAACAATTCATTGTTGTTATCAATATTAATTAATAATCGCGATTTTTAAAGGTCATTTCTGTTTTTAAAGCGGGACGTTCTTTATATCATATATATTAACATGTTACCGATTGAGCGATTTATGGACGGCTCATGTTCATTGTCATATATTAAGGTACATGTAGTCATTGTGAATGTTGGTTCCTATTTGTCCCATACAGACTGTGAACTGAGCTCTCCTAATTTTCTTGATTTTTCTTAAAAGGTTACTTTAACGCATCGCATATATACAAAATATCTACAATTTTATCTGAGCATACCTCAAGTTAATGTGAACGTTGATAACCGGAAAACTCAGTTTTATTAAATAAAATATCAAAAGAATCCGCTTTATACAATAATGTACATTGCATAAACTTTTTAGATATTGTCACAACATTTTAAATTACAAGATGAAGAGAAAGCAAAAAAAAAATTCACTGGTACAAAAAAAAAAAAAAATAACACCAAGGTCATTTGTCCATAAAAGAAAATTCTATTTACATTTAGTTTGCGTTAAGTATACGATCGCGAATTATAAATTATACACGTAAATTACTCAACACTTAATTTGCTAATATTTTGTTACATAATTGTAATAATATGGAATTTACTTACGTCTTTCTTGTGCCAGGGAAATTCCTATAATTCCGCATAGTACAATAATTATATTATGTAGTAAATAATTCATTTTGTCGTATATTAAATTAAATTTCTAAATATCACAGTTAAAATTTATTTTGTAGCACAGTTTTTAAAACACTAAAAATTTTCGTCACACTAAATCTCACACAATGTACATTTTCACGTAAATTAATTTATCACTTTTCTTTTGTTTTTAATTTAGCTTAACGATCAAATATTTTTTTTTTCTTATTAACAATCCAATGCAGCAGTTCACTTTTTTAGGTGTAGTAAACGAAATAAATAACTTTATTCAACTTTTATAGATTTTGAAGGAAAAAAAAAAAAAAGTTAAACGCGCGGTGGGGTTGTCGTTATATTTACCGAATTTTACGAAAGAAATACTTAAGTTCAACTCAATGCGCTTATACCATTGTACATACATTTGCTGTATGAAGAGAATTTTGTATTTTTAGTGTTTTTCGCTTTATAACGAATAGGTTGGAAAAATTTGTAATTGGCTGCAAAACATAATATTACAAATATGTATTGTTATTCGGCTTCTGCTATTTAAAAAGTTATGCCAGAAAATGGAGGAAATTTTTGAAGCTACAACTCACGGTCAAAGTCAAAGTAATATTTTATAATTTTATTAAAAAGGCATTTTATTAAAATGTTAATGTTAACATTCAATGTCAAATTGTATAAGAATGAAACTCCTTGAAATCCGTATATACCAACGACATACTACATAGTCATGACCCTGAAGCCCTTCAGTGAGATGAAGAGTTTTATCACAATTTATCTCTTATCGCTTATATCTCTGATACTCCTTTTAGTAGTAAGGCTGACCGTAGAAAGTGCCGCCAAGGTTGATAAATCACGTTACCACACATGTCAGTAAAATAATCGCATTTGTTGCACATGCAATATTACTGTAACAGGTGGAACTAAAGATTTCTGAACGCTTTAATATTTTGAGATTTTTATGGATATAAAACCTCGTTTTTTGTGCCAAAGAAAATAGTTTTCGATATAGTATCGGTTGGTCTACTGGTTATATTTCAAAGACTCCAGTTCCAGGCCAACTATAATGTGATCTTAAATTCGTACACATAGTTAAAAATGGGAAGCCCATTTTAACCCCGAACGCTATCTTAAAAAGTGACCGGGTCAAAATGATTGTTAAACATATCTCCTAATTAGGAAAATTCGTTTTTTGATGAAATACTTAATATGATAGTTTGGGGAGTAAAAATCATAAACAGGCTTGTTAATGATTTTATCTCCTACTCAGAGTTATTAAAACTACGACCTCACAATTGTTCTTTGATTTTACTTCAATAATAACGAAAAAAATGAATTTAAGCACAATTAGGAATTACTTAATATGATTTCACAGAGTAATATGTAACACCTCTAAAAGTTTTTAATCAATTCCTTATTAAGCATGATATAAACACCAAAAGAGGAATATGTTTAGCTCTGAATAATAGTAGTTAATTTTATATATTTTTAGGAATAATAATAACAACAAGTTCGTTCAATTTTCAATTCTTTATTTATTTTAAAACAATTATTTTAACTTATTTTATAAAAATTGTTTAGATAAAATATATACTATATTTCGTTATCCAATTAAATTTTTTCAAAATAGTATATTGTATAATTAGGAGGAAAAGTACTGCATTCCCAGACGATAGTGGAAATTGGCGGACGAGGCGATAGCCGAGTCCGGCAACCACGGGAGTCCGGGAATGCACTTTTCCTCCGAATTGTACATACGATTTTTTCTCCGATTGGTCTTTAAAAGGAATATAAACCCAAAATAATTTTTAGTATTATTCATTAATTATCATATTAAGAAATCAAAACAAAGTAAAAAATCGAAAATAACATAAAATTATTGCTTAGTTAGCCACGACATCATAAGACATAAATACATTTTTTTTTTTTTTTTTCAAAAGTTGTCAAGTTTGTGTACTTATTTGATTTATAAAAAACGTGTGAACGAAATTTAAGGGATATGGACAGTGAAAGCGAATTATCCTTATCTTGTACCCCGCCGAATATAGTGGAAGCAGCTAATTCAGCAAAAATACGAAAATGCTTATAAACGCTTTATGGATTATCGTCAATCTAAACACATCAAATCATTTTCGGAAAACGTCATTCTGGCGTATTTCGCTGATTTATCTACAAAATTGAAATCATCCACATTATGGTCAAACTACTCAATGATCAGGTCGATGCTAGTGGTTAAACATAATGTGGATATTGCAAAATACCAAAAATTACGTGTCTTCTTGAAACGCAAATCCGACGGATATAAAGCGAAGAAATCTAAAATATTAACTATGGAATATGTTCAACAATTCATTTTGGAAGCTTCAGATGATTCGTTCCTAGTTACTAAAGTAGGCATGTAGGTATTTAAAACGATTATTATTTGTATTTACACATTAAATTCAAAGATGTTTTCGAATAAAATCCAATTCACACTGCAATATTTTTTTGTATGTAATATTATGATTGTTTTTTGTAGGTTGCGTTAATTTTTGGAATCGCTGGTGCTTGTCGACGGGATGAACTAGCCCGTATGGAAATTACTGACATTAGTGATTTGGGAACTAAACTTTTAGTTAAAATCCCGAATAACAAGACAAATAAACCACGATCATTTATCGTAAACGAAACTTATTTAGAATATTACAGAAAATATATAGCTTCGCATCCAAAAGATTTCAATTCTTTGCATTTTTTTTTAAAATACACAAATGGTAAAGGTTTCAAACAAGCAGTTGGCATATATCAGTTTGGTAAAATGCCACAAATTGTTGCTACTTTTTTAAAATTGCCAGACGCAAAACAATACACAGGGCACTGTTTCCGCCGTTCATCTGCGACAAGTTTAGTTGATAATGGCGCAGATTTAACATGCTTAAAAAGATTTGGAGGATGGAAGTCATCGACTGTTGCTGAAGGGTACATCGATGAATCCATTATCAATAAAATTGAAGTTGCTCATAAGATTTTCGATACAACGGATAATGAAACAGCCGATGCAAATAATGTTAATGATTTTAATAGCAATATATCAACAACAATGCTGGGATGCGATACTACTAATCCACCAATGTTCAATAATTGTACTAACTGTACGATAACCGTTAATATTACAAATAAGTAAAATTAAACTCCTATACCTAACACATAATTAGTTTGGCATAGATTTATCAAATAAAAATTGATTATTATGTATACTGTTAAATTAAAATAAATAAATGCATTTGACCTTATAAGTGTACTTTTATTTCTTCTAAAGAACTAAAAATCCATACGGGAATATATTCCCGGCCTAGGCCAGAAAAAATATTTTCGTACTATTATTACTTGTTGCTTAGCAACAAATACAACATACTGGAATCATGAGCTTTTCGTTTCGAAAAAACAACGGAAAGATATATTTTTTTCTACGATCGGAGAAAATAGTATATTGTATAATTAGGAGGAAAAGTACTGCATTCCCGGATCATAGTGGAAATTGGCGGACGAGGCGATAGCCGATTCCGGCAACCACGGGAATCCGGGAATGCACTTTCCTCCGAATTGTGCATACTATTTTTTCTCCGATCGGACTTTAAAACGAATATAAACCCAAAATAATTTTTAGTATTATTCATTAATTATCATATTAATGCTGTGTGCCTCAGAAGACTGTTCAAACTAAACTTTTCAAATTTTGAAGCTATCGCTATTTCCTCATAGATGCTAGATGAAAAGTCAATTTACGAGGTTACTTTTCGACGGATTTTCAATTTGTATGACGTACTGTTTAAAACATTTAGTATGCGTAGTATGTAAATGTAATTGAAAAACAAAAAATTTTCAGTTCCAGTGATTTAAAAAAAAATGCCCGTCATCGATTTTCATTATTCCAAATGCATTTCCCACAATGCTTCGTGCTTTGCTATGCATAACGTTTAAGTTTCTTTCTACTGCAATTAAGTTGCCTTTTCTTACGAACGATGTGATAATAGCTACCGGGTCTAATGAACATTTGTATTCACTGTCACCTAATAAAAATAATCCATGAGGTGGGAATGTTTGTTTGCGATATAAATGACTATTCCGTTGGACTCTTTGGTCATGTACAGAACCCGAGTATCCACAACAAATAATAATAAATTTACCAGAACTGTCGCATACTGCCATTAAATTAATGATCTGCGGTACAACAATTTTTATGTGGTATCCATCGATAGCACTTAACGCTTTCGAAAATATTGAAGTGGCCAATCGTCGATTAAATTGTTCGCCGATAAGACTATAAGAATTTAACTTGACAATTTGACTAACTTTGGTGCGAGCTTTACAAACATCAAGAATTTTGTGAACAATTGTTCTCACATAATATCTTGATATATTGAAAATTATACCAGTGACCCTATAGCCCGCTCTCCACTGGCCAGCCAATATAGAAACACAGAAACACGGAATTTTATTTAAAATTTGAAACCTTTAAAAGTTTTATGTTGAGCGAAGAGACCGCAAATTTTATAAGGCGAATTAGCAGATACTCAAGTATTTGCGGATATAAGAATTATCATTAGCAAATATGTAACAAATCTTCACAAATTAAATATACACATAAAAAGTTTAGTTTGGTATAAGGCACAGTTGAATACTTTTAACCTAGTGACATCAATATTACTGGGTCTCACAAAAGTTTAGTTTGAAAAGTCTTCTGAGGCACACAGCATAAGAAATCAAAACAAAGTAAAAAATCGAAAATAACATAAAATTATTGCTTAGTTAGCCACGACATATTCCCGCCCTAGGCCAGAAAAAATATTCTCGTACTATTATTACTTGTTGCTTAGCAACAAATACAACATACTTCATACGAAAAACATATTTTTTCTCCGATCGTAGGAAAAAATATATCTTTCCGTTGTTTGTTGTATTTGTTGCTAAGCAACAAGTAATAATAGTACGAGAATATTTTTTCTGGCCTAGACCGGGAATATATTCCAGTATGGATTTTTAATTGTTTAGAAGAAATAAAAGTACACTTATAAGGTGAAAAAAAAAAAAAAAAAAAACAAAATGTTTTGAAAAAAACTGTTTGAAAAAATGTTTGAAAAAAAAAACAAAATGTAATTATGTCTTATGATATCTTGGCTAACTAAGCAATAATTTTATGTTATTTTCGATTTTTACTTTGTTTCGTTTTCTTAATATGATAAATAATGAATAATACTAAAAATTATTTTGGGTTTAAATTCGTTTTAAAGTCCGATCGGAGAAAAAATAGTGTGTACAATTCGGAGGAAAGTGCATTCCCGGACTCCCGTGGTTGCCGGACTCGGCTATCGCCTCGTCCGCCAATTTCCACTATCGTCCGGGAATGCAGTACTTTTCTTCCTAATTATACAATATACTATTATACAGTAACTGTGCTAATTTTATCAATCTTTTACATATTTTTCTACACAATACTGTTTCAATATCTTACGTATTTTCCGTCGTTTGTTTCATCTCGTAGACATGGAAATATGCGGATGGTGGCTGTAGCTCGGACTATTTTATCGTCCCGCGTAATATGACTATTGTTGAGACGAATGTGGTCAGCAACAATATTTATAGCTTTAATCCTATCCTTAGTCGTAAGGTAATTATGTTCTTGGTAGTTTGCTAGTACAGTTTTACCATTAATATCTTTTTTTTTTTTCGATTTTTGAGGTATTGTTCCAAATCCTGTAAAAAAAGTTGAAACAAAATTATAAGCAAAAAAAACGCAATAAGAAAATGTTTCGAAAAAATACTCCATTTCTAAACGCTTGTATCTTGGCCAAATATCGAATTTAAGATTTTTTGTTTTGTGTTTTTTTTGGAATTAAAGGAAATTTGTTCTACTTTCCAATGCTGTGCTCCGCTTTTAAATATTACGACAAATAACTGGCTAGTTATTGCAGTCTTAGCGAAAAACGTGACCAAAAATTCAGATGAACATCATAATTTGCACCAGAAGAGAGCACATTTTACAGCAAAAAACCTATAACTAAAACTGCAATAACTCATAAAAGATTCATCGTACGAAAATCTCAAGAATCTCTTATTCAAGGTTTTCAGCATGTCTATAAAATGGCTTATTTCGATTTGCGAATGGAAAACTAGGAATAATCGTAAACGTTCTTAAAAATAGCATATTTTTCTTGTTTAGAAAATTTTTCTGTGACTCAAAAAAAGTCATGAAAAACTAAAAACAAAAAAAGGGGTCCTGATATGGGAAATTATACATACTAAATTTCATTCAATTACTTTTTATACCCTTTAACTACTTAACTCAAATTTTTGAAAATTTTTTAATTTCGTTTTACTAGCTTGGTATTTGCTTATCCCTTATGTCTATTTTGGATTACCCAGGACACCTTTATGACTTTTATCGATAAAATTTTTATTTTATCAATGGAATTTTGGCTCTAGTGCCTAGGAATGCCAAAATCATTTTTACATTTTTAAGTGATATTCGATTAAATCTGATAAGGTTGCCTGGGTAACCCTTAATTGATTAACGTAAGAAGAAAGATGCATAGACGTAAGCGTTATACATAAAACGAGTAAATAAAGCTAATAAAACGAAATTAAAAAAATTTTCAAAAATTGGATTTAAGCAGGTTTGACATTTGACACGCCCATATAAATGTACATTATATGTAATGTATATATGAATATGTTATATTCATATTAATATAGGTTAGTTCCTGTTAAAGTACCTTATCAAAAAATTTCTAAATATAATCGTAAATCATTTGTTAAATGCTTTAACAAATTTTTCCTACATCGAACTTGGTTGCGATATTCGATTTCTTGCTGTAAAATTAGGTATTTCAAATTTTCAGCACAGACTGGAAAACAACTACTCCAATTTTAATATAATAATCATATACTAAAGGATAACAATAACAGCCATGTTTTTTTTATAGATCTGTACAGATCTTTTATCCAGATTGAATTCTTCTAAATTCATAAATTTCATAAAATATTTGTAGTTCTTGACTAACCTTCTTTATGAAAGCAGCGGATCCTTTCTAAATTTTAGAATTGTTTGTAACAACATAAAAGCTTATTCAATGAAACCGAAATAGATTTCCGATTAGTGATTGGTTAATTATTAAATTTTGAATAGCCGTTTTCCTGTTATGATAGAAATTTAAAACGTGAACCTAATACACTAGATAGACTGTGGTAATACACTAGCTAAACTAGTTTAAGTATTCTATGGAAAAACAAAGGGATTAGCTAAATCAAGGTTGACACACTGCGGCTAATCTCGAAAAATTCATTAAATCGGTTTTATTAAATCGCAGTGTGTCTAGGGTGTAATTCTTCAGCGACACCTGGACTATCTAAACGCAGTTTAAAGCAACTTAACCAATCAACTGGTTTATTTAGGGAAGTTGTAAGTGGGCACTCTTTATAAATAAATATTCTAGTATGTATAACAATTAATAAAATATACATATTACCGTAATAAATTTTCTATTAAACTTTTGCGCTGCGGAAATTGAAAATGGCAATCTTCATAATTTATTTCTGCCACTAGATACCGTTGATATTGATGATGATGATCGAGGTATTGAGGATTTCTCCAGATCCAATATATCCAAAGAACTGAATAGTACAAGTTTAAAGCCTTAAGTTTCCTCGATCGATCCTCGATCACATGTGTTCATTAATAAGACATCATTGTTTATAATATTATACACGGTAAAAAAAACTGATTAATTTTAAAACTTTTTCGGCTGCATATACTCGTAGGTCGTAAACACTTTTAGTTTAAATTTGAAACTTTTGATAGTTTAGAAAACTAAACGCCTTAAGTTTAAAATTCCGTAAAAAATGTTTCTGGTTAAAAAGTCCTATTTTAAGACTTCAAAGTTTGACTTTAAAAAAAAAAATTAGATTTAAATAAAACGACGATTTCTGTAAAATAATACCTTTCAGTTTGATTGCAACATTTATACGTTTAAAAATCAATACTCGATGTTTAGAATAAAAACCTAGCAGTTTGAAATATAATTTTAAAAGTTTTTAGAAAAACGAAAGAAAACCGAATAATTTTAAAATTACCCAAACGGAACTATTAATTAGTAATTTTTAGTTTATGTATAAAACCCATACATTTTAGTTTTATTCATTTCAAACTTAAAAGGTTCACTTTACGGCCGCTGACAGTTTTCAAAATAGAAGCTATAGTTTTATTATAGTATATAAAAGTTTAAAATTTAAAGAATACCTTTAGTTTATTTATAAACTTTTCAGTTTTAATTTTATTTTTCCAGTGGTCGAATTAAATGAAGTTTTACTAAAATTATTAAATATTGTCATTAAAATTCTTTATTAATAATTAGTTAAAATAATACAAATTTTACAAAGTAAATTCTTTAGAAATTAATACAAATTTTCGAAAATAAATAATTATTTCGGTTTACAACAATTTTATGAAATGTTTGTTTATTTGTGATTGTTTCGAAACCAATCTTAATTTTGTTAGTTGTTTCTGCTATTTCATAACTACAGAACAGTTCATTAAAATTATCTGTTTTACAAATTATACAAACGAAATATATCTTATTGTCTAAAGAAATTATGTCAGTAATTTTATAAAAATCTGGACCTTTATTTTCATAATTTAAAAGTGCAATAAAAAGACAAAAAACCTCCATAGGAAAACCAATTTATTTCAATAATTGTCGCCTCGTTAGTGAGATTGAATTTTTCTTTAAGTAAATCTTTATTCTTACAACGAGTTTAATTTTCTTTTACCAAATGAAAATTGATCAGACATGTTGAGGTTCTTCCATGTATAATACATTTTTTGCTGATGTCTAAAAGACAAAGTTTTTGCAATATTTTTATAGTTATTCAGATAGTGAGCACTTTTCGAAAAATTACGATGGTAGCCTTCATATCTCATCGCCCACAAATGAACCAACGGACCCATTTTTGCAATTATAGATGGGTAGTGGGTCATAAAATGATGTTTGGGTAACAAGTTTAAATTCAATGATTTCAGAATATTGAGATGAGAACTAATATCATTTGGTAAGTCTTGAATATCTTGGAAGATGACGCTTCTAAATATACAGTAATTTTTCTTTCTAAATTTTGTAAGTTTTCGATTGTAGTTTGTTTTTGAGAAATATGAACCACTTCCTTCAAATCAGAAAAAAACGTTTTCAAATATGGTAAATAAATGTTTGTAAATTACTTTAACATTATTATCTGCCATGCCAATTGATGATAAAAAGTGTTTGATATTGCTGAATTTAGTTTTGAACCATCTTTAGTTTTTGTCTGATTTATGAAAATTTCAGGAGTATTACGGTTAGTGCTACTATCTTCTAAATTAATAAATTCACTTTCAGGTTCATTACATTGGGTTGTATTTAAAGTAATACTATCTGGTAAAAATGTTTCAGTGTTAACTATTTTAGTTTTATTATTTTCATCTTGATTCGCACTTAATTGATGTTCGGATGAATTATCACTTTGATTTGAATTTGGGTATTTCAAAGTATGATTAAATAAATATCTATAGGTTGTAAATTGTGCATTACAGTTTTTTGAAACTACGCACTTTAAAGTTAGATTGTTTGTTAAATATAAGCTATGTACGTATTTCAAATGGTATTTTGTAAATTTAAATGTAGGTATTAAATTTTTTATCACATATGTAACAAAAAAAAAAAGATTCCATTTTTAGAAAACTTAAATTAGGTATATTAAAATTAAAAATAATGTGAAGAAATTGAATTATTCTGCACACTTATGCCGACTTACGAGTAAGAATCCATTACTTCCAACTCGTGCCCAAGGGGCACACAGGTGACAAAAATTGTGTACACGAAAAAAAATCACTGTTATGATTTTAATTGATTATTGAAGAATATTGCTGATTTTTTGATTTTTTATTTACGATTATGATTATTTTGATTATTAATATGATTATATGTGATTGTTTATTAATCATTTTGGATTATCGAGAGTAGTTAAAAAATTGGAATGATTGTACTGATTTTTTTAAATTAAGAACTGTATATTTTTCTTAAAAATTGATTATTTATAATCTTACAGGAGATTATTAAGTTATAATCTGATAGGGTAACCTATTTTTAGTTTATAATATTAAACGTCAAAATTTATCATTTTTAATAGAAACCGGTGTCAAACTAATACCAAATATTTATGTATGACAGTTTAATTATCATTCTTATCATTTATATACATACATATATTCTATTATTGTTCTTATTTTTTTGAGCCAATAATTTAATTTAAATAACTTTTTTATATGGTTTATAAATTGAACTTAGCTAAACCGTTATAAATTTTTTTTTAAATAATCTTATATCATTAAAGTAAATCTTTGCCTTAAATATATTCCCGATAGGATGTCATTATTGATAAACAATTCAAAATTGATATTTGGTATTATCATTATAAAATGACCTGGACATTTTCAATATAATTTAAAATTTTACAATCCAGATTTGTTTGTAAATTTCAATTTTAACAACGCTATGTTTGCCGAAATATACATATACGTTAATGCAATACATATACTAATAATTCCGATTTAAATATGGACTAAGATTAAAATTCTAAACGATATTTGTACTTCACTGTTTAGATTCAATATTTATTACACTACCCCAAACCGTGCTCTCCTTCTTTTATCCTATAACCTTGATCTCGCATACGTAAATTCAAATGTTAATTATTCATGTAGGTTGTGACTAGAACAATACAAGTATAGCACGTATCACAACAATAATCGATATGTGTTAGCATCTTGAAGCTCCCATTACCCTTTTCCTATTAGAGACGGTGACTGTATGAAAGCTACATAATCATGGAGATTTTCAAATGCTGCCGGCCATCCAAAATTCTATAAAAAATTTAAACTTTTCATTATTCTAGCTATCTTTTAGGAACAAATTCCATATTATGTACTATAGCAATCTTTAATATGAAAAATCCAACAAAAGCGCTAGTTCGCTTAAATGATTGAATTTTAATTTTTTCGGCCTAAATAAGCAATTAGTACAGGAAAATTAAATTCTATTTTTAAAAGCAATTGCAATTTTTTTTAATAAAAAATAGTATTGATGGTATACGGTCAACTTGTAGATTGTTATAGCTAACTGAAAAAATTGGAAAATTAATACGTCAAACTGAAAGTCGGTTTTCTTTTCATTTTTCAGTGAGTTTAGCGCTTTACTACCCAAAAAATCAACTTATTATAGGATAAAATATTAGCAAATTCTTTTATTTAAAATACTTAGATGAAATGCCACTCGAATATATTTCATAAAAACCTAAAATATACATACAAAAATAATAATAACAAACCAATTTATTAATAGAAAAGAATTTATTAATATTAAATAATAATATTGATTATTGACGTTATCATTTTTTCGAAATTTTGCCTCTTTGATTCCTTAATTGCAAGTTTCGTGTTTTGAATCGCATACTTATCTTATTTTCTTTATTAGAAAATAACCAACACAATGTTGATTTTTTTATTGTTATCGTTTTTTCCTTCCCGTATTCCATCACTTTTACTCTACAGAACTGCGATGAACTGTTGTCTGGGTAATTTTCTGATGAAGCTAAATCTGAGAAAGTTAAAATAAATTAGTACCCGACATGAAATACTTGACAATATCTATGTACCTGTGTCTTCGTAAGTTTTAATGCTTAATGATGTCAGCTCTGGAATACGGGTTAAATCTTCTTGGACTTCTTCTTCTATTACCTGGGGATTCAAGGTTGCACTATCTTCTGTGTCATCATCTTCTTCTGTCCCACTGTCATTATTTGGGCTTTTAATCTCATTTAATATATTCCGATTTAATTGGAAAGGTAGCACAAAATTATTTCTATTATGGCTCATTTTCAAGTCTCATATACCGATATGTACTGCAGTGTCAATTGCGTCACTTTTAGCGTTTGCAATCGCTTCTGTAATTTCTGAATTTAAATTGGTGCACGTCCTTGTCAAAATTATTTTTGCCTTTCAACATTATCATTACTGTTTTGTAGCCTGTCCCATCTGGATTTTGGTTTTGATTCTGCTGCTTTTCAATAAGCTTCCGGCAGCAATAATCCAAGCCTTTCTCGATTATTAACTTTTTTATGTTTTGTAGATATTTTTTATAACCTAAATGAATTTTAAAATCCAATTTAGGGTCTTCACAAAATTTAGTTTTAAAGTCGTCGCATTCCCGTAATTTACAATGTACATTTTTTGTACGTTTAATAACATGGTTGCCATAAATTTCCAACTCGCCGATGTCGTTGTCGTATAATGATTGTAATACCAAGAAACTAGAATAGCCAGTTTCTTCTAATAAAATTTTCAAATAATCAGGTAGCATGTATTTTACTGGGCTTTCCTCGACGTCTATATTTAGCCCAGAACCTTCAACTTTAATCAATGCCGCTTGGCTGATATAAAAACAAAGAAACAAGCGGACTCAACTGCGTTTATTTGGTATAAAAATACAATATAATTTTTATTTTTGATAACCTTCTTTTCCAACTGTTGTATCGCAAATGAATTTTTACAACATAAATTTGTGACTCATAACCATTATTTTTATGTGACGCTACAATATCGTTTCTTAATTTTTACTCTACAACAATACAACAAGCTCCGCCATCTCTTAACAACTAGATCGCAAAATATAAAGGTACATTATACTATTATACAACATTATCTATTGTGAATTACATACTACTTAAGGTAAGACTATAAACATGAATTAAATGTCAAATAATGTGTGTATACAAAGTATGTAAACAAATTTCTAATATAAGATTAAATAAGTTTAAATTGTAACCTATGTAATTGAATTAAAGTTTGATGTTTAGATGTCATGTATTTATGTGTTCTGTGTTTTAAATTAATATTTTGCTTTCTTCAGATGCATCAAGGTTCTGCTGCTCCAACATTCTCCCCGACTTTGAATCGTCCGATTCAACAGGAATTCTACACAGTGAATGAATGGCTCTACGAAATGTACCGGCTTGTGTTTTAACCATTGCAACTCGAACCAATCCGTCGGAACCGCGGATTACTTCAATTATTCGGCCCAGCAGCCACTTCCCAGGCGGTAAATTTCGATCCATTACTAAAACGATGTCATCGATTTTGATATTCGGCTTTGCTGATTTCCATTTTGTACGGGATTGCATAGATGTCAGGTACTCGAGATGCCATCTTCTCCAAAAATGCTGTCTCATTTGTTGAAGTACTTCATATCTGCTTAGTTTTGTGATTTTCTCTTCCAGGATATTGATTTCCGGAACTAATGTTAATTGATGCCCAATAATGAAGTGTGCCGGTGTCAAAAAATTTACATCATCACTCGATTGACTGCAAAGTGGACGGGAATTTAAGATGCCTTCAACCTCAACCAGTAATGTTTGGAACTCTTCCACCGTCAAAATAGTTTCTCCAATAACACGCCGCAAGTGAAACTTCATGGATTTGACCGCCGCTTCCCACAATCCGCCAAAATGTGGTGCATTGGGAGGATTGTAGTGCCAATTAATGCTATCGTTTAATAAAGTGTTGTAAATGTCTTCTTTATTCTTCTCCAGGAAACTAAATACCTCTCGCAAGCGGTTACCTGCTCCAATGTAATTTGAGCCGCAGTCACTGTAAATATCAGTGCAATGCCCACACCTCGCAACGAATCTCTTCAGTGCTGACAGGAAGCTATTTGTAGTTAAGTCCATTGTTAACTCTATATGCAATGCTCGAGTTGTCATGCATACAATTAGACACACATAAACCTTCATAGGTTTTTGACCTCGACCTCGTTTGTAATATACATAGAAGGGTCCCGCAAAATCAGTGCCAACTTTCAGAAATGCCCTTATGTGCTCGACTCTATATTGTGGTAAGTTCCCCATTTCTTGTGTCAGCTGAATTGGTTTGTTTTTGAAACAAGTCACACACTTGCTTGTAATTTTCCGGATGGCTTGCTTACCATTGATGATCCAGTATCTCTGGCGTATTATACCCAACAGTAACTGTGGGCCTGCATGAAGATAACGGTGGTGATAGTCTTCTATGATTCGATTCGTTAAACTGGATGATGCGGGTAGAATAATAGGATGCTTTATGGAATAGCTTACCAACGAGTTGTCTATTCTACCTCCGATACGCAAGATACCCTTATCATCCAAAAACGGTTTTAAACCTGCCAACGATATTTTGAGTGGCTTTGCTTGCTCAACAGTGGCGATTTCGACACTCATATGCTCCTTCTGAATATACTTGCAGCACATAATGGTAGCCTCTTCCATTTCAACCAATGTTATTGGGCCTTTGAGTTGTACGCCATTAACCTTTTTGGTAGACAGTAACAAATTTTGCACAAACCGGTTCACCATTGCCACCACTTTGATTGCTTTCTTAAACGAGGAATGTCGTTCAAACAATTGGTTTGGAAATTGAAAAGTTCTGCATTGTGCTACCATAATTTGGGTTGAGTGCTTTCGTTCCTCTAGACTGTATCCATAACATCGTTGTTGACACGGCCACTGCTGCACATCAAAACATAACCACTCTGGGGCCGCCCACCACAACTTGTTATTCATCACTTCTTGTGGAAAAATGCCTCTAGACGCGATGTCTGCCGGATTGTCCTTCGTTGGGACATGTCGCCAATTTACCCTTGGTACTATATCCAGGATTTGGGAAGTACGATTCCCTACAAATGTCTTCCATCGACTTGGTTCGTCGGATAACCAATCCAGCACTATCATTGAATCGGTCCAGCAAGTAACATTCGTAGAATGATTTTCAAGTATCTGATTGACAGAAGTTATAAGGTTTGCCAATAAAAGTGCTGCACATAACTCCAACCGTGCCACCGAAATTGTTTTGATGGGGGCCACCTTTGATTTTGCTGCGACGATGTGACAACTGTATCTTCCGACCTCATTCGGTAGGCGTATGTAAACCACTGCCGCGTATGCCCGTTCACTGGCGTCACAAAACCCATGCAACTCTGCATCCTTTTTTGGTGTGTGTAGCCATCTTGGTATCTTCACCTTCTGCAAGTGCTGTAGATTTTCACGAATTACAAGCCATTGTTGCTTTATCGCTGGTGGAAGTTCGTCGTCCCAATCTAAAGACAATAACCATAAAGACTGAAATAATATTTTAATTTTTACAATAACCGGGGCCAACCATCCAAGCGGATCAAAAATTTGACTACATTCCGACAGCAATCTACGTTTTGTGTATACCGGAAT
Source organism: Tipula vernalis (assembly GCA_958295665.1). Classification (NCBI taxonomy): domain Eukaryota; kingdom Metazoa; phylum Arthropoda; class Insecta; order Diptera; family Tipulidae; genus Tipula; species Tipula vernalis. Next base: position 76,055,097 of record OY282559.1, on the reverse strand, counting down.
GCCTAGCTCAACACAATACGTGAAGTTATCTTCCTTCGGATCCCATTGTAGACCCAAAACCTTCACCATAGTTGTTCCACTTGCAATATCCTTTATTGGCACAATTCTATCTTCTACTGGTGTCGTGTTCAAAAATTCAACGGAATTGGAAATCCATTTTCTTAATTTCATTCCCGCGCCTTGTAGAATGTTGATGATATCCTCTTTCAATTGTAACGCCTCTTTAATAGTATTGGCGCCCGACATTATGTCATCCACATATGTAGCCTTCTTCAGAACACTAGCAGCTCCAGGATATTCACTTTGGTTTTGATCAGCGATTTCATTTAATACTCTCGTAGCTAGATACGGAGCTGCTGATGTTCCATAAGTCAATGTTGTTAGCTGGTAATGTTTAATCGAAGCTGTACTATCTGACCTCCACACTATACTTTGATATCGTCTGTCGTCGTTTCGAACCAATATCTGGCGATACATTTTCTCGACGTCTGCGCTGATCGCAATCTTGTGCATTCGAAATCTCATCAAAATAGAGTATAGAGTTGGCTGCACTGTTGGTCCTACCATCAGTAAATCATTCAATGATTTTCAAGATGACGTTTTTGCGGAAGCATCAAAAACTACCCTGATTTTCGCCGCTGCGCCTGCTGACTTAATAATTCCATGATGTGGTAAGTAATTAACATGTGGATTCTCTGACTCGTCTATTTCCACCATATGTCCAAGTTGACGATATTCGTCCATAAAATGAATGTAAGCCTCCTTGAATGTCTCGTTTTTTACAAACTTGCGCTCCATCGATCTAAGCCGACTAATCGACAGATCCATTGATCTTCCCAGTTCTCCGAATTCTTTCTTCATGGGTAGCTGCACTATATACCTTCCATCTGCTTCTCGGCTTGTCGTTTCTTTGAACAAACGCTCACATTTGTCTTCTTCGTTTGTGAAAATCTTGGACGTTGGGATATTCTCTATTTCCCAAAATAATTTTAAGGCAGTACCTAATTCTTCAGCATCTGTATTGGGTTGACTCGTGAAGCAATGTGTTAAGGGCGATTCAGGCGATTGCATTTCTCCACCTAACACCCATCCAAATATGGTTTCAATGGCTATGACGTTGTCTCGATACCTGATTCTTCCATCTAGCATCACATTGAATACCTGTTGCACACCTAAAATGATATCAATATCCTGCGTTATGTTAAATTTGGGATCAGCTAAATTTAGGTTCAGATCATCTATGTTCGCAGAGAACGACTGGCTGGGCAGTTTTGAGCATAACTTGGACATTACTAGAGCTTCTGTTTGTATGTAGTTGTGGGGTGATTCTCTTGCTCGTAATGTAATCTCAACCTTCCCTCTAGTGACCTGAGATCCTGATCCACCTATACCATATACCATCGTTCTATTATGGCGTCGTGGGAGTTTAAGTCGATTACAACATCTTTCAGAGATAAATGTAGACACTGACCCTGAATCCAACAGAATTCTACAATCATGTTCTTTCTCGTAATTATCTAAAACCTTCACTAGTGCCGTGGGAAGAATACAATTGTTTTGTATGCCAGCGTGCAGAGTTTGTTGAGCCTGAGTACCCATCGTTGAAACCGGTTGCTTGTTGGGATAGTTAGTATTTTCAATAACATGCCGTGCAACCGTTTGTTCTTTGGTATCGTCTAAGTGCAGGAGCGTATGATGTTTTCTCCCACAAGTGCTGCATCTTGACTTTGATAAGCACCTGAAGACTGGATGGTTAATTCTCAGACAATTAAAACAACGGTTATCTGATTTTATAATCTGTCTTCGTTCCAAGATTGACAGCTTCTTGAACGTGCTACATTCTGATATTGCATGTTTGATTTTGCATAGAGGACACGGATTAACTTCTGTTGTCACATAGGCCGCCGCTGATTTCTGAAATGAAGGTTTCTTACTTGAACCTGAACGTGGTTTTAACGTCTCTAACGCATCAGATCGGTTCAGTAAGAACTTGAAGAGATCATCTAGGGTTAGTAAATCCTTGTCACTTGATGTTTGGGCCCATAATGCTCTTGTCTCTGAATCCAATTTTTCCTCCAGAATATGAAGTAGCCAGACGTCCCTGGATTCAGCTTCCTTTCCCAATGCCTTCAATCCTCTAATAACCTCATCCGAAGTGTCCAATAGCTTTCGAATATTCGTCGCATTTGCCTGGTTGATAGATGGTTGGCTCATAAATGTGTGAATGAAAGCTCTAATGGTATGTTTCTTCCTGTCATATCTCTCACATAACTTCCTAAAGGCTTCGAAATAGTTGGTTTCTGTGACCGAAATATGTTTCAGCAAATTGAATGCGTCCCCTTTCAAGAAACCTTTCAGGTACTGGAACTTTTGGGCTGGTGATAAACTTGCATTTTCATGAATTGTCTTGACAAACAAGTCATAAAACGACTGCCATTCCGTGTACTGACCTGTGAACGGTTCTATATTGATTTTAGGGAGTCTTACCTCTACCGCTGCTGTTGATGTATTCATGCTTTGATTAACCGTACTATCACCCGATTGTTGATGATCCGCGTTGTATTCTCGAATGTGCCTATTTAACCTCGCTTCGACGACGTAGAATTGTTCAGCGAAATCAATTATAGCACCTTCATGATTGGGGTCTAACTCATACATCTTGTTCTCAGTGTCCTCAAATTGTTTGAGAAGTACCTTAGCACGTGCTAGCTTAGACTGAAACCCATCTATATCTTCCGTATCGACGACAGCTTGAACAAAATTATGAAGCTTTGTCATTTGTCCCTTTATAGACCCTCGCATGGCTTTTAATGTCTTTATTTTTGCTTCTAACTCCATGTTCTAGCCTTTTTTTTGCACTTAATTTCACTGCACTTATCACTTAATTTTCGACAAACAACGTGGTCTTTTATGAGAGTAATAAAACCAATTCAAAATTATTTTATAGTGAAAGTTTACTTATCTGCTTTGTTGAGATTCTTTCTTTCGATGATTTTCGACCAAACTGCTGCTTTCCTTTTAGACGCGCTTTGATGACTTCCTTGACTTTAATCAAACGTGCCTTATTTCCGCAACAGTATTTCCTCGTTTGATTTCCGCAACTGTATTTCCACCACGTTCTATTTCCGCAACTGTATTTCCACCACGTTTTATTTCCGCAACTACCGAATTTCTAGAATTTCTCGAAGGAATATCCGGCTCGAAGGACCATGTATTTTACTGGGCTTTCCTCGACGTCTATATTTAGCCCAGAACCTTCAACTTTAATCAATGCCGCTTGGCTGATATAAAAACAAAGAAACAAGCGGACTCAACTGCGTTTATTTGGTATAAAAATACAATATAATTTTTATTTTTGATAACCTTCTTTTCCAACTGTTGTATCGCAAATGAATTTTTACAACATAAATTTGTGACTCATAACCATTATTTTTATGTGACGCTACAATATCGTTTCTTAATTTTTACTCTACAACAATACAACAAGCTCCGCCATCTCTTAACAACTAGATCGCAAAATATAAAGAAAAATATATTTCGATTGAACCACAAATTAAATTTCAAAATTTTTTTTTATTCTACATATCTTTCGGCTATTTTTGTACCTTTCAAACAAATTCATTAATTCAAACACAAAATCTAAAATTGTATCCAAAGGCTCTTAACTAAGTACAATAAATTCGGGAGGTGATTAAGGACACTAATCTGAACAAAAAATTATATGACATCACAATCATATCCTATCTGTAACGGTTAAAAGAGACAATCAAGTTTCTACTTAACGACTGTTTGTTATTCACAAAGTACTCAAATAATCGAATACACTTCACACTGAAACAAAATAATGCGTTAATACCTTATTTGTAAAGGTAAAGGCGAACTATAAAGGTTTTTTACTAGAACAGATTTTCACCTGGTTATGATTTTCGACGGACTGCTGTTTGGTAAGAAACCTCTTTTATAATTTACGATTCCTAAATATCGCTGTACAGATTTTCTATCCTTGTTCTCAAACTCAATAATCGCGTAGAAATATTATATTACTGAAAAACCACGGTTTAGAAGATTGTTTGGGGATTCGCCTGTTTCTTATTTCCGGCTGTACCTTAGATCCGAACGTAGAAATTTTGAATATTTCTAACAGTAGTTTATCCATAAATAGCATCTCCAAGTCAAATTCAGGCCAATTAGGAAGGAATTTTGCTATTTCTTAACCGATAATGATAAAATTTGATTTGTACGATGGAAAAGGGATTATAGAATGATATTGCTACGTTTTTGCCTTGTCAATTAAGGTTCATATCACTGGATTGTGAGTAAATCAATTTAATTTATCATCAATGAATTTATTTATTTCACACAAAAATTATTACAGCACAGTTTTTATAAAAATTCACAAAATCACTTTATATAAATTATTCTCAAATTTTACTGTACACTTATAATTTTTATTTCCACTAAATCACTTTTTAAATCACTTTTTAATTCCTTTTTAATCTTCACACTGTCGCTTTCCAAATACTACTAATAATCTTACAAGTTTACACTTTCGCATTCGAAATTCGAATAACCCAATTTGATCTTGTTCGCCTTTTTATATACACAAACCAAACTTCTAGAAAGCTCATGACTTTTCTAGTTAGCACAGTGTAGACAGATTTAGAACTGTTTTATCATGGAAAATACCATTTTAGTCAGTAAAACATTGAACTATTAGTTTAACTTACTCTATCACACTCCATCACTCAAGGACCCAAATCATCACCTCTGTCAGGGCCAGCCTCTCCAAATTCACCACCTTTGGTTTACCTCCTTGTCCCTTTCTTGTCCTGTAGGGTGCCGTTCATGTAGGCTGCACTTTCGACAACGAATCCTTCTTCGCACTCCTCTTCGCACAACCCGACACTTCTTACTCAAAACCAGTTTAACCTGATGCTCATTGATTTCCTCAACAATTGTTTCAGATTTCGATGGCTGCTCCTCGCAATCACTGATTGTTACACGCATTATTGTCGCATCCGTACCGTTAAATTTAAGTTTCAGCTCGATGTTATCGCTACTCAATATTCTTCGTCCAAAATTCAACACAAAGCCATTCATCCTCATGAAGTCCGTTCCCAAAATGACCTCGTACACAATGTCTGCGACCAGAACTGCGTGTGGGAAAAGAGTTTCACCGATCCTTATGTTTACGATCTTTTCCCCTTTAATCATTGCACTCTATCCATTTGCCATTCTTAATTTTAACCTATCAGCCAGCTGCACAGCTTCTGCGATCAAGTATTTCCGGACAATTGTGTGGGTTGCTCCGGAATCCAGCGTAATGATACACTTCCTCCCACCAACATTGCCCTTGATTGTTACGCTGCTTCCGCCTCGTGCTACACTCGTAACAGGGATGAATGTTATGGGGCAACCAGAGGGAGAATCCAGCTTCGATTCCTTCAAACTGACTTCTAACCTTTCCATTTTACCGACTGTTGCTATCCGTTCATCCGATAACTGCTCTCCTCTTAGTGCTCTTTCCACAGAAGTTGGTGATCTGTGCCGTTTTCCTCTTGCTTCCAAACAATCTCGCGGGATGTGGCCAATCCTGTTACATACCCAACATCTTGGCTCGCTGCCTCTAGACCTTCTCGACCGTTCGGCGTTTGCCAGCATAAAAGGTGGCGATCTTTTCTCTCCCTGTATAACACTCCGACAGTCCATTGAGATATGACCCAACTTCGATGTACCCTTTAGCGTCTAAATTCATTTGGCGCCTGAATAATGACGGTCTGGTGAAGTTCTGCACAGCCTCGATCGTTAACGGAAACGCAACGGTTTCCGCGAAGGTTGCTTTAGGTGACAACATCACCGCCTCGCGGGTCTCTGGATCTCGAAAGCCGTCAATGAATGCGTCAATTTTTAGTCTTTCCATATAATCGGCCGACGTGCTGGTGTGTGTTAGATGTACTAATCGCTCAATTGCCGATGAAAATTCCTGCAGGGATTCTCCTCCCTTTTGGTAGCGACTTTTAAGTTCCATGTGATAGATTTCCCGCTTATGATCATTGCCGTACTTCCTATCCAGCGCCTCCATAATTTCGATATAACTGTTGCGCTCTTTTTCCGGGATGGTTTGTAAAGTCTCTGCTGCTTCTCCTTTGAGGGCCATTATTAATGCCGCTACACGATGTTCGTCGTTCCAATGATTTGGATTGGCTGCCGTCTCAAATTGAAATTTGAAAATGACGAAAGATGTTGTTCCATTGAATATTGGTAGCTTTAACTTGATTGATTGGATGGTTTGTACCACTTGTGTCGTTGTTTCACTTACCTTCACATCTGTTAATTATTTCTCGAGACGTTTAACCTCTGCTTGTAATTTTCCTTCAACCTGTTGAACCTCCGTTTTGCCAAGTTGAAATTTCGTTTCTAATTTTTGTTCAACTTGTTGAATCTCCGTCTTAAAATTCGTTTGTAGTTTCTCTATTCCGCCTTGTACATTTGTAGACAATTCCAGAATTTTCTCGCTCATTCTCTGTTGGCCTTCGGCAATTTTCCCCATCTGACGCTCTGTAATTTGGATTGGTTGTTCTATTTATAGGTTTGACTTCTCAATTTTCTCCGTTTGTTGTTTCATTTCGTGTTTAATTTCTTGGTTAGACTGACTTTGTTGTTCCATCTGTCGTTTATTTTGTTGTCTCATTACATTCATTTGTCCCACCATCTAGTTCATAGCAGCGATTAACTGCGACATATCGAAACTCCCATTATTATCTCCTTCTTTCTGCTCTATGGTTGCCGCACCCGTTACTTTCTCTCCAAAATCATGATGCTCTACATCCAACCCTTCGATCTCCATGGCCTCACGTAGTCGTGCTTCTAAAGCTGCTTTACTACCATCAGTAGTCAAACCCCGTTTCTCAAGTTCCCTCTTTAATTCTGGAACTTTTAATTCGTTGAGAATCATTTTCTTTATCTTATTATTCACAATCCCACCGCTGTCACCAATTGTTACGTTTTTGCCTTGTCAGTTAAGGTTCGTATCACTGGATTGTGAATAATACAAAATCAATTTAATTTATCACCAATGAATTTATTTAGTTAACACAATAATTATTACAACACAGTTTATTAATAAAAATTCACAAAATCACTTTATATAAATTATTCTCAATTTTTTACTGTACACTTATAATTTTTATTTTCTTCAAAAACACTTTTTAAATTCTCTTTTAATCTTTACTCTATCGCGTTCCAAATTCTACTAATAATCTTTCAAGTTACACTATCGCGTTCCAAATTCGAATAATCCAATTCGATCTCATACGCCTTTTTATATACACAAACCAAACGTCTAGAAAGCTCATGACTTTTCCAGTTAGAATAGTGTAGACATATTTAGAACTGTTTTATCATGGAAAAATCCATTTTAGTACAGTAAAACATTGAGCTATTAGTTTAACTTATTCTATCACACCCTAGGTGTCACCGTCACAATATTTATTTTTCTTTATTTTAAGGACTGTATCGAAAAGAAAGTAGCCGCAAAAAAAGCAATTTTAAACACAAACAAAAATTTTAACTGTTACAAAATGGTGTATTATCTTAAAGTAGACCTCTAATTAGAAGATTTCATGTTTAAAACATTTGAGAAATTATTTTCTAAATACACCGCGAATTTTTCCTTTGATGTATTTCATTAGGTTCTGCACAGTAGTTTTATTAATTTTCTGGTTGTTTTGGACAATTTTTTCAGAGTTCTGTTGAATTTTCGACTACTTTACCATTATTTTTCAAGTAACGCTTCGTAATTGCCCAATATCTTTCAATTGGTCTCAGTTCTGATGAAATTGGCGGATTTTGCATTTTTCCACTTTAACATATTGTGATGGTGACACCTAGGGTGTGATAGAATAAGTTAAATTAATAGCTTAATGTTTTACTGTACTAAAATGGAATTTTCCATGATAAAACAGTTCTAAATGTTTCTACACTATTAGTACTGGAAAAGTCATGGGCTTTCTAGAAGTTTGGTTTGTGTGTATGAAAAGGCGAACGAAATCGAATTGGATTATTCGAATTTGGAACGTGATATTGTAAACTTGTAAGATTAGTAGTATTTGGTAAGCGATAGTGTGAAGATTAAAAAGGAATTAAAAAGTGATTTAAAAAGTGTGGAGAGAGGTGGAAATAATAGTGGAAATAAAAATTGTAAGTGTGCAGTCAAATTTGAGAATAATTTATATAAAGTTCCTACACTAGTACCTAATTTCCCACATAAATCTCTGATAGACATTGATTTGTTTTCACGAATTTCACTCAAAATGTTGGCTTCTAATTTAAGACTCCTGGGACCTTATTTTCTACCGCTTTTTCGTAAATCCTTTACCGTACCATGTTCCCCAAACTTATCAATTATTTTTCTCATTGCATCTTTACTTATATTTTCGCGCTTTGCTATGTTTCTAAACGAAACATTTTTGTTAGTGCACCACTTGTGGGAAATACATTTACACACATTTTCTTTAATTCGTGGCATAATTACAATTGAGTAACAAATTATTAAAATCAAACGCAATATTTATCTACAAAGAACTATTCTATCTAACGGCCCTTTTCCGTTACCATAGAATTACAGCAAGCCAAAGAAAACTAAATTTTTTTGTGGATGCTTTCTTTTCGATTCAGTCTTTATTACAACTGAGACTGCGCTCATCTAGCAATTTTTCTTTCAAATACAAATTTTTGTTTTTAATAAAATTCTCTTGTGTTGGAGTGTAACCCAATGGTTAGTTCCATAATTAATTAAACCTATTTACTAATTTTAATTTGGTAAGTTCACTATACATAGGTCAAGTGGCCTCGTTCTTTGGAGTCTTCTTTCAATGACAGGGTTATCTATCATATGCCGGATATAGGAGTTTCCATGATCCTGGAGCCTTATTTCGTCTTTTGCGGTATGCATTTTTATTTCATCTTTGATGTATTCCATCTGTAGGTCCCTGTGAAGGTCCTCATTTCTTGTGCAGTACAGAGCATTGACGATGCTAGGAAGAACCTTGTTTTGAAACGTCTGTATCATTTTGGCGTTTATTGGCTTAGTAGTATCCTCAGAGTTCTATACCGTAGATCCATATCGGCTTCAGAATTTGCCGATATAGCAGCAGCTTGTTGTGAATGAGCCAATACATTTTTCTGTACTTCATCTTAAGTTCTTCTTTTTTTTTTTTTGACATGCTCTCTCCACTTGACCTTGGCATCGAGGGTCATGCCAAGTTATTGAGCTGTATTTCCATATGGCACGTGTCGCGAGTTAATTTCTATAGGTAGGTGGTAAGCCTTTTGATATGTAAAGTTAATATATGTGAATTTTGTCTCATTAAGCTTGATTCACCAACGCTTTGTATAGTTGCAAACCGCATTATTCATCCTCTGGGGTTTGCTCATTGCATCAGCGACATTACTTCCAGTCGCCATAATTGCTGTGTCATCTGCAAATGTGGCTATGGTTCCTTCATTTTTGGTTGATATGTCTCTTGTGTATAGTAAATACAGGATTGGTCCTAAAAAAACTCATCCTCACATTACACTCGAAAATGTCTATTGGATAAATAAGATCTTAGTATGTCATAGAACTGCGTCGGCAGATCTCTATGCAGCTTGTATTCCAGACCACTGCGCCAAACTTTATCGAATGCTTGCGTGACGTTTAGGAATATGCTTGAGATCTGTTTCTTTCAATTATGTTTGTGATTCTATGCACCTGTTCAATTGTAGAATGCTTTTCTCTGAATCCAAATTGATGTGGAGGAATTAGTTGTCGGTCCTCAATTATTGGTTTAAGTCTCTTTAGTAATAATTTTTCAAAAAGTTTTGACATAATTGGCAGCAAAGAAATTTGTCTTTATGATTTTTTATCGTGAGGTGGTTTATCACGTTTTACTATCATCATTACTTCTGCTACTTTCCATTTATGCGGAACATATTTTAACTGAAGGGTTGCATTGATTAAGTGTAATAGCTTACGAAATCCTTTGTCAGGTAGATCCTTGATAATTTGGCAAGTAATCAAGTCATACCCTGCGGCTTTTTTAACATTGATTTTACTTTTCACTTCTTCTTTTAATTTTTTGAGAGTTACTGGCCGTATGTCAAACTCATCTAGCTTGTGAATTGACATTACATTTTCATTGGCAGTTTGTCTTGGTAGTGGTTGGAAGGTAGGGCTCGTTAAATACCCGAAAATTAAATACCTGGGTAACGGGTAGTTATTTTGCCAAATACTCGGGTACTCGGGTTACCTGAAAAAAAGTAGGCAAAACATGTTTTACCAGTTCTTATATGTAAAACAGGTAATATGTACATACATATATAATTCGAACAATTTGTCTTATGTAAGTATATGCACGTTCAATAAAGGCAGGTTAGTTGAAGAGTTATAATATTCACTTTTAATTTTTAGTTTTCAAAAATTTCAAAAATAAAAAGCCATTAAGTGTAGAAAGTGTAGAAATGGCTGAGTAACTTCGATTTTTTGTAACTATATATTTCCCGCTATTGAAAACAAGCCTTTGTTATACGGTTTATTATAGTAGTGTTTATCCAAGATTTTTATCCTTGCTCGATGTTTAAACTTTCCATTTTATCGTTAGGTTTTATGGTTCCTTATGATATAAGACAGCACTGTAGCTCATTAAATCCAGTTGTTTCTTCAGGTTCTACGTCGAACTTCTCTCTCAAATGCAACTCAATTTCAACTCAAACCCCACTCAATATCATACCATAATAGCATACGTACCGTCGTACCATCGTAACCTTAAAAAATCATTCCATCATATTATTATTCCACTATACCATCATGACACTATACCATTAAACATCCTACAGTCATACCATCGTACCATAGTGACGTCGCAGCATTCAACCATCACATCATGATGTACATCTACTCCATCACATCTGATGTACGTCTAATCCACCACACCTTTATACCATCATACCACCATATCATTATAACATCCTACCAATCATATAATCATACTAACTTACCATCATAACATCATCCCACCACACCATCATACCGTCATTCAATCCTATAATCATACCATCATATCATACCATCGTACCACATAGGACGTACCTTGACAGGATTTCAATACTTTGGCTTTTTTAGACCAAAGTAACAGTGGCTTTAGCTGTTATTAGTGTCGCCTTTCTTTTCTTAGTTCTTGTAGCACTAGCACAAGTGGTTCAAGGATAAGTGAAATTTCCATTAATAATTCTAGATATTTGTCAATAATTTTCTCGGGGCCTAATTCACCGGTTTAATGGCAGAATAAGCGCGTTCCACCGTCTACAATGTTGTACAATTACTTCGGTGTAAAAAGACCAAAGTATTTTTCATTACCACGTTTCTGCGGGCTTTGACAAAATATTTTTCTACGGCGATTCATAGAGCTCTGATATTATATAAATTGGAAATAAATAACGAAAAGTTTGCAGCGTTCTCATGCATCTTTTCGCGACACCCGAAGCAGTTACCCGGGTATTCGGATTGTTAAAAAATCTGAAAAATACCCGGGTACCCGGGTACCCGATACCCGATACTACGAGCCCTATTGGAAGGTTTTCTGGAGATACTCAGCAAACAGATCAGTTCTCTTTGTGACCTCCTGCCCAAGTGCTGCTGTGGTGATTGGGTGAACTCATACGCCAATGTACGTGGGTGATACATTGTGGCGGACCATGCATTAGTGAGCCGCTACAATTTCTTATAAACGTCATTTTAGAATCCCGTTTCCCTCGTGCATGCTGAATTTCATCGCAACGGGTTAAAACGGGAAAACGTTGAAAACTAAAAACTCATTTTGTCTTAAGTCGACGTAAGCTAAGCGGTTATGCTTTGTGGATTCAGATATATACTTCCCCAGTTTAAACTTAACGCATACAAATTCAGCAACTCCTTAGCAACATTTTTTAAATTTCTCAAGAATTATTACGGTATAAATTTGATTAAAGTCGCCCAAAATTAAAACGCTGTTGTAGAATTTGATTAGGCTGTCAAATAAGGTACTTTTGTTTAGGTCAAGGTGGAAAATAAATTACACCAAGAAGAATTTTGCTACCATCTACGCCTATAATTTCTACAAACAACGTATGAATTTTTGGGCTTAACTCGTTGCGAATGTAAAGGCTACACCAGTCCCCAATCTATATTAGAGCGATTTTTGCGAACTATGTGAAAATCGTCGTTCTCTTTATTTTGTGCTTATATCGATCGACGATATCGCGCCTAACGTCTGAGAGAAAGTTTATGTTTATTTTTCATAGGCCTAGCCTATTATTTACCAAACAAAAAGCAGGAAGATTCTGAGAATTAAAGCCAACTGTTAGCACCGCTCCGTTTGGAAATTGTCGTAAGACTTTTTCAGCGGGAACGCTCCACAGTGGGCAAAAAATGACTTTTTGCGGACAAAAATCTTCCTCTGCTTCAATTTTTAAGGGATCTGAACAATTTTTTTTTAAATCGCTCTGGAAATGGTAGGTTACAACACCTCACTGCTACTTTTCCGCTAATCTGTAACCTAACCTTAAAAAATACGAAGGATGACTCTATGAAAATTATTAATGAAAGAATTGTAAATAAAAAAAAGATTTTTGTTTTTTTATATATGGGTATCAAGCCAATGCAATCAAGCCAGACTCAAAAGCCAACCCACATCCATCTTATGCTTCAATATGGAGCACAAAAGACACTAAAATACATACCCATACGACCGATATACCATCCGCACTACAACACTCTCATGCACATCGCTTCATCGACACCCTCTCTTACATTTGCACTTACTTTCATTTCTATACCTACATCCACTCCCGTACTTGCACCATCCCTCGGGAGTTTAAATCTACACACGTTGAATACAAAAAGCAACACCAACTCCTACGCCCGTCTCAACAGCCCATCTAAATTTAAAGGCCAAACCTATAAACCCACTTACATATATCCTTACTTTACTTAAGAACACTTTTCGGTACTTTTTATTTTTTGTCAGCATTAAGATTCACTATTTTTAAATAGGTGCCATTCATCAATTTTATTCTTGACACCAGCTGTATATCCCAAACTTTCTTTCCAATAACACATCTGAATAATATTAATTTACGATAAACTGTTTCTACACATATTCTACTGCAATTGAGGCTAGCGAACATAACAGAGTAGAATTAAAAAAAAAAAAAAATTAAATAAGAGGAAAACAATATTGTACACACCGTCGAACGAAGATCTTAAGTATTAAAGCTCGTCATGTTAACGCCTTGTGTACACATTTGTATGTATATGATAAAGATGCTACAGAGTGATAATTGTACTTTAATATATAGGTTTTTAATTTCAAATTAAACCTTTTAAAGTTCCATTGAAACTGTTTGCAAAATAAAAACAATCTTTTCTATTTCAAAAATTTCATCACAATTAAAAGGAAATATTAATTTAAAGGCTGCGTATGTTATATTATGGACTCGACTCCGTATATAGGGAAAGGTGAAAGTCAAACCTAGATCAAACTCGACTCAGCTCTTAGTTTATTCAATATACACCTTAATCTGTTTTTACACGGTAAATACGTTCCCACCGAGTAAAAAAAAAAAACTCGTGTAAAAAGAACCGTGTAAAAACAGATTTACTCGAAAACTTAAGATTTTAGTTTTCTCTTAGAGTAAAATTTTTTTTAAGAAACCACTATTGATAAAGAAAATGGTTTTTTGAAGCAAAAGAGACTAGGTTGGTGTCGCGAATGTCAGGATTGAACAGAAAGTAATTGTAACAAATTTTTTTTGTTTCAGATTACGGGATACATTAAAGCCTATGGATCTGGGAGGTAGGTAATCAATCGCAAGGAAAATTTAGAAATAAGATCATTGCCGTGGCTGGGAAACTGACTTGAATCCTAGAGCGAATATGTGGCACGATGAAATCTAATTTCTAATAGATCGTAAAACTCTTTAACGTCGCAAGATTCGAAAATAATCATAAAGAATTGCACATCGATAGACATAAAGTATAAAAAAACAACAACAAACAAACCACGAATTAATTTCTAACTAACGTGCAACTTAGCGTTATATCACAGTTTAACCTTTTAGAAAAAATTTGCCAAGACGAAAAGAAGATTTTCAAAACGCAATTTTTAGAAATTTTAAATCAACTGTGTGCACAAGTTTTAATCCGCATTAACATTCAAATATAATTGTACTGTACCATCGTATACTAAAAACCAAAAATTATGCAAGAATTAATCAAATCATTGACAATTTCCTCAAAAAATAAATCGTTGAATGAAAATTAGCAGCCAAATTGACAACAAAAATATTGCTTAAATCATAAATTAATAATTTTATTCCAATACAATAATATGCAAAATCATAGCTATGTGATAGTACATGAGTTGTATGCTTACGACCATGTCGAGTTGACTCTTGATGTGTGTCTTCAAAAGTTGGTCAATGGTTTTCAATGTGTATACATAATGAATAATTTATTATAATGAACTTGCTTATCATTTTCATATTATTTTTTGTAAATATTAGAATTGGACCTTTATCTGAAGATGGCAACATATAAAAATATCGAACATATTTATGCATATGGCGAGTCTCTCACTTTTATACAAACTTTGTTCATTATAAACCAATCACAGTTGACATTTATCTTCTGAATTTCATATTTTCTATCACTTCTGTGTTAAGTAGGGGACAATTTACCGCCACTCATAATAATTAATCTTTGCTATTTTATTAAATTAAAATTTGCGTATAATTTTGCAAGTTGTTGTATAATCTATAAGTTTATGCATGAATCAAATTAACAGTGGCATAATCACAATTATATTCGGTGAAATGTTTCATCACTAAATTACAAAAAATCTGTAAATACTTTTGAAATGAAGTAGAACTAAAATCTAGGTTGTTTATTGAAAATTCTATTAGTCTATTTGGTTAGTTTTGATGAAGAACTTCTACGTCTATAGCTTCAGTATTTCAACCGTTTGGTATTATGAGATGTGCCACCTCGTTTCACTATTATTACTCGGAAATAGGAGAAGCTTGAGAGGCGATGCGTAAACAATTAGGCTGAGAAAAGAATAGAGATTCGGAAAATATATGAATAGTTCTAGTTGGCTGCGCCTGAGCTAGCTTCTAAAGTTTCAAAAATGACAAAACTCGTTATCCAGAGAGTGATCCAGAGAAAAAGAGGAAAATCTAAATTTTGAAATTTTGTTGTGTTTCTTCTAATTTTTGTTGATATCAACGGTTGAATAGCCGTTAACGGGACAAAAATCCGTTACACATTGCTCAAACAGCTCTATGTACTAGTAATCGCAAGTAAACAAATTAAATTGTTCTTATGCAGAATTTTTCTTTTTTGAAACGTTTTACCGTAACGTAACGTAAAACTATTTTGATACAATAACAAAAAGCTTCTCACTTATAAATACACATGGAATATACAAATCCGAATAGGCGAAGAAAATTATTTTTGTTATTGGTCATAAATGCTGATATCACAAAATTGATTAATTGATTGGAGTATATGACCAAACTTCTTTCCCCTCACAACATACCAACATTCTTAAACATTACAACAGTAACATCATCCAGAATGTAATTCAGACCATCCCGCTACAACCCAAAACATCAAATCCACTCAAAGCCCACTTCCGAAACTATACACCTTGATACCCACCACTATGCACCTCCCATGACCACTTCACAAAACAACTGAAATCCCATTGAAACTTAAACCGAAAAATCCCATATACCCATCAACATAGGCCAAATCCTAATTTACGGAACCACTTCAGGATCCAAGCCTGTAACAACCTCTAAAAATATTCAGCTAATCCGAAAAAATTTAAATTTACGTAAATAAAATGAGTGGTGACACGTTCAACAAACATTCAAATTTGGTCAAATATCGATTTTACACAACAGATAGTACAACAGGATAAAATCATCCTATTAATCACTCTAGTTGGTTTTTACACCGTACCAAAATATTTGGAAGCAGTGCACAATTTATCACTCACTTTACTTGTTTAGGTTCAAAAAATTGGTTTGAACCTATGCTAAAATATTTTATATTGCCTATTGTAAAAGTAGGCTAAGCATCTCTCGAGAAAAAAAATAAAAATGATAAAATTGAAAAACTGACAATTGTGTCAAATGTCGAGTTCCAGCCTATCCTCTATCGGAAATATTTTGAACTAGCAGACTTCTATTAAGTTTGAAAGCTGAGTCATTTACTATACATAAATTTGTTCGGAAGGGAAATTACAGTGCCCTAATAATTATTTATTTTAAAAAATTAGTCAAATTTTAAAGTGTTTACTTTAAATTTACTGCTTTTATAACCGAAATGATTCAATTAAATTCAGAAGAACCAATATCGGTTGTCATGTGTGTAGTGTTCCGCAGTGTAACACGTACGACAATGAAGTTGGAATATCCATGCATTTACTCCCTAAACGGGTCATCGAGTCTAAACAAGAACAATTGAAGTGGAAAATTGCTTTGAAAATGGGCAAGGATTTTTTAAAACAATTTTTAATTTTCAGTAAACATTTTAAAGATTCTCAGTTTATGGCGCCAATGCATAGACTTTCTAAAACTGAAAATTTTTTTTTCGAATACTGCATTTCCTTGTTTAAATCTACCAATTTTCAGCATTCAAAATCACAAAAGAACTAGAGCGACCATAAATAGCAATAAGAAATGGGAAGCTGTGGATAACAATTCACTTAAATGGTAAGATTTACAACAATTTGGCTTTTTTATCGTTAAATAAATATGACATATGTTGTTGTTCTTATTTTTAGTGTTGAACTTATAAGTGATTTCGATTGTGGTACATTAAATGAACAAAAAAGTACCATACAAACCTCCAGTGAAGAAGCTGATAAAAATCATCTTGATGAGGATAGTGATTGTGACTGCCATTGCCATAAAAAAAAAACCTGCAAACCTGAATATTATTCAATAACGATGACAATAAATTAAACTCTAGAGAAAATTGTAAAAGCCATAGAGTTCGTATATACAAACAATTGCCTGATGTGTATTAAGAACAGAATATTACTAACAATGTTTCGTATAAACGAACGAAACGAAAACGGCGAAAAAATATTTTATTGAAACCATTCAAACATTAAGTTCCATATTAAAAGATTTTATATTTTGGCAGATCCGAGAGCAAAATCAAAAAAACATTTTCCTAGATGTTTTTGGGACTTTCCTAGTACCACGACGGTCCTTGATTACACGGAAATAAAAACAGAAACATTTAAATGCTTGACCTGTAGAACCTGTTTATTCTCCCATTATAAAGGTTGTCATACAGTAAAAATATTGATTGGTGTGGCACCGTCCGGCCTAATTAATTTTGTGAGCACAGCGACTTCAGGTAGGGCTCCGGATTAAGCCATTTTTAACTCCACGGCTATATTAAAAAACCTTCAAAAGGGTGACGCAATAATGGTAGACAAGGGCTTCATGATTGCTGACCAGCTCTTAAACGCTGGAATTGAGATGATTAGACCTTCTTTCATGGTCCAAAATATAACAAAGAAGGAAGTGATAAGAAGCAGCAAAATTGCCAGAGCAAGGGTTCACGTTGAGCGCCGTATTCCCCGGATTAAATCTTTTAACATTTTAACTGATAAAATTCATATTTCTATTTTGCCGTATATTGATGATATAATCAGAATAATTGGCAGTTTATCAAATTTATCCTAATAAAGCCTAAGACCTATTCTAAGTTACGATAAGTTTTGCTTTTAAATTTAAATGTTTAAAGTACAAAGTTAAATTACTTAAGTAATAACAATGGTTAAGTTTAGTTCATAAATAGTATTTTGTTTTATTGAATAATATTATTTATGTTTTTTATGTATGCGTTTTGATTAAAAATATTCATTATTTATGTGGGAATTTCTTCCAGTAAGTTTTTAGTAATGCAAAGTGTTAAACGTCAAATTATCAGCAATCTCAGTGTATAATTTTTCCGCTAGGTGGAATCGATGGTGTTCCAATCGTCAATAAAAACGTTTATTTATGGATAAATTCTTTAAAAATATTCTAGAAAAGGGGGAAATATTCTGGACAAGGGAGATATATTCTGGAAAAGGAGGAAAATTCTTTAATATTGAACATTTCTTTTGGAAAATAGAGAATTTATTCGTTTCTAGTTAATAAAATCTCCATTATATACAATAAAGGACGCTATAGCCGAGTGAGTGATGAATTGTGCATCGTAGCCATATATTTGTGTAACAACAAATTTCTTTCTATGCAATATAAAAAATAAAACATAGTATATATGTACGAATATGTACATGTTTTCTCCAAACATTTTGATAGCTAAATTAATCCACGCCGCAAGCCAATTCATTAAACGTTGGCCTACGCATTTAGTTGTCCATTATTCGCTTCATTTGACGTTTGACGAAATCGGTCTACTAAAATTTGGTATCTATCAAATTGAAATATACATACTATTATATAGTACTACAAAAAGTTTGTATTACATTATTTCGCCGTTGCACCTCCCACGGTGTAAAATCGATATAAAACTTACCATTATACCAAAATACCAAAATAACATTTATAATGATGGTGCTATTTGACTGACCAACGATAAACCATACCAACGCAACATTTATAAGGTTTTAGTTTGACATTAAATGTTTCAAAATTTAAAAAAAAATTATATCAACAAAATTTCTAGATGGTAAGATAACGAAAACTTCAACCATCTTGTACACCAAACCGTGTGAGGCTTGAGTCATCTGCGTTTTCATTGGCCACTTTCAATTCTCTCGTATTTTATTCTAGGTTACGAAAAATCAAAAATATTCATTGTTTATTTCTCCATCAACCCTTTTTTAGCGAACCATAATCAATAGGCAATCAGTAACTATAATATATGTAAATGAAACACAAGTGAATAATTCAAGATTCCAGTATAAACTGATTATTTATTAGAACATGATCTGATTTTATAATACAGAGAGAGAGAGACAGAGTATTATAGAGATGACTATATAAGAAAAGCTTAATTCTATACATCGACATACATAACACTTCCCTTTTCCTAATTTAAAAGTTTATAACGAATTTTACTTTTAACTTTAATTCGAAATTAATATTTAAGTCGATCAGGCATCTTTCTGTCCCGCGTCGAGCGTCTTAATGGTGAATTCGCAGGTTGTTCTTGATTTGTACTTGGCGGTAACACACTGGTTTCAGTTAGTGGCATCTCAAGATGTTTGGTAACTTCCATCTCCTTAGAAGTTTTCAGCTGGTTTCTCAGTTCAATTGGTTTCCTAACAGGAGAAGTAATATCTGCAGAGAGTTGGTTGAAGAATACGTATCTGCTCTCCAGCCTTGACTACATATCAACGTGGACCCAAAACTTTGAGGATGTTACCGGGCTCCCAGTTATATGTTGCATTTAAACGAATATACACATGTTCGTTTTCTGCGAATGGCTTAGAAAGATTAAAATTAGTTGAATGGGGTATACCTTTTACTGGCGTTGCTCCAAAAGCCGACCTTAACTGCGTTAAGCGTGTCCTCGGGTCGAACTTTACCAGAAAACTTGATGGTGTTTCGGCATTTGTCGTACTTGGGGTGTTACAACAACTGAATGGCACGTTGGACATCGGTCGCTGCAACTCGTCTATTGATGATGTTTTCTCCTTCCTTAATAACTTTTGGAGACTCTTGTTTATTGTATGCACGGCTCGCCCAGTCAAACCGTTAGCTTGAGGTACGTATACTACACTTTCAATGGTGATATGCCATTACATTGACAAAATTTGATGAAATCGGATGAATTGAATGGTGGCCCGTTATCCGTTACCAGCTCGCACGATAATGTCAGCAGTTGTTGTCCCATTCATTATATTTACTTCGATCCACTTAGATGTCGAATCATTTATCAGCAACAAAGTTCTTCCCCCAAAATGGAAAAAATCGGCATGAATTCGGTACCACACTCGGTCACTCTTCGGCCACCGTGCATCTTTGAAGTCAGCTGGATTTAGATTTTGATATCTTTGGCAACCTTCGCAAGTTTTGACGGTATTTTCGAACGATTCTTCGATGTTTGGCCACCAGCAAACAGATCTCGCCAACATTTTCATCCTCATAAATCCCGGATGATCTTCGTGCAGCAACTGGAGTACATGCGTTTGCAACGACAATGGTATAACGATACATACGGTTTCCCCACACTAGGCATCCAATTTCGAGAGTAAGCTCATTCTTGCGGACGAAATATGGTTTCATATTCAAGTCAGTCATTGAACTAGGCCAACCTTTTTTAACATTTGATATCGTTTTCGCTAGCAATATATCTTGTTTTGTCTCGCGGGCCACATCCTCAGGACCAATTGGTATCACGTTAACTTCCGAAAATGCATTGACTGAACAGATGTGTAGATCACCACTTGATTCATCGTCTTGAGGTAAACGCGACAAGGCATCAGGCACCACCAGATCTTTACCCTTGCGATATTGTATTACATAATGCAATCCGGATAAAATGATGGCCAATCGCTGAAGTCTATTGGCAGCGGTGATTGGTATGCTTTTTTAACCTCAAATAGCGCTACCAACGGCTGATGATCAGTCACTAAAATGAAAGGACGACCGAATAAAAATTTATGAAACTTTTTTACACCGAATATTATCGCTAACGCCTCCTTGTCAAGCTGTGAATAGTTCTTTTCGGCTGGTGATAGGCTCGCAGACGCAAACATTAAAGAGCGGCCGTCTCCATCCATTTCTTGACTAAGAATTGCACCCACTCCAAATGAGCTCGCATCGCACGAGACGTACAGTCTTTCTTTGGATCATAGTGAATTAATAGAATGTTAGTGCTTAGCTCCTCCTTGCGTTTCACAAATGCATCGGTGCAACTCCTTGTCCAAACGAAAGCCACATCTTTTTGTGTCAACTTATACGGTGGTGCAAGCTCAGACGCCATCATCGGCATGAACTTCCAATAGAAATTTACTAGCCCTAAAAAGGCTTTCACCTGTGTGACATTTTTAGGTACCGGAGCATTGTTAATAGCAGTAATTTTGCACGGGCTAGGCATGATTTCTCGATCACCGATATTGTGACCCAAATATTCAACTATTTGTCTGAAAAATAAGCATTTTTTTTCATTACCATGGACGCTATACCTTGCGAGTTGTTGAAAAACGGCTTTCACGTTACGTAAACACTCCATTTCATCCACCCCAGCTACCAAAATGCCATCGAGATAGCAAATCGTTTTGGGTAATCCTCGAAGAATTTCACCCATTATTTTTTGGAAGATGGTAGGGGCACTTGAAATACCGTAAGTGAGCCTCCTATATCGGAATAATCCCATGTGAGTGGTGATTGTAAACAACTCTACCGAGTTCTACGCTATTTTAACTTGTTGGTAGCGCCAGCCAAGTCCAAAACTGTAAAACAGTTACTTCCTGCGAGACTCGTCGAGATTCGGTAACGGATAGTGATGAAAATCAACCCATTTGTTTACCGACACCTTGAAGTCAACGCAAATCCGAAGGCTCTTATCCTTCTTTGGAACGACAAGGATGGGGCTCGGCCATTCACTGTGTTGAACAGGAACCAGCACACCAATCTCAACCATTTCCCTCAACTTCAACTCCACCTTTGGTTTCAGCGCATTTGGCACAGAATGAGGTTTGCACAATATCGGCTTAGCACCTTCCTTTAACACAATGGTTGCCCTGAAATTATTCATGGATCCAGGCTGCTCGGAAAACACAGAAGGAAACTCCTTCTTTAAATCCGACACAAGTGACTTTGAACAGTCTTCACCGAGCCCTCCCACTCTCTCAACATTCGTAGAAAACTCGCGAAATTTCTCGCGCCACGATGGCATTAAGCTATCCAGCCATGGCCTACCCAAAAGAGGCACCCAATGTCCGGCACGAAACACAAACAGCTCCAATTGTTCCTCATGTAATCCATAATTAACGCGAACTAGCAGCTAGCACTTTTCCAACAATGTTCAACTTTTCACCGTTAGCAGCAGTATACTGCTTTGATACTCTAACCAACCGCAAATTTGGAAATTTCTCACAAAACACTGCCGAACCGATCACTATTATCGCCGCCAAATATAATGTATGCAAATGAAACACTAGTGAATAATTCATGATTCGAGTTAAACAGGTTATTTATTAGAACATGATCTGATTTTATAATACAGAGAGAGATGCAGAGTATTAAAGAGATAAGAAAAGCTTAATTCTATACATCGACATACATAACAGTAATGTTCTCTACTTTTTTGCTTCATTTAATTTTTAATTAAAATAATCACGAACGTCTTTTAGGCAACAAACATTTCTCCTCCGCATTTCCGTACACCACCGTATGCAAGAACTTCTAGTCGCTATATAAATCGAAAGAAAAGTAATTTGAATTGTGTATGCAAGCGAGAATATTACAGAGTACTACAGTGGCTCTCTTTTGTGATTGTGACTTTGATTTAATACTAAGAATGAATGAAATGATTAAAAATCAAAATGATTTTTAAATTTGGTTTAAATTATTGTTTAACAACTTTACTTTATTGGTTGATTTGGTTTCTTGGCAAATCTAGGATCGACCAAGTTGATACTTGATGAACAAATCAAAATTTTACATTGGATGTATAAAAATGGTTCTAAATAAAATAGAAATTTCAAATAGTAGCAAAAAATTGTAGGTACAGTAGTATAGCAGCCAAAATGCACTTATTACGTTATTTCGAGCAAATTTCCAGTAATATCGAGAAACACGTTACTTTAAAAAAAAATATCGAATATGAAATATGAATATAATATTGACAGTTATTTTGCGCTAATCTCACAAAATCTTTAAAATCTTACACAAATACTAATATTGAGTAATGCTCAACTCCAAATAAATCGGGGATGCGCCTAAATACCTCGCGCAACTCAACGGCAATAATCCCTATTAAGAGATTTCCAAGGTATAAAATAAAACCACAAAATCTAAAAATCGGAAATTCTGGTGATCGGTTTCGTAGGTAATGAGTTTCGAAATCGCGTTTTCTCGCAATCACTATTTTGAAATGGCAAACTCTCGGACCTCGTTACTCGAAATGAGAGAGATACACAATCGACAGTCAGGATAACCTATAGCAAGTGAAATTATATGGATGGATTACAATAACTGGAATAACTTGCTGTGAATTTGAAGTGCAGTAGACGTCAGTATACATTTTTTACTTGGTAAAAAGCTTGATTTCAATATGTCGGTTAAGCTTAACCAGTTTTTCTATGCTATGACTTTTGAAAAATCAAACTTCTTCTAACACACAGTAGACGATTAACATTTTATGTACCTAGAGTTACATAACTTGTACATTGATTTATTTTACGTTTCATTTGCTAATGTATCAAAATCCTACTTACCTTGCTAGACTGTGCAATTACAAAAATAATTGAGAATGTGGAAAAATATTTTTCAAATTAAATTTCCGTGGTATACAAAGTTAGTATTCGCTAATATAGATAATAAGATTTTTAGTAGACGTAAGAAACCTTGATGAACACGAATAGTAAGATTGATTGATAAAAATTGATTGGTATATAGTTGTCTCAAAATTACAAAGATATTGATGTCACTTAATTGTGTAAGTGAAAAAAAAAATTGGATAATGTAAGTAATAAAACAATTCAGTAAATATTAAATACAAAGTTAATGGGCTAAAAGAATCATTTTACGGAAATTGAGAATCGAAAAATCGAAAAACCGTAATCCACAATTTGGAGTTAAAAGAGTGACTAACGATTCAATACTGATCTTTAAGGAATGGTGGCCTCGCTACTTTAAAAAAACATCCTTATGACTTACAAAAATCTGGTGAGACTGTTAACGTCAGTATATTATCATCATAGGCATTTGCTGTACACAAGCGAGATGGCTAAGAGGTTTTGTTTGTAACAAATTGAATTGTGGAGTGATAATTCTGAGTTATACTATAGGGATGACGTCATTGTACTGATGATTTTTCTCAGTGTTTATCGGTGATAAAAGATGTTTAACGTTAATACTGAGTTTATATTGTTTTGTGTTTTATTCTTTTGTATTCTCGATTGGACTACAGCGATGCCATCCAGACTGAAGCACTGAGTAAAGAATTATATCAGTCAAGTATAAAGGGCTGAAACCTCATGAGGTAGTCAGAACTTTGGTCTTGATTAATTCAACACCCAAATCAATTCCGAAATGAATCTCTTAAGTTAATCTTCAGCTCAACCTCCAAATCAATATACTAATCAACCTCCATCTTAATCGGAACATAATTCTAAGCACAATTACCAATTTAACTGAAAAACAAACCCTCAAATCATTCACTAAATCAACCCCAAATCGACTTTCAAATCAACCTTTAACCTAACTCCAAATCAACTCTTAAATAATTCCCCAACCGAACAACTCACTTAACCCCAATGCAGGCTAACTAAATCCTAACTCAACTTCAACTCAACTTAGCTCGAACTAAATCTCAACCCTTTGCTCAACTCATACCATCATACCATCATACCATCACCATCATACCATCATACCATTATACCATCATAACATCATACCATTATACCATCATACCGTCATCGAAAATCAACTCAATTTTTGAAGTTTTAGAAATTCCTCTGTAGTAACTTTGGACCTGGTTATTGTCTCTCGAGAAGGAGATGAATGTTTGAGATAGTTACAGTGACCTTTCTTAAGTCTTAAACAATATTTTCGTAAATTTTGATTTAAATCACTTTTAAATACAGTGAAATCTCATTTCAACGGACACTCAATTTAGCGGAATCCCAGCTTTAACGGACAAACTTTTAAGTCCCATGTAACTGAAGTTTTTCAATGAAAACCTCCCTTAGACAAGCTGACACTTTTAGAGCGGACACGGACAGATATCTCTACGATGATACAGGTTTTACGAGTACACGTCTAATTGATTCTTTTACACTTCAATGTGTTCCTTTTACTCTTCAAAATAGAACCTTTAGCAAATTATATGTATGGCCAATTAGGATGGAACTTGCCTATTTCTTAGCCGGTTTTAGTGAAATTTGACATACATGATTGAAATGGGATTCTTAAATGATTTTTGAATACAATTCTTTGAAAATTTTGAATAAATTTCCGTCATTTTAGATGAAGTTTTGGAATATGGCAACAACTTTATCTAAAACTCATTTTAGAACCCCATTTCCATCGTACATGTCAAATTTCATCATAATCGGTTAAGAAATAGCCAAGTTCCATCTCACTTGGCCATATTCCAGAACTTTATCCAAAAATCACTTTAGAATCCTATTTACATGGCAGATGTCAAATTTCACTCAAATCCGTTAAGAAATAGCCAATTTCCGTCCTAATTGGCTATATTCCAGAACTTCATCTAAAAATCATTTTAGAATTCCATTTCCATTTTGTTAAGGAATAGCCAAGTTCCATGTTACCTGCCATATTCCAGAGCTTTATCCGAAAATCATTTTAGAATCTCATTTCCATCGCACATGTCAAATTTAATCATAACCTGTGAAAAAATAGCCAAGTCACCCTACTTGGCCTTATTCCAGAACTTTATCCAAAAATCATTTTAGAATCCCATTTCCAACGCACATGTCAATTTCATCATAATCAATTAAGGAATAGTCAAGTTTCATTCTACTTGGCCATATTTCAGAACTTCGTCTAAAAATCATTTGAGAATTCCATTTTCATTGGAAATGCTGGATTTCATCAAAATCGGATAAGATATTGGATCCCAATAAATAAAAAAAAAAAATCACAAATCCTCAGTTCCCTGTATACATATTGGTCAACTGCTCACTAAACCCTAATCCAACCCCAACTAAACCGCAACTCAACCTTAACTCAACTCGCAAACGGAATCCGACTTAACCCTCAATTCAACCGCAAACTCTACTCCAAACTCAATCCTCGAACCAACATATATAAAAAAATTGGTCAACAACTCACTGTATCCCATCCAACCTCAATTCAACTCCAACTCAACTCCAACTCAGCTCCAACTCAACTTCAACACAACCCGCAAATTAACGCCAAATCAATGCCCAATTCAATAATCAAACCAGCATATATAAAAAATTCGTAAATATTTTTACCATACATAACCAGCTGTTTTGCTTCAATTCGTATGGCAGGTACCTCACCCTCTTGACGTACAGTTTCCAAAAGCTTTTCAAATCTCCGCCTTTACCATAGAAAGAGACCATACAGACGTCCAGACAGACGAACGGACAATTTTTTTTTTTACTTTTTCAGACTCAGGGTCTTTCAAAACGTCGAGAAAAATGGTTTTGGACCCACCAAATTTTTCGTCATTTTTGACAGGATTTCAATACTTTGGTCTTTTTAGACCGAAGTAATTCTGAGGTTGCTCACTTAATCGATGTGATCTGAATAAATGGCACGGATTTTTAGAAAAGAAATTTAGAACATTGTGGATGAAATTGGCTCTCTGAATGGAGTAATTTAAATTCGTTAGGATTTTCAATAGTATACTAGAGATGTATATAACTGGATTTAATGGTTAAGGGTCGAAGATCAAAAATGGCGAATGCGACTTTGATTACTGTTCAACACGTGTTATTTCTAAATAATCTAACATTATTTGTGAGTGTTGGCATGAGAGTAGAAGAATATTGTCGTGACCAATTGTGATATTGAGGAAGATGTCTCCAAATTTAGTTTCGTGGGTAAGAATTTGTGGTACAACTATAATAACAGTAAGCAGTAAAATGCTTTTTTTTTATTTCTGTAGAACAACATTTCGGAATATTAACCTTTTTCTACTGAGCCATTTAATTCACAAATAAGTTTGATAACCATAATATTATATACTTTATCTAGTTTTGAATTTATCGTAAAGTAATTTTTTAGTAACTTATGACAGTTATTATGTGATTAAATCTAAAATTCGTGCTTTATTGACTTTTGAAACTGGTTAAACTTCTTAGGACCTAATCATGAGGTCCGGTGTAGTGGTAATTACTTCTCCACCGTAATTTTAGGAAGGAAATGAATATTTTCGAAATAAAAATATTTTGTCATTCCATCGGAACTATGAAAGTCTTTGGTAATTCCACTGGAATTTGTGAAACCAGTAATATGTCGGATTGAATCTTAGTTTCCGATGGAGTGGGGTGGAGTAGATATTTGAACTCATGATAAGCCCATTAATATTCTTAAATCCGAAAACTTTTGAAATTAAAATGTTGAACCTTATCGACTTCGTTTTGCTCCAGTCGCAAAATCGCTTGACGCCTGCTTTTTTGTTGTTGTAAAAATGACGTTAAGTTATTAAAATAATGATACTACATTCTATTATGTGTTTTTAAAAAAAAATATATACGAACATTTTTTATTCAGTTTCTTTAAATATAAATCGCTAAAACGGTTTGATTTCCAAATATGGCGCTACCTTATAAAGGCTATTACTCAAGATTGGATTTCCATAAATCTGTTCTGTTAGATATATTTATGCAATCATCGTCAACATTTGAATTTAATTTGCTCTACATAATTTGATTAAACTTAATGGTTAACACAATGAACTTTACAAGTAATGATTGTGAAAAAATTAGTTTCATTTTTCGGGAAGTCCCGATACTAGATGCCCGCTTCTTAAAAAGTAATGAAATCAAATGAAAAATTGGGCAGAGCTGACATGCAGTTAATTATTACATATTAGAGTAAATATGTGATTTGCATAATTGCATAAAATTTTCGATTTCCTTTTAATCTTTTACATAAAATATTCAAGGTTATTGTTATACATACATATACATTCCGAACTTTAAGTCTTTACATGATAAACATTTTTTTAAATGTTTCTATTCTAGATAGAGTCGCATATAAACAAAGATTAAAAATCAAACTTTTAAATCACATCTTTTAAATAAATTTTTCCAGATGTGACCTTTTTATAAGATTACAAAATAGAAATTAGGAAATATAATTGGAAATATTACATAAAAAAACTTCAATAATCGGAACAAATTCAATAATCTTACACACAAAATTTATACGCAACCAACTTAAATTTACAAATTACAAGTAAATTGTTTGAAGTGATTTCGCACTTATTTAATTATTTTCTCATTCACTGTCAATAGGTTATTGTGATAGTTAAATTACTAAGGTGAAAGTGCTTATAAAATCTTAGAATGCACAGATTTATTACTTTGAAATGAATAATAATTATAATTCATGTTGCATTGCATAATTAAATCTTAATTATATTCCTTACGCTAAGGTTTATTTTGATTCATAATTTTCGGATCATAAAGGTGTGCTAATAAATTAAATATTGCAACGAAACTAATTAAAATGCTTATGATTTATTAGCAATGTTATTGGAAATGGTGTACGTAATTATGAATAAAAAGAGGAACAAGCTAGTTATTTTGAAAGGAGAACATTACTAACATCTTTGCGAACTTTATGTTATTATACATTATGTCGAACTGTTGTCTCGAAATGGAACCAGAAGTCTAAGACAGTCGTGGCTCTGAGGAGAAAAATATTTATAACATTGAATCTTTCCAACAACCCTTCAATTAACCGATTTTGTCAATTAAGTTCTAAGAAAATCTATACGGGACTAGATTTAATTTAGTTTAAAATATTGGCGATATTATTTGCCACCAGCAAAGAATTGTGACGGTGACACCTAGTTTGTAATAGAAGAAGTTAAATTAATAGCTCAATGTTTAACTGTACTAAAATGGAATTTTCCATGATAAAAATTGTTACGTAATGTTTCTACGCTATTCTAACTGGAAAAGTCATGAGCTTTCTAGAAGTTTGGTTTGTGTATATTAAAAGGTGGATTATTAGTATTTGGTAAGCGATAGAGTAAAGATTAAAAAAGGAATTAAAAAGTGATTTAAAAAGTGTTTTTCAATCGAGCGATTAGTACATCTAGCACATACTAGTACGTCGGCCGATTATATGGAAAGGCTAAAAATTGACGCATTAATTGACGGCGTTCGAGATCCAGAGACACGCAAGGCGGATGTTGTCACCTAAAGCCACCTTCGCGGAAACCATCGCTTGTGCGTTGACAAATGAAACTGCACAATCCATCACCAAACCATCAATGAAAATACGCCGAGGGGAAATCGACACCAGCATAAACACAGAGCGATCAACACCAAGATACAGAGAGGGAAGCAGCAAAATCTGATGTTGGGCATGTGATAAGGTCGGTCACATCTCTCGCGATTGCTGGGAAATAAGAAGAAAACGGGGAAGATCACTATCTCCTATGCAGCGAAGACCAAGCGGAGTACAGACAGTGGCCAAAGAAGTGGGCCAAATGACGACGGAGTCGTTAAACTTGAAAGAGTCAGTTTAAAGGGGCAGAAGCTGACTCCCACAACCGATTGCTTCATAACCTCCGCCACATTGATGGCACGGATTGCATCATCATCCTAGATACGGGAGCAAATCGCACGATTGTCCGTAAAGATCTGATCGATGGCAGTATACAATCAGTTAATGGATTAAAGTTACAAACGGCAACTGGAGGTAGTTCAATAATAAAAGGCAAAAAGATTGTGAAAATAAAGATCGGAAGAACTCTTTTTCAACACGAAGTACTGATTGCAGATATTGTTGATGAAGTCATTATGGGGATGAACTTCATGAGGGCAAATGGCTTCATGGTGGATGTTGGACAATGAGTTTTAATTTACGATAACATCGAGTTGCCACTTCAATCTAGCAGTGCAGGAGCAACTACCTGGCGAATTATTATTGATCAACGGGAGAAGCTGCCACCGAACTCGGAGACGATAGTGTGGGGAAGATTGGAGGGATGTTTTGGGTCACTCAGGTTGTGGGTTGTTGAAGCTAACGAAGAGGAGAACGGAGCCAAGGAAATTATAATCGGGAAAGCCCTAGTTAAATCAGATAACGACCATAGAGTACCAATTAGAACTCTAAATCTCTCGGATAACACAAAAACCATCAAGAAAGGGACAGTAATCGGCTAATGTAACGAGGTTTCAACTATAGTAAAGTGTGAACAGAAAAGTCCGATTGAAAAAGCCGACACGCAAGGGCAGAAAGAAATGGTACAACAACTTATGCAGAAATGGACCGAAGATCATACCGAGGCACAGACAAATTCTGCACATGAAATACTCAAACGGTACATGTCCATATTCTGTAGTACGTCGGATAATAACGGAAGGACCTCAATGGTAAAGCACCCAATTGATACGGGAACAGAGATGCCAATTCGTCAACTACCCAGGAGATTGCCATTGGCAAAACAACAAGAAGTCGACTGGATGGTAACAGATATGCAGGCAGCAGGAGTAATCGAAGCATCTAGCAGCCCATGGAGCTCACCGGTAGTATTGGTCGAGAAGAAGGACGGTAGCTTGAGATTCTGCGTTGATCATCAAAAACTCAATGCTGTGACTAAAAAAGATAGCTACACACTGCCAAGGATCGATGACACGTTAGACACGTTATCGGGTGCTCGAATATTTTCGACATTAGATCTACAAAACGGATATTGGCAGGTGGAAGTCCATGAAGAAGATCGCCAGAAAACAGTGTTTAGTGGGGGTAACGGGCTTTGGCAATTTAATGTTATGCCGTTCGGATTATGTAATGCCCCTGCAACTTTTGAACGATTAATGGAGCTCGTGTTAAGGGGATTACATTGGAAGACGTGCCTAATATATCTGGACGACATCATCGTCATGGGTAAGGATTTTGACGAACATCTAAGGGACTTGGCGAAAGTTTTTGATCGGTACAAGCCGCCGGATTGAAGTTAAGCCCAAAGAAGTGTAAAATGTTCAAAACTGAAGTCAAATATTTGGGTAATCTTGTCACAACTAATGGAATTCACACCGACTAAGAAAAGATCGCAGTGGTAAAAACTAGCCAAGACCTAAAAACTTAGACGAATTACAAAGCTTTCTGGGATTGTGCGCCTACTATAGACGCTTCGTGCCAGGATTCGCCAACATTGCCAAGAGTTTACACGAGTTGACCAGGAAGAACAAGCCATTCGAATGAAACGACGACCAGGAGGAAGCATTCGTGGAACAAAGGAGACGGTTATGTGTTGCGCCAATCCTCGCGTACCCTATACCCAACGTGAAATTTATTTTAGACACCGATGCAAGTAATGACGGTATAGGAGGTGTGTTATCACAGAAAATTAATGGCCAAGAACGAGTTATTGCATACCACTCCAAAACATTATCAAAACCGGAGCGTAATTACTGCGTGAGACGGAAAGAATTGTTGGCTATAGTGTAATGTGTCAAGCATTTCCATAAGTATCTTTATGGCCAAAAATTCTATTTACGGACAGATCACATCGCTTTACGGTGGCTGTTGCAATTCAAGAATCGAGAGGGGCAGGTAGCACGCTGGATCGAACGTCTTCAAAGCTACGATTTCCAAATCGAACATCTGTCTACCATGTCCAGTAGAATGTAAACATCTTCTTCGGTCCACTCCTCATCAGGCTTACGCAAGTGCTGCCTGATAAGGAGTGGACCGACGAAATGATCAGGAAAGAGCAATTGGAAGATACGGATTTATCAATTATAATGGAATGGAAGGAAAAGGAACACCGGCCAACTTGGAGCGAAAAGGCCGACCAAACTCTCATTGTCAAGGCTTATTGGGCTCAATGGGATAGCCTCCGTCTTGAGAATGGGTGTTTAAAACGATTGTGTGAAAGCACGGATGGCAAAGTGAAGCAATTGTTTGCTGGTAATACCAAAGTGCCGGATTGCGGAAATCCTAAACTAGTATCATGAAGGAGCAAGTGGGGGCCACTTAGGAATAAATAAAACACTAGCAAAGATACGTCAACGATTCTACTGGTCAGGATATAGACAATCAGTGATAGATGAAGGGACCCGCAGGCAAAAGTCGTGGAGCCATTAAACAATATAACGTTGGAGCACAATTCGAAATAATTGCAATGGATGTAGTGGTGCCATTCCCACCACCGAGAGCGGCAACCAATATGTGGTAGTAATAATGGATTATTTCAGCAAATGGCCGGAGGTGTACCCCATTCCCAATCAGGAGACGACAACTATAGCTGATGCCGTGGTAAACAACTGGATTAGAAGATTTGGAATGCCAATGGAGATTCATACCGATCAAGGAAGGAATTTTGAATCGGTGTTATTTCAACAATTATGACAGATTCTCGGTATAAATAAAACGAGAACAACTTTTTTGCATCCACAGTCTGATGGTATGGTGGAAAGATTCAATGGTACATTGGAGGAATATCTAGCAAAGGTCGTTGAGAAAAACCAACGCAACTGAGATCGGCATATACCGATGTTTCTGATGGCCTATCGATCAGCAATACATGACACAACCGGAATGACACCAGCTAAAATGTTATTTGGAGACCACCTACGATTACCTGGAGATCTAAAGTTTGGGGCTGTGCCATCAGCAGCTTTATGTGGACGGGATTACGTAGACCGAATGAAAGAGGAAGTTAATGAGATTCATCAATTTGTACGGGAGAAAATACGGATGTCAAGTGACCGAATAAAAGCTCGATATGAGATAAAAGCAACTAACCAAGGTTTTCAGGAAGGGCAATTAGTATGGCTTCACAACCCGCAACGGAAAAAGGGATTATTACCGAAGCTGCAACCAGCATGGGAAGGACTTTACACTATCATCACAAGGATGAACGACGTGGTTTATCGGATACGGAAGGGACATCGAGGTATACCAAAGGTGGTGCATTTGGAGAGGCTGGCTTATACAGAGAGAGGAGGTGATTTGGGTCCTGTTCGGGACGAACAGGCTAAGGTGGGGGGTAGTGTGACGGTGACATCTAGTGTGTAATAGAAGAAGTTAAATTAATAGCTCAATGTTTAACTGTACTAAAATGGAATTTTCCATGATAAAATTGTTACGTAATGTTTCTTATATTATTCACAATCCAGTGATACGAACCTTAATTGACAAGGCAAAAACGTAAAAATATTTTAGCATGGAAATATACCAAAGTTAAGTTTTAGTACATCTGCCATTTTCATTTAGTACAATGTGAAACTAGTAGCTGATTTACATTTAATCATTTGCTCTATTTCAAAAGACAGAAGATGTACGATAAAATGATGCATTTTTTGTGATTTCTTTGAATTATGAAGATGCCTATTCAAAATGTGTTATATAATACTATTTACCGCAATCCACAAGTTTTTTTTCGCGAAAAAAATGGAAAAATCGAAAAAAACCTGTTTATAATTTTTCGTAAAAGTTGTTCAAAATGTATAAGATCACAGTAACATTTTGAATGAAAAAAAGGTTTTGGTATGTCCGTCTCATTTTTATATATGTATAAAATGTAATCGCACTTGTTCTCATGTATTTATACTTCTGAATAACAAATATAATGAAAACAACAATGACGTACAGTCTTGTTCTGTACGCGTTACGTTCATTAGTAATCCTTTTCGTATTCTGTAGTAATACCTGTGAGTTTGTATTGAGGTCAGTGTAATTATGTTTTTCTGTAGTCAAGTGTTGTGCTTATTTCGAGTCGATTTTTGGTTTTCCGATTTCTTTCATATGTTCTGTAAACTTAACTTGAAAACTTCTGCCAGTTTGTCCGATGTAGAATTTGGGGTAATCATTACTTGTATTCTTATAGATTCCGGTGTCTATTAGTGCATTTATGTTACGTTGTTTGAATCGATTCTCTAATTTGTTGTTTCTTAGGAAAAGACGACGGAATATTAAGAAAAAACTACATAAACTGATTTTTCAACAAATAACAGTTCAAAATAACGAACAAACACAGAAAAATCATAAATTTTACCATAGAGTGCATAATATGACCGACATCACTTTTAATAATCAGGAACAAATATTACTGGAGAAAGGACTCAAATTTAATGTTGCTCCGCCTAACAATTAAACACAAACAACACGACAACTACTTGATATTGAAAACGCAAGAAGACGAACAAACGAACAACATCAGGGGGAAAGGAAATTCAAAAGGTACGTAGGCACAAAAAAGGGTATAAAAGCAGTTTTCAGCATAATTTTAGTTACTGTTTGTTAGAAATTTGATAAAAGAGTAACATCCGAAACTATCGAAATTTCATTTACAAATAAAATAAATATTACGTTAAAGAAAGTGACAAAACCAAATATTGTGTTTTAATAATATAAAATCTTTTTATTTGTGATATTAGTCCACGAGTAAACAACAAATATGTTAAGAAAAACAATAGTCACCTTGAAGGAATAAGATTTTGAACGGACAGCTGTTACCATCAAAATTATATTCAAACGCTGCAAACAAATTCAATATTAAAATCAGCCAGAGATATTTAACAAAGGAGCATACACATAATTAAGGTGATTCAGTTCACTCAAGCATCGAGAAAAGGAAAAAATTGAGGGAAATGATTCCTCAGAAATGGTATGAAATTATTCGATTTGCAAAAGATAGCGAAATTGCAAATGCCAACAAATGTACAATAATTTACAAACTTTTAAGTTAAAGGAATTTAAAATCTCTGATTGAAAAGGACTAGAATTTGCCTCAAGAGCTATTAGTACTTATTAACGAAGGGAGCAACAAATCCAGAAACATTCAAAAATTTTATTCCTATATTAACTTACGAAGAACCATTGCCAATAACTACAGCAAAGTGGTAGGATCTAAATTCCTTATGTGAATTGAAACAGATCCATCAAAAGTAGCAACATTTTTGTGCAACCTTTTACCGGTTACGACGATGAGAACAATAAATAATGCGGCACACATGAATTTAAAACAATTCAGTTTGACCAAATGAAGTATTTTATAAAATTTTATTTATTATTTTTATCATTTTAAAGTATGATCTTATGAGATGACATTTGACGATTTTTTAACCACAAAAATTAAACTATGATAAGTTCAATTCTAATATGTGATAATTTAAGAAATTCCTTGTAAACTCTAATATTTTCAAATTTTTATGTAAATAATTGGATTCTGATTCATTTTGAAGTATTAAATACAAATACCTTGTATCTAATATTTTTCTAAAGATAAATAAAAAAAACCGTCTACTGTAAAGTTGCTGTTTTCAACTTACCATAGATTTGGGAGATAACTAAGTTAACATATTTCCGTATGCGATAAATTTCCGTGAGCGACTTGAAGAAGTAGAAAAAACATCGAATTAAACTTGCTTTTAATGAGCGACAGACTCATGAGTAGGCGTAGGATTTTTAGGTTCTAAAAAATCAAAAATATGTTCCTAAAATTTAGTTACATTTGCAAAATATGTGGTAAAATGTGTAATTAAAATGAAAAATATGTGTTCATATTTTGGAAAGAAAACCAAAAATAAACGTTCTATTAAGAGGATTTCAATTCAATTATTAACAAAAAAAATTATCAAGTTTTTGGCTACAAAGTTGGATAAACCAGCTCTCCTGGACTACAAAGTGAAAATGTAGGTAACCAAAAATGGTTCCACATCCAAACACTTAAAAATTTGGACTGGTAGGCGATACTTACTTGAAAAGAACACCATGACGGTTGAGGCTAAAAGATTCACGCTATTAAAGCAAGTTTTAAACTAAGAAAAACTAAATTACGATCATATTTTTGCTCAAATCAAATTGTAATTCAAACACAATTTTCAATTTAAGTTACCATCAAGATTATAATCAATTCCTCCTTCAAGTTTTTTCAAATCGAGTTTGGAACTTAGCCTACTTGTATTTAAAATATCACAAAAATTCTATCTAATGGGGCATGCTATACGATGTTTTTTGTATGATAGTTCAATTCTCATTCATAGGTGGCTATAGCGTAGGAAGGGTATATGTACATAATTTGACGTTTCAGCAATTTAAGCATTAATATTTGCAATCAAATAAAAAGTTTTAAAAACCAACTTCTGTCTCAAAAATTAAATAGGTTTAACATATTCAATCAGTATAAACTTATTCAAAATATTCAATATAATGGTTAGATCTTGTTCTGTGCCGAATTGTCGGAATAAATATTCAAAAAATTCTGACATTAAATTCCACCACTTTCCAAGTCAATCCAAATTAAAAAAACAATGTATCATAAAATTAAGAACTGGGAAGACACCAACAAAATGGTCTCAAGTTTGTAGTGCTCATTTCGCAGAAGATGATTACCAAATATGCAGTTTAGGTAAGCCAGACTGAGTTTAATTTGCCAAGTTTAAAATAACATAGAAATGTCAATTTCAACAGGTGCATATAAAATTCTCAAAGCTGGAGCAATTCCATCCCAAAATATTCCACTACGGAAGTTTGACTTACCGAAAAGTAAAAAAGTAAATAGAAGAGACGAACGGTATTGCAATCGGAATAAAATATGGATCAACTCAACTGTTTTCGTCGTAGATAGTGTAAGTCGCGTATTAAATATAAAACATTTAGAACAGATTGTAATAGTAAATATTGATATCTAATATTTTAGGTAAATGAAAATACAGAAGCTTTGCCAGTTACTGATGCTGATGTTATGCCTGTTTCAGAACCGGAACTTGTCGAAACCATTCAAGCAATCTCCGTAGAAAATGAAAATGTTGATATCGATGGAACAGCCAAAGTTTCTACAGATCGAGCAATACAAAATCTTGTTCTCAATACAAATAACAGGATGACACAAACTCTATCTAGTTCCGTTTCGTTTCTTCGTTTTTCAAATATTTTGAACGAACAATTACAATATTTTACCGGATTGGACTCGAATCGATTTAATTTATTATTAAGTATGATAGTTAAAGATAAAAGCGAATCAGTTCATTCTGAAATCGATGTTAAAGATGAACTATTAATAACGCTGTTTAAGTATAGGCACTGCAATGATTTTTTATTCATGCAAAATATTTTTTTTAATTAACAGAAATGTGATTTCAAAAATTTTTTAAAAATATGACGAAAAGAATTTATATAGCTTTGCAACAAATCGATTTCTGGAAAATTTCGAAATCTAGAGGCTCATATCGAGCTATAATTGATTGCACCGAAATAGCCGTACAAAAATCAGAGGACCCAACTCATCATCAACTAACGTTTTCATCGTATAAAAATAAAACAACTTTCAAATCATTAGTTGCTGTTGATGAAAATGGAATGGTTGTTTTTGTTTCTGAGACGTTTGTAGGTGCCATTTCTGATAAAGAAATTTTTCAGAAATCAGGGATTCTCAATAAACTGGAAAGGGGAGATTTCGTATTAGCCGATAGAGGCTTTGATATATCCGACTGCTTAGAAGAAAAAGGTGTTGTTTTAAATATACCCCCATTTTTAAGAGGAAAAAATCAACTAAGTGAAGAAGAAGTGGCTCATACTAGGTTCATTGCTAACAAACGAATAATCGTAGAAAGGGTAATTGGTTTGGCAAAAATTAACCAAATTTTAGTTAGATCTATGCCAACCACAATGTGGCATTTTGCCAACCAAATAATTAAGAACTGTTTTTTGTTATGTAATTTGCATGATCCTATTGTATAACAGTCCGAAGGAGCAATTTTACTTTTCAAAATAAAAAATAATTTAACAACGTTTTTAGAGTTTGATTTTTTATTATTTCGTAGGTAATTTCTTCAGAAGGTATAAATAGTATCTTAAAACATAAAATTATATTATACATTCAAACTACATAGTTTTAGAAATTAAAGTTTAAGTAAAATAGCATTCAACACTAAAATTTAGTTTCAAAACTGCAGTACCAAATTAGTTAAATTAGTTTAGTTCATTAAAATAAAAATACAAGTTAAGCGAATACATAAGAAGCCAAATTTAAAGCATAAGAAAAGCTAAAATAAATATATGTTATTTAATAACAAAAGCATGCACGTTAGCTACTATACTTTACAATTAGTATGGGTTAGAACATATTTACAATGTCCATATGTATATGCAGTACGGTAAGCAGGCAAAATCAAATTACAGCCATAATTCATCAAATATACATATTAATAAATAAATTAGTATTTAGTTAAATGTACCGGTTCATTTTGCTAAATGAATGAAAAATAATTAATAAAACAAAGAAGAAATAAAGTAAAAAATACATACTATGATTAAAGTAATAGGGCGCAAAATAATCTTCATAATAATTTTTTAAAAGCCCAATACTTTCTTCCATTAAATCTTTATCATAAGAAATATTTTGAATAAAAACCCCTTGGGGCGTCCAAACAACGAAATCAAGAATCTCAATCTTTGCTACATGCATTTGCACTTGACACTGAGTATAATACTTATGTTTTTTATTTAATTGTCCTTTTCGGATATAGCTTGCATCTGTAGGCTTTCCGTTTCTGCAACTATAAGGGCATTTAATCTCCAATAAGAAACTTTTATTTTCATTCACCCCATCAGGAGTAGCTGCTAAAAAATGATGTTTTTCATCGATAATTTATTTATTTACATCTATTCTTGGTTTTACAAAAAAGCGATTGAAACAATTTTCTTCCCTGAAGGTCACCTTTCCCAGCACCACGTTCCTTAAAATAAACCGATATTATAGTGGGGGTCAACCATTCGACTTTTTTGCGGTCTAGCTTTTCCAGTGCATGATAAGGTCCGTCATTATCGTTAAACCCCAGCTGACATTCTGACGGCACAACGTTGGCTGGACATTTACTCCTACTAAGGTCTAAATTTTGCCACAAGCTTAACCTAAAGAAGATTTATTTAATTTTATTTCCGTAAATGTTGACAATATGGACATTATGTAGTTACCTTTTTTGTAGCTCTGGCTTATTTCCCAAAGTTTTAGCTCCTAGTCGTTTCAATCTGGTTTTTAAAGTTTTTATATTAGAATTAGAAGCCATAATTTTTATTTATTTCCTAACCAAATGGAACACTATAAAACTAAAACTAAACTAACTAAACTAAAATAATATAAAATTGTATAATTTGTTCGCCTCCAAATTCCATACAATCACCATACAATACAAAAAATAACAATAAGGTTTGACAATTGACAATACCCATTCGCGGCGGTGCTGCTACGAAAACAGCGGCAAGGATTGAACTATAAGCATGCCCCATTGCAACCAAAATTATGGATTCAACAAAAACAACATTTACTCAGAATTTTGCCCTTACTAAACATAAAATTTTACTCAAGTCGATATTTTAATTCAAACCTAACCTTTAATTTTTCTCTTGCCAGTCCAATTCGAAATACAAACTTAACTTTAAACTAAAAACAATATTAAAGTTATGTTTTTGCTCAAATCTAAATTACTATTCAAATTCAATTTCTAGTCAACATTTTTTTAAATTACAGCTTAAAATTCAAATATTTTGATACTTACTTAGATTTCTGTTCAAAATTCTGATACAAATTTAACAAATCTTTTGAGTCAAACTAGTGTTTTAAATTCGACTTTAACTCAGCATTTCTAATAACACTCAAATAAATTCTCAATAAATTTCTTAAATGCACTTGCAATTATAGCTGAAGTTGTATTCCAAATTTCTAATCAAGCAAA
This sequence comes from Tipula vernalis, assembly GCA_958295665.1. Classification (NCBI taxonomy): domain Eukaryota; kingdom Metazoa; phylum Arthropoda; class Insecta; order Diptera; family Tipulidae; genus Tipula; species Tipula vernalis. Next base: position 76,015,453 of record OY282559.1, on the reverse strand, counting down.
TTTAGACAAATATAGGTTGGAATTTTTTACTTAATTTGTGAACAAAATATCACAAAATTTTTGGCTTAATTACACCCATAATTTTGCGTTTGTTAAATTTGGAAATGAAGTGCGTTTTTTTAAATATTTTTTAATTAAATTGCATCCAAATTTTTGCTCAAACTCTGAATTTTTAGTCCAAACTTTGTTCAAATCTTCTTTTACCCCGTTCTAAATAAAAATTTTGCTCGAATAATTAACTAAATTTTTAAAATTCACTCAAACTGTTATTAAAGGCAGTCAGTTAAACTCTACTTCTAATATAAGTTCCTACTTAAGATTGTAAATTGATATGCATCTTAAAACCAAATTCTTTCAGATTTTGTAGAATTCCTGATTTTCTAGTTGATCTAAAAAGTTTGTTGAAATCGTGTCTATAATTTAAGCTCAGTCACAAAGAAGACAATTTCTACTTAAAATTTCACTCAAATTCATTAAATCTGGTTTAGAATTCAAACTAATGTTATCTCTTCGTTCTCTTAATTAATTTCGTCTTTGTCGAATGCAGTTGACCAATTTAGACTAGATTTATGTTCAAAATTCCATTTATCATTTTGTTCAACTTCAAGAACTGCTTGGAACTAAATTTCTGACCAAAAATCTTAACTTTTTTCGAATCCATTTTGATTTTAAACTAAGTTACTAGAGTGACTACTGTTAAGAATGAAGTAAATTTTGTTATATTGGTTTAGAATTGTCACAATGAAGTTGACTTCAATTTGTTTTATATAATTTTGGGGAACCGTTCATAATGCCGCGTTTTAAAATGTCGCGTTTTAAAATACCGCGTTTCAAAATGCCGCGTGGTACAAAATGTCGCGTTTTAAAATGTCGCGTTCCAAAATGCCGCGAGGTACAAAATGTCGCGTGGTACAAAATGTCGCGTGGTACAAAATGTCGCGTTTTAAAATGTCGCGTTTCAAAATGCAGCGAGGTAAAAAATGTCGCGTGGTACAAAATGACGCGTTTTAAAATGACGCGTTTTGAAAAATCTCTTATAAATCAATACAATATGATTTGAAATAATAAATAATTTAATAAAAATTATTTGAAACAAGCAAATTGTGTTTAAACATATAGTAAAATTTTCCTTCACTGAATGGAAATTATTTATAAATGTAATTTTATGTAATTATAAAGTGGGTCTAAGAAAAAGAACGCAAATGTTGAAATTTATTAGAATATTCCTTCACTAAAATGTTAAAGTTGAGTCCTTATATATTTTCGACGATTTTTTATCGACATTTTAAAACGCGACATTTTGTAACACGCGAAATTTTGTACGTCGCGGCATTGTGAAACGCGACATTTTAAAACGCGTGTTTTTGTATCACGCGAAATTTTGTACCTCGCGGCATTTTGAAACGCGACATTTTAAGACGCGACATTTTGTACCACGCGACATTTTGTACCTCGCGGCATTTTGAAACGCGACATTTTAAAACGCGACATTTTAAAACGCGACATTTTAAAACGCGGCATGTTGACCCGGACCCATAATTTTGGTATGTAGGGAAAAGTGAACAAAAAAAAAATGAAATGGCATTCGTATAGTAGTGGAATAGAAGGAAACAAAGAAAAAAATACAGTCCATTACGAAGAATATATTAAAAATTAAAGAATTAAATAAAATAATTTGTTTGTGGAAAAGTATACGAAGGAGTTTTTATTAGAGTTGTGAAGATATAAAATACAAGTGGATTAGTTTGTGGACATACATTTCGGCGTAGAATACCAGTGTGAAAATACAAATACCATTCACTTATTAAAACGAAAATAACAATAATTAATTAGCAGAAAATCTAAATATTTCTTAAAACTTTGTTAAAACTATAAATTTCACTCAAGTTTTCATTTGAATTTAATTCAAATGATTACAATTAACAATCATTCACGTACACTCTGGAAGTTTAACTCAATTTTGGATTAAAATATCCCTCACAGTTGATTCAAATCCAGATCGAATTGTAATCTAATTTTATTCTGGATGCAACCAAGGTTTTATTCGATTCCATAAAAAACATTTTCTTTTCCAGTCTAATTTTTTGATCCAATTCGGTTTATATTTTGATTTTTCCTTGACATATCTATTCTTTCCTCCACCTAATTTGGTCTCATTTTTTTGTTTTCTAATTGAAAATCCACTCAGCAGATCTATTGTGCAATTTAAACTTACAATATATTTCTCTCAAAATTCGGTGAAACTTTGGTTCGAGTTGTAACTCAATTCCTATATATAATTTTACCAAACATTTTATTTAGTTTGGAATGCCAAAACCACTTTTTTTTTAAATTTTTAAATTCCTAATTTAAATTTCTCTCAAAATTTCCGATACAAATTTCTAAACTAAATTCTAAGGAAATTTTGCTGGTTGTGTGAGACCAAATCTCGTATTACAATTCAATTCTTACCTAATTGCAATTAAAATTATGTTTGAATCTAGTTTAGAACACCAAATGTACACTCAAATTTTTGCTCAAAACCAAGTAGAATGTCCTGATAAATTTCTAATCTAAATTTCTAAGAGGCACTGTACAACGATTTGTACTATTTAAATTCCATGCAAAATTTAGCTAGTTTAATCCAGAAACATTTTCTTAGTTTCTATTTTATTAAATTTAACTCAAAATATTGAAAGGTGTCGTGGTTCGAATATTATCTGAATTAAAATTGTATATGTTTAATTTCAAACTGAAAATTTATGGATTTAAAACCGGAGGTTTTTTTTTTTTGAATCCATACTTAATATTTAGTCATGCCCTGGTGGGAATTTTTATTCAAAGATTGAAATTCAAACTCTATTTATAACAAAGTTTTGCTGAAAACTATGATTAGCTTTTGATTCATATTAAACACAATTTTTAAATTCTTAGATCCAATTTGAGTTCCTACTCAAGAATTTATTCAATTACATTTGGAAATTCAAATTCTCATTCTCAATTTTTGCTCGAAATTCTGATTTTATATTCGATAGGTTGAAATTCAAAAACGTAAATGGCACTCAATATTTTACTAAAATTCATGTTTGAATTGTGATTTAATTTCATTTCTAAATTAAATTTAAAATTTTGCTTAATTATTCTATTTTAGTTAAATTTTAATTCACAATCATTACGTCCAATTTAGAATTGAAGCTAATTTTGTTACCTTTAGATTTCCCTCTATAATTTTGGTCAAACCCAGCGTGGTTTAATTGTAATTTGAAATCGATTTGTAATTTACCAAATCAAATTAAATTTAGTTTTGATTTAATTTAATTTGTAATCAAATTTACATTCAACATTTCCCTCAAACATATAATAACTTGGAACTTTAACGGATTAAAAATTGGTTTTCGATCGAACCCATTTTGACTATGAATAACATTAAAACTGTTGCTCAAGTGCATAAATAGGGTAGAATTGCATTTGCTATGTTCTTATATAGTTTAAGGAATTTTAACTCTTAACGCTTCTTAATCAAATAAATGTTACAACGTGGACTATTTCATTTTTTGGTAAAGGCACATACATTAACGAATAAAAACAACAATCACAAAATCTGTTTTCTATAAGAGAACTCGGGATCGTCAAATAATGTGCAGTAAACTATTGAGATATGTATTTTAATTTGACGTTTTTTGATATTTACTTTAATTAGTTGAGTTTAGGCCAAAGTGAAACATTTTTAACTTCTAAAAAAATATTTGTTGGCCTAAATTTAAAATTTGGCTTATAAAATATTTTGATTTATTAAATTTTTAGCTATGAAAGTCGAATTACGTTATTCTTGAAGAAAAATTAAAAATATTTCGAGTAAACCATAAAATATGTGGTAAAACATAAAATAAGTGGAAATATGTAAAAATATGTGATTATGGCAAAATATTTAAAAATATACGCTAACTTATAGGACTCATTCGCTTTTATTTGTTCTAAAAAGAATAAATATCCAACAAATTTTTGGTTTGGATTTACCTAAGAATCCTAAGCCTACTCAAGAGTAATAACTCTCATTACACTCTCGTTGAATAATATGCTAGTATCTTATTATATATTGTATGTTCCTATAAATGATCGGAATTTAAATGTATTTAGCAAGTTCGCTATAAATGTATCGATAAAAATCGCTGTAGGTCGAGAAGAACTGTGATAGTGCCGATATTGATATACTATCGGTCTATTGAAACTTCTAAAAGTGCTCTCATCAAAATTAAAACTCTGAATTGATTATACAAACAAAATCATTGATAATAAAATAGTTCAACAATCTTAAAAATGATTTAAACTGTTGCGTGACACTCTCAGCATAAGCAAAATTTCAAAATGTAATCAAAAAAATCACGATTAAAAAAAAAAATGAATAAAAAATTAGAAGTAAGCCGACCCACGTGATCTATGAATGATTCATTTAAGAAAATGCTTATACATAAATCTTCATACCGTTTAAAATTTTAAAAAGTACACTGAATTTTATAATCATAAATTTTTATATACGAAGCGCATCAAACCCAAAACAAATGCGATATATTTAAATTTGACAGCTCGCGCCTAAAGAAGACACGGAAAATTTCTTATCACAAAAAATATCGCAAATATTTTTTAAATATTTTAAAGTCAGTGTCCAACCTATTCAACTATATATTTGAACATTAACAAAAATATTTTTCGGTAGACAAAAATTTTTTTTGTGAACTGATTGATCGCCTTTACTTGTCCGGATTTAACCGCAAATATTATTCATATACTTAAGTGTTAAGATGAAGTGTTTGAGCTCGCGATACTGTTTAGCTACGAAAAAAAAAAAAAAAATTTGGTTTTAATTATATGTTTAATTGACTTAATTATCTTGGAGATTAAACATTTTTTTTATGAATGGGAATATTATTTATGGGTTCAATGATTTTTAATTAGCTGGAACGAATGAGATTTTCAACTAAATATAGAAATTAAATTAAATGTGTTTTGATTATTTTTTTTTTGTTGTAATATGCTCTCCATGATTAGAGAGTTTTCGAAACCTACATATATGACTTTTACATTTTATTGTAATATAGAGTTGAGTAATTTAATCAGAAAGCCAGCTCGTGTTCATCTATATCGAATCTAAGATTATGACTAATTGCGTCGCAGTATACATTTCTTTGTATACAAGAACAAAAAAAAAAAAAACAAAAATCGTATTCCATCACAAACTGAACCTTTGGCTGGACAAGTATATAAAAGATCATGCCTTGTTATGTATGCCATTAATTATTAGCGTTATCGCAATTTTCTATTTTTTTTTTGTTTTTTGGAGACTCTTTAAATTGTTGTGTATTGAATTTGAGTATTGTACAAATCAAACAATAAATACAATTATTATCTCCTAAACATTGACCTTATGTTAATGTTGTTTGCGTCGTTAGTTTGACATAGTAACATTCTTGAGATTAAACCTCTAGATCTCTACCTATATAATTTGGAATATCTTTAGTTTGACATGATTAAATATTCCGTGACGCGATGACGCGAATGTCTTTTTCACATCTTTTAATTAGTATAAAGTTTAATTTTATACATGATAACGGCTATAAAAATGTATATAAAATGATATGAGTTTTCCGGACGCAAAGTAGTTTGGTAAGTGAATCGTTACACAATTTGAAAATTGTTTGACAACGTACATAACCGAATTTGAGATTATCTAACTCATTGAGTTTAGAGGACAAGATCTTCAACTTTGTAAACCCTTATTACTAGAGAAAATTTATGTTTTCGGCGGCTTTTTTAATTCGCTTATTTTTACAAAAAATTAGTTTCGATTGATTACAACAGTTATTATTGTATTTACAATAATATATTGTTTGCCCTTTCGAACAATAAAATCAATATAACATGTTTGTTATACATTTGTTTATTTGAACTTATTGTTTTCACAAATTATCTTGCGACCAGACATAGCGACATAATATAATTTATTTTTATTTTAGAAATATAAATTAATTTGTTTAGTGGCTTAGTCATATTCTCATTTTAATGCCGTTTTATAGAGGTTTTAATAGAATTGCGCACCTACATATATAGGTAGGTGGTGTGGCGTCTATTGGGGTCAATCTACCAGCTCCGTAACCATTCACTAGGGTACGCATCACGTGAGCTGTTCTGGTCATGTATTAGGCAGCTGCATGATGGGTACAATTGTGTTAGGGGTAACCAGGTCATAATTCGCAAGTGTACGTGCTGCCTTCTCGTGGCAGCCGCTGGTAACTAAGGCCATTTGTCACATTTTGGACATTTGGCATGGCCTAAAGTACGGCGCTAAAGGAGAAATCTTTGTCAAAAACTAATTTAAGGTGGAACAGCATATGCCGATAGATGAATGGCTGATAGGTTCAAAATCAATTTTATAACTTTCAGCCGAAATAAATATGTATACCAAAATATTAAAAAATTAGTATTTAAAGAAACAAACTGCAAAGAAGAACTCGAGTTAATATTAAACTGCAAACACTGCTTACGGCTGCTCCTTACTGCTTAAACCATTGTCAATGCCAATTACGTCTTCAATATTCTATATACAGTTTGTCCACCACATGTCCGATTTCAGCATAAAGAGTCTCAACTCAAGTACATCAATTTTCAATATTTTTATATAAATCATCCATGAGTCAGTGCATTGAGGAAGGTAATAAAAAGTTAGGTAAATGATCATCATTGGTTATCCATAAGTTATAAAGGTTTCTGAATAAACCAACAGGTTAAAGGGAGTCTCACATACTTCAATTTTTAAATTTTTTATATAAACCATCAAGAAGTATATTGAAGGCCTCAGATTTATCGATTTTGGTTCTGATTTCATAACATATGCCAAATCTTTTCAAGATAATTGTCAGAATTGTCATATGAATATTGAAATTTAAGCGCAGCAGAGGGTTGGGCTTTATAATGAAAATTTATAAATTGATGTTTGTCAGACCCTTTCCAAACTTGTGAATGGGTCATTAAAAAATTCTGATCATTGAAACGGAAGCTTATTAAAGGGTTACAATTAAATTCAAAGGTTGCACTGTATCGAAGTACACTGTAAGATTAAATTATCGCTGAAAATATTTGAGAAACGTTTACACTTTTCCTCTTTTCTCTCGTATAGTACACGAGTGTGTACTAGGGTTTCACAAACGGGATCTAGGTCTGAAATGTATGACCGGGAAATCTGGGGATTTCCTGGTTTTAAATTTATTTAGTGTTAGTATGTAGCCTTTTAGCTGGGATCTCGTTTTCTGTATCAAACGTGACCAATGATCGTGACCAGGAAATCCCGGGATTTTCCGCTTTTCGAATTTTTTATTTTATAATATACCCCGTAAAACCTTGATTTAAGAGACTAATTCCTTAGATCTAAATGCAGACAGTTTAAATATCTCGTACAGAAGTTTATCCTTATATAGACTTTCAAGTTAAATTCAGGCCATATAGGAAAGAACTTTGCTATTTTTTAACCGATTATTGTGAAACTGAGCATGCACGATTGAAATGTTATTCTAAAATGAGTTTTAGATAAATTTCGAATGGAAAATTAGGAAGAAATTTGGCTGTTTCTTTAACAGATTATGATGTATGTAGTTTGATTTGTATGAGGGATTCTAAAATTGTATCTAGAAAAGTGCTGGAATCGGTTAAGAAACGGCCACGGCACGATCCTGTTGAAAGCAAAGGCCTTCCAACAGCATTTGCATGCTACAGATAAATGTCTCAGTTTTTACCCAATGATATTTTGATCGAAATGTTCTGGACGAAAACAACCGAAGATTCATTTTGCGTATGACGTACGGTCCAGTTCGCACTTCACAAAAAAAAACAAACCGGACTGACAAATCTCCAGAAATATGAAAATGGTGCCACCTTTTGATCGTTCACTTAATTATACGGATGCAAGAGATGAATCTCATTTTTATTTTGATTGTGTAACTTTTCTTAGGCACTATTCAGTAGTACAGAGTAGTTAATTAAATGAAGCTTGGAAATAACAGCCGCGTTTTCCATGAGAGCTATACTAAAGAATTGATAGTTCCTGTGATGCTTCGATGTTATAGCATGGGACGAATCCCCCTAATTTTGCGAGGCGGAATCCCCTTTTCCCTTGCAGCTCTCTACATCGACTCAGACGCAGTTTGTCAAAAGCTCCACGAAGACACAGAGGGCGATTTCTATTTCAGTAGGTATTCGCTGTTTCAGTCTGTGACTAGGGTGCTAAGCGTATTTCATATAAGGAAATTAACCTTCAATTGAACTCCAAACTCTATGTCCAACTCAATCCGCAACACAATCCCCAAGTACATTACAAACTGAACCGCTCACTCAACCCGAACTCAACCCCAACTCAATCCTAATTCAACTCTAGTCCATCTCCAGCTCAATCTCAACTCGACCTGCAACTCAGTCCTTAAATCAATTCAAACTCAATGCCTAATTCAATTCTCAAATCAACGTGGTCTGAAAACAAGATATGCACATGAACTCAACTCAATTTAACCCTCAAATAAATCGCCAGCTAAACAGCTCACTAGAACCAAACCCAACACCAACTCAATGTTTAGCTTCACAATAGAAAAGAATAAATAGATTGAGAGAAAACTTATCAGATGAATAGCGAGGAGAAATTAGAGAAAAGTATCGAGTGAAACACCCAGCAAGCAGACATAGAGAAACTGCTGAAGAAACAAGATTACGAAATGAATTAAGTACAGTTACAATGAGTGAAGTTAATGAAAGAAAACGATCTCAAGCGCATTAACAAAACAGTTGTGTACGAAAAGTGCAAAGCACTGGCGAATGAGTTCGAGAAGTGTGAAGCACAGGGAACATAACGGAATGCCTCACCTGCCAAACTAAAATATCTACTTCTTGATTTCAGTTTGACAGGTGAGGCATTCCGTTATGATCGCACTAAAAAGTACAGCAGACACAAACGCGTTGTCATTGGCAAAACGGATCAAGTGTGTCAGTTCTGTGGTGCCAAGAAATTCAGTAGAGGAACACCAGGAATGAGGATCATCATATTATACATGAAATGCTACAAGATGCATCTTTCAACGAAGAAAGCGAGGAACGCCAGTCGAAACTCACGAAGGCATCCTCAAAAGTGACGCATGGGACGAGTGTACTCGGTGCATCCAAAATAATGCTGAATGGAAGGTGTATTATTTATACTTTCTGGAGATTTTCGGCAAATGCTTCTAGTTATTTCAAAATCACCTCCAGAAAATGAAATCAATGCATTTTTGAAGTAATCATTTCTCTAGCCTCGAGTGAAGAAAGTACAATTAAAAATAAATATGAGAGTTCAAAATTACACAAATTCAAACAGATTAATTGAAAGAGTCCAGTAAGAAATGAAGTATTTGACGATAATAATTTAAAAATTCAAAACAAGATTCAATCGATTCAATGATTGATGAAAATGAAAGTGTGAATGATCCCACCAAATTTTTGAATTCGATGCAGGTGCCAAAAATGCCTTTCCGTCCTTTGACAGTTCTGTCCGCTTGCCACTGGTGGAGGCTATGACAATAGATTTATTTCACTTGTTGTATCATTATTCATGATTGTCGACGTACTGTGTGCATGTATTTGTGTTGTTGTCCATTTTATTCATCAATCACTAAACCACGCCTACCTTTGTATACGTTCTTGTTTTTTACTAGATCATTATGAATTAGTGCGTTGGCGCATAAACATGTTTCGATGTCCACAATAAAAAATTGGGCGTTATTTTACTTTACGTATGCATCGGGAAAGTCAGGTAAGGAGTATATATTTTGAAAATTTTTGAATGTAGGCTGCCGCCCCCAAACCTCCGCTTATTCCTCCTGTTTCAAATTTTATTTATAATTTGAAACTAAGTAAAACAAAAAATCAAAATTTCCCTGGAAAAATTGCAAAATTTTCCCGGAAAAACTACTTGCACTGTCGAAAAATTACGTATTTTGAATAAAATAATAAACCATTTTTTTTAACTAAAAAGTGAAAATTTTCCCGGAAAATGATGGAATTTTCCGGTGAAATTTGGCTTCCTACATTCAAAAATTTCCAAAATATATACTGCTTACCTGATTTTCCCGATGTATACGTAAAGTAAACTTTAGCCAATAATTGTAATATAAACATGGCCTATACGACGAGAATTGAACCATTGACCTTTATGTTTCTACTACGCGCCAACCGTCTGAGTTATCGCTGTTCATCACGTTTGCTTGTTGTATGATGGCCATAACCGTTACAACATTATACATGAAATGAAACGTATACAACGAAGAAAGCAAAGTACGCCAGTCACGAAGGCATCTTCAAAAGTGACCCATTGGGACGAGTTTACTCGGTGCATCCAAAAAATGCTGAGTGATTCTATCTTCGAACGCTACTACAGGAAATTCGTGGGCCAACATATTTAACAGATTTAAAAAAAGTCGAGTTGGCACTTCGAAAAGCAGGACTGATAGCAACCACATAACACAGAGACCTATTTGCAATATTACCAGGTGTGTAAAATAATATGAAACCGGAATTTTTTAGTAAAAAGTACAGATTCATCGTATGATAATTTCTATCTTTCTAGCAATGCCCCGCCAAAAAAACTGTTCTTCTTTCGAGGTAAACCGGTCATCGAGCCATTTTCGTATATTTTCGTAGGAAGTGAAGTGTTCCTCAGCAAGTTCGTACCGCATTAATGCAAATTAGTGATAATCGGATAGAGCCAAGTCTGGCGAGTAAGCAGCATGTGAAACTGTTTCCCAATTAACTACTTCCAACGTTTCCTTGACCGGTTTTGCTTTGTGTGATTGTACGTTATCATGAAGCAAAATCACATGTGGGTCCTTTTATCATATTCTGGTCGTTTTTCACGCAAAGCTCGATTCAAATTGACTATTTGTTGTTAGTAGCGTTTAGTATTTACGGTTTCACTTTTAGCAGCTCAAAATAAATCGCACTCTTCTGATCTCACCAAATACAGAGCATTGTCTTCCGTCCGAAGCGATTTGCAGTCGATGTAGATTGTTGTCCTGGATCAACCCAAGACTAAGACCTAACAAATAGATCCATTTTTCATCGCCAGTCACAGAGAAATGACTTTCTTTTGTTTCTGGCGAGCAACATTTCGCAAGTGGTTTTTCGATTTTTCAGTTGTCTTTCATTCAGTTTATGCCGAACCCATTTTCTCAGCTTTTGGATCTTTTCCATGGCTTTTAAACGTATGGAGATGGCTTCTCGTAACACAAAATCAATTGATCGCGTTTGAGCTTGATCCTCATCCAACAATGCTTGCAATTCACTGTCTTCAAACTTTTTTGATTCGTTTCTCACGTCAAAATCACCACTTTTAAATTTATTAAACCAGTCAAAGCATTGTTTTATCAAGAGCATGCTCACCGTAAGCTTGACAGCCATTCGATTGATTCTGCAGCAGTTTTTTTTTCAAATGAAAACAAAACATGAATGATGTCCGCAAATCGTAATATGTAGGCACAAAACTCGACATTTTTAACACGTAAAAAACATGCGTTACTGTATGAAACTTGTATGGTTAAGAATAGGATCTTGTTGACAGATGTCAAAAAAAAAACCAATGGCGGCGATGACGCGGTTTGTCGAAAGGTACATTGACAGGTGGTGCCATTTATTGATAAATTCCGGTTTCACAAATACACAGCTGGTATTAACAACGTGTAGTACATCGAATTCAAATAGATTATGGGAACAATTTAAAGAAAATTTGAGCGATGATGTATTGCATCAGGTGCGACCAGTTCATCCGGAATTAAATATCGAGTTCAACGAAGATATATTTCATCGAGCACTTATTCGTTTGGAGACAAATGGTTAGCAATAAGCAATCAAATTTTAGTTGACCTCGGAATGAAAGCGCCACGAAGAGATGTAATCGATCCATTCAATTTCAAAATATTGAAAGAGAAAAATTATAATGTATTATAAAACAATCCATTGGTGGAGTAATGTATTTGGATGCACCGGGAAGTACCGGAAACATGTTTTTGGTAAGTTTAATATTAAAGGCCACATTAAAGCAAGGAGGACGAACTGCTCATTGTCCTTTGAAACTGCCATTAAATATTGCAAAACAATAATTACCAGTTTTTAATGTATCAAGAGTATCTGATCGAAGTCAACTTTTAAAACAGTATAAATTATACGTTTGGGTCAAATGTACAGCGCATAAAAAATCATTCAGAGCATTAGACAGAATACTAAAAGATCTCCGATTTAATTTAGAATTAATGGAAGGTCCATTATTTATGCTTTCTGAAGATTTTCGGCCAACGCTTCCAGTTATTCCATAATTAACCCCAGCAGATAAAATCAATACATATTTGAAGGAATCATTTTTCTAGCCTCAAGTGGAGATAGTGCAATTAAGAACAAATATTCGCTCATCCAGGTCAACAGTCCAAATGAATTAATGGATACATTTATCCGAATATTGTTCAAAATTAAACAATCTCAAATATGTAGGTTATTTGAATGAATCGTTTAGCCTGGGGTAATTCGTCCGCCGTTCGTATTCGATAAATCTGATGACTTGTTTTCGCTCTGATTGGTTGCAAGCGGAATATTTTCTCGTGTCCGTTGTATAAAGCGTGGGTTGTAAAGTTACAGTAGCAATTTTCCAAAGTCCGAAGTGAATGCTGAGGTCCAAATTGTTATTCAATAGATTGCCGTGTCCGTGTAGAGAGCTGGGGTCAATTATTGAAGTAGGTATGTTCGGATGTCCAGGAAAAATGCAGGTAAAATTATAAAAATCACTCTTTCTCCAATTAATTCGCTTTATTTTCACACTTGTTGTTGACACTTGAAAGTATTTTTTTGAAGTGATTTAATTTTTTGCGTTCACAAAAATTGTACAATTTTTTAATAATTATATTACAGTGACATCTACCCTATGTAACTTAGATTAATACTTTTTCTATGTTTTAGTAATATTATGTTCATGTTTGTTATTTACTCTATTGCAACGTAGATGTCTCTGTATCTTAGTATGAAGTAAGTTTTGTTATTTTATAAATGTCAAATACATAAAATAAATAAATTTGGTTGTCAAAATGGTAAGTTTAGATGTACAGCTGTGACATGGAAGACGGAAACTAATATCTTCCTCTACGGTGATGGCAATACAATGACCCGAGTATGCTGATCAGCTGTTGGCTCAGATTAGTACAGTGTAAATTTATGGTTATTTAAGTGATGATTCTTTGTGTTGTTCTCTTCTGTTTCTTTTAGGTATTGGATTTGACGATAATTTGCGAGACGTTTGGTGAAAAATATGTGTTGTGAAAGTTAATGTGTGATGTGTATTGTGTGTCAAAAACTCTCACAAACAAAGTAGTTGACGATATTAATTTAAAAATTCAAAACAAGATTCAATCGATTCGGATGCCAAGAATGCCTTTCCATTGTTTAACATTAAAACCCCATTCACCAATTAAATTGTTGAAAAATTTAGGTTCACAAAGATTATGTAATTGAACAAGAATGACCGTGAAACAGTTATCTAACACTGTAATTGAAGCAAAAATTATGTGAGGAAAAATAAAGGAAAAACAGTATTTATTCCGGCGATTCCGCTTATATCTACCGGACTGCCATTATTCAATTGAAAAGACCACAATTTCCAGTCAGTTAGCATTTGGTATAACTCTGCAAAAGCACAAACGTTAAGATATTGTGATATTAATTTAAAAGAATCATGCTTTTCTCACGGTCAGTTATATGTAGCTTGTAAATATGTAACCAATTAAGTATGAAATAATGTGTAAACAGAATAAAACAGTAAAAAATAGAGGTTTTTTTACACTAAATTAAATACAACTGTATTGAGAGTATTAGCTTATTTCCATGCAAGGTTCAAACTGGCTTGAGTTGGGGTTGGTGTTCATGGAAATGAGGTTGGAGTTAGATTTTCGTTAAGTCAGTTTGAATTCAACGAAGCTAGTGTAATTGAGTAGAGTTGAATCAAAATGGCGCGAAAAATATACATAAGGGATTTTTATTGTTACCACAATAAAAAAATGTTGCTATAATTGAATACAACCAAAAAATATTATCAAAAATTTAAGAACGCAATACAAAAGTCAAAAGTGTATTAATAATGTACTTTGCTTTAACATTTTCAACTCGATCTAACTCACTTCCATATGGAAAACCTAATTTCAATCCAACCTAACTCAACCTCGTTCATGGGAACATGATATATGATAATTTAGTTTAGCTTTATAATTTCTATAGGTAACGTAAACCCGAATCACACCATACTAAAAAACTTGAAATAAAATAGTATTTGATTCAAAGTAACAACAACAAAAATCGTAAACAAATAGTAGTATTTTGATACTACAAATTAACAAGAAGAATATTTTTTTTTTTTTATTTATTTTATGTAATTACAATCTAGTCTCTTGGACTAATGAGCAATTTGTTTCTGACTTAATTTACTAATTTAAATTAATCTATGGCTTCTTCCCATTGGCATTCCATAGTGTTTGGTAAATCGCAGTAAACCACATCTTTGTAGTGGATTTTAGATCAGCACAATACTGTTTAAACTGACAAGCACACCAGCTCAAAAGGTTTGGTTCTTTTAAGTCTGCGTACTAAATTCGTGATGCTTAGGAGCTGAGTTGCCTCAATGTTCACATGTTGGCGGAGCCTTTCTTCATATCTCCGTGCTTTTTCCTGGATTTCGTTTAAGATGAGGTTCATTTTAAGGTTACTATGAAGGTTATTGTTCCTGGCATACCAAGGTGCATCAACGATGTTCCTTAATACCATATTCTGAAATCTTTGGATAATATTTACGTTGCTCTGTTTGGTACAACCCCAAAGCTGAATACCATAAGTCCAAATCGGTTTCAATATTTGCTTATAAAGTAGAAGCTTGTTGTATGTTGATAAAGAAGAGTTCCTTCCCAACAGCCAATACATTTTTCTGTATTTAAGTCTTAATTCTTCACTTTTCTTCTTGACGTGTGCTTTCCATCGTAGTTTAGCATCCAGGGTCATGCCAAGATACTTAGCTGTGTTCGCATGCAGTATTATTTCCCGATTTATGGTAATCGGAATATGTTCGAATCGTCTGTTTGTAAAATTGATGTGAACTGATTTAGCTTCATTTAGTTTTATTCTCCATCTTTTTGCCCATTTATATATTTGAGTTATAGCTGATTGTAACTTCTGTGTTGATTCTTCATTGCTTTTTCCAACAGCTAAGATCGCCGTATCATCTGCAAAAGTTGCCACTGTGTTGTTTTCTAATTTAGGAAGATTATAAGTGTATAGTAGGTATAAAACCGGCCCTAATACGCTGCCCTGTGGAACTCCTGCATTGATTTCTTTTAATTCAGAAAATGTATCATCTAACTTAATCCTGAAAAACCTATCTTTCAAGCAATATTCCAGTATCTTAACAAATTCCATTGGTAGAAGATTCCTTAACTTGTGGTTAAGTCCTTCATGCCACACTCTATCAAACGCTTGTGCAACGTCTAGAAGTACTGTTGAACAGACTTTTTTCTCCTCTAATGCTTTCTCAATTATACTGGTTATTCTGTGTACTTGATCAATTGTTGAGTGTTGGTTGCGAAAACCGAACTGATGATTTGGGATCAAGTTTTTACTCTCGATTATCGGATTTAATCTTTTTACCAGAAGCTTCCCAAAGAGTTTGGACATGACTGGCAATAACAAAATTAGCCTATAAGACGATGTTATGTGTGGTGGTTTCCCAGGTTTTGGGATCATAATTACTTCTACAATTTTCCATAAGCTTGGTACACATTTGATTCTAAATGCTGCATTTATAAGATTAGTGAGTTTCACCAGAGCTTTCTTGGCAGTTCTTTTAAGATTCCTGCAGTAATAAGATCGTACCTAAGAGCTTTTTTCGTATTCATATTAGCTTTTATCTCACGCATGACTTCTTTTGCTTTAATCAAATGAAAATTACAAAAATCTAAATAAACGAAACAAAATTAAAAAAAAAATACCAAGAAGCTGCCGTTATCAAAAAAATATATTTTTTAGAGTTCTTTTTAGAAAATTATCTTAAAAATTATGATTTTTAAAGGCTCAACATACAAATGAACCAACAAATGAAGGCAATAATGTACTAAAGTTCTAAATTAAGTTGTACCTTGTTTTAAGATATTACAACAAATTGATGTAAAAATGGATCGGTTTAGTTCGCTTCACCCGGGTTTGAATTCCAAAGAGCAACATGCAATTCATCCAATGGAACGAGATCATACAAAAGACAAACAAAAAACAATTTAGAAGGTTTAAATAACTAATATGTTTTGTGTATCTTCTTCAACTTTGTTTTATTTATTTTGTAATATTAGTAGAGGCTATAAGAAACGATAAGTTATATTAGTACAGTAAATGTAAACACAAATATCCATAACGTCTGCGCAAACAAAATAATACAGTTGTCAAAAAATAGAGATTAAAATATGTTTTTGAATATCTTGTTTATTTATTAAACTCCACAATTATTTTATTATAACAATTTAATTTTTTTTTATGTTAAAAAACAACTTTTATGTCCTATTTCTTTGTCTACGTGACTTGTGAATCTCCCCTCTACTTTATTTTTTCTTATTTTATCGCAATTCCTCTTTTTTTATAAACAACGAAAACCACAAAATGAAAGAGAGAAGAATTTTTACGAATTTACAATTTGGTCGTTAGTGTTTGTTAGAATAATTTAACACGTATTCCATTGACGAGAGGAAAATATTTGGCCCTTCGATATTCAACATTTTGACACATTGTGAACTTATTCGGTCCTTCTAAATAGGTTCGTTTGAGCTATACAAGAAGCCAAAAACAAAAAAATTAAATTGTTCTAATAAAATAACTGTGGAATTTCATAAATAAATAAGATATTCAAAAACACATTTTAATCTCTATTTTTTGACAACTGTATTATTTTGTTTGAGCAGACGTTATGGATATTTGTGTTTACATTTTCTGAACTAATATAACTTATCGTTTCTTATAGCCTCTACTAATATTACAAAACAAATAAACAAAGCTGAATGATAAACAATGCATATTAGCTATTTAAACCTTCTAAATTGTTTTTTTTTGTATGATCTCGTTCTATTGGATGAGGGAGGATGGTGGCGCGATCTAAACCTAAAGTATACTAAACAAAACGGCAAAACTTAAGCCACTGCGGCAAAAAAATGGTGGGAATATTCAATTTCATTTTGTATTTCTATTCCAAAAATTAAGAGACAACGACCTAGGGAACCTAGAACCTCCTAGAACATAACAACACAAACGCAGTCGTGACCGGTTAATGGTAAAAATAGACTACACCCTATCATAAATTATATATTTTCTTTTCAGATAACCAAAACCAATACTAGCATTTTGTTTAGTTATTCACGATTACGATAGACCGCTTTTCATATAGTATGTATTTGTACTACGCCAACAGACAAGGAATGATCAGATAAACATCTATGTATGCAAATTTGATGTAGACTTAAGTTTCGAACAGTTTATTTGTACATGGCATAAGCTTACATACAAGAAAACTGGAAGTTATTAATGCTGTGTGTTCAATAGGGTAAAGATTGACCGACTTTAGCCATGTAAATCGTAGTCTACGTTCCAACGCTGTAACTATATAGAAACTATGTCAAACATCGGCTAAATAATAGAGGCTAGTGCAATACTCTATAAATTAGTAATGAGTGGAACAAATATGGAAACTAATTCCACGTATACCTGACACTCAGGAACTGTGTGGTATACCTGAGACTAACCCTGCTATACTAAAGGTTTTTAAACCAATCTCAAGTTATATTGGTGAATAAACAAGCTCAGTCGTGTGAAACAGAAAAGGATATTTCACATTCCTTCAAAATGAATTGAATAACAACTGAACAAGAGTACCAAACGAAAGAAGACAAACTGGTTCGAGAGATTGCGCGAAAGAATGGAACGGAATAACACATCCTCTCCACCTTAATTAAATGGCGATGTTCCTAGTATTGTCCGGAAACGATGAATGGAAACACGATCAAAATAAACCTGGTAAATAGTGAAACTTACAGAGAAATTACAAAAATGTAAAATGAAGAAAATCGTGATTGTCACATATTTGAAAATAAACAAAGCAGACCAACGATGGTTTTGGCTAAAAACCTACACTCTACGTGTAAACCTGAAAAATAATTGATTTGCCTAAAAGCAAAATGATTTTAATGCAACTGAAGCATCAATTGCTAGCGAGGCAAAATACATGTTAGTATGGTTGTGTTGAAACAGCGCCAATTTTTTAAAAGCATATTCTTTAAACTAAATACGCATTTTTTGTCAAATTGCTTGTTTTACAAGCAACAAAATTAGCACCAAACCTGAATAAATTCGAGACATCCTGTAAACAGTTTTGTAACTATTGTATCGAAATTAGTACCAAAATAATAATGGAATATTTTTTATTTTATTTTAGTTTCAGGAAAAATAATGAAATGAGCATTTTCCAAAATACGCGCTTAGACTGCATACATATATATTTCACTAGATATCAATCAAATAATGAAATGTGCATTTTTCAAAATAAGCGCTTACACTGGAAAAATCTCACTAGATATCAATAAAACAATGAAATGGGCTTTTTATAAAATAAGCGCTTAAACTGAATTCATGTAATGACATTTTTTAGAATTGAAGAAGGAAGATTCCACTTCTTTCTATTGGTATTTTTATGAAAAATCAAAACTTACGTCACAATTTTCATAATTAGTGCTATTATTATAAAATAGATGGCACTGAGTAGCAAAGATTCAAAAATTTACTAAATCAAAGAAACAAACTAAATTTGATTAATTTATCAAAGATTTGAACCATTTTAGTGCAGGGTGTATCCAAACTTAGCAAATACTGAAACTTTCTTACATAGTTCCCCATTATTTCCGCTGTATGCAATTTGGCGCCACCGTCGTTTCTTAAGTTCACTTCGGAGAACACCATCCGGCTACCTACAGAGAATGCAGCGTTACTATTGAACTGCAAAACTTCAAAAAGAACAATGTGAATTGAAGGCGAAAAATTCAAATTTAATCAGGAAGCAAGCAACCCGAACTAACTCGAAATAAAGCGCTCAGGTAACGATGAGTACCGAAAATTAAAGGGAAACTGCTCAAATTGACGGTATAAATGAAACACTTAATTTTAACCAGACATTGTGGTATAATACTACAGATACTACACAAAAATATTGCAGAGACTTTGTAAAAGCTAAAATTCATCAGCCTAAATGCGTTCACTGTGGAGAATACCATCCGGCTAGCTACAGAGAATGCAGCGTTACTATTGAACTGCAAAACATCAAAAGTAACAATGTGAATTGAATTAAGATGAACTAACCAATAATAAAGCGCAGAGTTTCTTAAGCTCCTTACCCTCAAGTAAAATAAGGGGAAACTGTTCTAATTGACGATATTCCATAAATGAAACACTTACATTAATTTTAAGCAGACTCAATACGCTTGAGGTGCGATTCCACTAAGGGAGCTGCTATCCCTAAACAGAAAAATTACCAATGAACTTAGGATTTATGGTGGAATACCAACGGACTCATGCAACTTCAACAAGGATGGCTGATTGCCTTGAAATTTGCCTCATCACGGAAACTTACTTCACTTGACAATAAATCATTAAATTTGAAAATTATTAAACATAGCTATCGCACCATTCAGCCTGCAAACCCTACTAAAAGAGGTAGTGCTGTTATAATTAGAAATTGTATTCCTCATTGTGAAGGGTTAGAATCCATCTGTTAATCTCAATAGCAAAAATATTTCTTATTGTATTGCTGGTATTTACTGTCCACCGAAGCACTGATTGAAAGAAAAGGTTATCTCCAGTTGCTCAGTAAACTAGAAAAAAGTTTTATTTGGGAAAGTTTTGTTATTCGCTTCAAAATAAATGCTTTCATTGTTAAATATGGACCTGATTGTGGCACGGCTTCATTTGTAACCTCAGTTTCTAATAAATTCAGAAGGATGTGATGTTTCCCTCGGCAATTAGACATCTTCCCTTGGATAAACACCCATATATAGCGTACTTATCGCTCAAATAATTAAAACAACGTTTTGTATATTTCTTAACGAATTCGCGCCGTTTGTGCACGTCCATTCCACTTAACACTGGACATTGGTATATTAAATGCGCTTCAGCTTGACATTTGTTTGGGGTTGGTTTATTAACCAAACTTGAACTGCGTTTAGTTGAGTTGCGTAAAAATTCTAAAGCATAATCTCTTAGTAGTAGGAAATCAAAAAATTCTTGGATTGTCGGACACTCCTTTTCTGCCATGGTCTTGACTCATCGTCTAATTTTTTAAATAGTATATAAATTAACCACGGATTTCGTTGTTCACCATGTGTTCCTATAGCCTTTAAGCCTCGTAGAACCTCATCGGAAGTGGTAAGAAATTTTTATGAATGTTCTGGAAAGCTTCAATACAATTCGCTTCAGTTATGATAAAATGTTGCAAAAGACTAGTTGCTTCACCTGTTAGCAATTCTTTCCAATTTTTTGCACCGGTGACAATATCGTATATATGCAGGAGATTTAGGCTCTATCGTTTATTAGCTGGTTGTAGCTATCGAGTATCTAACACAGAAGTCTTGGAATGTGAGAAGAAAATAAGCTTACTAAATACGATAAAGGAACCCTAACCAATTCACACTATTTCGACTATCTACAAACGTGAAGGGCTATCGGTTGCGTCAGATGAAACCAACTATATGCTGTTTCATATGACGTCAATATTTCAAAAAATTTTACGCAACTCAGAGTTAAAAGTTAAATTTTTGGAATGTAATATGTGAATTGAAAGTATTACGTGTACCATGTGTATTGTGAAGGAAATTTTTACGCGTCTATAACTTAAGAATTCGACCTTCTAAAGAGCTTATATTATTCCGAATGCAGTACAGTGTAAATTTTGTTACAAACATTTTATTTTGACGTTTAGAAGAATTATTGAAGTTAGAAATTGGTTTTGTGTGTACGGTGTGTTAAGATTACATTTGAAATTAAAAAGAAAAATAATATGAATGAAAACGTATTGAACTTATTAGTTAATTATGGAAACATTGTTTTCGAATCAGATTCCAGTGATGACGTAGTTCTTAAAGGCAATGCTGAGAGAATAGAGAATTTCTGTGAATAAATAGTGCCAACTTTCAGTGATTCACAATTCCGATAGAATTTTAGAATGCCGATCTCGACATTTCAAAAATTATGTAAGGACATCCATGATTTGGATATTCATATTTGCCATTCGCGAAGAAGTAAGTTAAATATGAATAAACAAGTAATGCTCGGATTATGGTTTCTTGGAAACAGAGAAACAATTAGGTATTTAATTTAGAACCTTTAGATTTGGGTGTGCTAATTCTACAGCTTGGGTTGGGTGGTGATAAACAACTTTTCACAAAAACTTTTGCGTCTTAATGTTTCCAAAGAAATTATTCGTTGGCCGACAGACGGGGGGAAAAAAGAGAACCACTCATTTGGGCATTTAAAATTATTTATTTCGCAGGCATAATTGGAGCCATTGATGGGAGCCACATTCCAATAATTGCACCAATAAATCATCCCAACTCCTACGTTTTTAAAAAGGGGTTTCACTCGATCCTTTTACAAGAGGTATGTAACGAAAGGTTGGAGTTTATTCATAGTTATGCTGGTGAATGCGGCTCAATCCACGACTCACGTCTTCTGACTAAGTCTAATTTAGTAAGGCAAATCGCATCCGGTAAAGAAAAAAATTTATTGAGTAAATGGTCACAGTTACTTACATAAAATTATAATTACAGGTGAAGTTGCCGTTAATTCTAATGAACATCTACTTGAAGATTCAGTATACCCATTAAAGACGTGGCTCCTATGATGGGCAAACAATCTACGATATCGTACAAAGTGTCGAGTCATTGTCGAAAGGGCATTTGGGCTCTTGAAAGGGCGATTTAGGCGAATAAAATATTTAGATACTAGGGATCCTGTTTTAGCCCCATTATATATAGGAGCTTCATGCATTCTTCATAATTATATTCTAAAAATAATCCTGGATCTACTGACGAATTTATCGAAGAAATTGAAGATGACGATTCTGACCAACTAAGATGTCCGGATGATATCGATTCAGATACTGACGATGATTTATCTCCTAATATTGCCTCCTTAAAAAGGATGGCTTTTGTAAATGACCTATTTTAGTTCAACGATTTAATAAAATTAATTTTTAACTTGTAAAAAATAAGCGTTTTTTTTTTATTTTTTTTTTTTATTTTATTATTTCGAGTTTTTGGCTTCTATAATGGTTTATTTTTAATTGCACTTCACCTGTACTTTTTCGTTTTCTATTACTACGGTCTTAGACTTTAGTCGTGCAGCTAGATGGTTCGATTATATTGACTTCCCACGGTCCCACGTCAAATTTATGTGCAATTTTTTATTTATTTCGCCCGCTATTTTTTTAAAAAACATTTTTTTGCTTTGGTCAGATCATGGATCTATTTAAAAGCTAAAACACACAAAAACAAAAATTATATATTACATATTATACCTACATAAATAAATGTAATACTCACAATCGTTGGTTTGTTCCTCCATTATCTCCATTATTTAATTAATCAATTTATTGTTATGTTTTGGTTATACTGTCACGAAATATGTACAATTATTTTCTTTTTAATGTTGTTCCCCCTTTTCATTCTATAACATAAATATTTTAAGGTTATATTTTGCTTTCATTACTCTTCGCTTTATTTCAGAGCAAATATTTGTGCCTAGTGTGTACATGGTGTAGAGTACAGTGTCAAAAAAAAAATGCAAGTATGTCGGTCTGTCACCACTAAATATTTAAGAGCACCTAAACCAATTACATTGCAGTTTGCACTGTTGAGCAGGTTAGTTATCTGCAAAGGTTTCAAGGTAATAACAATTTATTTCAAAAATTTACTGTCCAAGCCGGAACCTAAATTTTATTTGTTATTTTTTCAAACAAAAACAACAACAAAATATTTAATCAGTGTTAACAATAATAATAATAATAATAACTGTAATTGAGAATAATAAATTGTTTGAGTTCGATTATTTTATTTAATTTCCATTATTTGAGATCTGAATGATCTCGACGGTTTAGTTCCTAAATAATATCATTAATTGGTAGATTGACGCCCATAGAAAACTATCAATGACGATTTGAGTTTGATATGACAACTCATTTTGCAAATCACAATATTAATGCAAAGAAAGAATTTTTTCCGAATTGAGGAGCAAGTAAAATCTCCGGTCATCAAAATTAAACGCCCTTTTAACTACTCTAGCCAAAAGAACAAAAATGGTTTTACTACCAAAATGACAAATTTGCTAAAATATATCATTGAATATACAAGTAAATATTTTATCGAATTTTGTAATTGTATACTTTAAATTTTTTAACTCTGCCGGTAAGGTGATCCTTCCCGACATTTTCCCTGAAAAGCCTTTTTGATGTGAAAACATCTTTAGCGGGGGTAATTAAAAAATTCCATGTAAAAAAAGGAACGGAAAATCTGGTACGAATGAAATTGAAAATTATATACATACGAGAACAACGAACACAAAATGCATCGAACTTGCATAATACGAATTAAAATTTCCGTCGGATTAAAATCGAAAGGCAAAAAAGTTTTGCATGTGTAGTGTAAATGATTCAAAAAAGTGAAATGGAAATACATTAGAAACAAACAGAATTACATTTGAAGAATTTATTTTATTATTGCTCAATGCTCATGCTGTTGCTGAGTTTGGTTATGCGGCTAGTATAGAAAAAAAAAATAATAATAAAAGGTATACAAGTGGTAAACAGATTCGAATGACATTCTCTAAAGATGTACGCAACTGCTATGATTTTACAGTCGAAATAGCGCTTATGTCTAATGAACCGACCTAATTCATTTAGTTCAAACTGATCAAATCAGCGATGCCAATTTTCTTTGTTCGCCGGGTTTACCATGACCATTCACAAAAGTCTAAATATGGAATCTCCAACAAGATTGCCGTGTATGACTAATAGTGTACAGCTGCACTTACTGTATGAGTAATGGTGGTGCTCAAGCTCATCGGTACATGGGTATACTGAAATTTAGTCGTTTGTATGTTTCTTTGTCAACAAATAAAATATAAATTTCAGTTTTTTAGTTAAACAACTAATGTATGTAGGGTACATCCTCCAATCCCAATATAGAATAACTTATTAGCATTTTAAACTAAAAATGTAACGCAATTTAAATACTGAGTGAACATTCGCATGTGGTTTGTCCAAACTTTGTCCAAAAATTACAAAAACCAAATTTGGGACAAACTTAGGACCAACTTCACGTATTTATCGACGGGCGTCAGGTTTGTCTAAAAATTGTACTATTTTTTTACGTCTGAGAATGTATTGGTTAAATAAATAAAATATCTCGTTATTATGAATTTTTTTGCAAAATGTAAAGCTTTTTAATATTTCGTGACTACTGATTATGCGACCGTTATAAAAACCGAAAATTGTAATTGTTCAATGTCAAAAGCTATAGCAAATATTTTAATTGGTAATCGAAAACACAGTGTATACAGTACTTTATTTAACAAACTCGACAAAATTCTATGACGCTAGCTCAAGTTATGGTCTTTAGAAGAAACCGTTATGGGAGATTCGCGAGCACTTATCATATAGCGTTGGATTCGTTGAAGATTTTTCTAAATTTTTTGAAATTTTCGAAAACTGTGTATGACGGTATCTCGAGTTATGGTCTTTAGAGGTTATCCTTATGGGAGATTCGCGAGCACTTGTTGCATAGCGTTGGATTCGTTGAAGCTTTCTCTACGCTTCGTGAGATTTTCGAAAATTGTCCACAACGCTATCTCGAGTTATGGTCTTTAGAAGTAATCCTTATGAAAAATTCGCGAGCACTTGTCGCATACCATTGGATCCGTTGTAGTTTTCTGTAAATTTTATGAAATTTTCGAAAATTTTCCATGATACTATCTCGAGTTATGATCTTTAGAAGTAATCCTTTTAGAAAATTTGCGAGCAATTGTTGCATTGCGTTGGATTCGTTTGAAGTTTTCTCTACGGTTCGTGAAATTTTCATAAACTTTCCATGACTCTATCTCGAGTTAGAGTCTTAGGAAGTAATCCTTATAGGAAATTCGCGAGCGCTTATCGCATTGCATTGGATTCTTTGTAGTTTTCTCTACGGTTCATGAGATTTTCGAGTTATGGTCTTTAGAAGTAATCCTTATGGGAGATTCGTGAGCACTTATCACATAGCGTTGATTCACAAAATTTATCAACATTTTTACAAAATTTAGAGAAAACCTCAACAAATCCACCGTTATGCTATAAGTGCTCGCGAATCTGCGAGATAGCGTCATGGAAAATTCTCGAAACTCTCACAAATCGTAGAGTAAACTTCAACGAATCCAGCACTATGCGGAAAATGCTCGCGAATTTCCTATAATGATTACTTCTAACGACTATAACTTGAGATAGCGTCTTGAAAAATTTTCAAAAATTCCATGAAACTTAGAGAAAACTTTAACGAATCCAACGCTAGGCGATAAGTGCTTGGGAACCTCCCGTAAGGATTACTTCTTAAGACCATAACCCGAGACAGCGTCATAGAAAATTTTCGAAAATCTCACGAGCCGTAGAGAAAACTTCAACGAATCCAACGCTATAGATCTAAAACTCTACTTCTCTATGGCCATTTCTCGATAAAGCGGAATTCTTACGAATTGCTTTTGTTACGACATCATTAACGTTGATAATGCGTTTTTGTACATAGTATTTAGATCAGCAGATTCTATTTTTCCGCTTACCTAATAAAATATTTTTTATTGTTTGACAGGTGACAGGTAATATCAAAAATCTCAAATTTTGAAAAAATTCATAGTAACGAAAGATTTAATTTAACTAACCAATACATTCTCAAGTGAGAAAAATTAGGACAAATTTCGGACAAACTTCACACTCGTGAGCGAACGGCATCCGTCTATCTGCATTGGTTTCTAAGGGCCATCGAAGAGGCTTGAAATGATTCAATGGATACTTATGCATAAACGCTTTTCATATAAGACTTTTGCGAGTTGAGCGTGAACTCGCTCGTTGTTTTTTTTTTATGTAAATACTTCTGTAAATAATAATCGTATAGATACTTAAACTGTCATAATAGTGTTATAAATTTAAATTTATTTTTAAGGGGGAATTTTACAATTCTTGAATTTAGGAAATTGCAAATAACATAATTAATTTCGCCTACTTCTATGCTGGTAAAAGTTTGGACGATTATGCTGGGCAAAACATTCACGTAACGAGCAATACGTAGGAATTACAGAACGCAAATTTTTCGATTTTTAAATCTGTTGCTGAGCTGTGCGATCTGTCTAAGGTGAAATGTCAAAGCTTACAATGAATGTATGTTAGAACAGAACAATGAATTAAACTAAAACTTTGAATTTCTTATTCTCTATCTAAACTATTGATCTCTAGTAGGTTTAGTTTAAAATTGTTAACAGACACACGCACGTTTCATCTTAATGAGTAATGAATTGAGTCTCTACATCATTATTATTGATAAGTTTAGCGCAATTGAAGTACAAAATATAAATATTTTATGAAAATATTGTGCTTATTACAGAACAAATCTCCTGTTTCAAAACTTTTGAGAAAGGTGTTCATAACACATTACTGTTACCATAGTATGTGTTCATAATATTAAAACATTGCCGGCAAAAAACCAAGAACTCTGTAAGTAACATCCTTTAAACTTAACAGAACTTGAAATAACTCGATCATCAAGCAACATCATCAATTTCGAGGAATATCGGAAACATAAATAACCTCGAAAAATTCGAATAATGTGAGAATTCTAGAAACTTATCGAAAATCATAAAAAAACTTCGAATTTCTGAAATTTCGAAAATTTTGAATAATGTCGATATTTTCGAATAACTTCGTGCCAAGCAACTTTGCGCTATTTAAATAAGGAAATCGGATCTGGATGATTCCATGAAACTCAAGAAAAATGAAAAAATGTGAAAAATATATCAAACACTCTGTTACATAAAACTCAGTTAGAGAAACTTGATTAAACTCGAATAACCTCGATAAGCTCCATAATCTTGATATTCCCGAATTCCGATTATTTACGAAGATCTCGAATAAAATTCTATTTCTAGAATAATCTGGAAAAATTAATAAATCACCAACAATCTGTAATAAAAAACATCTCAATGCTAAGCAGTTCAAAAACACAAAAAACATCTATTTCGGAAAAATAACTAGAGGACGTCGCATAATCTCGAATCGAATAATCTAAGTAACACTTACTCGAATCATTATGATTGTTATTTGTCAGGGTCAATCAACCATTTCATTAACATTATTCGAACAAATCTCAGAGTCTAATAACTAAGGTATGCTAATAACATACTATAGAAAGTAGGTAATATAATGATATACTATAGATTTAATTAAGTGCAGCCCTCCCTCAACTATTCGAATAATAACCAAAAGTGTTATACATAAGTCTGAAACTGCGGCAAAACGCGATTATGTAAAACATTTTAAGTTTTCGTAATAACGCTTACGCACAATCGTGTTTTCTCATCATGACAATTATTTCTGTTTACCTATATTAACTTAAGGATTTTTATTAATGAAGTCAAATGAATGTCGTCGGTTACAACAACAATAGATACAAAAACATGAATTGCTCATGTTAAAAAAAGAGAAAAATGACTCAAGGCGAGCATAAGCTTTAAAAAGTTTGAACCGATTTCACCCGATTCGGTTATTTTTGATACTCCATCATGAGAAAATACACAAATACAACAAATTCTCAATCCTCAACCCTCATTTTGCGACCAAAATCGATGTCCTTCTCGCTAGTTTTTTTTTTTTTTTTTTTTTATATTCTATAGTAGGCCGTCTTTGGAGAATTTTGATTGTTATACCGTGTGTTCAGTTGAAAAGTTTCCACCCGAATTTTTTCGAAAAACAAGTGTTTCTGGAAAATATGTTCCATACAATAGTTGTATATAATTTTAAGGGAGGAGTAGGATAATATTATTTATTTTATATTTTGGCGTTATCTTAAATTCTTAAAGGTCAATCTACTTTTTGAATAGGAACCTTATAATAAATGTACGTAAATAATTGAACAACTCTCCCCTCAAAGCCATACGACTTCTGTATAAGCACACGGTATATAGAGAAACAATTTTCTTCCCCTCCGTCGAATCAAAATTTTATTTTATTTTCAGACATAAACAACTTTTTATTTAATTTAAATAAATATTTATTTATTTTATGTAATTACAATCTAGTCTCCTGGACTAATGAGTAATTTGATTCTAACTTAATTTACTAACATATAAACAACTTTGAATGAATTATTTAATCAATAATATGATAATAATAATAATAACTGGAATTTAGAATAATAATTGTTTAGGAATTGTTAGATTATTTTTCGTTAATTTCCACTATTCGTGATCGTTTAATAAAAATATTTGGTAAAGATAATTTTATTGCAGCATGCTTAAAAAAAGACCTAGGACGACCTTTAGAGTCCTTATAGTGCTGCTCTAAGACCTAGTGAGGCTGACAACAAAGACAAAAGCTTATACCACAAATTAGTCATACATATGGTATATAACATCGAAGAATTACTTGTTCATAAAATTAGCTTGCATTGAATTTGTAATAAGAAGCAAAGCGCAACTACATAAAAGAAGAACGAGAGGAAATATTATTTAACTGGGGTTTGACTCATTTTTTTTTTGTGAAACCGGGCATAATTATCATAAATTATTCTATTCCTTTGTTCCATACCAAAAGACTATATATATTTTATATTTGTAATGTTGGCGCCGATTACAGCATATTTTTTTGTCTAAGCTGGATAAACTTCAACATTTGAAAGGTTAACAGTCACGTATTTAAGTTTCACATTCACCTTTAAAAATGATCCGGAACTGTTTTTAACGGAACTTCGATTATAGTGAATTTTAAGACGCTACTGGATTTAAAATCAATTTTTCATTTAAATGTATTGATAGGAATATAAAATACAATTTTCAATTTATTAATATACGACAGTTAAATAAGATAATACAAATAATTTGATAACAGTTAGCACAAGGCGTCGTAACCTACATTTTTTTTTTTTAAATAATATTGATTTTACTTTTTAATGTCGGCCGATTGGACTGGTCTCTAAAAAGGCATAATAATAAAATAACCTTGGTGATGATACGAGTATAGTTTAGAGAATACTAAAATCAGTTCGACTCCTAAACATGATTGCATAAATTCTTAGAATCCTATTGCTTTATTTGTACGATAAACACCCTGTGTATTTTTTAGTGACAAACATACATAAATTATTATTATCTCTCTCCTTATTATAATGTATGTAAGTAAAATATTGATATACGATTCTGAAATCAAAACAATATTCCGGAATCCATTTGTTATTTTTTTGTAACGGCAAATTATTAAGTTATCAATAATCATTATTTAAGTATCGCTAGATCAGTTCGGAGCTAAAATATAATTAATATTAAAATAAAAATAAAAATAATTTATATAGTTTTGTAATTTAATTAATAAAATTTTAATATGTAAAAATTATAAAAATTAAAAAACCAAACAAATTTTCGTTTAGAATGAAAATGATAAATCGTGAATTTTTTTATGATCAGTACCTAATAACGAATTATTTATCAAACTTTTATTGTTAATCAACCCAATCAAATTCGTTATACTTTAAGTGACTCACGTTAATTCATTTTTATTTCTAAGTGTAAATAAATATAATTTATAATTTTAAAATAACCACGACTCTAATTATTGTGATACATTTTTTTTTTTAAATTTAATTAAACTTAGTCCTGTTTTCGAAAACGCATTGATGTCGCGACAACATGCTGAATATTAAAGTACGGGATTAAGATTTTTCCAGATTTCCTATTTTTGTAAAACAAAAAAAAAAAAATTACATCTTGTGTTTAATCAAAGTGAAAATAAATAAATCTTAATTATATTAATTCTTTTGATTAATTAATAACACACATATTTGTAAATAAAATCAATAAAGTTATTAACGTACATACAATATATAGAAATAACATCCCAAGATAATTGTCGTGAGATAAATTGTTTATTATAATTTAAATATAAAGTTGTTTTTGTGTGAAAATGCTCAATTTTACAAGGCGTCAATGGTTAACGCTTCTTATTATTGGATTAGCTGACTTTTGTAACGCTATTTGTGTTAGTTTACAAGCGCCATTTTTCCCGAAAGAGGTAAGTACGCCAATTAGATTAAACATGCTTTCAATGTCAATATAATTACGCTTTAAAATTCCAATAAGTTGTCAATATGGTCATGCCCTCTCGTCTAAATAGATAACAAACTTTTCACTAAAGTAAGCGCGCACAAGCTATAGACACTAAGAGCTATAATTTATAGTGCCCTTATTTAGATTGGGGTCACTTCCTACAAAATATGTATATATAAAAAAAATAAAAAATCAATTTATCAACCAGAATAAGCAAATTCATTCTTGAACTAATCGTGTACACATTTTATACGCTTTTTACGTCATTATATACGTTTCTAAATGACCCTTGGATTTATACAATTTACCAAATGTTTAGTCACGAGTAATTAACAACTGCAACATTTTACCAAAAAATTAATAGAAAATTTGCAAAAAAAAACAAAAAAAAAAATTAAGGTTATCACAATTTGTGCGACTGTGCTCGATTTTTATTTTTTTTTTTAAGTCACGTAAAAATTATCACGTTTTTATAGTATGAATGTTTTTGATCCGGTTTCTCAAAAATTATTAGGTTAGCTAATAGGTGTAGAAAATTATTTAGTTATAATTTGAGATATAAGAAAAACTTTTCTAATCGGACAGACTTAGTTTCGCCCTTAATTTCTCCGCCTTTTTCATACATTTTAAATTGAACTTGATTCATTTGTGGGAGTTCATACTCGTAGACGGTTAAAAATTAGATTTTATCAAAGTGAAATTAGGAGTGAAATTTTTCGTTTTTTTTCGCTAAAGGGTACTCATAGTTCAACAGCGAAGAACCTAAGCTTCAATTATTTTCACCTGAATTTTTGGCATTTATCATTTCGTTTGATTTTGGAAGAATGTTTACGGAAATAAATTAAATTCAATGTTTATTTATTTAATTTGATTAATTTTATGATTGTATATGAAAAAAAAAAAAATAGAAAATTAATTACGATAAAGCTGAAGGACTTTTTTCATACGAATTTGCATACACCTTGTTGTTTGTTTATTTGTTAGTTTTTAAATTTGCTCAGGTCAGATCTTTCAATCCACGAAGCCCTGGGCACTGGATAGGCTATGTTATTTTACAAAAAGTATTAATTGATGTATTTTATAGTTATTGGTAATATTTAATAATAATTTTAATATTTATTATAATAACTTTTGGTAAAAGTGTGTTCACGTTGTAAAATGGCGTAGATTAATATCGAGTAGATCCTGAATCTTTTTTAACAACGTGTTTTTTATAAATCGAACAAGGCAATTCCTTCGCTCTGTGCACGAAATTGGGCCTTTTAGGGAATTACGCAGTACCCGGAACCAATTATTACGATTTAACTTATCCAATTTTTTAGGTCTACTCCGTAACGCGTTCATAACAAGACTCTCCTGCAAACACCTTTTCTACTAAAAAAATTATTTTTTGCCAAACATCAAAATATTTTAAAAGCTTTAAATTTGGTTGTTGTAAATTTTAGTAATAATTTATTCCTAAAAATTAAAAATTGTAATGTAATAATTAAACTAAACCAATTTATTTATAAAAACATAATTTTAAAACCTCTGTGAGAAACGATAAATGTTAAATCACTGCACTGTCAACACTTCGACATGCTCCTCCGCAAAAAACTTTTTTCGTGTTATGATTCGCTGATGAGAGGATTTTTTTTTTCATAATCACAGGCTTATCAGTTCGAAACATATAAATTATAATTAACCGTAGGCTAAAAAGGAAATAAATAAAACAATGTAAATACAACAATGCAGGGAGCAGGGCCTATGTTTTATTCTAAGGTGTCTTTCGGGCGTAGTTGGACGAGTAAATTACACTGTGTAATTTACAGTTTTTTTTTTTTCAATTATAGGTGTGTAATTTACAAAAGGCATCATATTATTTATTTTTAACTGTGTAAAATTATTTGTTTCAATTTTCAGTTATTGACAAGAAATATTTTTTATGACAACATATGTTTGAATCAATTGAGAATTTATTTAAATAAAAAAGGGACAATTTGTGAGACACGACCTTTAAACATAGAAGCAGTAAAATTTTAGTCATTCATTCAATGCAAACTGTACCAGTTTAGTTGAAATCAAGTATTTCACCCTAGATAGACTTCGGTTTAATTAATCCGATTTATCTAAACTCGTTTGACATGCTGCGACTAAACTCGAAAAATTCGATTCTTTTGATTCGTTTTTTCAAAATCATTCAAATTCTGTGGGTTGTCCATATTCTACGTAAACCCGATCAAAATTTATTTTGGATTTAAAAGAAAGTATTCCTCAAGCACTTTCAAATAACTGGTAGAAATTAGATTTTTTCATACTTCAACCTCTACAACCTCTTTCGGTGATAAAACAAACCATCCAGTTTCTTTTGTGTAAAGGAGATTAGGGGAGTTCTCTTCGATTTTCTTTACTCCAATATCTCTGGATTTGCTTTTTCACGTAACCCGTTATAGAGGCAGCTGGTACATAAATCTAATGAACGCATTGCAAGCGTCAAGAAATTCTAATTAATTACACTATCAACTTTTTCAGTGAACCATAACCAATCGTTATCTCGTTATTTATACCCTTTATGTGTCATATTATATTATAACCACCACCTTTTAGGCAAGTTACATCAACACATCAAATGTTTAAGACAAAAGTGGACAAAAATGTAAGCTTGTGCGAATGCAGAAACACGAATAATCTCGAGAAGTTGGAATAATTTTACAATTTTAGAGTAATCCGATCACTAACAATCTAAGCGGTTCAAAAGCAAAAATTGCATTTTTTTAAAAAATGTAACTTCGGGATGTCGAATAATCTCAAACATTTGATAATTCGATGGCCAAGCAACTACAAACTATTCAAACCCAGAAATCTAGTTTAGTTTAAAAATTTGTAATTTTGAGAATTTCACTTAACTCAATGCTCAGTTTAATTCATTTCAAACTAAACTCGAATAATATCGAAAAAGCACATAAAATATCGAATATCAGCGTCAAAATTTGAGAAACTTGAATAATCTCTAATAATTTCAGAAAATCGGGATTATGTCAGTTATGTTTCGAAACTAGTAACTCAAGTTAAGCAAAACACACAATTGACACATTTATTATATCTTATTGATTTTAAAGGCTCTTTCGTTCCTAGGAGTATTAATTCGGTTTTCACAAAATTCAGTAAATAATTCGGAAACTCATTACAAATCTTAAATATTGTTTTTGAAAATTTGATTTATTGCATGCGTTGAAATTTACGTTATAAGATAATCTACAATATCGAGTGCAAAAACAAACCGATTAGTTTAAGCACAATAAGCTCTTAAACATTCGGATTTTATGATTTAAAATTAAACTTCAGAATGATTTTAAATTTACTTGCACTGATTAAAAGAATGAAAAGTACACTAGTGACTTTTACTGCAACAAAATGCAACGCGGTAGCTTTGATAAAATGTTTCGTCAAAATATAAAAAAATCTTTCAATGTAAATTTAATTTTTTTTGTACTTTAGACGATAGTGAAAAATACCGTAAATAATAACGGTTTAATAAGGCGAAATTGTGATGATGTGGCTATCTCATCTAGCTAAGGATTACTTACTATACTAATGTCGTTTTCGATTGATTTTTACCCCTCTTTGAAAGTGTAACCTCAATTTCTTTGTCAATCGAACATAAACTCCGAATTGTGTTCTGTCATCTGTCAAACCATATTAAAACGACAAGTCAAATCGAAAATGACAGTAC
The DNA here is from genome assembly GCA_958295665.1 of Tipula vernalis. Taxonomy (NCBI): domain Eukaryota; kingdom Metazoa; phylum Arthropoda; class Insecta; order Diptera; family Tipulidae; genus Tipula; species Tipula vernalis. The sequence goes on along the minus strand of OY282559.1, from coordinate 75,981,264 downwards.
AGTTTAGTGCATTTGTAAATGGAGGGGTAAAACTACTAAGAAAACTGGAGTAGTCGAAATTGCACTGGTGTAGCTGTCAGTGCAATTTTTTTTGGTCAATCGAATATTTCCAGGGTAAAAAAATTACACTTTTTGCACTGAGTGCAATTCAATTTGGTCAATCGAAATCCACATAAGCCTTAAGAGATGATCGGGAATACATTTTTCGCAATCCTCGTCATCAGATCAAAACTGAAATTGCAAACTCATAATAATTTAATCATCCTTGTAAAAATAATTATTTGGCTGTATTATCCTGGCTCTAATTTTATTAAGTTTGCCTTAATTCGTAATCCTCCTACGTAAAACGAACTAATCTAAATATTAAAAAAAAGTTTATTTATTAAACCTTGCTAAATTCGTGCCCCAAATTTTTCAAACCACGGGTTTTTTTTTTATTTCTACTTAGAAAGATCTTAAAATAATGTTCTTCAATTTAGAAGAAGTGTCTGCCTGAATATTACTCACAACATCTTATTCTCTGTTTAAAGAACTCAATAAAGAAAATAAAAGAATTTTGACTTAGAAAAATTAGGTTTTACTGTTTCCTATACCTTTCCCAGATTTCTAAGTTTTTAAAGTTTAATTTCCTTACACATGTGTGCCAACGTTCAATTAAAATATTAGCTATTTGATAACCTCATATACGTGATAAATGGAAAATGCCCGTTAATATCCAACAAATCTTTAAGAACTCTCTTCTTTTCTAGAATAAAATAATTGCAATTCATGGTCTCACATGATTAGTAAAAATCATCCTGTTTGTGGCTGTGGCAAATGGTTTTTGATCAAGTTGTTACAAATATTCTTTAAGGAAATAATTTCATTAAACATAAGATGGTTTCTTAATGCTTCACAGGTTTGACCATACCCTTCGGAAACTACTTTGCTTATAGCTTTTGATATTTCGAAAGCAAAAGATTATAAAATTTGTAACATGTTGAACTCAATCCATTATTTATTGCTTGTGGTCCTAAAAATTTACAATTTGCATTCTTTTCAAAGTTCAGTTGACGACTCTCAATATTGGTCTGACGATTTAATAGAATTATCTAAGTTAGCATATAATTTTTACTAGATTTAGTAGATTGCCTTAATTCCAATGCTGAATTCTATATATTCTTGAAAAATTGGAGCGATATTTCTCAGTTTTGCAGTTAGTATAAAACACTTTGTCTTATGCTAATAAAAAATTTCGATTTTCTTCTAACTTTAATATTTCAGCATATATTTACTAAATCCAGAATTATAGCAGAACCGTTGAATTTTAAACTTCGGTATATAAATTGCACGTTTGATACGTATAAAAACTGTTTAAATTACATAGTGTAACTTACTTGCCCAATTGTGACAGCAATCAGTCTCGAGAAATTGCGCAATGTGTTTGGGTTCGTTATCTTGCCGGAAGATCCAATTTTGGGACAGTCCTAAAACACTACCACCGCCATATTTACTGTACAAACGTACGTTCATTTATATGTAAATACTATTCAGGTTTAATTTAGCGAAATCGATTCGCTTTTCTTGTTGTTTACATCACTGATAAGTGTTTTTTTTGTGTCTGTTCTGGAAAAATATCCGTACCGGTTTAAAGTTGTTTGCTATATATGAGCTTACATCAGTTCCATAATCTTGTTGTAGCAGTTGTTTGTATTTTTGTGCTAGATGTTTTTGATTTGTTGCATTTCTTATGCAATTCTATCTTTTCACTAAGAGCACGTTGATGGTCGCAGTTCGTTTCAAATATTCAATACTTGCTCATTTCTTTATGTTTCCACAATGTACTGGATTGCAGATTGTGACTTTTACTTGATTTTGGAATTGCAGGCGTGTCCATATCCAAATGTCTAGACATCACAATAGTTAAAACTTAACACATAATTTTAAAAAACAATTTCAACTGATAGATTTGATGTCTAAATGATTAATGAGTTATTTGTGTACTAATCAAAAACAAAAGTTGCACGTATTACCATAAGTAGCCTACTATGAATTTGTTGCATCTACAATTGAATACAAATCGTAACTGTTTTATTTTTAACCTAGAACAAAAGATTCATGTTTTTTGTTTTAATTTTTTGTCCTTTTCTATTTACAGTATAGAGCACGATTTCGTTTGGTTCAAAAATCGAGTTGCGAATACAGTTTTTTGTATCGTACGATGAATTATTTAGTAGAGTTTAAGTGTTCTATCCAGGTCAGTCCCGGCGGAAAGAATATTTTTCAAAGCATCACTAAAACTATTGGTACCAACGGTTTAAGCAACTCTAAATATGCGGGGCTGGTGAGCGTAGCGAACAGAGAATGAAGCTCTCTAGTCAAGAATACAAATTATAAAAATGTAAATACAGGCATACTGTGATTTTTATAATTTATTGAGTCAATTAAACTCCTTATCAAATGAAAAGAGTTGATTTCAAATTGTATATTATGCCTTTCACTTCAACTATAAATATGGTACATGACATCATTGTTTAGAGTTTGAAAATTTAATTGTGAAGTGTGCAATTATTACCAGAGATGGACATTCTTTTGGTCTCCGCGACTAAAACGACTCTATTGGGTTAGATAGACCGCAAGTGTTAAACAATTTATTTTCAAAATTTTTTTTCAATAACAATTGCTTTTCTGAATTATTTTCTTTTGGGTACTTTGAATACTTTTCAGTAATAACAAAATGTTTCGAATAATATGGAAAATTTGCAATAATCTTCAAAATTTACTGAACATTTAATCTCGATACCTCGAATAGTTGTCGTCTGTATAACTTAGCATCCTCCAAACTTATCTGTATGAAGAATAATGATTGTAATTTACGTCATACGTCACTCAACGCTATTTAAATTTGGAAATCTAAATAAATCGAAAAACCTGAATTTAGAATCTCATCTCTGTAAGATCATAAAATAGAATATTACGCTTAATTCAACTCGAAGCTAAATTCGAATAATCGAAAAATCTTTAAAATCGTAAATAATATCTACTACAATACTTTAAGCATAAAAACCTCCTATAAATTCTATAAAAAATCAATAATGTCGACATAAATCGAATAAACTCTAATAATTCCGATATTTTTAAAAAATTTAGAATATTCTGAAAATTTCGAATGAAATTAGAATTCTAGAATAATCTTGAAAAATCAAAAAATCAGTAACAATGTAATAATCTGTAATACCGAAAATATGTAATCCGATTATTAATTCGAAAATTGGGACGACTGGTGGTGGATTATGTAAATATTAAATAAGTTTCGACAATTTTTTCAAAACTGCTGCTTTGTAAATTGAGTTCTCGAAACTCGTTGTTTGGAACACGATACAAATCAAGTCATGTCTGCAGGAGAGTTTTGAGCCACTACGCATCAGGGTCTAAGCAAGCTAATTGATTAGTCATTGTCCTTCCAGTCACTTACTGGGATTAGAGGTACTTTAGAACAAGTTTTATAGACGAAATTGTATTTTCCTCGGAAACAGAGCAACCAACCCTTGTTGCTTTACGTAATTCATATTTGTTTAGAAACGTTTATTTTTTTCTTAAAGCGTTGTATCAGTGATAGGCACACTTTTGATCTAGCTGCAAAACGCCTTTCCAACAATGTTTCATCAATCTTGCCGATTAGTGTTTCTCATTATTTTTTGTTTTGAGTGTAGAGTTTTCTATTTATCAAATGATAAATATTCATATTTATTTTATTGTTGATAGGTTTACAAATTAATTAAAAGCGTCATATAAACAACTGACCTTTTAAAACAAACGTAAGTTTATTAATTTTATTGAATCTATATGAAGGTTAGTTATTGCATTATTGTTGTCTAAGTTGGGATTAAATCAGAAAAAAAAATCGATCAAACATTCTCTACTCAAACACTCCTTCTTCATCCATACTGAATCCTAATTCCTCCATTTCATTTCAATTTATCCTAAGTGCTTCAGTTTGTAAAATTCTAACGTCGGTCAACTTCACCTCTTTTAAACTTAAACCCGATTATACCGGTTAATTTGAGAAAAATATTCTATTTCCCCTTTTTGTTTATTATTAACTTTGATCTATGTCCGATTTGTACGCTACTTCTTCGCAAACTAGTCTTTACCGATTTGATTTGGTAATTACAAATCTTCTTGCGTCAATAAACTTTATGACTAGTCCACTGCCCTGGGGTCCGACCAATTTGAGATTTTTGAAAGATTAACACTAACAATTAAAACATAAAGTGCTAATTTTCAGTCTCCTAAATTACTACAAAAAATCGTCAAATTTTCATAGAAAATGTTTCATTGTAACTAGTGAAGTTAGATCACGTGGTGAAAGACGCGAATGACCTTATCTTTATTGCGGTTAATTGAAACCCAATATTAACACCCCCATTCTCATACTAATTTGATTTCAAGTGACTTGGTCGAAAGGCGAACCAAACGACACGACTGCAATTATAGAAATATATTCGGCAAATTAGAAGTAAACTATGTAGTTTTATAAGAAGAGTACTATTAAATTAAACCGCAACATAGTCAAATTTTGGAGATATTATTCGTCTAGCATTTCCAATAATCAATTAACATCTCGTCGCTGTAGTTCTATCTTGGCATAAGCGCCAATATTATAGTTTTGAGAAAATCAATATTAAAGTTTAAATGGTTATATCAGTTGATTTTTTCTACTGAATTCCAAAAATGTTTTATAAACTAGATTAATAATATCATTTTAAACTTGTACAACTTAAAATTTTCCCAATAAGTCGCACAGTTTTCCTGAAAAATAGGAAAATTATTTGAAGTTTAGGGTTATTTTAGTGTAAGTCACACACTTATTTTTTTCGGGGGGATATAGAACAAAATTATGGAGTTACACCAATATTGAAAATACAATTTTAATCGAAATACACTTTTATTTTATAGGAAAATTAAAAAGGACTTAGGGTTCAGATTTGTAAAGGCCAGTTTTGGCTTTTAGTAGAGTAGTTTCGCATAAGATCTTTAAAGATAACTTATAAGTATACCTCAGTGCATTGTCCTAATTAAAGTTTTTAAAATAAAACCAAATATGTAATTTATTAAACTTATCTAAAATAAACCTATTATATTTATTAAGTTTTCCCAAATATTTTGGCTTTAAAATCATAAATCAATATTTAATTCATAAAAAAACACAATTATATCACATTTCATTTCAATTAGTCTTATATAATATGACTTCAATTTTAAGTTAAATAGGTATTCCATCATTAATCATTTTTATGCTTTTCCTTATTTCAAATAAATAGAATAAAACTGTTTGTCGGTTTCCGGCATGTAACACAGCATCGAACGAATATCTTTCTTTTTTTTCAAGCGGCATTTTATTATTATAAATGCATGGGCCAACGTTGGGTAGTTTGAAAACTGTACGTTTGGATACATTTTTTCGAGTGTCTGACAATTTAATTATACAGGTGGTTAATATCTCCTTGCCATGTTCTTTTCGGTATTTTACTTGGGTCAAATTTGATTGTTCATAAATAAGATTTGCAGTTGACGCAAAAGGCGGAAAAATCAACCCAATCGACGCAGCATTATAATTTTTAAAATCATGACGTCCCATTTGTAAAACTTTGAGTTTTACTTTTGTATAATTCATATTTAATAACTTTCTTATCAAGCCTACTGGGCTATATATTACCGAATGTCGCATGTATTTTTCACTTGCGAGTGTCCAGGTGCCGATAATTTTTGTTGAATTTCAACAATGTGGGGGTGCTTCTTCATAAACTTTAAAATAGCCAATGTCGTTATCCGGTTGCGATTCTGTGGAATGCAAGATTCGGGCCAAAGTATTATTTTGTGAACCGTAGGATTATCAGTAATAAATTGTTCCATAATGTTTTAATTAATGATGATGCCCACTCGATGCCTGTTCTTCCACTCATGGCTTCATGCCATATCGCGCAATACGTAATTTTATTTAAACTGAAGTGCGCCGTTAAGTTATATACAGAAAACTTGCGCCTGTAGAAGAAATTAGACACTTCAGCCCGAGGTAAACTAAACACGTTTTGTAGATCATAGCAGATTACTGCTGTTAAGGGGTCCGTTAAATTGCGATCGGCGTTCCTATTTGCTTTAGCCATCTGGTTGTTTTCCTGGTGTACCTCAAAATTTTCGGATGGAGAAGGATTTGTGATGAGATTAAATGCAACACACCGGTCGCATTGGTCTTTTTTTGTTCAGTTTTACTGGGTCGTTTGTATCATTCATGTCCAATGTGTACATTCTATTTATTGTCAGTCCGGTTTCTAAATATTGCCTGGTAGAGTTCGCTCTGCAATAGTGTGAATCAATAATAGGAAAATTTTTGATGTGGTCCTCTACTTGGTTGAGTTTTTCTTCCGGAATCTTAAATTTGATGTGATTTTCATATTGTGAAGGAGTATGCGTACCAAATTCGATGGATTTCGTTTTGTAGAAATGATATATGTATACGGTTTTGGCTTATATCAAGTGTTTTGAGAAAAAACACTTTGCATACTCTCAACGACACTAACTGCTTTTGAAAATAATACAAGAACGTACCTTGTCTTCTTGAATTAACATTTTTAGTATGTTGACGTCCCTTTGGTACCTTCCGAGTAAATTTAGAAAAAAATCCTAATTTATCACTGGCCGTCAAACTCCAAAATAATTTATGTATTTTTTGTCGACCTTTATCATTAAAATTTTCGTTGCATTTAAAACTACAATCATCGGTACATCCGTCAGCTAAACAACGTGGTCGTCTTAAACGGCCTTTTGCATCTTCATATTGTTTTCCTTCGTTTCGCAAACGTTTGCTTATACATATTTTTTTTCCATTTTAACGGATTACGTTCCTTTTTACGGCATAATTTAGTTTCAAGTATTGCACCAGGTTGGTCGTCATTACGACCGGTCTCATCGTTTACAACATTATCAACTTCGCCCAATGATCTCCTAATTTATCTATATCGCTTGAAGATTCATTCGGTAGAAAATCAGGATCCAAATCCGAATCATCAAAAACACTAATAATTGTATCAGAAGACGAAGCGCTAAAGCTTATTTGGTTTAAAATGCTAATATAAAAATGGTAAAACATGTTACGCAAAGTAAATATAACACTGATTAGCTATAAACACAATATTATGTATATTAACAAACTTACTGTAGTACTTCTGGTTCAATATATCGTACGGGTGACGATATTTCGGTGCTTCCCATTTTTTGTAAAAATTTAATTTATCTATTTTTTCGTTAACGTTTCTTCACGGTGGTTAAAAGAAGAATAACTTCTTAAAAATTGCTGCCACTATTTATACTAAAATATCACTCGTGAACATAAACTAATTGAGAAAACAATTTTAGAATGGTAGCTACACCATACGAGAAAATAACTACCGGACATAGAACAAAATAGAAGAACTCGATAATATGTGGAAGATACATATAAAAATGTTCTATTGCATACAAAAGATAAAATATTTTGGAGATAGAACATTATTGAACGTTGAAAAAAAAAACTTTTTGAACTTAAACCAAATTGAACACTCTATAAATGAAAAACTATGGCACTTAGAACAATTTTGCCGATAGATTTGAAAAGAGCTGAAAAAATTACATATAAGTACGTTTAAAACATGTGACATATTGGCACTTACACCAAGAAAGAACTACAGCGACGATCTGTCGTATAAAGTACTTTACATTTAACAAACGACTAACACTCTAATTCCCATCTATAGTCGTATGACTCAAGCGACATGACTTAAGTCACGTGCTTATTTAAACAAATGTACAAAATTTACACAATTAAAAAGATTTAAACAATTAGGACTAAAAATTCGTTCTTCCATTTTGTTATATGTAGTCACCTGTCAGTTAGAAAATTCTAGTGACATCTCTCTCGTATAAAGTAAGGTGACTATATAGCCATGAAAAATGACGTAATACGATTATAGGAATTGGGATGTAAAGTGAATCGAGAAATTGATGTGGTGACATCCAATACAAACGTTATGTTTAATCTAAACGATATTTCATCTATCAGTTGATCCGTCGACATATACCAAATAAGAACGATATTAGGTTTGTTGTTGAATACCTCTTAGTGACCGTTCATTAATAATTTCCGGATGTGTTTAAATCGCTGTTGATTGTCCTGTTGCCAATTTTGAGCTAAATTTATGTTCCTGTAAAAGTAGTTTCATTTCGCGATGGTACGTGCTCTAATTTTTTCAGAATATTTTCTTTTAAGTCAGTCTAAAATGCATCAAAAAATTCAGTTTAATATTTATTCCAAAATACTGGTTATATTGATGCTTATTATTCGGATTTATATTGATGAATTCAGCAAATTAAGCATACAACTGAGTTAATAATTCAGTCTTATGTAAATTAAGCTTTCGAGTCAGCAACAAATTAAACCCAAAACTTCAGCTTAAAATTGCTTAATTTTACTTGTACTTCAGTTTCAAATGTTACTCAAAATTCAGACTTAAGAACAATATCAAAATATTTAACATCAATTTTAGAAAAAATTCACTACAAAATTCGAACCAAACAGCATAAAATTCAGGAAAAATTTCAACAACAAATTTAGCTTAAAATTTACCAAGCAAAAAATTTGATTGAAAATTCAAAAGATATTCAACTTAAAATTCAACAAAATATAAAAATAAAACTTAACTTTCAGTCTTAAATTCAGACCAAAGTACATCTAAAAATTCAGCAGCATACAAATAAGGCCAAGATTCAGCCTATATATAATTCAACAAAAATTCAACAATTTACTTAAAATTCAGCGAAAAATCAAATCTTAAACTGCCATCCAATCTAAATCTCTCTAACAAACAGCACATAATTCAGACTAAATTTCAGCCCAAAGTGGAGTTTAATATTTAAAAAAATTCAGCAATAAAATTCAACCTACAATTCAGCCCAATAATAAGCTAGTTATAATACAGACTACAATTGATCAGAATATATAAGACTAAAATCCTGTTGAATTCAGTCTACAGAAATTCTAGCCTAAAATTTAACACAAAATTCAGCCTAAATACTACGGAAAACTCAGTTTAAAATTTAGACTGAAATGCAATCTAAATCCAGAATAAAATCCAGCACAAAACTCAGCTTAAAATTCATACCAATATTCAGTGAAAAAAATCCGCTTTTTAAAAAGCCTAAAAACGCTCAGCAAAAATCAAATAAAAAATTCAGCATAAAATCTAACCAACAATTGAACTCAAAATCCAACGTAAAATTTAATTGGAAATTGGACTTAAAATTCAAGGTACAATAAGGGTATTTTAAAACTCATAAAAGTTTTTGCAAAATTGATAGTGAAACGTTCACCAGCATAAACATCAGTTCAGTAAAATTCAACAATATTCTGTCCAAAGTTTAACAAAACTTTTGCATAAAATACACCCAATATGCAAAATTCAGAGCAAAATCTAGCCTATAATTCGGTTTAAAGTTCAATGAAAATTCACAAATAAAATGAGCTTAAAATTAAGCCCAAAATTCATTCCGCACAACACATGTGCCATAGCGAATAAGCCCCAGCCTAATATACACATACACACGTTTTCAGACAATATCGCATAATGAGCATTCTCGATAACTTGGAAAAGTGTTTAATACTTTTTTTTATTGTGACGGCACGGTATTTTAATTTGACCCATAACATTTATTGGGTGATCACCATAATCTGCATTAACTTCAATTTGTGTTACTTAATGTATAAACTTATAATTGGTCAATTAGTCAGTGCAAATTCGCTCCACGTTTGGTTATGAAAATCTCTTCGTATTGCCTTTAAACAACAAACTGCAATTTTCATGTATACTTGTGCAATGATACTTGTTTGTCCGCCTATACAACTTGAAGCACCCTAAGTCGTATAATCGCTGAAAATCGGATTCAAGTATTTATTGTCACCCCAATTCTCATTATTGTGTCATTTCAATTGACGTGACTATAGTCGTGTCACGTTACTTGAAAATTGATTTTCTTGAAGGCGAACCAAGTAACACAAAGTGCAACTTGAAATGAATCAGGCAAACTAGAAATAAAATCATTTTACCATTTAAGCAACAAGATATTTAAAACAGTGTAAAAATTATTCAAAAACAGCATTATAAAAATTATAATCTAAAATAATTGCATCCTTCCATTTTGTGATATTGGTCTGTCACTTGCAAAAATCAAGTAATAAAGACGTAACAAACGACTAAGAGAATGGCAAAATAGTTGTGACATGACTAAAGTCATGAAAAATGACGTGACACAACTATCGTAATTGGGTTGTTATTCTAGTATGGTTATAGTTATATCTATTCATAAATTTTTCATATGTTTTTCAATTTAAAAAGCAACCCAATAAACCAAATTATTAATAAGATAAGTATAATGACAATTTTTTGGACAAAGCGCTTACAAATATTTTATGTAGAAGCAAATTTTTATTTTTTACACTCTCTCCCAGAAATAAGCTTTTGTTCCTATATATAATCATAATAAGTCTGCTACGTAAAAAGCATCTAGAACTGATAAAGAATAAATCAATTAATAATGCATGCATGAATTTGCAGATTAAAATGTATAACGACGGCTGGAATTAATAGGAATTGAGCTATATAGTAGCTATATTTAAAATCTCTATCAGCATATTGATTAAATATTTAATTGATTTAGAGCTAAATATTTATTTATATGTTATCAAATTTGTCTAGAATAGATTATAGTAGTATAGTGCCCATAAATATTAGTACTGATCTTTGTTTTTGTAAATCTGATATGAATAAAATCTAAAGCACATGCAATTTGAAATGCTGCGATAACCTTTCTACGAACCTTAAGAATATTTCATCTTTGTAATTATTGATTTTGGCTGCATATTAGAGTACCTAAATTTTTTATGTTTTTTTTTTACAATACTACAACATTGTGGTTTGAAAACATAAAATTTTGATTTGACTTTATCGTTTAATGATGAAATTTTGCCAAATATTACAAATTTTTGGTTGTTATCTGCGCCTTTATTTATTTAAATTTTATTTTTTATTTTTTATTTTTATTAGGCTGAAAGAAAAGGTGCTACCGCAACTGAATATGGTCTGGTATTTGGTATATTTGAGCTTGTCGTGTTCCTTGTGTCACCAATTTATGGACAATTTTTAAATCGTATTGGACCGAAAGTTTTATTCAATGGTGGTATATTTACAACAGGTATTTCAGCGATTCTATTTGGACTGCTGGATCAGGCACCGGTATTAATTTACATATATATGGTTTAGCATAAAACTTAGCATAATATTTGTTTATATATATTTATATAGGATCACACATGGTTTATATCGCTTGCATTCACGATAAGAATTGTTGAAGCTATGGGTAATGCAGCATTTTTAACCGCATCATTTGCAATCATTGCAAAAGAGTTTCCAGACAATGTAACAACAACATTTGCATCGTTAGAAACATTTTTTGGATTAGGCCTAATCGTTGGACCAATGGTGGGTGGAGCATTGTATAGTGTTGGTGGCTATTATTTACCTTTCGTTGTGCTTGGTTCAACTTTATTTGTAACCGCTCTACTAACCATGTGCATTTTACCGAAGCATCCAAATGAAAATGATCGTGTAATCGGTGGACGTAAGTGAATATATACTGGTATTATAAAACGTAAAGATATTAACTAATATTTTATATTCCAATTATAGCATCAATGTTTACAGTATTGAGAATTCCTGGTGTGACTGTTTGCGCACTTGGAATATGTGCAACGAGCGCGTCTATCGGTTTTCTTGGCGCTACTTTAGAACCTCATTTACGATCGTTTAAACTAAGTCCAATTTTACTCGGTATGGTCTTTGTTATAAACGGTGGAATATATGCATTAACAGCACCCGTGTGGGGATGGACCGTAGATAAATGGATGAGCCCGAAAATGGCATCTCTGATTGGAAGTATATTTATTATACTTGGGTTTTGTATAATTGGGCCGGCATCATTTATACCGTTAGAAACGAAATTGGGCACCATCATTGGGGGTTTAGTATTACATGGAATTGGTATTGCAGCTCTACTTGTTTCAAGTTTTACGGATGCGCTCGGGACAGCTATGTAATTTTGTTTTGTAGGTTGTTATCAGCGGCAAATGTTAAATAATTGTTTTTTTTGTTTGTTTTATAGAAAACATGGTTTACCCGATAGTATTGAAACATACGGATTAATATCTGGATTATGGACATCCACATTTGCACTAGGTGCTTTTATTGGACCATCAGCCAGTGGTCTTCTTTATGATTCAATTGGATTTAGGAAGTCATGTGTATTTATAATTATGCTACTAGTGATCTACTCGATAATTGTATGTCTGTTTATGTCGTGCGGCCGAACTCCATCCCTATACAAAGAGCTCCCGTCTACAGAATCACTGATTAAAAGCAATGACAGACTATTCAAACAACTTGACGATAATTATAAATTGTAAGTGTTTAGCATAAGAATTCGCTTCAATTTTGGTACAAATTATAATATTTTTATATTTTTAAATCACAGCCCTAGAACGGGTAAAAATGGCAGTGCAATGTCGATCGATCATCCACCGCATGCGCACGGCATGAATAATCTACTAATATCAGCGGGTAGCTATGGTACCAAACAAAACCAATGGTCAGCAAGATTAGAAAATGAACCGGCACATAATGGATTTGGGCTGTTGTACGGTAGCGTGGACGTGCATCGGCATCAAGGGTATACTGAAACTATAGCATAAAAAAAAGCATAAACAAATAAAACTAGAAATTAATTTATGTTTCGCTCTCCACTTTCATCAGGTTACACACAAAGCAACTTATCATTAACGTTTAGTTAGTAATTAAGTTTAGTAATCGTAAAATTATTTTATTTAAGAATTTACCAGCGTATTTTATAAGACTAATTGTTAATTATTATTAAATCGGACGTTCAAATAATTTTTTTTATCATTGTGTAAATAAAGTATAGTTTAACGTTTTATTTTTTTTCGTTTATATGTAAATGTGTATTGATAATTAATTAATTAATTTATTTGCTTTATAAATTAAAACTAATAAATAAAAATGCGAATTTTACATCAAAACACGCGAATATTTATTTATATTTGTAGCGCCATTTAGGGGTAACGCTTGTTTCAATGTTTAAACTCAGATGGCATTTTCTAATGCGATAAGAGACATCTGTAAATAAATAGGATTACTAAATTGGTGTATCATCCAAATTTTTGGTGAACATTCAGGGGAATTATTATTTGTTGTTGTACGATGGAAATTTATTTTCTATGAGTCTTTAATTGGGTGATTGGGTGCCACTAATTCTCATAGCTCATTGCCATTTACAGTTTCATTTACAAATTTACAAAATATTTGGAAAACTGAATTATGGGACACTGATTATTAGTCGATTAGTTGTCTAATAATTAAATAGAGTAGGTTATATAAATAAGAGGAGAGAGGAACGTCTACCATAAGCTTCTTGAATTTCTTGATTATTACTGACTTCTTTAGTTGGGAGAGCTTCAGATGATGCGCGCAATAAACTATTAGATTATAGTTTATTATTATTTATTCACCGTTGATCAAACTGCTTTGATATATTCTGTTGAGGTTTAGAGTTCTGAACGGGTAAGTGAATCTAGATACTATAAATTTGAAAATGTTTTTCATCAAGTAACTCAATTAAGTAAGTTATTTGTAATTTTTTCGAGCCTACCTTTAGTAATGAATCACTAACAACATACAATAACAACAGCTTAAAAAATCTTCTAAAACGAAATATTTGCGCGACTCGCCAAACGATTTTTCAAAACTGTCCTATTTTGTAAACAAGTACACCGGGGCGTTTTCCCAAAGATAAATACCATATTATATTTTATTCAGATCTGCATAATCATATCTACGATTGCCTTTATGTTTTTCAGTAGAAAACTTTTTAAAACCCACAAAAAATTTTTGACGGGTAAAATATTTCATCTGACATAAAAAACCCACAAAGGTACTAGGAGTCTCCGAAGAAAATCATTCACAAATCTCGAAGAATTAATCGGAAGATCTCTACTAATCTCAAAAAGCTTGAATACAGCTGAACGCTAATCAAAACCTAAAATCTTAGGATCTTTTCCCAGTGTTCAATACTATTCGCAATGCAACCCCACTTGATACTTCTAAAAATCTCGAGTAAGGGCTGAAATCTCACGAGGTGATTAGAACGTAGGTACATATAATTAACTCAACTCACAAATCAATCCAAATTAAACCTCTTAAATGCAATTAAATTAAATAAATTAAATGCAATCACCAAATCAACCTCCACCATACCCTTAAATCAATTACCAATCTGACCCCAAATCAACTTTCAAAAGACAATTAACTTAACCCCCAAATAAAATCCCAAACAATCTCGTTACTCAATTCCAAAGCAAGCTAACTCAACATCAACTTAATTTACCTTAAACAACAATCTCAACACTTTGCTTAACTTAATATTCAATGGCCAATTTAATCCAGAAATCAACTCGATTCGAAACCTGCAAGCATGTATGAACTCAGCTCAGGGCTAATCTCCGACTAAACTGTCAAATCGACCACAAATTAATCCTCAACCGAACCCCTCAATCAAATCCAACTCAACTTCAACTCAAACCCTATTCCACCCTAACTCGACCCTCAATACAACTCAACCCCAAAGTCAAAGTTCAACTCAAAGTTCAGAAACTAACTGCGTGCATGATCTTAACTTAATCTAATCTACTCCTCAATCCCGACTGAACCCCCAAAAAAATTCCCAAACCAACTGTGTAGGATAAAAAACAAACTATCAATTTTAATTTGTAAGTAAAGAATTATTATTATTTTTTATAATCAAATTGAATTTATTATATAAAAATTTAGGTTTTTTATTAACTCCATTTATTTGGTTCAAGGTACTACTTTTCTATGATGTACTACTTGTCTTATAGCTCGGTATGGAATGGAAATGAAAAAGCAATACCAAAACGAAATAACCAAAATATCTCGATAACAATCGATTTGGTTTATGGTTCGTTCAGTGGCTATAATAATTAGGGTTGATTTCAATAATTTACAATTTTGGTCATTCGATTGTCAACAAATATAACAATGTAGCAAATTATTGAAGTACATAATTTAGAGGTAAGTTATTTTGTTTAAACTTTTAAATTTTCGAAATACCATATATAATAATTTTAACTAAATAGTTTTAATTTTTCAGATTAATTGGACTTTTTCTAGTACTGAATTGGGCAAGCTAATTCAAACCAATTTCTTTCTCGTTTTAGGCATTACTTGAGAGGAAATCCATTTCTAACATAGTCTCCCCTGTTAAGACAATTGCATATGAGATGTAATTTTCTTAACAAACTATTCAAAATACAATTAAATAATAAATTATTCTAAATTTAACAATGTATATATATATATATAAAAGTGAGTTTTTTTTGTTTTGTTTCAGGTATGGTTTGGTGTGACTTCAACTTCTCTGGAACTGTCGTCTAATGAAATTTGTGCTGAATTCGAATTAGGTTGTGTTGATACAGGTAGTTTTATAAGTTTAACAACCGGTCGAATTAGCTCAGTTGTATTTGTCTTCAATTTTACAACTCGGATGATACCATCTTGGCCGGGATAGACTTTCAATATGCGGCCTAATGCCCATTTGGTTGGTGGCAAGTTAGTGTCTTTAATTATGACGATATCATTAATTTGTATCGGCGTCGAATCCTTTTGCCATTTCACACGCTGAGTAAGTGAAGACAGGTAA
Organism: Tipula vernalis; assembly: GCA_958295665.1. Lineage (NCBI taxonomy): Eukaryota > Metazoa > Arthropoda > Insecta > Diptera > Tipulidae > Tipula > Tipula vernalis. Next base: position 75,965,409 of record OY282559.1, on the reverse strand, counting down.
TCTAGATGCCATCTAGCCCAGAAACCTTGTACCCGTTTCTGGAGATTTTGATATATGTTCAATTTCCTGTCCGGAATATTTTTCAAATCGGGTTCGGGTATGGCAACCAACGGTTCTCCTATTATGAAATGTCCCGGAGTCAGCACTTTTAGGTCATCAGTATTATCGTATATTCGACATAGCGGGCGAGAATTCAGGATGGCTTCGATCTGCGTTAACATAGTGGTCATTTCTTCGTATGTAAAATTTGATGATTGGGCCACTCTTCTTAGGTGAAATTTTACGGATTTAACAGTGGCCTCCCACAATCCTCCAAAATGTGGGGCACTTGGTGGGTTAAAATGAAATTCAATTTGCTTCTGTAAACAAAAACTGAAAAATTCGTTATTATCTTGTTGTTGAATTATTTGCTGACGTAATCGTTTTAGTTCAGCATTGGCTCCGATAAAATTGGAACCGTTGTCACACCAAATGTGGGAAGGACAACCTCGTCTAGCCACAAAACGTCGTAAGGCGGCTATAAATGATTCGGTGTCAAGGCTGCTTACTAACTCGAGATGTACACATTTCACTGACATGCAGACGAATAGGGCGATATAGGCTTTGGAATAAGGTGCTTTTCGTAATTTGCTTGTCTTAATTTGTATTGGACCGGCGTAATCCAACCCACAAACTGAGAATGGACGATGTTGTGTGACTCGTTCACTCGGCAGATCCCCCATCTTTGGATTATAATTCGTTTTCCTATGTCTAATACATACAATACAATTGCGAATAAATTGTTTCACACATTTGCGTGCATCCATTATCCAGAATCGCTGTCTAATCGTGTTAAGTACTAATTGAATACCTCCATGTAATAGTTGATGGTGAATTTCTTTGATTATTAATTTGTTTAATTGATGGTTCTTTGGTAATACGATTGGAAATTGCGCCGAATATTTTAATTGTGAATTGCGCAAGCGACCGCCAACTCTTAAAATGCCTTGATAGTCTATAAACGGATCCAAGGATATTAATTTTGATTTATGATGTATTCCGGTTACTGATCGGATATTTTCTAGTTCCATTTGAAAATGTTGATGTTGTACTAGGCGGATTATCATCAGCTCCGCGTTGGTTAATTCTTCAATCGTCACGTTGCCTGATATGGTATTCTCAGTTTTTAATGACATTTTGCAAAATCGGAGTATATACACCATGCACTTCTTTATCTTGAAATACGAAGAACACGATATTAATAATCTATCGATCACTGACGGAATGTCACTTGGCACGGTTAACAAAACGTTAGTTCGTCGTTCGAGTACAGTTTCAAGAAGTTTTGCTGAAGAGACGCAAATTGAGGGCTAACTTTGTTCAGCCTGTTGTAGCCATGTTGGACCTTTGAACCATAACTCACATTGTGCTAGTTTTGAAGGGTGGATTCCTCTTGTTATTAAATCGGCAGGGTTCGATTTGGTCGGTACATATCTCCAATGGTGGCGTGGTAAAACATCTAGGATATAAGCGGTGCGATTGGCAATAAACGTCTTCCATCGTCTTGGTATATCGGACAGCCACTTGAGAACTACGGTGGAATCACACCAAGCTATTATCTCAATTTGGTCATTGACAACTAACTCGGTTTTTATGTTTTTTATCAGTTTGGCCAGTAGGAATGCTCCACATAATTCCATTCTTGGCACGCAAATCTGCTTTAGCGGGGCAACCTTTCCTTTTGCACACACCAGATTGGTAATGATGTCTCCTTGAGAACTTACGGCACGGATATAAATGACACATCCGTAAGCTTTCTCTGATGCATCACAGAACGCATGAATTTGGAGCATTGGATTGACAAATGTATGATAACTCCGCGGAATTTCAATTTTGTGTAAGTGACTCAGTTGTTGGTAGATTAAATTAAATTCCGTGTTTACGGCTGTCGGAAGACTGTTGTCCCAGTCAAGCTCTAATACCCATAGTCGTTGGATCATTATCTTGAACAGTATAACAACAGGTGATAACCACCCAAGTGGATCGTAGATTTTGGAAATTTCGGAAAGAATTTTCCTTTTGGTCCAATTCGTATTGTGGTTTGTTAACGCAACATTGAAACTGAATGTATCGTTATTCGAGTTCCAAGTGACCCCTAGAGTTTTAGCATTCTCGTTGTCCTCTATGAGTTTAGGAGTTGTATCAATTTCTGGTCGAGAGAATGAATCTAAAAATATTTTGGAGTTTGAGCGCCATTTCCTTAGTTGAATTCCATTTTGATGTAAAATCTGTACAATTTGTTCTTTCAATTTCATAGCTGCATCTTCTGTATCGGCGCCAGATAACAGATCGTCAATGTAAAAATCCTTTGAGAGGATTTCGGCTGCGTCAGGATAAACACTATCGTAGTCGGAGGCAATCTGATGTAGTGTTCTAATTGCTAAATATGGAGAGCACGATAAGCCGTATGTAACCGTTTGCAGTTTGTACACTCGTATTTCTTCGGTAGGTGCATCACGCCACAAAATCAATTGGTAATTTCTATCAGCAGGGTGGACTAATATCTGACGGTACATCTTTTCGATGTCCGCCACAAACGCGATTCGATGTCATCGGAATTTCAACAGAACATTGAATAAATCTGTTTGTAATTTTGGACCTATGTGCAAGATGTCGTTTAATGAAACCGAAGTTGTTGACCGACATGAGGCGTCAAAGACGACACGAAGTTTTGTCGTGGTGCTGCTTAATTTGTATACTCCATGATGTGGTAAATAAAATTTGTGATCATCATCTTGTGGTAAGTCAAATGGTGGTACTAATATCATATGTTTCGTTTGAATATAATCATGTATAAAATCGCGATATTGACTATAGTAGTTGGTATCTTTGGCAAATCTACGTTCCATCGATAGAAGTCGAGCTCTTGCACTTAAATACGAATTTCCCAATTTTGTGCGAGGCTCTTTAAATGGTAAACGTACTATCCAGCGACCGTTCTCATTTTTGGTTGACGTAGATGCAAATAACTCTTGGCAGTAAACGTCGGATGGTGCCATAGGCAATAGTGCATTACATGGTGGTTCTTCTATGGTCCAAAACTTTTTTAATATCTCGTTGAAATCTTCATGATCAACGTAAGGCTGGTCTTGCATTAAGCTGATATGGCATATTGCAGAAACATCACTTCTCATACACCCAGCTGCCAACCATCCAAGAGTAGACTTTTGAAGTGGTGGTAATCCTGGTATGAACAGTTGCTCATGTTCGATAAAGCTAAAGAAATGATCGATCCCAATTAAAATATCAATCGCACGGGGTTGATGAAAGTATGGATCGGCCAATTCTACACCATTCAACCGGTCAGTGGATGGCAGTGGTATAATATTCTCAGGTATGTTTGTTGAAATCGTTTTAACAATCTGAGCCGTAATAGTGATGTTATAACTTGAAAGGATTCGAGATTGAATCGTTAAAGTTGTCTTCCCGCGAGTATAACCCGCCAATGTTCCTGCTAAGCCGTAAATTTTTGTATGTGATTTTCTTCTTGATAGGCTTAGGTTTTGTACTAAAGATTCGGTCACGAATGTGCATTGTGATCCGGAATCTAAGAGTACTCGAGCTAGTTTGGTCTCTCCGCTGCGTGACTGGACATTAACGATAGCAGTGGGTAGTAGAGTATAAGTAGGTGGTAAATGTAGTCCTTGATTTTCTTTTTCTGGTAACGTGGTTGAATATGTTTGAGTTGGCGTGTTATCTGGATCTCTTGCATGATTTTGTAAATTAGTTGACTGACTGGTTGTGGATACATCATCTGTGTTGATTACTGACTCATGTTTGATACTCGCAGAATGTGATGTAATCTGTTGCTCAGCATGTAAAAGAGTGTGGTGTTTTCTCTTACAAATCAGGCAGCTGGTTTTGAACGTGCATTGTGATGAAAAATGCCCCTTTCGCAAACAGTTGTGGCATAATAAGCGGTCTTTTACAAGTGCGTAGCGACCGTTCAAATCTTTATTTTTAAAGACTGGACACTTGTAGAGCAAATGGTCATCATTACATTCGAAGCAATTGTATTTTACTGACGTTGGATTGGTTTCCGATAAAAATGATTTGAGTTGCTTATTCGGAAGTGTTCTCCTCGACTGTATGATACACGATTCAAGGGCATCGCATCGACTATTCAAAAATTCCATGAACTTGGAAAACATAGGATGTTGTTCATCAACCGATGTTCTAGCCCATAATTGCTTTGTGTCATCGTCAACCTTCCCAAGTAACAAGTGAATGAGCCATGGATCTCGGGTCTCAACCTCAGGCCCAATCCTGCGCAGTGCTCGTATAATTTCGTCTGAATAATCAAACAGTTTTCGTAGGTCCTTGTAATTTGCAACATTACATGTTTTTTGATCCAGAAATGATTGAATTAGTATTGCGACAATAGGTTTTGGTTTTTCATATCGTCGGTTTAATTTCGTCCAGGCTTCTTCATAGTTTTGGTCTGTTGTAGTGATGTGTCGGATCAGAGCTGCTGCTTCACCACGCAACAGACTTTTCAGTTGTTGTAATTTTTGAACTCCTTTCAAATGTGGATGATTATGTATGGCGTTGACAAAAAGATCTTTAAATGATGGCCACAATTTATAATCTCCCGTGAACGGTTCAATATTGATCTTGGGTAATTTCATAGTTTGCGTTGAATTGAGATTCTCATAAAAAGTTTTCTGCTGAGTAACGAAATGTTCTAGTGTTTGATTTAAATCATCCGACTTAGCTTGATGTTGGTCTTGCTTCAGATTCATGATGGCGCTTTCCAATGATGCTCTTGCGTTGTAATAATCTTCATCGACTTTATCACTGATTGATACGTGATCATCAAATTCATCTAATTGTTCTTCAGTGCTCGAAAATGATTTATGGTAGTCGATTAGATGTGAAAGACGCACCTCGAGAGAATTTAGAGATGTGTGCTCATCAATGTCATTTGAAAAAGTTACGATTATCGCCATTCTTCTTACCATTCGGTCACGTTGTCGAATTAATCTGTCCATTTTCAATTTCAATATAAAACACTGCACGTCCCACCAAATATTAAAATACACAAAATTGGTTACTTTGAAATATTTGCTTCGCAAATTTTGTTTTAAAATTAATTAAGTTCAGCTATGAATCGCCACACAATGGTATTCACTTTGCAAAAAGTTTTTTTTTTGTATTAATTGTATGCGTCTAATGGCGGACGTTGATTCAGAGATTTTGATGATTCACTGCCACATGGTTCACAAACACCTTTTTAATTATTATTAATTTTAGGCACTAAAAATGTTCACTATTTTGATATTAGCGGATAGTAAATTATACTGTCTGAGTTATGTCGATTATGTAAAGCTTTCTTTACATGAAAATCACACACAAATAATTTCGAAATTTAGTAATTGGGACCCAGTCCCGGGTTTCGGCACCAAAAATATGTGTAGTATAGAAAACAAACTATCAATTTTAATTTGTAAGTAAAGAATTATTATTATTTTTTATAATCAAATTGAATTTATTATATAAAAATTTAGGTTTTTTATTAACTCCATTTATTTGGTTCAAGGTACTACTTTTCTATGATGTACTACTTGTCTTATAGCTCGGTATGGAATGGAAATGAAAAAGCAATACCAAAACGAAATAACCAAAATATCTCGATAACAATCGATTTGGTTTATGGTTCGTTCAGTGGCTATAATAATTAGGGTTGATTTCAATAATTTACAATTTTGGTCATTCGATTGTCAACAAATATAACAATGTAGCAAATTATTGAAGTACATAATTTAGAGGTAAGTTTTTTTTTTTTTTTTTTTTTTTTTTTTTTTTTTAACTATGCAATCTTTTCTGGGGCTCAAGGCACTCCCAACTCTTTCGCAGTTAATTTTACCGTCCTACTTTACGCAGTATTAGCCAAATCGAGGACGTACGGCTATAGACCCGCTTTGTATAAACCACCTGCACATTGCATTGCTTCATGCCAACCTATAGTGCTGACATGAAAGGTGGGTCGGCCCATGGATTCTGCACTCTCAACAGGGGGTCATAGTTGTGTTCATCGTCATCACCGATCGTAATCAGATGATGAAAAATCCCTTTTGCATCCCGCCCCTATCGGGATTCGAACCCGGTACCTCCCGATCCAAACGCCGCAGCTTTAACCACTGCGCCGTTTGCTCGGTTAGAGGTAAGTTATTTTGTTTAAACTTTTAAATTTTCGAAATACCATATATAATAATTTTAACTAAATAGTTTTAATTTTTCAGATTAATTGGACTTTTTCTAGTACTGAATTGGGCAAGCTAATTCAAACCAATTTCTTTCTCGTTTTAGGCATTACTTGAGAGGAAATCCATTTCTAACACCAACAAGGTCCCAAAAAATTCATGCGAATATGAACTCAACTCAAGTTAACTTCTAACTCAGGCCACAACTCTTCCCAAAAGACTCTACCTTCAGAATGTCTCACTAAACCGCAACTCAAATCCAACTCAGCTTCCGACTAAACCCTCAACCCAACCCCAAACTCAATCCCTAAACCAATAAGGTACGAAAACTGTAAGTGTCTTTGAACTCAACTCAATTGTAACTCAACCTCTGTCTACCCCTAACACAACTTAACCCCAAACTCAATGTCCAACTCAATACTCAAATCAGTACGTGACACGAAAAACTTCATTTGTACATGAACACAAATCAAAACAACTCAAGCGACTTCCATTTTCAACTCAACCCTCAACACTCCTAGTCCAACCCCAACTCAACCTTAACTCTATCTGCAACCCAGCCCTTAAATCAATCCCAAACTCACGCCCGTGTGGAGTTGCTGGCTCTCCCATCGGGCGCGTCCCCAGGTGGCAGATAGGGGAGTGCCCTCACCGGTTCGCCGGCGGCTAGGTGGGAAATAAAATACCACCCGTGGACCAAAAAAGATAGGGGAAGGAACCCCGAATAATAAACCAACCATGGAAGGTTTGCAGGGAGGAGAAGTTAGGGTGCAGGGGGTTAGATCCCCAGTGCCGGCGGTTTTAGAGAGTGAGCAAGCGGGCTCCCTGCCGTCGAGATCGGACGACCGCAATGTTCTAGCAGAGGGTCTTTGGCTGCTGGGGCAGGCAGATAATTCTACAAGCCCTGCCTGCAGAATTCTAGAGCAGGAGGCGCCGGATAAGGCCACACCGAAAACGGTAAACCCGTTTAGGTGGAAACCGGTGCGGCATCGAATGAGGCAAAAGTGACAACCGGGAAAAACTCTAAGGAGTTAAGGGGAATAACCAACCCATTCCAAAGGAGTAGTAGCACGAGAATAGGATTTCGACAGCATTCGAAGTCCCTCTGAAAGGGCACAAAGGGCACTGAATACCACAAAATATCTGATTCACTATTGGATATTAACGAACCTGATTCTTTTAATCCGCTTGGAAAGAAAATTGACCTTCTCTGGGAATACATCAAATCAAGGAGTAATGTACACCATGAAATAAAGAAGCTTGCCACGTCAATCAGGAATCTGTATGCTGAACACTCACTCGAGATTGAAAAACTGAATGACGAGAACCAGACAAGGCAGACAATTGCAAACTTGGCTAAGCAGATAACAGTATGCTGTGAGACCCAGACCATGCCAACCATCTCAAACCCGAGAAACAAAGGGTAAGATATCGTTCGGCTGGATAGGGAAGCGGAAATGGCATCCAAAAGCAAAAGAAAAAGGTCGAATGAACAAAATTCGCCTATTGAACACGCCCAAAAAAAAAGGAAACAGAAAACTGGCGGAACCCTGGTTCTAGAAGCTAAAGGTTCGAATGAAAACTCAGTCGAACTTAGTGAGCCTAACAATGAAGCGGGGCCCGATTGAGAAGGATCGAGGACTCCGCGTCCACGTCCTGATGCCATCAAAATAACGAAGAATGGATCCCTCACATATGCTGAGATGCTCAAGAAAATTAAAGGGGATTCAAATTTGAACGACCTCTCTGATAAGGTGACTCGCATACGTAAGACAACAAAGGGCGATCTCCTACTTGAGTTGGGGGAAGATATACACCCATAGGAACTTAGACTCCAATCAGCATTAGAAAATTCTCTTGGTGCAGATGTAAAAATCCAAACGCTAACGCAGGTTGATGAGGTTATGCTCGAGGTTAAAGACATCGACTAGGCCACATCAAAGGCAGACGTACATAAGGCGATTTTAACTAAGTTTGCGTTGGCGAAAGACTTAGCGATAGACAATATCAAGTCATTGAGAGCTGCCTATAGAGGCACTCAAACGGCAGTGATGGCTGTACCAAGTTCGATAGCCAAAACGATGACTGCTGAAGGCAAGTTACGTGTTGGGTGGGTGATCTGCCGAATCCTAGCTATGAAGTTCATCCAGCTCAACCTGAACCATTTTGAGGTTGCACAGGACGAGCTAGTCCAAACAGTGCATAAAGCCAGAGTTGATGTCGCCATCTTGTGCAAACAGTACAAAAATATGGATGGGTGTAATTGGGCAACCGATCAAACCGGCAAAGCCGCCATATGGTCCTGTGGCAGACGGACCATACAGGAGAGGGCTAATAACCCTGACGCAGGATTTGTGCGAGTGAAAGTTGATGGTTTACATATCTACAGTTGTTATGCACCACCTAGTATCACAATTGAAGTGTTTGAGTATTTCCTGGACCACTTGACTGCTGATGCACAACTGCGAAACCCTGTTATCATTGCTGGTGACTTCAACGCTTGGGGAATTGAATGGGGAAGTAGAGATACAAATAGAAGAGGGGTGGCACTACTCGAAGCATTTTCTTCAATAGATGTGGTGCTGCTTAATGCTTGATTTGACGTTCGGTAGCAGCTGCTTGATGCGAATGTTGACTAAGTGGGATGTCAGCGAATATCACACGCACAGCGACCACCAAGCCATATTTTTTGAAATAAAACTTCCAAGGGAAGATGGACGTATAAAACATACAAGGAAACCGGTGGGTTAGATGGCAAGTACGTTTGAGGAAGACCTATTTACGCTATTCCTGGATGATCCGAACCTCTTGGGGACTACTAACGCGAAAGCGGCGCAAATGATGAATACGATTACCAACGCCTATAATGCAACCATGGTAAAACGATTTCTAGATGGTCATCATCCACCAGCATACTGGTGGACTGAGCAGATAGCAAAATTGCGCCGGATGTGCCATCATGCAAGGAGAAAACACCAACGTGCCTGGGGTACGGAGTCCTATCCTAGCCTGCACGGAACATACTTGGATGCTCGGAAGTAATTTAAGCAGGCAATTAAGGCGAGAAAGCGTCAATGCTAGAAAGAGCTATGCAGTGAAGTGGATCGTGACCCATGTGGAAGACCCTACAAAATCGTCATGAACATGCTCGGAAATTCCACAGCATCGCCTCCCACCTGCCCAGTGACACTAAACAGAATTGTTACCGCTTTGTTCCCGCAGCAAACTGATCTGATCCCTGCCATCGGTGTAGTACCTGGCCCAGAGGAAGTTCCCTCGGTATCCAGAGAAGAGCTCGCCAGTGCGTGCCAACGGTTTGGGAATCAAAAAGCTCCTGGACCTGACAATATTCCAAATATTGCATTAAAGGCTGCCATGCGAGCTAGACCTGATGAGTTCAGAGAAGTCTACAACTCATGTCTGAGGGAGGGGATATTCCCGGAACACTGGAAGAGATAGCGTCTAGTATTGTTGCCAAAGGGAAAGAACCCTCCGGGAGAGCCATCCTCCTAATGACCACTGTGCATGCTGGATACGGCTGGCAAAGTACTCGGGCGCATAATCTACAATCGATTGGAGAAAGCTGTGGAAAGGGCCGGAGAACTCGCCGAGCGGCAGTATGGTTTTCGAAAGGCTCGATCGACAACCGACGCCATTCGACACGTCGTTGAAATCGCCAAGGAAGCTACAGACGGCAGAAGATGGAAGGGCGGCTCTAAAAAATACTGCGCCGTGGTCACCCTTGACGTCAAGAATGCATTCAACTCGGCCAAATGGAGCCATATTCTGAATGCTCTACATGTATTGCAAGTACCAGTGTACATAAGGAGGATCATTACAGACTATTTCCGCAATAGAGTGCTGATATATGATACAGATGACGGTATCATGGAATACAACGTTACGGGTGGAGTACCTCAAGGATCAGTACTGGGTCCCTTACTTTGAAACATTATGTACGATGGCGTTCTGAAGCTCAACGTACCTGATGAGGCTGAAATTGTGGGTTATGCGGACGACGCTGCTGTTGTCGTGGTAGCAAAGACTATAAAGGAAATAATGGAGATTTGGGGGGCTATTTGGGAATTCGATTCGAACGTAATCGAGTCTTCGCTGTATTAGATTCCTATTTGAATTGAAACGGATTCATTCGTTTCTGATTTAAATAAAATATGAATCTTATACCTCGTAGACTCGATCACGTTTGAATCGAATTCTCAAATAGCCCCCCAGGTTGACCATTATAATCATCAAAAGGTGGTTGATATCATTCGGACTCCAACTAGCTGACCATAAAACCGAAGCAGTCTTAATTACCAGTAGGAAGGTAAGAGAAATTGTAAATATTGATGTTGGCGGAATCTTAATACCCTCGCAGCCTTCATTATGATATCTGGCTGACGAAATTGATGCGCGCTTAAACTTTAAGGAGCACGTAACGATAGTGAGCAGAAAAGCTGTCAAAGTAGCTGCAGCCCTCTCCCGCATTATGCCCAACACTGGCGGGTCAAGACAGTGTCGTAGGATGCTGCTGGCAAATGTTGTAACCTCCATCATCCTCTATGGATCACCTGTTTGGAGTGATGCGATGGACTTTGGGATATATAGACAAAAGTTAGTATCGGTGTACCGCCTTGGTGCCTTAAGGGTAATATGTGTTTTCCGCACAGTATCCGATGACGCGACACTTGTTATTGCGGGGATGATCCCAATTGATCTACTTGCAAAGGAGAGGAAGAAATGGTACATACATCGTGAACAACCAGGGAGCAGAGCATCAGAACGCATTACAACTCTGACAGAATGGCAAAGACGGTGAGATAGATCGGAAAAGGATCGGTGGACTTAACGTCTCATACCATCCATCGAAAAGTTGATAAATAGGCGGCATGTCGAACTTAACTACTTCCTGACGCAGTTGTTAAGTGGACATGGTTGTTTTGGGGCATACCTTTACAGATTTAAGCAAACCGACAGAGTGTCCGGCCTACAAAGGATCACAAGAGGATGTGGAACAAGTTTCTTTCAATGTTCGCGGTTTGAGGCAACCCGGAGTGAACTGTCGGATATCCTTGGGCAGCGCCCAACACCTGAAAACATATCCGAACTAATGCTTGTTTCTGAAGAAACATGGAATGCTGTAAGCCACACTTCGGCGGTGGTATTGAAGGAGCTGAGACGCTTAGAGAGTGCAAGAGCAGAACAACGAACAACAAATCGTGATTAGATAGCGGTGGCAATCTCAATCTATGGTTGAGACGCTGTGGAGAATAGAGTCGAATGATTAGTCATCTCCAAGCGAAGTAATGTCTAACGATAGTTCCGCATGGAGGATGGATAAACGGGCGTGAGGTTTTTAGATGGTATAAATCGATCACTGTTGCTGAGATGTTTTCCACCATCAAAGCTTCGTCTTGTTGAAAATTTTCCTCATTTTACCCTTCTCAAAAAAAAAATCCCAAACTCACGGTTGGGCATTGAGTAGGAGTCATCGGTTAGGTTTGGAATTTATTTGAGATTGTCTTGAGGGTTGAGTTGGAAGTAGCTTGAGTTCCAAAATCAAAGTGCTCTTAAAACTACACGTCTACATGAACTCACTTCAAGCTAAGTCTAATTCAACCGCCAATTCTACACACAAATAAATCCCCAGCTGAACTTCTCACTAAACTATAGCCCAATCCCAACTCAACTCCAACTGAACCCTAACTCAACTCGCAAATGGAACACAACTCAACCCTTAACTCACGCTTACTTGGCTCTAATATAACCCGAACTCAACTGTCACTCAACGCCAATTTAACTAGCAAATGGAATACAACTCAACCCTCGACTCAGGGTATATACAAAATGGCAAACTACTCACTAAATCCTAATTAAACCCCAACTCAACTCCAACTCAACCCTAACTCAACCCGCACATTGATCCCTTACTTAGCCTTCAACTCCAACTTCTGGCAATAATTCGAGCTTCTCCGGGAGGTGTTTTTGACCAAATACGATTATTTTAACGATTGCAGCATTCATTGTTCAATTGTGATTAGCTTCTCATCGAGAAAAATAATTTTTCTGGATTTTTGCCGCCGACCACTTCAGAACACTTTGCATCTTTCAAGTCTTGTGAGCTTCATTTGGTCCGTAATAATATTGACTCTTCGGAGCTTGTGCGGAAAATTGTTAAACTTTTCTTTGGCTATTTTTCGAACTTTTTCGCGGTATTTACTTGAAGACTCCTGGCTACATGACGCATCTTGATTTGCAAATTTCGGTGATTCCAGTATTTGAGAGCGTCTCGACGAATCGCCCTATTTAGCATGTTTCTACTTCGATTCTTATTATACTACTGCATCTTAGGTAAGTATTTCGTCTTCGGCAAATACTTCATCTTCATTTAGTCTACAGTTTAAACTTGGTTGTTTCGTTTGTCAATAATCAAGATATTTGGTCATCATTGGTGCCGTTGAGTATTACTATCTCCTTCACCTCGATCTTCCTCTTCGGATTCGCTTTTCGACGTATCAAATATGCTCTTTGATTGTCTCCAAAACTTCATGTATTCAGCACAACTTTTGGTTACCATGGATCCTTCATTGTTGCCTACCTTCTCCACTTTATATCGTTGATTGAGACCAACTTCCTAAACATATTGAATGCAATTTCAGGACAGACCCAAATTGAGTGCGTTTGATAGGAACACATGGTGCATATTCTGTTGAAGGTTTTTCTATGCTGTTCCTGTACTTTCACTATTTTCTGCCATACGTTGCTTCGTTCTGCTTCTCTATCGATCATGAATTATTCCAACATTCCTCGGATACTGCGCATTTTGACTCCAGACATGATTTCGAATGGTGTTGGTTTATACTGTGAAAAGTGCAATTCAAAAACATTCGCACGCTGCTTACGTGTCGATAAAACTTTGCTGGTTTCTCAATGGACATTTTGGTCAAAACTACTATTACAATCCAATGCATGTGTTGGATTTGTTTGTTCCCTCTTGTGTTACAAGAATGGCAATGCTCTTCGAAGCGGTTGTATGTGAATGCTGTACCATGGTCTGTCACGAAACATTTTGGATTTCCAACTTCTTTTGTGGATGTCGATTTAACAGGGTAAACCCACAGGATTTTGGAGAATCCATATATAATAGAGAAAATAAATTTGTAATTTTTTGCAATACTGGCTGCAATACGGAAAACGGTGACTTATCTATTGGAGGTAGGGGCATAAATTGCTGTTATCTTCCAGATTTCCGAACAGCGAGTATACATTCTATAAAATTCTGTCGAACTAACTATGACATTTCTCGTAGAGTCTAGGAATGTAATATTCCCTCTCTATTATCTCGGTCATAATTTTCGTCCCAAAATGATCAATACGGTGGATTCTTGTGATAATTTCATCTTGTAGCGTTTTGCGACGCAGATCAGCTGATTGCCTTAATGGCCATCTTTGAATAATATTACTCTATTTTTCGAAAAGTTTTTGTATGGCCCATGTTCCAGCAGGTTCTTGATTAATTGAAGTTTTTCGCCTGTCTTTTTTAACTCTTTGGTGTGGTTTAAACCTTCATTTTCGATAACGAATGTTGCCGGATACCTACTAAGTCTCATTCTAGTGCCGCTACGGTGTTCGAAAACATCAAATTCTCGACACAAATTCTTCTAAGGCGAATGCCCATGAGGCGCAATCAGTTACGACGATAAATTTAAACCATATTAGGCACACCCTAAGCTTTATCAATGCTGCGCGATTATTGCAAGTATTTCTAATTCATATGAACTGCATCTCTTTCGGTAGGTTTGCTCTTCTTGCTAAAGTAGTAAATTGGATGAAAATTATATTCTTGACTCTTCTGCAATAAAATAGCTCCATAAGCCATTAATTAGACCTGATTATACTTAGTATAGGAGAACTAATTAATAACTCTTGTAGGGCAATAAATGCATTTTGTTGTTGTGCTCTCCACCCAAATTTTGTATTCTTCCCCAAAAGATCGGTTATAGGGGTCTCGCTATTAGTGAATAATCGGGAATGAAGTTTCTGAAGTAAACCGTTAATCCTAGATAACTTTGGATCTTCTTTACGACGTTATGTGGAACTGCAAAATTTTTCACTGCATTTGATTTAGCTGGCGTTGGTTTGATTTTTCCGTCAGACACAATGTATCCTATGAACTCGATTTCTTTGCATATAGGAACTTACACTTTTTTCATTTGAAGTTTAATCCGTATGTCTCTGCTGGCTCTATTACCATTTTCAGCTTTTTAATGGTTTTCGTCACCATCTCTTGCTCCCACGATTAGATTGTCCATGTAAAGTATTAGCGTTTGTTTTAGTTTGTAATAAATCCACGACACGTGAAAAAATCCGTTTTCTAAATCAAGAGTTTAAATACTTGAAATTAGTTTAGTTTATCTAATTGGTCTTCTATTAAAGGGAGGGAACAACGATCCATAACCACTTCTCGATTTAGTCTTCTGTAATCTAAGCAAAATCTGTTAGAACCATCTTTTTTATCTACTAATACAACGGCTGGGATATTCTGAAGTACTTGGCCTAATTAGACCTTGTGTAAGCCATTCCTTAATTTGTCGTTCTGTTTCAACTTTTCCTTTGGAACGACTCGTCCTGGTGGCCGAAAAATTGGACGTTCCGTTTTTAGGATTAATTTCATCTTTATCGGCGATTTTCTAAATTTCTTAGGTTCGTAGCTTTTTACCAGTTCTTCTATTTCCTTTCGATGTCGGTCGCTATGTATTTCAATAGTTTGTTCCTCTTGTAATTGATACACACTTAAAATGTCATATGGTACCATCCTGAAAATGATACCCTCATATCTTCTATGACTGTTCCGCTTATGAGTAACATATCGGTTCCGATTATGCAGCCAACTTGTATCGAATGTTGGTACCACATGAACTTTGCCACTGAAGAAGCCTCTTAATTTTTGTTAGATCACTTCCTGTGTCCATGACAGCTTCTGTTGAATGACTAAAATTAGTATGAAATTTGTGATTTTAAGGCAAGTTGTTTTTATGTCCATCAATATTAGGTACTACTTCTTGCTTTAACGTCTGTGTCTGCCGTTGTATGTGTCGCTGTTTTTCAGAACAGTGGGAGCTTTAAGACCAAATTTGTAACACCGAAAACATTTTGACCTTCTTCTTCCATTCAACACTTACTGGATATATGACCTCTTTTCCACAATTGAAATGTCCTATGCTGGTTGGTTGACTCATTGGTCTGCTTTGTTTAGGCTGCACTTGGCTATTTGTTTACATGTTTTTTGTACAGCTGTGATTTCTCCCTAAAATCGTCTACTGTTTTGGTGCCATATAATAACTGTTTATAGCGTCATGTAATTCAAATAAGGCCACCGTATTTTCGAACTCGTCGATTCAGTTTTCAACACGATGTTCTTCAGACTCATCAAACTTAGAAATGTATTCGGCTAAGTCTTTCAAATGAAGCACTTTCAATAATGGTTTTACTAAACGTTTCACTTACAACGGACAACATTTCTATTTCACTTTCACCACTACGTGACCGACTAGGTAACTGTTCATTTTCACGCTTGAAATATTTAAATATTCCGAGTTTTCGTCACAAGGCTATTTCTGAACTGATTATGATGAAGTTCGACATGCACTACGGAAATGAGATTCATTCCAATGATTTTTCTAATTCTGGCACCATACACTATCATTCTAGAAGTTTCACTCATTCTGCGCATGCTGCCATCTACTTTTCTTTTTTTTCCTTTGATTGTGATTAAATTTCCCGGCAGATATATAATAAATATGTCAATATGAAAAACCTCAACAGCTGTCAGTTTCACAAAAACATCGACAGGCAATATCATAAAAACTATTTTCTGTTGAAGTTTCTGTAACCCGCAGCTAGCTGTTGACGTTTATCTGCTGTGAGGCAGATAGAAAATCGGTAAAGAAATAGCCAATTTCCATCCTAATAGGCCATATTCCAGAACTTTATCTTACAATTAATATAGAATCCCATTTCTTAGTCAAGTTCCATCCTACTTTGCCATATTCCAGTACTTTACCCAAAAAATCATTTTAGAATCCCATTACCATTGCGCTTGTCAAATTTTACTCAAATCGGTTGAAAAATAGCCAAGTTCCATCATAATTGGCCATATTCCAGAACTTCGTCTGTCATTAATATCAGAATCCCATTTCCAACGGACAAGTTGAATTTCATCATACTCGGTTAAGGAACAATCAAGTTCCATCCTACTCGGCCATATTCTAGAACTTTATCCAAAAACTATTTTAGTATCTCATTTCCATCGTACATCTCAAATTTCACAAAAATCCGTAAAGAAATAGGCAAGTTCCATACAAATTGGCCATATTCCGAAAATTCAGCCAAATTTCATTTCAGGATCCCTTTTCCAAGATGCATGTCAAATTGTATGTCCGTTTCGTTCGGAAACCGATTAATCATATCCAACCCGTATTGGTCCTGTTTGTTTTCTATGGCATAAGTGGATTGTTCCCATAGCGGGCCTTTCGACTGTTAAGGGTTAACTTTCATTTTGTCTTACATTTTGGTATATTAATACATTGTGTGTATAGGGGTCAAATCAGGTCTTGCGATATTAAAATTTCGCGTTTACACAATTAAATATGAACTGTGGAAAAGTTTTGGAAAATGACAAAATTACGGCCGTTCAAAATCAGCTACGATTTTTATGTTCTCCGCGTAAAACATAGAATATTTCGATTCAACATACGACAAGCAAATATTTTTGGAAATCGTCATACTTAACAAAAATGTAATCTTTCATAAATAAAAATTTCCAAAAATTTAAAAACATTAAATATTATGAGAATCCCTCAACATACATTGACGATTAAATATGTTAAAAAAGCCCTAATGATGCCAAACTGTTGCACAAAACAAAAAACCTCTAAATATGGAAGAAAAAGGCCGAGGACATGTAAAGATGTCTGAAAAAAAAAAATCTCTACTTACGCGGTCAACCACTTTCTTTGTTACTTCCACCCTTTTCTTATTCAAGCAGCTAAAACATTGTAATACCCGCAAAAACGTAGTGAGACACATTTTATTTAGTAGCTTTAAAAAAAAAAATTGACGGAGAAAATTTTATGAAAAAAATCTACTGTTGAAAAATTGGCGAAAAATTTACCGTCAACATTTTTGCAGTAGGCGGTCTAAATCAACAGAATTTGTTTTTTTTAACAAAGCAATCCACATGAAACAAAATTTCTTTCTTTCATAACGTGTCACTGAATAAATTGGATACGCGGATCGAACTTTCCGTCTTTATCAATTTTTGTCAACCGCACGGTATTGGATTTTAAAGTAAATCTGTAAAATTGGTTTTACGTTTTTAAGGTGAATTTAAGTGAATTGTAAATAATAGTGTAAAAGTGCCTTTAATCTAATATATTACTGTTTCATTATCTATTGACAAGGAAAACATTTTATCACATTCAGAAAGTTTAAGGTAAGAAAGATTTCATAATTTTATATTCGAACTGATAACATTTTAATCACCTCGCAAAGCGTACACGGAAAACTAGACACATTTTTAAAACATATTTTGAATTAAAGTTGTCGTCTTTTTTAATTGTTGCCACGTCATAGTTTTCTATTTTAATGCTAAAAATGGCGTTTGTTAGCTTCATTTTTGTTTCTTTTTATTTGAAATTATTTTAGTAAATGAACAACGTAACCATAATTAAACTACATATTGTTGTCCGGTAATTTTACGCAATAGCAATCTCGTGCCACCGGCTACACACCGTCATAATAAAATATAAAAATGTACAGCATATTAGTACTGTAACACCGTTATAGTACCGCGTTGTTGTATGGCTGTGTGTTGTGTTGGTAACTCGCCATAAGATTTTTCATAATTAAATTACCGCAGACACACATCAGTAAATGAATACTTATATAAATTTAACTATTTAACGGTTATTTTATTTATAATATATTTACTGGTATTTACAGGATTGTGTAGTAGTACGTGCCTGGCTAACCGCTGGACACGACGAGCGATGCGCATCGTGCATTGGTTCAACGATTATTATTTTATTTCTTAGGAAAATTTTCATTTATACCAATCCCCTTTTTGTTTCGCAGCTCATGCTTTGATAGCGTAAATTTAGGTTTTTGCACTTTGATTTTATAGTTTCGGATACTGACAACTAGATGTCTCGCAAAACTTTGTATAATTTTGGTACAATTTATTTATTTAAAAAACGTTAATTTTTCTGTCAGTGTAGTAGTGTATTTTAGTGTATTCGCCCGCTGCACCTTGGCAGCGACCACTAGTGAACGCCACAGCTGTACATTTTTATATGTTTACCAAAGAAATATAGGGATAAATTATGAAATCCGTACGGTAAATATTAATGGTAGTAAACAATTCTATGAAAAATTGAGAATAAATTCAAAAAACGGTCAAAGTTACCCAAGTTATTTTGTAAATTATCGTTTGTTGATAAACTTTCACTTATATGAAATTTCATACAAAATAACTTGGGTAACTTTGACCAGTTTTTGAATTTATTCTCAATTTTTCATAGAATTGTTTACTACCGTTAAAATTTACTGTACGGATTTCATGATTTCGCCCCAGTTATTCTATCGAAGGTCGCTTATACAAGTGCAAACACGAGTTAACTCGTGATCGGTCAACAACGTTTAGCGTTATATGTGGTTGCTCATAAACCTAAATCCTTATACAATTTACCTATATTCAACCATTTAACTTCGGTCCGCATAGACCAAATTGGAATCCTGCCAAACATTTTTTTGTTCAACAACGTCGGTCAGTCTGTCTGTGTCAAAGGTATGTCATCTCGATTTTTTATTTTTTTTTGCCAATCAGTTTCATGATCAAGGCGGAGAATGAGATTTATTTTCTGGCCACTTTATTCTGCTTAATAACAAAATTTTCGGTTTGGCACCATTGATAATGAAAAACTGTTAGAATATTCTCCATATAATCAACACATTATTATTGAAACTTACTAAAGTTACTCGTTAAATTTTAATTTTGAATATGAAGTAAATTTCCCTAGTTTTCTTAGCTGAAACTACGCCTAGAGCGCTATCAAAACGTCTGCACTGCAACTAAAAATCTGCCAAATTCAGCCAAATTTTCATTTCTGAGCGAAAGGAGGTAACACATTTTCTATAATCTTATCCACAATCTTAGCTTTAACGAATTTTAAATAATTATTTCTATTTGTATTCAATCGGAGATTCACAAACAATTCGAATTGCTATTATCACGGTACAGAATAAATAAAAGTTAAATTTCTATTCATGAGCCTCGTCACAACAATTAACGCCTTTCCCGCACTCGTTCCGTAAATAAATACTGACTAGCGGTTTTTGATCTGTAGCAATGGTAAAACAGTAAAATGATAGCTAGAGCTTTTCTGTGTAGGAACCCCGGATCTTTCTTTCTTCGATATTTACGGTATGACATAAAGTTCCCCTTAAACCAGAGTTATTGTAGCAATGTTGCCGGATGCCACTGCGCCCAACACATTTTTCATTTAGTCAAACTCCAGGCGCTGAAATCTCATGCCCTAAATATGTCAACTCTTTCACAAAAAATTTGCACTTCGTCGTTCTAATTGCTTCAACTCAAGTAGAAGCCTCTGTTGCAATTCCAAAGAGAATATCAAATACGTAAATTTGGCGTACTACTTCGATTCTGGAAGCTTTTGCCTTTTCGGCCATATTTTATAGGCAATAACACTTTGCGTATGTGTTGATTGTAAACAGCAGTTATCTCTGCTCAACAACAAACTTGTATAAGCGCCCTTTAAATCCTGTGAAAAAAATTAGATTCCGTTAGACTAGCAAACACTTCTTTAATAATCGAAATTGAAAAATATGGCGTTTTAACACATCCACTCAAAGTTATGCGGTAATCAGGGCAATATATCAATCTGCTTCTGGTTTCACCACTAAATCCTCTCTCAACCTGATCTCGCATACTAAAAAGGAACTGATAAGCCTTGTGAATTACCGGCGTGTCATTCAAAGAAATATTAACGACGAAATCTCTAATTGGAGTTGTCAAATCGCCATCAAACAAGTGTGCGAATTCACTAAAAATTTGAGGTACTACTATTTTTCTAAGAAATCCCTGACCCCCAAATCCACCTTGCTTATCTGAAACAAATCTCGCCAATCTGCAAATAAAATGTCTAACCAATCAATACCACACAATGCTATAATTTGTTTAGACGTATCCACTACAATCATACTTAACCTATTACTATCACTCTTCTCGCTCATGTTTATTTTAACCTTCACACTGAACTTTCCGACCATGCAACTTCCTGTAACAGTAAGCTAACTTTCTCTAATTTTACCACATACGAAAATTCCCCTTTATAATCATTCCACTAATCAGGCCCCTGTATCTATTATCATTTTGAACGGTTTATTTTTTACGACTTTTTTACGCACTCAATCTTAGTGACCTGAAACCTTTTTTCCAAATGACTAACCATTGATGTGCTAAACCGTATAGAAATATATGAAACGCATTCTCATTGACCACGGTAATCATATCGGACAAAGGAAATGCGTCTCACTTAATTCAAAAGCTTTTAGGCTATACCGAAAGCTTTTTCAACAAGAAATATCGTTAACGATACCAGTTTGTGAACCTCTTTAGTTGAAAGAGCATTGTTTGACACGCAATTATGCGTTTCATTAAGAAATCAGGTGTCTTTATTTCGTATCATAAAAAATTACAAATCTTCCGTTAAATTTATTAATTTTTACAAATTCTATAATTCTAGAACAAAAATGAAAAATTTAAATCTGAAAATACTTGTAATATTTTACAACAAGAATTAAAATCAATAAAAAATATTTTGTTCTAACCTACCTGGTTTTAGAAAGTTGTATAATTTTTCTTTAAAACGCTTTAATTTACTAGTTAATTAAATATTATCGCTGTTACTATTTATCGGTGTTACTATGCCTTGGTAAGTTGCTGCAGGATTTGTAGGTCGAGTACCCAAACTTGGGCTCAAAAACTCAGGTTTTTCTCTTGAATAATCTGAAGCGGAATATTATATTGTTTGTTTCATTAATATTCATTTGGTTATTTTGACCATTACCTTTAATGAGCAAGGAACATTCAGTTACACATTCTTATAGTTAAAGATTGAAACAAGAAAATCACATCAAACCTTCCGAAAATATTTTTTAAGTTTTTGATTATTACCTCTAAAGCAAAGTAGCTGACGTTTGACGAACAAAACATTAAGTCGTTTTACCACAACAAAGGGGATTAAACCGCCAATAGTTTAAACAATGCCATCTACAGTTGATGGGAATCCGTCTACAATAAGTAAATCTACTGATATTTCCTCGTCATAATATTCACGCCAATTCTCATAATCGTATCACGTCATTTGTCTTTACTGCAGTCACGTAACATCAATTTTGCCATTCTCTTAGTCATTTGACACGTCTCTGTTACTTTATACGATAGATGCCACTTGATTTTTGAAACAAAATGGAAGGACGCAATTAGTTTATTTGATGTGACATGACTAAGGAAATTGGTTTATATATGTTTGTACGTGTTTTTTCAATGAAATATTTGTTAATGATGATTAAATTATTTTTAAATTATTAATTAATTTTAAAGTAAATTAGGATTTGGGTTTTATACTTAGGAAACGGACCAGTTGGTTATTAAATAGGATATCGTAATGAAATTATCGATTAATTTGTTTTAGTTTAGACACACCTGACAACCGGATTTTCGGAAACTTGTTTTGTGCTAACTGATTTATCGAATATTAATAACAAAAAGATTTACTAAAAGATTTAGTCGTAATTTAAGTTGTAATCGGATGCCGTGGTTTTGATTTGAATAAGTTAAATCTTATGAATTACGAGTAAGTAGTAAATATTTAGTAATAATTGGTTAATTTTGATTTTGTTTTTTATGGTATTCGTGTTCGACCGTGTTCGTGTTCTCTTTCTCGTGAGCTGCGGTTTTATACGTTTTAATTTATATTTAAATTAATAATGATTACGATTTTCAGAAGTGCCGAGAAATCTAACTAATCTAGAAATATGTTGTCATTGTGTTGTATTAACTATTTGCTATACCTACTTTGGTGTCGGTAACCGGGTCGATTTCTATCATTACTAGCTAAACCTAGACAAATCCACTTTTTGTTGTGTGTAACAGAGTGTTCGGTGAAGCCCAGTCAACCGGGAGGTCTTCCTTATAGCCTGGTCGAACACTGCCTGTATAAAATCATATCTTGTGTGAGAATATATTATTTTTTAAGATTATTGGAGATTCTTGATATTACTCAAGTTTTGGTTGGAGTTAAATTAAGCATAACATTGAGTTATAAATTCACTATTTTAAGATTAATCTAATTTTTCGGAAATTCTGACATGAAATTATTCGAGATTCTTAGTGATTTGTTAACTATTTAAGATTATTGTAGAATCAAGCTTATGATCCAATAGTTAACAAATCACTAAGAATCTCGAATAATTTCATGTCAGAATTTCCGGAAAACTAGATTAATCTTAAAATAGTGAATTTATAACTCAATGTTATGCTTAATTTAACTCCAACCTAAACTTGAGTAATATCAAGGATCTCAATAATCTTGAAAAATATTTGAAGTTTTTCGGATATATTCGAAATTAGTTTATAACTATCAACTTTATCGAACCTAATTGGAAAGTTGGAACAATAATTTAAAACAAATTAAAAAAAATCTTGGTTTTTGAATTCACGTAAAGTTTGTCCTAAATCTGTGCTTAAAATTGACGACAACAATTATTTCTTTATTATTTTTATTATTGACGAAAAAATAATTCACAGTTTTGGAAAAAGCTAAAAATTCGGAAAATCTATTTTACATATACTCGATATGTTAAATGAGATTTCATCAAACTTTGTTATCTTAAACACCCTGATCCCCACACCAGTGAATTGCGTTTTCTTTTTTGTTTTCGTAGATTACAGATCTTGAATGACTCCTCAGCGTGGTCCAACTTGGATTGAATGATATAATTTTCTTGGTTAAATTGAAGGACTTTAATTTTACTAAATGGTAGTTGTTTAAACATCCACATCAGTTTTGAGTATTCTTCGAAGTCTTTGGAATCGGTTGGCGTCATTTGAAAAATAATGAATGGTTTTTTTCAAAATTCTTATGAGTACTAGTGGTGACAGATACTCATTTTTTGTTAGATCTTTTTTAATTTGCGAGTGTACATTATTCAACTCCTATTGCCGAATCACCACGATAGAATATTTCATCGTGATCTCTTCGACATCGGGGTGGTCTCGCATGAATTTTAGAATTAATGTAGCCTTTTCTAGTATCTTTTAGTGCGGCCTGCTGTATATTCCGTCTACAAATGGCAATAGATTTTTTTGGTGGTCGAAGTGTGTGCATAAGATTATATACGATTAGCTTAAAGCTATAAAATAATGAGCCAATATTCATACTTGGACAGTTTATAACATTCTCCAAATTGAAGCATATAGCACTGGAACATTTTTGTTATTGCAATCTTTGTTTCTATCAGTACGCATGTTTACTATGAGACTTTAATATTCTTGAAAATCCCTGGTTAACTGGGGTGTACAACCTTTTGCTTTTTCAGCGATACAGTACTCTTCACATTTTCCACATCTATCGGATTTTGGGTTGTGGAAACTCAGATTGAATTCTGGGCAGACAATTTTTCGGCGTTATTTAACTTTACGTATACATCGAGAAAATCAGGGAAGGAATATACTATATACACAGTTTTTAGGAGGTGGCGTTCAAATTTCCCCGGAAATTACCTAATTTTCCTGAAAAATCTTCACTTTTTTTATTTTTATTTTTTCATCAAGACGTAAATTTTTTGATAATTTTTGACGTTAGGATTTCATATTAATTAATAAAAATTGCTTCGTTAGCCTTGCAGATACAGGTTCAAAAGTTTTTTTTCGTCCTTATCGCTCCTTCTGATAATAGCACAAATATTAAAAAAAAGCAACTTTTGGAAATACATACCATATAACAATTTTTTTAATGTACTTTTAATTCGTTGTATACCTTAGAGGATGGTGGCTCCCGCCCCCAAGCCCTCGCTTTTTCAGAATTTATGCAATTCTTCCTGTTAAATAAAAAATTAAAAAAGTTGCAAAATTTCCCTGGAAAAATTGCAAAATTTTCCCGGAAGAATTACTTGCACGGTAAAACTGTTGAGATACAATCCTAATATGAAAATTTTAACAATAATTGCATATTTTTACGTATTTTGAATAGAATAATAACAGAATTTAAAAAAATTAAGTGAAAATTTTCCCGGAAAATGAGGGAAAATTTTCGCGGAAATTTGGCTTCCACCTTCTGAAAACTATAGATACACAATCCTATTTTGAAAAATTTTCGAAATATATACTCCTTATATAAAGTAAACTTTAGTCGATTTTTCTGTAGTAACTGGATGTCGCTGGATTTTCTCCATTTTGGCTACACTGGCTTGCATATAAATCGTACATATTTTGAATATTTGGCCAGCCTCTAGATATTTTTCGACTTTTTGGCACGACAACAGTGACTTTCTAGTACGGGAACGGCATATATATGCCGTTTAATTATATCCGTTACCTCTTGCTTTGTTTGTCTGTTACCAGTTTTCAGATTACCCTCGGTTACCATGTGATGGTCTTTTTATTAAGCTCATTGTACACAATTTTTTGCGAAATATCTAATGTACCTAGAAAGTATGGTTTGCATACATACGAGAAATGCCTCCTTTTATTTCCAGCTATAATAACAGAAAACTTTTTTCGTGGGCTTGATTGTGCTTCTGTTTTTTACGCGCAATTTCACCTTAATTTTTGTGGCACATTTAAACTTACGGTATCCATAGATTTTTTTTATTTTTAATCATTTTTTTAGCAATTAGATTTCGCCAGGAATTTATATATTCCTCTCCCTTTTGCTGCTTTGTGTGCTTGTGTACCTTCCAATTTGCTAAATTTCGGGAATGTCTTTAGTGTCATTTGACTGTATATTCTCTAAACTGCTACATTTATTATTTCTACCATTCCATTATTCGAAAGTAATTAATTAGTTCATTACCCCTAAATATAATATAATAACACTGGAAATTAAGATAAAATAAAATATAGCCAACTGTTAGTCTTTTTTCTACTTGTAAATAAAACACACGTTTTGTGATTGAAAGTCAAATTTGGTTCATTTGCCCACCACGGCTTCATCTCCAGGCCTGCATCGGAACATCAAAATTTTCGATGACTTTTTCCAATAAAAGCGGATCAATGATCTAAATTTCAGCTCGAAAGTTGTTTTTAAGTTGTTGAATTGTTTATGGATGATTAGCATAAACCTTACCTTTCAAATAACGCCACACTGAAAAAAAAGCTGTGTTAATATTTAGAAAACTATTTTTGTTAAAATAATTTTTTTACATTTAAGAGATATGGCTTAATACTACAAAAAATTTTCAATTAACTAAACGAATACGAGTTTGTATTTAAAAATATTGGTTTGTTAAATTAGATATAAATTTTGTGACAATATTTTATGAATATAAATGTGACTTTATTTGTAGTAAGCAAAGTTTATTAAATATAAAAAAAATATATCCTACCATGTTTAACAAATTCATTTTTTACTATTAAGAAAAGGTTTTTTAGATCTTTTAATTATATTTTTTTAATACCAAAAATTGATTTTGTACTATTAATAAAAAGAGCAAGAGAAAGAGAAAACTTACAAAAAAAAAACGGTAACGAATATTTAGTGTATTTTTTATTTTTTTTTTCCCGTATCCTTTATTTACATTTTTATTCTTTTATCATTTTTCAATAGTCGTAGCGCAGTTGATGGCATAACGTGCATAGATAGCCGTATTACATATATTTTTATACATATTTGTATTAGAAAGAAGTGAATATTTCAATATTTTGTGTTTTTATGTCAATTCTATTTGATGTAATTTAATTTTAAATAAATATTACAGTGTTGTGAAAATAAAAATTTTTCTTCGCAAGCACGTTTTGGACTATTCCAATTGTAAGGTTAAGTTTTATTATATTTTAATTCATTTTTTGTTTTAAGGATTTTTAACACTATTCTGAAGAACTAAAAATATGAAGTGTTTCAAATGTTCAGAAATCTATAGTCCCATTAGAGATTTGATAATCCATCTCCGAAAAGTACATAAGCTGGGCACATATGATGTATTTCATTGCGTAGAAAGTAACTGTTCAGGTACTTTTCAAAACGTTAGAGCATTTCGCAGGCACGCTCTTTTGAAGCATCTCGAACATCATTCTAATAATGTCGATAACAATTTAATAAGCTTATGTGACGATTCTAATCGTTCTATATCTTGTGATAACACGGTCCAATCGTTATGTACTGCTCCATCTAAACAATCGAATAATAATACGTCAACAAAAAATAGAGAAAATGAAGAATTCAATTTTATTTTAATAAAAGGATCAATTGAAAAACAGGTTACTAACTTTGTATTAGGATTACATAATAAAAATAATTTAACGAAATGTGATGTCATAGAAATTCAAACTTCAATTATTTATTCTATTTTGGCGCCTATACTTAATGCAATTAAAATTTTATTTCATCAAAATCTTCCCGAGATTTACTCGAAACATAGAAAATTCTTCAGTTTTTGTGAAAACCCTTTTATTGATATTGGTACCGAATACCTATTTTATAAAGTTCTACAACAAATTGATCTAACAGCACCAATTAAACAGTTTAATATTAATAATGAAATAGAACCAGGATTAAATAATGGTGAATTCGGTTTTGATGAATCAAAAACTGTAGGTAGTCTTTTACCGATACAATTCCAGTTTAGAAAATTTTTTGAAAATAATGATTGCTTACTGAATTGTTTAGATGAAATTGAAAATTTGAGACTAGTAGAATGTAAATTGTCAAATTTTGTTCAAGGTAGACTTTGGGAAGAAAAACGAAATGGGTGTTCTCAATTAATGATTCCATACTTCCTATACATTGATGATTTTGAGGTCAATAACCCATTAGGCTCTCACGCCAAAACAAAATCTGTATCTAATATATATTATTCTTTTCCATTTCTTCAAAATAGCTGAAAACTTGAAAATATATTTTTAGCCGCTTCAATAAAATCTGTTGATCTAAAGCAGCATGGCAATACCTTATGCCTTAAGAATTTATTAACACTCAACTTAATCTATCTAATTGCAATATAGTATGTTTTTCAATGATTGTTTATAAATCCGTGTTATATAAAGCAAATTATTGCCTCTTTAAATATAATCATGATACGCTGCAAATTTTCAAAATATTGGAAATTGTGGCACTTAATAACATACAAATACAATTACTTTGTACCGAGGTAAAAGTCGACGAATATAATCCACATTACAGATCTTTTCAGGTGAATTTGAATTCCTCTTCCCAATCATTAGCACTCATAAATATTGAAGACTTCGTTGGACCTCCTGTTGAAATATCAAAAGTTTACAGTGGATGTTCCATGATCCGACCTAAAAATTTGTACAAATATTAAAAATAAATTATAAAATTCATTATTTAATTTTTAAAGTAAAGAATGCAAACTTCAACTGAATTATCTGAATGCTGTGCAACGGATTCGTCGTTTGCAGTTAATGAAAATAATGAAGAAATAATTAATATAAATATCGAACCGGGAAGCTGCATTGAAAACGAAGAGTCGAATTCGTTGACAGAAACCATAAATACAATTTATATTATACCAAATGATAGTCAATTAGAACCATCCCAAACCGAGTTGCTGAATTTACTAACATCATGGAATTTGGTGCACCTTTATAATCATTTAAATGGTAAGTTTTATTTATAAATACGAATATTGAACTTAACAAATTAACAAAATTATTATTCAATTCTAGAGCAAGAAATTTCAATAAACCATTTAAAAAGGATGAGCTTACGGCAAATGGATAAACTTTTAGTAAATTTCACTTCCGCAATACAAATCGACTTTGAGTTCGAATTATTGAATTGGCAACGAAGTTTAGGAATTACTATAAACTGCAATAAAGAGAATAATTCTAGTACAACCACAACAGTTTCGTCATTTTTATCAAACTGCACTACTCCTCTGTCGCCAATTTCATCCACGTCAACCGGTAAAATTGATTATAATATTGACTGCAGTTTACGATTTATATTAAATAACAAAATTGAAGGGAACATGATTGTATCGTATTACGCACAACATCAATCTCTAAATGAAGAAAGTAGAAAAATATTAGCCGACCTTATAGTAGACTACTATATTGAAAAAAAGGTGCCCTTAACAACCGATGCTTGTGCTGAAATTGCTTCAGAAATAAAATTAAAATTTCCTTCAGAAGAAGAAGTAAGTAAAATGCAAATTTCTTTTTTTTTTTATAAACCAAATTAATATTTTCACAAATTCGAATTCCTATTTCAAATCCGATTCCTAGATCAAATAAAATACGATTATATTGTACCCAATTAAAATGTAAAATGTGATATTAATTATTTTTATTTTTAATTAGGTATACTATTATCAAAAACGTAAAAATGCAGCGCCATCAGGCAGACTATATACAAAATATCACAACAGGAAGAATAAATTTAAGACCAGTGGCTTGGTGTACGGATATGCTCGCCCATCATACAACTCAAAAGAAGCCACCACATCAGACGACGCGATAGAAATGCCCACATTTAATAAAAAACTTACGATTGAACATAATTCATCTGCTAACGACCACATCAGGGCCTTAAAATATCAAAGCCTATCAGCAGCGGAATTAATAATCCACTGGAAAGGTAGCACATGTATCAGACTGGAGCAAATTAATAAAGCAAATTCAACCGCCGCAATTATGGAACTTTGGCCATATTACAAGAATGTGGAGGGATATAAACTGGTAATACTAAAATGCAATACTTTTATTCGATTATAATAATAAGATATTTTGTTTATTATAGATTGACATAGATTTCAATGCCATGTACAACGATACTAAAAAAATTTTCGATGAATATGAAAATTTTCAAAAAAAAATCCTTAAAATTTATGCTAAAAAAATTAAAGATCATTCATCAAAGGAAATTTTAACCGAAATACTGGCTCACAGCGAAGATATTTCGGAAAGTATGTATACCATATAGTAATTAGTAACAATTTTCTTTAATGTATTAATAAGTAATATTGTCTGCTTACTTATAGAGGGGAAATGCGCGGCAATATTTTACATACTGTCTGCAGTTTTAAAACCCCATTTCGCAAAAAGCGTACGTTCTGATCAAGGACGACACAAAAATAAGAAATTTTCAATACGTGATTCTCAAGAATCGTTTTGCCTGCATTACCGAACTGGAGCAGAACTGAATTATTTTCTTGAACGAAAAAAAAATGAAATTAAAAGTATCCAACCTTTTATGGCAATAGAGGGGGAGAAAATCACGGAACCAACCAAAATACTAATATACTTTGATGACATCAAATATATAGTACAAAACGTTCAAACGGCAATAGACATAGTATTTAAAATATTTTTTGTCTTTAATTTAAAGTATCCCGAGGCTTGCCAAAAAGTATGGCAGTTTATACAAGTTTATTTTTATAACATAAATCTAAAAGATGAAATAATTAGTTGTGATGTTCAGCTTCTAATAAAGGAATTACAAAATAATAAAATAGATCATTAAATAATTTGCTACTAATACGTGTTACTTATACATATATGAGGGTTGAAATTTTGATTAAAAATAAGATTTAAAATTAAATTGAATTATCTAAACTAATGAATTTTTTGTACATTTATAAACGAATAGATTACAGTACAAATTTAAGTTTAATATGTATATACAAATATGCAAATATTTATAGATACATAATATAAGCATAAGCATTTATGAATTATTTTTATTAAATATTATTTTATTTTATATTTGTAATATATATATATATATATATATATATATATATATATATATATATATATATATATATATATATATATATATATATATATATATATAAATATATATATATGTATATATATATATATATATATATATATATATATATATATATATATATATATATATATATATAAATACATATTATATAGTTTTTTTTATATTAAATAAATATTTAAATAAATCAAGAAATGTTTTTTTAATTTTTCTAAATCCTTCCATTAAAATTACAAAGACTTCTTAATTGTACGAATATTATTTTTAAAAAAAGACAAAATATTTTTTAAGAATTAATAAATATGTAGATAAATTAACAAACAATTTTTAAAATTTTTAAAAATTTCTCCAAATTTTACCACGACTTTTGTTACCCATACAAAATTAATTTTAAATTTTTTTGTAATCGTGACGTCACCAAAAAAATAAACAACTGATACATTTTAATAAATTTTTTTAATATTAAGAAAAGTTTTGTTATTTCAATTTAAATTTAATTTTAACAAAAGTACCTTACTTAATATAACAGAATATTCTCTTTACCCAAATTTATATTAATATTAAACACGATTTTTGTTAATATTACCTAGTTTATTTTTTCAGTGCACTAATAAATAATCAATTGGTCTTAAATCCGGGCTTCTTGGTGGCCAAGGAACTTCACAATTTCTTGAAATTATGCGATCACCAAATTTTGGTGACAATAAATGGATTGTTGCACGATTTGAGTGGCATGTCGCCCCGCCTTGTTGAAACAAAAGTTCGTTGACACGCAATTCATTCAATTTGGGCCATAAAAAACCGGTTAACATGTTGCGATAACGTTCCCCATTCACTGTAAAGGCATTTTCCTGTTCGTTTTCAATGAAAAACGGCCCAATGATGCCACCAGCCTATAAACCTTCACCAAAGAGTGACTCTTGGAGGATGAAGTTCTGCTTCGTGACATGAGAATTCTCCGCCCACCAAATTCGACAATTTTGCTTATTGACGTACCCATTAAGCTGGAAAGCGAGCTTCATCGCTAAAGATGATTTTTGATGAAAAACCTTCATTTCGTTCAAGCATCCAATTAACAGAACTACGACGATTTAAATGATCTGGTGGCCTCAATTTTTGAGTTAATTGAATTTTGTATGGATGCAAATGAAGATCAACATTTCTTTACGAACACTTTCACTAACAGCTGCCACTGACTGCATCAGGAGTACGAACTGGATGAACATGTCCAATATGGTCTTCCACTGAACTAGTTTTTTCAAAACGATCAATAATTTGGCCAATTGCACGCCCAGTAGGACGTCCATGTCAACCAAAACTCTCACGTAATTTACGAAATGTTGTTGTTTTTGAATGATTATTTTCATAATAAATTTGGACATTCCAAATTCGTTGTGTTGTTAGCTACTCCATGATGATAAATGGCATATTTCTGATTTATCATACGTCAAAGAATTTTTTAGAACAGATAACTTTAAGTACTAAAATTCATTGATTGAAAAATGGACCAACAGATGGCCCACCCCGTATTAAATTTCCCTGCATATGATATGATTCCCTGATTCACTGCATATTAAACTTAAAATGGTTCTATCTGTAACAATTTCAATTGTTTAAAGTAGAAGCAGAATTGTTGTTTCATTTTTCTTTTAAAAGGTTTTATCTGTGTAATTAGAACCCTGTTGAATTAATTCATGTACCCAATGATTTTAAATAGAACTTTTCTATTCAATCTAACCGACATTTCTGAATTCAGCGACCTCAAAAAATGCAAAAACGAATGTTAGATGAAACCTTTTCACTCTTAGGTCGCGTTATGTCATTTGATCAACTTAAATTCAATATTTTATATGAGATCTCAATTTATATGATCATCTACTTTTTCCAAAATTGGATTTATTTTTTCGGATAGCTTAGGTCTAGTATAAATTTCTAATTTCTAGGTCGTTTCAATGTTTACTTCGAGAGATTTTCACGAGAAAATTCTGAAAATCACTTTTAATTAAATTCGATATATTATACAGTATGCAACAAAATTAATCGAACTTAATCTCATCAATAAATAATTTTTAGCATAACATATTATCAGGAAAATTTTATTTCAGTCTTATTTATTTATGAAGTTTAAACATTTAAGATTTTTAAATTAAATTATGAAAATAGTTAAACAACTGAAATTTTAATTGGATAATTAATAAATTATTTGAAATGGTCTATTTTTGCTGCGACAAAATAAACCGTTCAACGTAAAATTTGTATGATTTTATACATTTTACTAAACAATCTAACTACTGATTTCAAACGATTTAAGTTTTAATATTTTGTTGATCCGCCTTTAGCGTTTTTAACTGCTTATTGCTAGTTTAATGCTACCAAGTAGCTTCACTGTGACCTCTATCCCAATGTAGTCCAATGTCTCCGTAATCAAGTTCAAAATTCCCTTTTGTTTGTCCTTTTCGTGGTGGGCATATTATTATCGTTGATCAAATACAAATTCTCAATAGAGGCATTTTAATTTTAGTTTTTTTTTAACTTTCCAAGTGTGCTGGGGTCGTTATCCTGTTGAAAAGCCCAACGTCGCCCGAGATGTAATTTATGCAAAGATTTTTTTAAATTGTGATTTAATCTTTGCACGTGTTGTCCCATCAACCAGTAAGAGCTCATCGACTCCGTAAGCTGAGAGCAACCCGATACCATAATACTACCACCAACGTGTTTCACAGTCTTCCTTAAAATTCTACCTTTGAGCCACTCATCCCAACCATGTTAAACTCTTTCTTACCTCTTTGATCCAACCAGTTCAAATTTAAACTCGTCAGATCATAAGGGTCAGACCTTCAGGTGCTTAGCTACAAAACTCAGCCATTTTTTTTTCGTTTTTTTGCTAATAAAAGGTTTGCATCGTTGACTGCTAGAGCTGCTGATTTTGCAAAGCTCGAGCTTTTGATCTTTTTAGAGTACAAGCGTTTTTGATCCCAAAATATTAATTTCTCAAAATTTTGTCAAAATTTTGAAATTCGAAAAATGCGAAAAAATGCTACATACGGCCACACTTTTCGAATTCATAGACGTATTTTTCCAAAGTTCATCGAAAATAAAAAGATCGAGTATTTCAAGCAAAAATATCGAGCTTTTAACTCTGCAATTATCCCTAAAAGCTGGATCTTTTCGGCTCGAGCTAGCTCGAGCTAGCAGCTCTATGACAGCAGTCACTCAATCCACTTTCTTTTAGCTGCCTTTTTATAGTTCGAGTTGAAAGATTCAAGTACTATGGCACCTTTAGTTCTGCAATTTTTGTTGCTATTTATTTAACCTCTCTTACAAGCATCGTATCACCCCTCTAAGAGGTTTTCTGTATCGACCACTACCAGAATGATTTAACAACGAGCCGGTTTACTCATACTTCACGCGTAACTCGTCACGCATAATCCGGTGTTTCTATCAGCTACAATTTTCGCTCTCGTCGGTCCATAGATAATTGGGGCATTAGTCGTATTTAAAAAATTAATTATCATGTTTTTTGGTTAATGTTTGTAAACCAACATACCAATTGATCAAGTTTATCAAAAAAAAAAAAAGATTTGTGCTTAACCAAAGCGTTCGGTTTATTTTGTCGCTATACATTTTGGGGCTTAATTTTTTAATAAATATTAAACAAATTATTTTTCAAAAACAAGGAGGTTCTCGAAATTCTTTTGATTTAAAAATATTCTAGTAGACTTATAATCAGGGTTGTGGAGTCTAAAAAAAATATTCGGCTTCGGCTCCGGCTTCGACTCCGGAAATTTATCGATTGATTAATGACTCCGGCTCCAGCTACGGCTCCAGCTCCGGCTCCAGCTCCGGCTCAAACTCCGACTCCAGCTCGGACACCAAATATATATTTAGTTTGGCAAGCTGGCAGTAACTGGCGTTAATTTGCAAAGGTCACCGCAAGGGCACTATATTAGCAGGGGAAAGCTGCTATACGGTGCATTTAAGACTAGCCACAATTTTATTCCAAAGATATCTTTTTATAAAGTCAATAATCTGACGATACATTTCAATTTCGTACGAAGTTAGTTCCCCTTTTTCTTAACAGGCGGAACGAATAACAATATATCATCTCTAAACTGTGGAACTTCTACAAGTACGCAAAGTTTCCGTCTTAGGGAGGAAGCGTGAAGGTGGTTGCTGGAGAAAATCACCTGTTAAAAGAGAGGGGCTCGGATCATCCGTAGGATTATCTGTTGAGCTGTTACTCAAAATACATAGAATCTGTAACGGTGACGTGGACATTGTTTGAAAAAACGTAAGAGGTACTAAATAAAACTGAACAGACGTCTTATTCCATTATTCCATGCAGAGAATATTTAGGCACAAATGGCCTGCTTTAAGCACTCTAATTTGTTCAAAGTAATTGTACTGTTCTAGGCCAGCACTCGGGAAAGAGCACTAATTTAGATTTATTACGCGAATAAACTTACGTTTAAGCCACTACAGTAATACGTCATAGCATCAAGATGATGTACGAACCCATTTACGGTGTACCACCTGTGCTTGACACAAGTTCAACTACGAACGTTTTAACTGAAACAACTTTAATATACGCTATTGGAGCTGGAATTACCGCCGCTGCTGGCACCATACTTAATGACAGTAACTTTTCATTTTTTTTTTGTTCAGATTTATTTCATAACCATTTGTGCTTTTCAAACAAATCTGTGTTTTTTTCATCGATTTTTAATTTTTTAATGGAAATAACTCGACAATTTTCTAAATTTTCAAAAATAAGTTTCAGATTTTGAATATTTTCCTAAAACCTACTGCGACATTTTCAGTTACCTTGTTTTTTAAAAGAAAACATAGAAATAAACTAAAGGTTCGATTTCTGGCTCAAATTGCAATCTTCCATATTTGAGTTGAGTTCTGCATAAAAAAAAAAATTTCGGGTATGGCTTCAGCTCTAGAAGAGTAGCTGTAAGATCGCGTTGAGAGATGTTGAATAAGCGTTGGCTATTTTGCACTTTTTTTTTGACACCCCAGAATTTTATTTCATTGATTTGTAAGATTCATTTAAGGCACAATGATTGGTTTGAAAGGTTTATGTACAATTTTGAGTAAGTAATTTAAGTATGCCCAACAGCAAAGTTAACAATAAAGCATCCTAGCTTGTTAAAGTTTCGTCAAATTTCATCTTAATTCTTCTTGATATTTTTCCAATTTTTTGTTTGGTTTAACATCAATAATTTTCCGTGAAATGTGTTGACAAAATATTTATTTCGATTTGCGTGCTTAATACAAAATCGGAAAAAATTAAATATTTCACAAAAATCTGGACCCAAATTTTTTAAATTTACCGCAATTTCGGCTAATACGATTTGGAATGCCAAATTGAACTGCGGTAATTCATATAAAAATATTTGAGATACTTAGGAAAATAGGAATAAAAACAAACAAAAATCTGGAGCCGGAGTCGGTCAATTCCGCACGGCTCCGGCTCCGGCTCCTTTAAAAATATGAAAATAAATATAGACTCCACAGCCCTGCTTATAATCAACCAAAAGAAAAAATCTGAAAATATTGACAAAACTAAAGTTTTTAATATAACAATACAGTTGCGCGGTTTATTTGGTCGATCACAGCTACTTTTTTCAAAATTGGAATATTTTTCGGATAGCTTAGGTCTAGTGACAGTTACTGGCTTCCTACTATTTTCTCAAGAAAATTTTGAAAATCATTTTTACTTATATTCGTTCTATTATGTATATGAGATCTATCATCAAACATTGACCCCTACTTAGCTTAGATATCAAACCAATCATTTATGTTTCACACTAACACAATTACGCACAATTTGTTGTTGTTGCCTTTTAGGATATATTTAGGACAAAATTTACCTGCCTGTGATGCTTAGTTTAGATATTGATTTTTTGTATTGAATATTAAACCAAAGTGAAAATCATAACCACAAAAAAGATCTTCTGTACTCGAAATATTGCCAAAGCTAGGTTTTGATCGAAAAAATATAAATAACATCGTTTGCTTTTATATACAGACAAACTTCCATATCTTGAACTTCTATTACTCGAATTTTTCCTTAAATCGAATTTACATTTTGGCAGGACGAATAAATATAAATTATTCCTAACTTCTACATTTCGAATTTTCTCTAAATCGAACAAAAGTATGTGATGGTAAATGGTGATTCGACTTATGGACGTTTTACTGTACATACATAGTATTCTCACTTGCATGCACATTTCAAATTGCTTTTTTTCCTTTTAAACAGCGAAGATAAGTTGTTAGAATTTTTGTATTTGAATTTTGATTTGCGTGTTTATTTTGTCTGATTATAAATAAGACTGTTCAAACAACTCTAAACCTTCGGTAAAGATGTTTGAATTTGGTTTCACTACTCCCTTTCGGTCAAACATGAAAAAAAATCACGGTTTTTATGTCAAATTTTTAGCATAAAATGCACTAAAATGCAGATTTTGTTTTATGCAAACATTTTTTTTGGATTTGGTTAAAATAAATTTCGGATTACATAGTCCATTCTTTGTTTATTTAAATACTAAATTTGGATAAGTTTGTTTACAAAAGCTAACTAGAGTTTGACGTTTAAAACAATTTTCCACTTTTAATATTCAACGGAGTGATTTTAGCATGAAATGAGTTTAACGTAAAATATCGTGAATTTTTTTATTTTTTTTTCATTTTGGCCTAAATGAACACATCACGTCGGTTATTCCTATTTTATATCATTCTTATACTAAACACAGCACCTTGTGGCAAATGGCTGAAGATTTAAAAAATTAAATAATAATTAAATCGTTATCACATTAAGTCCACTATGCATTAGTTACGTCTAACTTTACTTCTTGTTTAATTTATTTCCACTTGTGCAAGTGCAACGGAGAGGGAGAGTGGCGCATTATAGTGTAAACCAATGTACCCATCGATTCAACTAAAACAAAACAAAATTTTTGAATCAATTGTAGTTGTAAACTATACAAACATTTGAATAACAACAACAAAAAATTATACGCAATCAGAATTGCCGGTGTAGGTATTTGCCATCATAGCGCTAAACTTTTTCTTTAAAACAATACATACGTATGCATTTCATATCGTGATCTCTTTTTATAAAACACGTTAGCTGACATTGGTGCTTTTTTTGTGTGTGCTGCGCGGTTTGCTTGGATAATAAAATCGAGTAAAGAGTAACGTTTCTTTCACATCACACAACAATACAAACGAAACTTTGAAATTACAAAAAAAAACAAAAAAAATCCATGCAATATTCAGTTTAGTTAACGACGTTGTCGGGTGGAAATGTGTTGTACAATTTTGTTTTTTTTATTGTTTTAAACGTGTGTAATTTTATTAACACTAAAATAAATAAATAACATTAAATAAATTAACAGACATTTTATTGGAAAAACTTTTTTGTGTGCTTTTATTATATTATAGATAGACTAAAACCCAATTTTGTGGATTACAAAAAACTACGATCATTTTTTTAATGTTTATGTAAGTCGATCTTGTTGTGTGATCTTAATTTTATTTATTACCAAACATTTACCGTATTGTTTTAATGTTTTTTATTTTGGATAAATTCCAATAAAATTATTTACTTTATAAACTATTTATTTCTTGAAAAGGGAAAGGAAAATTTAATATACAGTTACATGTTAAGAATATTATTATGAATATTTATTATTTGTTGCTATTTTATTTATTTATTTTGCAAAAAAAAAAAAACAGAAACCAATCCAAACCGATAAACTTGTTTGGAATTTTATTTTCGGGGAATGAAAGGGGAATTTTGCTAGTGGTGTTGTTGAAGTTGTTGTTGTTGTTGGTGGAAAATATGTAATAATGAAAGTGGTTTTTTCACAACACATTTTCATACTCTGTAAATACGAGTATATATAATACGTTACGTTTTTAAACTTGATTACTAAATATAAAGTTGATATTACTAAATTTGATTGATTAGTAATTAGGTTTAGATGCAGATATAACATTGTAATGTACAACTTAAAAAGTGAAATTACCTTACATATTATGTATAGAGAAATGTTATGTTACAAATAGTCCGCTTGTTCTCCAAAAATAACTGGCAGACCTTCATGGCAATTTTTGAAAAGTTATTCGGTGAATTCCAATTTTTTTTTTTTAATTTTCCGCAATCGTTGACAAAACGATCTGATTATTTGTTTAGCCATGACAATTGGCATGGACAGCAATTAGCCAGAAAATTGATTAAATCTTATACCGGAATTAATTATGATCATCGAAATTATGTATAATTAGCCGAAAAATTAATTAAAATTTTTTGGGAAAATCATCAATATTTGGAAATTAAATAAATTGTTACATTCTAATTGAGTTTATTGTTGGTATGTACTTTCTGGTTGGTTTAGTGAAATTACGATTGTTGAAAGGGGTGCGATTCAATGAATTTTTGGGAAATTCGCAAATTATAATAAAGATTATGAATGTAGAAGAGGGAAAAGTCTTCCGGTGTTGAATTACACTGATAGTAAATAGAAAAATATAAGTATGGTCATTAATTGACTTAGTTGTTTTTGGGTGAATTGATTTATTTCTGAAGATTGTTTTCTTATCTGTTCTCTTGAGTGTTTATGTTTAGTTCTTAATATAATTTTTGAATCAAATTTCGATTAAGTACGAGTAAGATGTTTATAAATTGAACCTGCATTGTGTATCCAGTTGGTCAATTTCTTCAAACATTTTTCGCAACTAAACTTACTTTAGTACGCCAATCGTGTTTTTTAAATTACAATTCAATTTTTTTGCAATTGTCATGCCACAAATTTTAAATTTAAAAATTAAATTAAATAGTGAACCAATTTATTCAAATTAGTGTAATTATACTCCGGAAATTTAAGTAAGGCGTTTGTTTAATTTTAAAGATCAAAACATTTTGAAAATCCTGCATTTACAGTAAAACATTAATAATTATAATTAAAACATTTTTTTTTTCGAAGGTTGAGTAATTGAGTTTTATGGAAGATTAATTTTTTTAATGTTGCCACCGGCTTTATTCTTGCATCTTTCTGCAAAAGAAACTAACAAACTTAACCAATGTTAATACTTATTATTAGTGCTCACAATATAATCTAATTAGGTTATATGTACACAATATCTTTCTAGGCTCATTAGGTAGTGATTTGCTTTTCTCAGCTGTCTAAATAGTGGCTGTTTTAGTATATCGCTGGCCTATTTATTCGTAATTCGTAATCGAATTTTGCTTCAACAAGTTTTTTCCACGTCAGCCTTCTATTCAGGTGTAAACCAATGTATGTATTTGACCTTGATTTGTTAAGGAATATGTGCCTGACACCAATGTTTTCGACCAAATCATTGCCTTTTCTAAATTGTTGCTTAGTTGGTGGAAATAATCCATAGATGACTCTCTGGTGTAATACAAAAGAAAAGGCTTTCTTTTTATGATTGACACGATACGAGCCAGAAATGGCAGTAAAAAATGTCATCATTATACTCGTAAAAAGCTGGGGCCTAATTATGCACTTCGACGCTATTTTCGAGGCTATCGTTTTATATTAGAAGGTACATGAAGAAAAAGAAAAAAGTTGGTATTGTTTTCCTTTTTCTTCCTTTACGTTTTGATACAAAAGTAAAGTTAGGCTTCTTCTTTTTCAATGCCAACTGAATGACACCAAATGTTTTTGATGTTTGAAGAGTATAATCCACCCAACAACCGTGGAGACATACAAGTATCTCAGTTAATTCGCCCATAAAGCAATTCCCTCCATCTTATAAGTAGCAAAATATTGTAAATATTTTGTAAAATTTAGCGGACCACGTATATTATCGCGCCATCCTTGATTTTAATGGGTGGCACATCATTCCAGCAGAAGCCTATACTAAAGCACGTTACACAATTTAAAAATTCGATTAGCCACGCAAATCACATTTATAATATCCTTTTATTTGTAGTGAATTTATATACATATATAGAAGAGAGTATAGTGTTCTTAGCCTGAGAACATTTCTGTTGGACCTAACATATTTATGGATTTATGATGTAGCGGGGGTGGTATTATAATTGCTAATAGCATCAAGCTGCGACATGTTTAGTAAATTCATTTTGATCCAATCTTTTCGACTCGTAAGCGAATGGCTCGGTTAGACACGACTACGAAGTGAAGAATGTAGCAACAGTTTACTTTGGGTTCAGTTGACAATAGAATTGACATTCAATATATGTAGTCTGCTTTCGTTCTTCTAAAGTTTCTTACAATGGTGAGTGGATATTTCCATGCAACTAGTCAGGCCAGGTTCACGATCATGCTGAGTGATTGGTACTGCTGATTACAATTATCGATTAACGATTAACTATCTTCTTCAGCCGGTTTATTGGCTAATTAATGTATGTATGTGTTTCTTAAGTAGTCTGGTTGAATCGGACAGGGGGCTGAAAAATAATTTGTGAGTTGTGCCGAAGACTTTTCGAACTTTAGAATCAAGGAACAGAAACAATTTTGAAATTCGTTGTTGCGTCACTCCAATAGAGAAACTGTTGCCGTCCAAAACTCTTTTCTTAGAATTTCTGTGTCTTGCCGGAATTAGAATAATTTAAATACCTCCATTTTATTCCACTAATTAATTTATGAGCAACAGCATATTACGTACATTAGCGCTGACTCTAATGACCATCGTGTCTACTATATTCTCCATATGATGTGCTCATTCTCAATAAATTTCTTCTCCTGATCCCAAATGTGGCGGCAAGTGTTTTTCCAATCGTCCGATGTTATTCTTCCAATTTCCTTGTTGATATGCTCTTACAATGCCTTAGATGTAAAATCGACGTTCGCCAATGCAATGTGGTTCTTAACAAT
Source organism: Tipula vernalis (assembly GCA_958295665.1). Taxonomy (NCBI): domain Eukaryota; kingdom Metazoa; phylum Arthropoda; class Insecta; order Diptera; family Tipulidae; genus Tipula; species Tipula vernalis. Next base: position 75,924,234 of record OY282559.1, on the reverse strand, counting down.
ACCCCAAATATCAAATAGGGTTTAGCTCTGGATGGTAAGGTGGTAATCTATATATAAAAGAAAGAATTAAATTTTATGGAGTTAAGGAAGTTATTATTATTAACATTACCTTAGTACTCGGTAACAATGTTGTGCCATAATTTGATCGAGCTTATATTCAGTGAATCGCTCTTTGTTGGCTTTAATTATCTGATATAACTCTAATTTTAGCATTGTTTCTGCTAATATGAAATACCCTTCTTGTCCAGCCAGTTTTTTATTTCCTGCTTCCTCGCATTTAAATTTGGCACCGCATTTAACTTTACGTTATGGTATGGTGCATTGTCAATCACCAATACCGTCCGTGCCTTCAAATTTGGTATTAATTGTGTTGAGACCCAACGCAAAAAATTATCGCTGTTCTTGTCATCATGGTAGTCACCAGTTTTGTTTCCTGATTTAAAGCATAAAAATGCGCCTGAAACAAATCCCTCCTCTGAACCAGCATGTAGGATTATGTATCGCTGGCCTTTTGACATTGGGTGCAATAGGTCTATAAGTATACGACAATTAATGAAATGTAAAACAGAAATATTTTAAAATATACTCACTTATTTTGCTAACATCACACCACCGTTTTCCATAATGATGTGTGGTGTGCACGTAAGTCTCGTCCGTATAAATTATTTGGTAACGTTTCTCACGATACTCTGCTTCTGCCTCAGATACTGCATCCATTTTAATCGAATTGGTTCCTTTTCCATTAACATGCTTCGATTGTCGGCTGACTTTTTCCATTTAAAGCTCAACTTCTTCATAAGAATGCTCACGCTGCTAATCGAACCCGTAAAAGATAAATCTTTAATTAATTTTTGGTGTAGAAGTTTAAGAGTAATATTAGACTTAACCATGATAGCTTCAAGATCGAAGTTGTCCAAATTGGACACGGTACTGCGTTTTAATTTGGCTTTTTTTCTTGGCGATTCAAATTGTAATAATCGGCTAGATGGTAGGTCATTAGTTAGGGTACTGTCAGCATTTGATGCGGCTTCTACGTTCTGGCTGGTAGTAAACCCAATATTTGAACCTTGATTCGGTGTTGCCATTGATGTCGATAGCCGATTATTTCCTTCGGTAGCTCTTCAATTGAATTAAGACAATGGTAGAATAAGCTTTGATTAGATCAAATTAAATTAGAAATTACCTGCATAATCATCGTTATTCAGACAATTATTAGCTTCTTTAAAATTGTATATACGGTGGTTAAACCGATATCTAGAAAGAAAAATTGGGCTAGTTTAATTAATTTGTTACTATTGTAAATTTCAAAGTAAATGTTAACCTTTTGCTTCAGCTATATAATACTTCAATTCCAGTTCACTGCAATCTTTTAAGCAAATGAAACCTTCTTGTAATTTTCCAAAAAAATGTTCACTTTAAACACACACTCATACACTTGACTCCGATATTGGTTCGATTTTCTCATTGTTCATTAACAAAATCATAATAAACCAAAACAATTATACAATAAATATGTATACACTTGGGTGCAAAAAATTCGCACATTGATAAATTTTCACCAAAAATTTCGAAAATATCAAAAAATCCAATGTTTGTTTAATTTTCTTGAATGCAGATTCAAAATCTATTTCAACACCTATCCAGTGGTACCATTTTTGTACTTATACCGTGTCAACAAAATGATTTTTGCGGTCAACATCTGAAGTACACGTTTTTTGTGAATTTATCAACATGAAAATTAGTGATAAAAATCGAATTAAAACACGGAAATCAGCAAAAAAAACATTTTGATTAATAAGAAGTATTCCCTCCCTAGCCCGAATGACAGCTTCCATTCGATGTTTCATCGATTTCACCAAAGTTTTCACCAAATTTTGAGGTATTGCCTCCTATTTCTCTGCAATCGCCTGTTGCAGCTCCTGGAGACTCGTTGGAGCAATTTCTCTGGCACGAACTCATTTTTCCAGCTCGTCCCATAAATGTTCGATGGGATTGAGGTCCGGGCTTTGAGCTGGCCACTCCATAACAGGCACATCCACTACTTGAAGGTACTGGTAAACTGTACCAGCCGTATGTCGTCTCGCATTATCCTGCATTAACACCAAGTTTTCACCAATAAAACCGGCAAAAGGTACGACGTAGTCCTCGAGTACTTCCTCAATGTACCGTTGAGAAGTAAATCCTCTTGATCGACGGCCAGTATTCCCTCCGGAGATGAACACAAGATCTGTCTTCGCCTCCAATGACATCCCTCCCCAGAACATGCATGATCCACCGCCATATGAGACTCGTTCTTCAATGCAACATTGTGCAAATCGCTCTCCTGGTCTTCTATACACTCTTCCTCGCCCATCGTTGCCATGTTAACACATCCTGCACTCGTCAGAGAACATGACTGTTCTCCATTGTTGTTCTGTCCAAGCCAAATGCTCTCGAGCGAACTGAAGGCAGGCTCGCCGGTGGGCTGGGGTCAATTTCGGCCCGTTTGCTATTCTGTGTGCAGTCAGATTACCTTCTTGAAGTCGTCTCCTAACTGTCCACCGACTGAGTTCGGATTCTCGAACTTTTTGGAGCCGCTGTCGCAGTTGAACCGCATTCCAACGACGATTTCCCAACGAAGTAGTCACAAGAAAGCGGTCATCACGCTGTGTTGTAGCACGAAGTTCGCCAGAACCTTGTCGCCGCCTGAAGCCGCATGAAAATGGTTCAAGCCAGAGATGTTGTTTCAAAGAGTCTCCAGGAGCTGCAACAGGCGATCGCAGAGAAATGGGAGACGATACCTCAAGATTTGGTGAAAACTTTGGTGAAATCGATGAAACATCGAATGGAAGCTGTCATTCGGGCTAGAAGAAGGAATATTTCTTATTAATAAAAATGTTTTTTTGCTGATTTCCATGTTTTAATTCGATTTTTACCACTAATTTTCATACTGATAAATTCACAAAAAACGTGTACTTCAGATGTTGACCACAAAAATCACTTTGTTGACACGGTATAAGTACAAAAATGATACCACTGTATAGGTGTTGAAATAGACTTTGAATCTGCATTCAAGAAAATTAAACAATCATTAGATTTTTTGATATTTTTGAAATTTTGGTGAAAATTTATCAATGTGCGAATTTTTTGCACCCAAGTGTTTACATTATGTACACATTCCGAAAGACAACTGCCTTATTCTCTCCTAGCCAATATTGTTTTTGTTTTAATTTAGAATTTATTTAGCTCCTTTTAAATAATTCACTCATTAAATGGAATAGGATGTATAGAAATAAATGTTACCTGAAATTTGGTGACTATAATAGTATGTATACCGTAAATAAAGTGATGAGAATAGTGAATCATGGGATGGAAGAATAAAACAATGCTGATTCGCCGATTGGTTTTATATGTGTATATCGTTCGCTGAAAAAATTGATCGTGGATTTCTGCAAAGTCGTTTCTTTAAGTATATGCAACGTAAACATTGCAATAAAGGACCAGCCGCCTCTGTGTACAGTAAATATGAAATGCAAATCGCTTAGTGTAAGTGAGTTTGTGCTTGCATTCATGCATTGATTTAAGCTTAGGATTTTCGCTGTTATTTATTTAGTTCAACAGCGAGCAGCAAGTAGCAACTTGTTTGTGCTTTGTTGAATCATACTGCTAGTTTTACAGGAGCGATTATTTTAACGGTTTTCTTCGTATTAAAGTTCTAACTGTAATCTTCGCGCTGCTTTTGATTTATTTATTTGCACTATAAATTAGCAATGATTAGTTAATAAACCGCAAGTTTGTTAATCAATCAGAAAACGTATTGAAAAAGGAAATAATGTAAAGGTGTCGTATACTTGTACTTTTGTAAATTACTCTCTTTTTAATAACCAATCACTTTGAGGTAAACAATAACATTTATATGGTTAGAAAATATTGTTTGCAATGCCTTAATAACCATTATTGAATTATAAACTATAAATTGTCTAACTATCAATTTAATTTACATAAACAATTCATTGTAACTCCTACATGAGATAATTAAAAAGTATTTCCTTTTGAAGTAAAATTATTAATCAATCTGAAAGTCAATCATGATGAAGCGAATGAAAAGTTTTAAAAAGGCAAGTTTTACAAAAATTCTACATGGAATGAAGAACACTTTACGTTAAAAGTAGTGCATTGATAATGAAATGTGATTTTTTCGAATTTTGAATGTAAATCGAATTATTTAATTATCATATAGATTTATGAAAATTTTAATTTTATTTCTCTTTGGAAAGGTCGAACAAAAGTTATAAAATAAGGTTTGTTTCCATGATCACTGAGATTAACTCACTCTCAGGTTGATTATTTCTGTCATTTTCAACAGTACTTTAAAAAATGCTCCCGAATATTTTACACATCGATGATTTTATTAATGTTTGGTCAAATTTTGGTATCTTTCATTGCAAGATTTAACAGTCGATCACTTTCAAATTTATAGCGATCATTCTCCAGTTTTTTTTTGTTTGTTTAGTGATCACTGATCACCATCTTTCATCGCTACACAGATTAAACTTGGATGACACAAAATTTATTAATCGGCTCTTACCGAAGGCCGAAAATCTGTTCCATTTAGTAACAGACACTAAAAATATAAAAAAATCTAAATTTATACTCTCATTTATGGTCTGCGATCGTGATATGACGCTATAATTATAAAGATTATGTTAATTTTTGGTCGATTTGAATGTAGTTTGAGTGTGTAAGGCATGATTTAATATAAATTAATCAAAATAAATATTTACAAGAATTTTTTTTTTTTGGTAATAGTTATCTATATTTTTACAGGGTGATCTAGCAAACTTGAAAACTGTATGCGGATCCACAGTTTTTAATTTCCATCGAGAGGTGGATTTGCTAAATAATAGCGTTTAAGCTACGAAATTAATGTGAACACTCCTACACCAATGAGAACGACCGATGTACATAAATTGTGAATTTTAAGTTTTAATTTTAAGAATTTGACCCATATTTTAAAACTAGTAGTTACAAAATGGTCTAAATTTTTGGATCAGAATTTTTGATGAGCAAATTGACAAATTTGGAATTGTTTCAGTCGAACTCAGGAGAAGATCATTAAATTTTGTTAAATTTTTAGAACAGTTCGACACGGGAAACCTAAATTATACTGGTTTCTTAATTATATTACACCTATTATTATACTTGTTATTTATTATACCGGTTTTTTAAGGGCGTTCCTGAAATATTTGTACATGTACCGGAAATCAGAACGGTTCATCCTAACAAAATACATGAATCATACCAACATTTTATTTTTATTTTACTAATTGTTGTACCCAATGTTTTTTTTTTTGTTTAAACGGGTGGGTTACTTTAGGCGGTTGGCTGTAAAAAATGGTTTTCAGGAAATTGAAAAAAAAACAAATTGGTTTTTATATCGAAAAAAAGGTAACATAACGGAACAAGATGTTACGCTGTTTTTTCAATAGGTCTAAAGAGCCAACCAGCTAAACTGTAAAAAATTTATCAGAATTTAACGAAAGCTTTTTCTTACGAAAAATTTGACAGGCCGGCTAGCGAAACTGTAACGCAACTTGTAAATTGCTTTGATGGTGATGGTAGCTCGCATTAATATTTTAAAAAATTTGTGTAGAATTTTGAATTGGCAATGGAATTGGAGGAACTTAAAATTTATTTCAATTATTAAAAAGCCTTAAATTTTAAAAGGACATAAACATAAATAATAAAAGACACAGATCTTGTGGCGTAAGAATTTATAATTTGAAGTTATAATTTATAAAGTCTTTAATAATTCGGTTATCAATTTACCTACATGAACATAAATAGATAATTTTGATACAATGAGGTCCCAGAAGAAGATTTCCACAAAGGGCAATTTGGATTTTTGACATTTCCTTCAGTTTTGTGCCATCATTTTCGCTCTGTTAAGTTGACACTTTAATTTAACGAGACTGAACGAAGATTTCTTAAAGTTTCGCTGGGTAATAACATGTTACCTCCATACACCGCACTGTTACGTTAAATTTCTTAAAGGTTCGCTGGTTGGCTCTTAATAGAACTAAATGAGGAAAAACATTCAAAAAAATATTCACATCAGAGAAAATTCATAAAGCACATTTTGGCGATCATTTTGAAAAGAAGCAAACGAAAGATAGTACATATTTAAAATGAGCTCAACAATATAATTTTCCGATAATTATTATTTTTTCTTTAGCAATAAATAAAAAATCATATGCATGAAATTTTTAAACATTAGGCCCTCTGTATCTTAAAAAAATAATCAAAAAGAAATCGTGTTCGATATATTTTTTAAATTAGTGCTACTCATTGAAAACATAAAACTCATAAAATTAAAGCATGATCTCCAAAAATTAAAAATACTACAAAGAAATATAATAGACATACATTTTTTGGTGCAATTTTAAAGGAAACCACAATTCAAAATCTTTCAATAATTCCAAATCCGCAAGCATAACCTCAATTGACATATTTTGAATTTTGTATTGTTTGGCCCAACATTTTTGTTCAAGCCAATTCCACACCAAATTAAAATATCGCATGTGTATTCTGGTATTTCTCAGTTGAACTAGAGTCTAGAAATAACATTAGAATAAAAAATGTTGGCATCTATCTAAATAGCCTATTGCAGAATTGCAGAATTCTACGAGCATCGAAATTAGAAAACTCTAGTTTATATGAAATGAAATACATGGATTCTGCTTGCCATGCATAATTCTCCAAGTTCTCTCTATTTCTAATTTTGTTGCGAATCAGTAGGCTACATTACGTAGAAGACAACCAAATTTAATACAATTTTTATACTTTTTATTTTTTTCAATCAATTTTCAAATTTGTTGACAGAAAATAAGTTTTGTGTAAAAATTGCATATGTATCAAATAAATACCTTAAAAAAAAAATTCTGTTTGTCAAAAAAGACGCCCATGTAGTTCATCCAAATTTCTGCCGGCAGCGCTGCTAGCAGAAATTCTGCTTATGTGTTTCCAGCTAATGGCCGTATGTTACTCACTTTTTGTCAAGTGCAATAAAGTGCTGCAAAACAAGTAAAGCGATACGGAGAAGGGTAGTGTAGACAATACTATATGCAAATATTTTGAAGTTTCGGATAAACATAATTGATTGTGCGTACTGTTTTCCATTTTGAGCGTTTGTGCTAACAATTTCTGGTCGTGATTCTTTTCTAGCTGAGGAATGAAGATTAAAGATTCGTTGCATTGCTCGCTGCTTTGGATTGATTTTTCTTTTTAATTCTAGATAAATTGGGCACCCTCTATAATTAGCTGAGTGATTTCCATCGCAGTTGCTGCATTTTCTCACTGATGCTTCCTTTTTTGCTTTATTGCAAACCTTTGAATTATGGAGTTCACCAAATATAACACAGACATCGTTCAAAGTGCAATATGTTCTAGTGTGTCCATATTCTTGGCTCTTAACACACTGTACCGGCCCATTCCTTTTCCTGGATTCCTCGATGGTAACGCTTCTGTGCAGTAGATATTTTAGGTAAAATATTGCATGGTGGCCTTTAACCTTTTTATTGTATGGTTCTAATTCGACGAAAAATTGGCTGAGGAACCTTCTCCCGATTAAAAATACTGCATTGAAAACCTTCTGCATTGAAAACCTTCTTCAGCGAGAGCAGCTTGTATTTCATTTCCATCTACGTAACTCTCTATTCCTTTTAACATAACAACCAATCCTATTTGGCTCTTCTCTTTGTTTTTTTTGTATCTCCTATTTTGATCCTGGAATAGGACTTTTCCTTCGTTTTGATCGGACAGTAGTATACCGGTATATTCCCGTTTGCACTAAACACTGACCTACATCAATATTTATTTTATTGTCATCTGATGTCGATGCACTTTCATTGGTTTTTTTTACCGTGAATATTTGGCGACAATGCACTTTTATAATGTTATTTAAATTAATAAGTTCACTTTAATTTAAATTGTCTAGTTAGGTAATTTTTTGAGCATTAAAAATTTATTGTCGCTTTGGACTATGCTGTACTTTTGTATTTTTAATTATAATAATTGAGGTCGTGCTGTTCGATGTACATCTCTATCTGCTGATTTGGCCCAGCCTTTTTTACTTGATTTCATTTTCACTTTCACGATTTCTAAATGTTTACTCGGTGGTAACAAAATGCAACTGATCATTGGCGATAAGTTTTATAGATGACGTATAAGCGTATATTACACTTTTTTAATCCATTTGTAAACTGATCAATACTTGCAAAAATTCAAGAGTACCAAACGCCGAAGCAGCCAAAATGTGAATACTATTTGCATCCTAAGTTTCACGAGAATGCAAAAAAAAACTGTAGCAAAACCAATATGTTAAAGTTAGCCGAAAGTTGCCAGCCGAAAGTGAAAAGTCGATAATGCAGGTTGTGTTAGTCCAGCCGAAAGTAAATAAAAAATGCTAATGCATATTGTCTAATCCCAGCCGAAAGTAAATAGTCGATAATGCAAATTATGATATTAACATTCCAGCCGAATATAAAAAATTTAGTAGTAATCAGCCGAAAGTAAATAGGATATACGGATTTAAATAGAAAATTTTATAAATAGTTTTACGTGTAAAACTTTTCTTAACCTATTCGCAGAAAATATCGGAAAATCAGAAGAATCCACAAAATTGGAATAAAATCAGCCTCTAGAGTGTATATCTGAAGTTGAATCGTTTTTATGTGATTTGTCAATAGCTATCGAATAAAAGAATGCTTTTCAAGTTTCCCGTGGAAAATATCGGAAAATTCGATTTTCCAAAATTTTAAATCCAGAGATTTCCCAGGGGAAAATTGAACTGAATTTTTTTCTGCGATAGCTATTGACCAGTCACATCAATGCAATCCATCTCCAGATATAACAATCTAGAGGCTGATTTTATACCAATTTTCTAATAATTTTTGGAAAATCGAATTTTCCGAGATTTCCCACGAGAAACTTTAACTAAATTTTTCTCCTGCGATAGCTATTGTCAAATCACATCAATGCAATCCATCTCCAGACATAAGACTCTAGAGGCTGATTTTATACAAATTTTCTAATGATTTTTGGAAAATCGAATTTTCCGAGATTCCCCACGAGAAACTTGAACTGAATTTTTCCTGCGATAGCTATTGTCAAATCACATCAATGCAATCCATCTCCAGACATAACACTCTAGAAGCTGATTTTATACAAATTTTCTAATGATTTTTGGAAAATCGAATTTTCCGAGATTTCCCGCGAGAAACTTGGACTGAATTTTTTCCTGAGATAGCTATTGTCAAATCACATCAATGCAATGCATCTCCAGACATAACACTCTAGAGGCTGATTTTATATAAATTTTCTAATAATTTTTAGGAAATCGAATTTTCCGAGATTTCCCACGGGAAACTTGAACTGAATTTTTTTCCTGCGATAGCTATTGTCAAATCACATCAATGCAATCCATCTCCAGACATAACACTCTAGAGGCTGATTTTATACAAATTTTCTAATGATTTTTGGAAAATCGAATTTTCCGAGATTTCTAACGAGAAACTTGAACTGAATTTTTTCCTGAGATAGCTATTGTCAAATCACATCAATGCAATGCATCTCCAGACATAACACTCTAGAGGCTGATTTTATATAAATTTTCTAATAATTTTTAGGAAATCGAATTTTCCGAGATTTCCCACGGGAAACTTGAACTGAATTTTTTTCCTGCGATAGCTATTGTCAAATCACATCAATGCAATCCATCTCCAGACATAACACTCTAGAGGCTGATTTTTCTAATGATTTTTGGAAAATCGAATTTTCCGAGATTTCCCACGAGAAACTTGAACTGAATTTTTTTCCTGCGATAGCTATAGACAAGTCATATTACTGCATCCATCTCCAGACATAACACTCTAGAGGCTGATTTTATTCATCCATTTCTTACTTTCGGCTGAAAACTTTCTTGAATTTTCCGAGATTCCCCACATGAAACTTGAACTGAATTTCTTTCCTGCGATAGCTATTGTCAAATCACATCAATGCAATCCATCTCCAGACATAACACTCTAGAGGCTGATTTTATACAAATTTTCTAATGATTTTTGGAAAATCGAATTTTCCGAGATTCCCCGCGAGAAACTTGGACTGAATTTTTTCCTGCGATAGCTATTGTCAAATCACATCAATGCAATCCATATCCAGGCATAACACTCTAGAGGCTGATTTTATACAAATTTTCTAATGATTTTTGGAAAATCGAATTTTCCGAGATTTCCCACGAGAAACTTGAACTGAATTTTTTTCGTGCGATAGCTATAGACAAGTCATATTACTGCAATCCATCTCCAGACATAACACTCTAGAGGCTGATTTTATTCATCCATTTCTTACTTTCGGCTGGAAACTTTCTTGAATTTTCCGAGATTTCCCACGGGAAACTTGAACTGAATTTTTTTCCTGCGATAGCTATTGTCAAATCACATCAATGCAATCCATCTCCAGACATAACACTCTAGAGGCTGATTTTATACAAATTTTCTAATGATTTTTGGAAAATCGAATTTTCCGAGATTTCCCACGAGAAACTTGGACTGAATTTTTTCCTGAGATAGCTATTGTCAAATCACATCAATGCAATGCATCTCCAGACATAACACTCTAGAGGCTGATTTTATATAAATTTTCTAATAATTTTTAGGAAATCGAATTTTCCGAGATTTCCCACGGAAAACTTGAACTGAATTTTTTTCCTGCGATAGCTATTGTCAAATCACATCAATGCAATCCATCTCCAGACATAACACCCTAGAGGCTGATTTTAATCACATTTTTTAATGATTTTTGGAAAATCGATTTTTCCGAGATTTCCCACAAGAGACTTGAACTGAATTTTTTTCCTGCGATAGCTATTGTCAAATCACATCAATGCAATCCATCTCCAGACATAACACTCTAGAGGCTGATTTTTCTAATGATTTTTGGAAAATCGAATTTTCCGAGATTTCCCACGAGAAACTTGAACTGAATTTTTTTCCTGCGATAGCTATAGACAAGTCATATTACTGCATCCATCTCCAGACATAACACTCTAGAGGCTGATTTTATTCATCCATTTCTTACTTTCGGCTGAAAACTTTCTTGAATTTTCCGAGATTCCCCACATGAAACTTGAACTGAATTTCTTTCCTGCGATAGCTGTTGTCAAATCACATCAATGCAATCCATCTCCAGACATAACACTCTAGAGGCTGATTTTATACAAATTTTCTAATGATTTTTGGAAAATCGAATTTTCCGAGATTCCCCGCGAGAAACTTGGACTGAATTTTTTCCTGCGATAGCTATTGTCAAATCACATCAATGCAATCCATATCCAGGCATAACACTCTAGAGGCTGATTTTATACAAATTTTCTAATGATTTTTGGAAAATCGAATTTTCCGAGATTTCCCACGAGAAACTTGAACTGAATTTTTTTCGTGCGATAGCCATAGACAAGTCATATTACTGCAATCCATCTCCAGACACAACACTCTAGAGGCTGATTTTATTCATCCATTTCTTACTTTCGGCTGGAAACTTTCTTGAATTTTCCGAGATTTCCCACAAGAAACTTGAACTGAATTTTTTTCCTGCGATAGCTATTGTCAAATCACATCAATGCAATCCATCTCCAGACATAACACTCTAGAGGCTGATTTTATGCAAATTTTCTAATGATTTTTGCAAAATCGAATTTTCCGAGATTTCCCAAGAGAAACTTGAACTGAATTATTTTCCTGCGATAGCTATAGACAAGTCGTATTACTGTAATCCATCTCCAGACATAACACTACTCTAGAGGCTGATTTTATTCATCCATTTCTTACTTTCGGCTTTAAACTTTCTTGAATTTTCCGAGATTTCCCACTGGAAACTTGAACTGAATTTTTTTCCTACGATAGCTATTTTCAAATCACATCAATGCAATGCATCTCCAGACATAACACTCTAGAAGCTGATTTTATATAAATTTTCTAATAATTTTTGGAAAATCGAATTTTCCGAGATTTCCCACGGGAAACTTAAACTGAATTTTTTTTCTGCGATAGCTATTGACAAGTCATATCAATGCAATCCATTTCCAGACGTAACACTCTAGAGGCTGATTTATTTTCGGCTGGAATATCAATAACATAATCTGCATTATCGACTTTTCACTTTCGGCTGGAAACTTTCGGCTAACTTTAACAGGGTAAAACCAACTGGAATCAATATCGGAATTCGTTTACTTACCAGGATTATCTCGTCTCAGCGATTTTTCAAGAAAGCAAATAAAATTTTAAGGCTTTAAAGAACTAGCAAATTACTGAGGCAATGGTCTTCTGGAACATCGACAAAATAAACCATAAATCACTGGCCAAAATTCCGCAACGTTAGAAAGGGTATTTTCTAATTGGTGATTTGTCCATTCCCCTATTCGAAACAGGCTTGATTTCGTTTTAGTTTAGCCTACATAGATTACATATACACTACTTGGCAAGTTAGGTGTAATCTTCGCGTCATCGAACCCCACTTTTTTATTTTTGTTGGTTACAACTTTTTTAACCTAGACCCGCGAATTATATCCATTTATACGCAAATAACTGTTGCTTAGAAAATTTTCTTAACATCCTTCCTAGCGTCCAGAGGAGATACCACGATTCGGTTGAGTTCGACTTAGTCAACAAGTATGAATAATTAAAGAAAATTAGTCACATAGACGATCGTTATCAGAATGTTCTTCCATGTCTAACTTAATATACATATGACATAATTACAGTGTAAGTAATAGTAAAACCCACCAAACCGATTTATTGTATAGTAAAATTATTTCCCGTGACTATTCTTCTTCGTTTAATTAGACAAGAAAAAAGTTTTTTTTTTTTTGGTTATGGTATAACTTTATGTAGTGTAATTTAACAAAGACCAAACATCACATAACCTCACTACGTATATAATTTATATATGTAAACAAGTAATTAGCATAATTAAAAAGAGGTTTTAGTACTAATTTTTACTTTTGCTTTTTTTTTTCTTACAGATCCAAGTGTTTTAAAACGGCATTATAAAGTGAATTTTGTTTTTTACAAATATAAAGTGAATAGTGTATGTAAATAGTTTTAATAATAATTGTTATTAATATAAATTAATTGTGTTTATTAGCAACATTTTATACATGGAAATAAAATATCAAATGTTTTAAGAATCTTGTACGTCAAACATTGCAACCTAACAGCAACCAAACCTATTTAAGAATTAAAATTCTTTAAGAAATACGACTCAAGGTAATTCGATTGTTTATTAATTTATTTATATTTCTATATTATTATAGCAGTAAATACATTTTTTGTTGTTTTTGTTTTATATAGAAAGTGAGATTTTTTTTTATTTTATTTTAATGTTATGTACTTGTACAGTTTTAACCCTTGGTAAGCGTGGTGTAATTTAAAAGCGTTTTTGTTTGGTAATTTTCGCGTAGGCGCATATCTATAGTTAATATACCTACACTAATAGTTGTGTTGTGTCACCTCAACTTATTTATGTTTATTGTATAAATGAGTGTGGTAAATAAATTAATTACCTCTTAGAATGCGGAATTGTAAAACTTTATTTGTGTGCTATTGTATATTATGTTATGTGAATTAAGAAACATAAGATTGTTATAATTCCTAAATTTTTAAGATCAAAATGTCGTTTTATTGATTAGCCTTGGGACAGGAATGGCCATAAATGCTAAAAATTTATATTGTGTTTGTCAACTGTAAAGCTTTGCTAATTGGGTACTCTAAATGCCAATCATAGTTGCTTGTACGAATATTTTAATATTGTGTGACTCAAAAAAATGTTTATTGTGATCGAAGTACTCAGACATGGTATGTATATATAACACACGTATTATGTATGCATTTTTTTTTTTTTCAAATTTACTTTCACTTACCTGAGAAAACGAAATGGAGTATGTACATATGTGCTATGTTACACTATAATGGCGACCTTGAACGAAAGTGAATTACAATCCATAAAACTTTGGAATTAAAGAACTGATTTTATTTATATTTTAATGCTTTTCCCGTAATTTAATAAATAATTAATTTTAACTTATCGAGTATTTGGAATTTTTAACGATACAGAATTAAGTGGAACTATAACCAATTAGAGCTTGGTTTTGTAATTAATTTTATTAAAATACTTAATTTATTAAATTATTTACAAAAATGGTTGAAAACCGAAGCTTTTCACAGACAAACTTTCTTTTAACATGAAAAATTCCAACATTTTATTTAAGTGAACGTAGCGAATTTTTCAAATTTTTAAATTGTTGTGACCAATTTTCTGATCAGTTGCACCACTTCAAAACTCCTATAGTTGACTGTTGAACTTTTTTTCTCACTGTTAACGTTGATATCTCTTCTTTCTTTTTCCTTCAAATAGTGGAATAGACGTTCCCTTAACCTGATTGCAGTACACGTATAAATTAAGTAACCTTCACGGGTAGCACTTTGCTTTGAAAAAATTCCGTGCTTATTTCTTAATGCGTATTATTGGTATTTTACGTTTTCTTTAATGAGCCTAAATTAATACAACAATAATTTCATAATTTATTTCATTCGTTCCGTTTTCATACGACCATACAAAGAAATTTTATAGTTATAAAATAAAATTAAATAATAAAAATTACTAGATCCATATATTTTTGGGCAGCTCCCCATATGTGTTACAAGTTACTGTTGAGGTAGGTTGAAAAATTTTGGGGAATCTAAAAAGAGAGGTTTTACAACTTTGAGCGGTCTCAATACTGGATAGTATAAATTAGGACACTGGATTTTTGTCAACTTCGAACCAACTTAGAAAAACTTAGAACTTACCTATCTAGACAACCTTTTTTGACGTTTATCCTTTATTTTTTAACTGACTGACTACTTGAGTATTTTATTTTAGGAAATCGAACGAAGAAAATATCGAATTGGAAGCAGCTGTTGCTGCAAAAAACACTAATCTCGATCATTTTCTATTATCGATAATCGAAATATCTATTTGCAGCTGATGAGAAACGTTAAATTTGAAGTTTGAAAATTGTGTTGCCTTATGTTTCTCACTGTTTCTTTCCTAGTTTCGCATTACTTTTTTTAATGCACTTTTCCGAGCGAATATCGTAATACGAGATCAACATTATTTTAAAATTCTTTTGAAAATTGATTGTTTGATAAAAATGTTGTAAATACAAAAGTAATTTGAGGTCTGCGCTGATTTATTGCAATAGAATAATTTTAGTGCTTTCGAAATTAACTAACATTTATTAGATTTAATTTGAGTTGGAATAAAATATTGTTGTTTTCATTCTAATGAAGTGGTTTTTATTTATAATGGCCATTAAGGGGACGACTGGATTCAGTCACTTCGTCCTAAATAATCGTTGTTTTCGTGATCCACTCAACAGGGCATATTTCGAAGCAGAATATTTCAAAATAGAATATGAAAATATGACATAAGGTACACTATGGCATATTCCAGTATGGCATATGCAAAACGGCATTTGGTACACTATGGACTATGGCATAAAGCACACTATGACATATTTCAAAACGCTATATTTTAATAAGGCATATGGTTAACGACGTATTGCAATGCGGCATATGTGGTACATTATGACATATGGTAGTTAGGGAATATTTCAAAACTGCATGTTTCAGTATGGCATTTGGTACACTATGGCATAAGCTATCCAAGTAACATTCGTTAGAACTGATAGTTGCAAGGTTGCTCTACTGTAGATCTAGAAAAGCACGTGGGTTGGTATTATCACTAAATTAGAAGCAATTGATACCATAGACTACCCCCTTAGAGCTTAAAACAATACCTTAGTAAAGCACGTTAAATTAAAGAGTAACTGGTTTTTATAGCAATTAAGTAGCACTAATGCAATTAGATTCACATTTATTACCTCTAATAGTGCGTAAATTGCGGCTCATTTATAGCTAATTTGTTAATTATAAATAAAAAAGAGAGTTTTATAAAGCTTGCGAGTTATATTTTGCATTGTTTTAAAGTAGTAACATGATATAATAAAGAGTTCTCATAGTTTTAAACGGAAATTTAATTTTTTACTGTCAAAATCTGATCACTTAAATTTTATCTCGACGTAAAACTTAAAATATTTAAAATGTATAATTCCAAATCGTGGAAAAGGTACTGAGTAGGAACTGAGTGCATCGGAAAAACCAAAACTTTTTTTTAATAAACCTGCAAGTGTATAGCGAGAAGTCGTGTATACACGACGGCATAATTCAATATGGCATATGGAAAAATATGGCATATTCTAAAACTTAGCTATTTTTTAGCCCATTATGATAAAATTTGACAAGTGCAAAGAAAATGGAAGACTAAAATTGGTTTTCGACGAAATTCTGAAATATGACTAATTAGGGTAAAACTTTATACTAGAAAATATTATTGGATATTTATTAGAAAATGACCCGAAATCCGAATATGATGAAATTTAAAATATTCGATGGAAATGGGATTCAAAAACTGATTTTCGATGTAGTTCTGGAATAGGGCGAAGGTTTATAACCAATTATAATGAAATTCGACATATACGATTTAAATGGTATTGTAAAAAGTATTTTAGATGGAGTTATGGAATACGGCCAATTATTGATAGAACATGACAATTTCTTAACCGATTATGGTGAGATTCTACAAGTGTTATGGAAATGGGATTCTAAAATGAGTTTTAGTTGAAGTTCTGGAATAATGCCAAGTTTGATAGAATTTAGCTATTTATTAGCCGATTATGAAGAAATTCGGCAGGATAGATGAAAATGGGATTCTAAAAATGGAAAAATGAAATTCTGGGATAAGGCCAATTTTGATGGAACTTTGCGGTTTCTCAACACATTATGATGAAATTCGACATATGTATACGATCGAAATGGGATTCTAAAACGGATTTTACGAAGAAATTCGACATAAGTATATATATATACATATATATATATATATATATATATATATATATATATATATATATATATATATATATATATATATATATATATATATATATATATATATATATATATATATATATATATATCTATATATATATATATATATATATATATATATATATATATATATATATATATATATATATATATATATATATATAAATGATGGAAATGGGATTCTAAAAAGGATTTATGATGAAGTTTTGGAATATGGCCAATTGTTGATAAAATTTGACTATTTCTTAACCGATTATGGTGAAATTTTACAAGTGTGACGGAGGTGGGATTATGATAAAATTTCGTAATGAAATATGCCATATCGATCGGCAAAATTTAAAGGACTAACGCCTGTGGCGTTTAACATTTTTTAGTTTTAAAGTCAAGCTAATTAGCCCAGTCTAATTGAAGTGATTTCTTTGAAGATTTTTTTGTAATCTTCCAAGCTTTTTAAATATTCTCAAGCTAAGAAATGTTGCTAGAAAAGTCCTCGCTACTGGCAAATTGGAACCGGTAACTATTTACATCAAAACAAGGATTAAGTAATTCTGGTGCAGATAGCTCTGCTTCCTTTTTTAAAAAAATTAAACTTTCCGAATCAAACTCGCTCAAGCAAAAACCACCTTTGCGTTAATAAAATTTCAACTTATCTCAAAATTTAAAATTATGTCTTTTAGTTGATGGTCATACTTTAGCTTTCAAATTTAAATTATATATTCAGCTAGCGGCTAGCCAGTTTCAACTCATTTAACGAGGCACCATTATAGTGTTTTAGAACTTTCGAAGAAAAAAAAAGTCTGAGCACAACTCAAATTTACCGTACACCAAATTGAATTGACTTTTTAACATTTAATTCAAAATCATTAGCCACCTATGCGTCCTATGACTCAATTTTGTATTCTTTGCGACGAGAATAAAAACGATGGCTAAATCGACCGTTAAATTATAATAAATTAAAAATAAATTAATCGTAAACCACAACCGTCTGATTCAAGTTGTAAAAAGCAATTATGTACAATAATTGGTGTATAAATTCGTTATATAAGTCAAATGTTATTAAAACCGTAGTAGATATAATTTAAATCAACCGAATTACTCTTACATTACAGATGTAATATCCTCTGAAGAAAAAGCTCACCCAATTGTGTTAATTTTTTCTTCCCACCACGGGAATCTAAACTGGAACCCCCATCAGATGCTTAGGAGGCCTTTTAAATTTGAATTGGATTAGTATTGTGTTTAACAAAATTATAATTTCTTATAAAATGTTTGCTCATTTTTGAAACCAAAATTTGAATAATTTTTACTTTTCTAGCTCTACTAACTATTTTAGTCTGTACTTCTATTTGTAGGAATGAATTACTGTTACCTTCACAAAAAGGAAGACCGGTCAAATTTAAACAAAAAAAAAAACTGATGAATTGTTTCCCCGGCATTTTTGTTCAGTACTTTTACATCACTTCGGGTTAGTACTTCTAAGATGTCCTCTCGTTGTACGATAAAAACTGAAAATTAAAAATTTTAAAAATGGAAAATAGATAAAGTACGGGAGGTGTTAAAAGCCGCATTTTATTTTGTGAGAAGTGAAATTGAAGGCATGTACTTATGTAAATGTACAACAAAACAAAATAATGGAATAATTATTTATTTGTAATAAATATTTGGACATTTTTTCGTATTACTTAGCATCGTTGTAGAAAGAAATATTATGTGCACCTCGGGCGCAAAATGAGGCGCACTTTCAATCTCGTGTAAGAAACATACATTTCACGTCCTTGGTATACAAATAGCTGTATTGATTTTTTAAATAAATCACTTTTAATGCCAGTGTTGAAAGTAAACCAGTTTTAACGCTAAAGTCACAAAACAAGATTTTTAGCTCGTCTAACCTATTTTAAATTAGTTGCATGTCTACTTTTTTTAGTTAAACATATATTTACGCCATATAGCACCAGCCTTATAGTTTAGTTTTGAATTTAATTTAATATTAAATTAATATTTCGTTGCGTTGTAATTATTATTTAACCGCGCGCGCGTTTGAATTCTTATGAGGGCTATTAAAAGATATTATTATTTTGTTATTTGCTAAAAACCTAACTCCGGTCAAAATTACGTTCCTCGATCGGCTGCGGCGTTTGGATCGGGAGGTACCTAGTTCAAGCCCGATAGGATGAGATCTATATACCACCAAAGTGATGTTCCAGTATAAAACTAAGTAATCGATATTAAAACTTAAATAATTGAGAACATATCAATTAATAATAATACTACATTTAATAAGATATTGTATTGTTCTCAATTTCATATAAGTTTTTTTAAGTTTATTATTTATCGTGATGTTCTCACTATATTGAGTACATAGTCAACGCAATTCAATCAAATCAACAATCAAACAATGAAACCACAAAGTACAAATACGCCAAATGAAGCTGATCTACAATTCTTCCACTTCTAACCTCTTACATTAAATACACATATGTATATACAGTGCGCACAGTAAATTATTAGTTTACTGCTAATTCAATTGAAATGCAAAATTATGTTTTCATTTTTCTTACATTTACTCTCGTATAATTCTAAGAAAAGGTTACCAACCTTAGAATTTATTTTTAATGTTGCTCTATAGTAAATGTATAATACATCCATCCATCCATCTATAATGTAAAATTATTATATTTAGATTCTAGATTGACGCTGACTCGACGGTGTATTGGATTTTTTGTGTTTGAGTGTGTGTGATGAAGTTGTTTGACATTATAATCGTTAGGATCTGCGCGTCGTCGTTTATTACTTGATGATTAATCATTTTATTGTTAACTTGGATCTCATATTGATTCTCGATATATGTGATGATGATGCGATCGATGATTAAAACTAACAGTATTACCACGAAAACATAAATAAAAAAGTAAATGTTTTCTGCGATATCAATTCGATTAAGCTGTGAGGAGAGTATATACAAAAGATTTATTCTTAATTGGTGATATCATTTCTTAAATATTCGTATTTGCATTCAAAACGATTTCCTTTGAGCGAAAGAAGGTAAGCCATATTAAAATGAAAAAGCATTTCTTGCAAAATAAAATAAAATTCTTAAACGAAAGAAATTTTTGTAGTCATGTGTTTATGTATATTCGTGTTTGTGTATAGCATCATAAATATTATACATAATAACATAATTATTGTTGTGACGACATTTTTTATGATTTGGCTTCATTGTCAAAAGTAATTATTGTATTTAATATGTGACTTAAAACATTCTGGGTCGAATGAGAGTTCATTAAAGCAAATTGAAGATGTGTTGTCTTAATTTGTTCCCACCTTTTAACTTTAAACTACCGACCAAATGGCACAATGGTGTAAGGTGCACTATTTGAGTAGGTTTGCAATAGGGGGTTTTCATCATCTGACTACGGTAACAAATTTGTATCATAAAAAACATACTACACTGATTTTGTCTGATTATTAAACCTCCCGACGATAAAACGTTTGATATTTGCTTAATCGAATTTTGTTCGGTAGTTACGAATAAAGAGTCTGATCTTTTAGGAATTTGTTTAACTCAAATTTGTCATGCTACAACTGTAAAATGGCAAATTAGTTTTTTCGTTTGAACTGAAAAAATTTGTTGCCCTTTAATGTACGAGTATATTGCTCAGACACATATTAAGAACATAAAATTAAGAAGAGAATAGAGTCTTTGTATTTATAAACTTCGAATGTAGAGTTCCGCAATTTCAAAAAAATCTGAACTGTACGCATTCGCGGACACTTTTTTCACCAGAAGTTTTGCAGAATGACACATATTGTAACTTCCGAGATATGAAAGATAAAATTGTCGGATAAAGATAAAATTACTAGAAATGTGATTCTTAGTCCTTTTAGACAAGTTTTACCGTTGTTTTTAAATGACGGTATTTCCCGTCTTGTCCATTTAGAAGAAAAAAATTGGTCTCAAATGACAAGACGGCAAATGCAGACTAGTTGGCTAATCTCGTCTTGTCCTGTAAGATAGAAAATATATGTCAGGCGTTTACAAGACGGCATATGCCGACACGGAAATTTACAGAAAAACAACATTTTAATTTCAAAAACTTATATTTTAATAACATTAAAATTAATTTAAAATACATACATTCATTTGTAGTAAAACTGGGTAAAAATTGAAAACAATATAAACAATGTATAATTCAGGCAAATGATACTTTGCAAAATATCAAATTTTTGTGACTACTTAGTTTGCATGAAATTTTTCGAAGCAATTACCAGCACAAAGTGCAGGGAATGAAGAGCGATTCTTACATCGATAAGATGTCTCTTTGCGAATTTTTGTTTTCGCGCATTCCTTGCATCTTAAATAAACAGCTTTACGTTTTCGATTTTCGGGAACTGGTATTTTTTTTCCATAAAATGTCGCAGCAGAATTTGTTGCTGTATTTCTGGAGCCACTATGAAACGGCCTGTTAATTACAACAAAATCTTACCCTTTTGTATCCGTTTTATGGAGGCGTATCATGGCTTTAATTAGTAGATCTCGAAATTGTAGGAAGCTTTGATTTGAGCCAGTGGTTTTCTTGTACAAAAAGTAGGAGTTCCAGGTGGCTATATCCAATAAGTGAAACATCACTTTTTTATACCAGCGAATGTTTTTTTTTGGTGATGAGTAATATGATACCTTCTGGTCATTTCTATCCACTCCCGGCATGTATTTGGTGTAGGTGGGTATTTCTTCAGGTTTTATGAACGATGCACCATGTATATTTCAGACTTCAGTCATTTTGGGATGAATGGCTGTTGTGATGCAAAGAACGTCGCATTTATCCTTCCATTTCGAAACATATACGTTTCCCTTCCGTTTTCAAATAAATCCTCCTCTTGTGAGCTTTTTGCTTACTACTTCCACAGGATTTCCCCTTCTGTTCGATCGAAGAGTTCCTGTACAGTGGGTTTTCATGGATAACAGTGTGTTGCAAAGTTCTATGCTATTATTGTAGTTATCAATAAAAACATGATGTCCTTTTTGTAAAAATGGGTCCATAAGTCGACTTACTATAGAACTCACTTTGGGATAAGTAGAAACATCATTTTTGCCCTGATAAATTTCAATATTTAAAACGTAACCACTACTACTGGTTAGCTCGTAAAACTTGATTCCAAACTTAGCTTTCTTGCCCTTGATATATTGTTTGAAACTCAGAGTCTACCTCGAAACAATAAAAGTGATTCGTCTAATGACAGCTCTTTTTCTGGTCTATACGCCTTTTGAAAACTTTGAATGAATAGTTTTAACATTTTCCATTATCATTGCTATCCACATTATAACTAAAGCTGCGTAACATTTGCTCGAAGCGGCGCCCGGACATAGTTGCAGGGACTGCTCCGCCATTATTTTATTACATATAGCTGATAGCTCAAAATATGTAAAAGCAAAACGGCTTATGCCATCTTGTTTTTTCCCGAAAACAAAAATACATAAAAAAAACTACGAGACATTTATTTATTTATGTGATTTCCCTATTTCTTTGAAAAAATTGCATTTGTAGTATTTTTTATATGGACTGAAACGCATTTGTTGTCGGTAATTCCCGTCTTGTCCTTTGAGGTATTTTTTAAATGTCGGCATATACCGTCTTGTCCTGCGCAATTGAGCTGGTACTGTCGGTATTTACCGTCTTGTCCATGAATGCGTTAATCAAGTTTTTGGACTAAGTTTATCTCTTAGCTTATTCGAATCGTATTCTGAAATCAATTAATAAATTTTTAAAAAACGGGAACATATTATCATCAATCCTTTTGCTTTATCAAATTCTGAATTTTGTAATTGTTCATAGGTATATTTTTAGCAGGTAGCGCTTTTTAAGACCGTGCAGACCATTTAACTTGTCCAATCGAGGAATTGAGCGTTATAAAGAAACCATTTCAATACATTGTTGCATGATATTCAGGCGATAAAACAAGCAATTTTTATTTGAAATAATTTTTGTATACCTGCGCTTTACTTTCCAAGATAGGTTTCTATGGAAAAAATAAAGTTGAACTTGATGAAAGGCCGTTTCAAATTCAAGCAAAATTATTTAATCATGACCATCTCAAAACCAAGCGATTTATTCTAATTTCCTATAGTCCTTTATTTGCTAGATGTTTAGATTTGCAATATTTAGATGGGCCAATTTAAATGATTTACTCTGTACAAATTCTGTAATTATGTCGATTTAGGAAGGTTCAACAAATTTATTAGCATTTTATTTTTTATTCTAAAGGTTTTGTGTAATTGCTTTCTGTAATTTCTTCAAGTGAACTCTGAACAACACTGAACTTTTGGTGCAACTAAGGAACTTTAAAAATTACAAAATTCCCAGTAGTATTCCCAAATGTTTACCAAATCGTTTTCGAAACATTTTAAATTTGAATTCTTGATTTTTGGTATTTTAAGCTTAAAAATTTTAATTCAGGGTGAGAAGGAAAGATCAAGGAAATATATAAAATAGTATACCATCCCTAATTTCTTATTTTCTAAAATGGCCGCCGAAATGTTGTTTTTATTCCATTTTCTCAAAAACGTTTTCGCAATTTTATCGTATTGAAATACCAAACATTTAGCTAGATTTCTTTTGTGTGTTTTCTTGCAAAATACGTTTAGATATCACGATTTACTCTTTTTTGTGCTTTTTAACTAACTGTCTGAGGATTGCAATATGAATAGGGGCGGAAAAGAAGTTCATTCAGTATTCCGGTTCCGGTCACATTCGATTTGAGCTTTCAGGTTTTCAAATTTATGTTTAAAAACAGCAATTCAAATGCATCTCACAACAGCGAAAGAGGAAAACCAATTTCTTTGAAATAAAATGCTAAGGCGAATTTATTTTGAATTAGTCAAAAATTTTCATAGGATTTTTGACTGTGATAATTTGTGTGTGGTTTTTTCAAGTAAATGTCAAAAATTAGTACTTAGTAGTATATTTATCAAAAATTTTGGACACAGTCTACACAAACTTGATGAACCTAGGATTTCCGTGCAACTTTGTTTTAGGAGCGCTCTAAAAATTTTAACATTTCTGAAAAGTACCAACACTAAAATTTTTCTAAATACTGAATTATTACAAAATTGTAAAGTGTTACCCCAAAGCTTAAAGCTAAAATACAGCCTTAAACTTCAATATTCTTAAATATTATAAAATTCTTAGTTATCAAATTTAAATGTTTTATTTAAAATATGGTTTTCAAATTGGGTAAAATGCTTTTTTATTTTGTTTATTTTTTTGTTTTCTTGCAAAATACGTTTAAGTGTTTTCTGCACTGGGATTTTACACAAAAAGCGAGAAACGAGTTTGTGTCTCTTTTACTTAAACTGAATATGAATACTACTATATTTCGCTTAATAGAAATTAATGCGATCTCAACTAGCTAAAATAAAATGATATTCTATTTCAACTATCATTCGTCTGTGTCTCCTCTCACCAACGAAGGTACGTGGTCGAAGCGGAGAAAATGAGATAGCTCTTATACGTATTGACTCAGATCGCAATAGAAAAGGCGACATAGACCGAATGAAATTCAGTGAAAACTTATTCTTTTAAAAAGAGAAATAAACTCCCTTCTCGCCTTTTGTGCAAAATTCCACTCCTGGGGGCCTATTCTCGAATTTCACATCCATTTTCCACATGTGGACTAAGGGAATATTTCCGAATGGGTATAAGCATGTGGAAAAATTCCCCATATAGGAAAATGTCAATGCCGCGTGTGTTTTATACACGAATTACAATTTTCGAACGTTTTTTTGTGAACTTTGACAGATGTCCACATGTGGAAAATGGATGTGAAATTCGAGAATAGGCCCCCTGGTATCTACGTGAAAATGAAATTTAGAACTTAAATGTATTTGACATATTTTTTAACAAATTCAAAGGAATATATTGACTGTCATATAGAAAAGGAAGAAATTTAGTCTGGTGGGGTAAGGCGGGGCAAAATGTGACCCTTACACGAATGGTGCAGTGGTTGGTTTGATTTTGGTGAAGATTTTCGAATTTTAGTGCTTCACTTGATCATTAGTCGTCTAAGTCCGAATGCGACAAAACTGTAGACATCACAGGTAATATGATGCATCATTTAACACAGGTAACCACAATTATTTAACAAGAAAATAGGAATTTATGGGGATTACCAATATCTTAAGGAACAGCTCTACAAAAACTATTTAGCTTCCAATTATTTGGAAAAACAGAAGGAGGTAACCAGTAATCCAATTATGCACAAGAATTTAAGAATTAAATGCTCAAAATCAAAGCAAATCAAATAATATTGTATTCAATGTAAGAACTGTTTTGGATAGCTTCATTGCTGGTGAAGATTTAAAGGTAATAATTGCAAAAAAAAAATAAGTGAATTATTTTGCCCCTTTGCTTGTACCATTTTACCCCGCTCTACCGTACTAGTTTATAATTTTTTTCTTAAACCCTGTTCACCTACCCATAAAATAAGCCTAATTATAACTTTGGGACAATTCGTTTTTTTTTAAATTCCGCACACCAAAGTAGATCTAGATCGTGACGTATCTTGCAAAAAAAATAAATGACAGAAAATTCCAAAAAATTCATTTTTGAGGAATTTTAAAAAATCATTTCGACGGCCATTTTGAGAAAAATTAAACATGTCGGCGGCCATTTAAATTTATTTTTTATTTTAAAATAATTATATTGTAGTTTTCGAATAACCGTTTTTAATCTACAGAAATCCCCCCCTCACCGATTTTTGCAAATATTTCACCGCTTTTATTTAATGAAACAATAACAACTACAAAATATTAGGGTCCACAATTTTTGTTTTTACCGGAACTATTTTCGCCACATACAAGTTTCATAATTAAAAAATGGCTACCGGTCATATTGAATAATTTTGGAATCTAAGGCCCGCTCTAGACTTCTACTTTACCGTGCAGGGGACAAAACTGCGCAGTTATGAAACATTTTGCAAGTGACTTGTGCAAGACAAAACGTTTTGACTTTTTGCTTTCGCTTGCGCAAGTCTATCGACATATCGTTACCTGTAGGGGAAGTTTGTGCAGTTTTTTTAAAATTTTTGTTTTGCTTTTACATATTTTGAGCTATCAGCAGCTATATGTTATTAAATATTGTCCGAAACGAAAAATAATGAAGGAATTCTGAGACATTCCATAGACATGCAAATAATCTTTTGATTATCACTCTCAGAGTACAAGATCTTCATCTTCAGAGGTTATGTTTACACAATGAAATATTCACAAAACTGAGCTAAAATTGCAAAAATAGTTTATATTGTCTAGGCACTGATTTGCACAAGTCTAGATTTGAGCGATAATCTGCACAGTTTTATTTACGCTATTAAACGTTACGTCTAGAGCCGACCTTAAACTTTTATTTTAATTTAAATAGAATTTTTTCGGACTAAATGTGTGATTCAGAACATATTTGATGAACTTAAAATTGATCGAAATTTAACTTCGTTTTTGGTATTTTAAAATTCTGAAAAATACTCAAAATTTAATATTGAATTTTTACAAAATTTGAAATTCCTACTTAAATATTATAGAATTCTTAACTGTCAAAGTTTAAACGAAACGATCGTTTTTTCGAACTATTTTATCAATTTCAATCAATCTTTTTAAATATAACGAAGTTTAATTCAAATTCTGATATTTTCTGCAATTAGGAAAGTTTTTGTAAATTCTGGTTGTAGTTTTAAAAGATAAAACTGAAATTTCGAAAAGTTTTATAATTTTTCTGCGACTAATGAAACTAAGGCAATTCTGAATTTTGACAAATAAATTTAGAATTTCCAAGGTTTTACGCAAATTTCGGTATTAGAGAAAATTGAATTGTTTAACTATAAATTCAAATTTTTTGAATTAAACAAATTTCTGATTTCCTGAGCTTGGGATGAAAATACATTTTTATTTTAATTAAATTTTAATTAAACATTATTTAAATTTTTTGTAAATTTTAAAGTTTCAAATATCAAAATAATTTATTTATGATTTTTATCTAATTTTGACTTTTGTTTTCATTTAAAAAATTTTCTCAATTCTGAGATAAAAATTTTGTAGAATTCGAATTAATTTAAAACTTGAAAGTTTTTTAGAATTTTATTTCTGGATTTTTTGATTTATTTATAAAAGTTTCTAAAATTTTATTTTGATACTAAGAGAAAGTCATTAAAATATACTCATTATGTTTTTGACAAAAATTTTAAAATTGATTTTAAATCCATTATTAATTCTAAATTTTAGAACTGATAAAGTGTTGTGAAATTCTGTGTTACGTTATTTTACGAAGCGAATTTAAGAGTAATAAATTTCAGTCACGAAAGGCAACCTCCATGAAGACAAGAAACGCTCACTCGCTCCTTACAAATTTGTTTTCTATCCACAATAAAAATAATTGGACGCCTATGACTGTCGTATAGTTCTATTTCGCAATAGTGTACTGCAAATAACTGTACATAGCACAACAAAAAGAATACATCAACATTGATTTTGGTACAAAGCATTTCCCCCAGCACTGCAAAAATGAATAAAAAACGCTGGTATTTCTCGCTTACGTATAACAAAATTGGGTGCTGTTCAAAGGGTTAAGTGTGTATTTATTGATTTTGACCCAAAATACCAGAGTGTTGCTATTAAATTACGAACAATTTCCTTCTGACTTTTAAACTGTCATTTTTTTTTTTTTTTTACAAAACACAACCAAGCCGAGAGAGTCCACTCCTGTTAATTACACTTACACGGAAACTTCAAAAAAACAAACCACATCTTAGATATTGTCGATTAACAATATGAAACAACACTTAGAACATGTAATTAAAAACCCATATATTTTCCGAGAATTTAGTTTTCGACATAATTCCAACATAAACCATAAATCCATTATGTCTTAATCATAAGTCTCATAAAAAACGTCTACATGAAAAAGAAATAATTCATGTAATGACTTGGCAAATGAAAACGAAAATTTTATATATTCTGCTTGTCATAATTCACCGTTTATAGCTTTATATTTACACTCATTTAATTGTGAGAAGTGTTTTTTGAAAATGGTGCACAGTTCTACACAAAATTTGAGTGGTAGTGTATTATAGAAATACACGTTTCTTTCTTTCCCAACCGTCTTAGGTAGCGGACTACATCGTATTCAAATATAAACTTACATATGCGGTATGAGCATGCTATATTCACTTACGTTGTTTGAGTACGTATGCATACAGGTAAGATTTGAAAATATATAAAATCGTGGGTGAACTTTTAAAATGTCTCGAGTTTTTTCTTTCTTATGTACGACGAATATGTACGTTTGTGTAATAATATAAATAAGACAACAGTAAGAGAATAAATTTATATATTGATACAGTGAAAATAACTTTTACGAGACTTGGATATAATGCATTTGAAAAATAATAACAAAGCTTGAAGCAAGACTTAATATACAGCGATCATGAAAAACTGGTTTTTTTTGTATTTAGTTGTATAGTTTGATGTGATGTGGTATTTGTTTCGACAGACACAAACATAAATATTTTTATGTATACTACAATAGTTGGAGTTGCTAAAAAAATATTTAGCACGGCGGAATTTTATTTTTGTTTTTGTTTAACTTTAACCGGTGTGCGCGCGCGCATGGTTAAAGTGCACAAGTTACCAAATTTACAACAAAAAAAAAAAAAATCAAAATTGCCAATCATTAAATAATTTAGATGAAAGTGATCGTGTAAATCCAATTTACTTTCGTTAAAAAAAAATGATTTACGGTCGATAAATTTATGTAATTGCATTTTGGTAGGCCTCAATTCGGGTTCATTTTTAAGTATTGCTCTCGATGTTATGCTACGATGGTTATTTTAAAAAGTACTTATCTCTGTGCCAAAATGCTTTTTGTGGAAAATTAGTTGCGTATTCAAAAATCTACATGTAATGTTTTATTTAAATCAAATTTGCATAATATGACAATTGTTTGTTCAGTTTATCAACGACTAGTCAACACTTTTATTGTTGCTATGAATATTACTTATTTGTATTTTAGTTAATTAATTTGGTTAACTGTTTCGATTATATAGCAGTAGTGTCCATAAATTTTGCCGATAGTTATAATTTTGCTAATTAATTAGAATAACAGCCGGCATTAATAGCTATCAATTCAAAATCAAGGTTATAGAGTTGACATTTGACTGTATGACGTTTTCATTCAGCTTTTCAATTACGATTTTCCTTAAAACTGGCAAAATATAAAAAAGCAACAACATTTCTAAAATTGGAAAATTTGAAAATGAGTAAATTTGTCCTTCTGGAACAAAACCGTCTTCATTTATAAGACAGAGACTGATACAGAGTAAGAAAGTTGATAACATAATCTCTAGAAGCTTTGGTCACTCCTTCACTCTATATTAGTGAGTCAATCTCTTCAAGACATTTTAGTCATTAAACGATTTGAAAAGTAATGTTCTACTTTTTGATTTTTTGACCAGCTG
Organism: Tipula vernalis; assembly: GCA_958295665.1. Lineage (NCBI taxonomy): Eukaryota > Metazoa > Arthropoda > Insecta > Diptera > Tipulidae > Tipula > Tipula vernalis. The sequence continues at coordinate 75,894,715 of OY282559.1, read as the reverse complement.
CCTACCGTTTATTATTGATAAGAAAATTATCTTAATGTTAAGAAATGTAAATGTGAAGATACTTAATTATTAAATTTGTATGTGTACAAAACAGTTTCTCGAATCGAAATGTGTCTCAAGAAGATTCCAATCTTTATTACTACAACCCTTAGGTAGGACAATTTTTTAGACAGGGAGTATGCTTCAAAAAAGAGTAGTACATTTTTGTGAATCTTGTGCTTGCTTTTCTCTCGTGTTTGGTAGGATCACAGCAGCACTCACAGGTTTGTGGAAAGCGTTAGCTTGTTGAAAGATTCAAAATCCTTCATCGCATATTACGCTTCTTATTTATGTATACGGTGACCCGGAAAATACGCCAGCTACAAAAAAATGGTTGTTATGTATCTACTCTAATCACCTTAACCTTCAGATCAAATTTTCAAGGTCAATTAGAGGTCAAGGCAATTTTTTAAGTGGAAACTCCTTTTGGCACCGGCTTTGAAAAGACCGAGAAATTTTACGCTCGAAATCATATTCCAAAGTTTGTTATTATGACCTTGAGAAGGTTAAGTCAAGGTTAAATATTAGAAGAATTAGAATACAGATGTGAAAAATCCATTTTTGTTGTAGTTAAATTATTGGAACTGCCTTCCCAAATAAAATATATTTATTTTATACTGTTACGTTAAGAAAGTTATTTAACTTATAGTTTTTAATTAAAGTGAAGCATACAATAAATTAAACTATTGCTGTTTATTTTCTTATAAATAAAGTTAATGGTTAAAAAGGATTCGAATTTGGGGGCTTTCCTGGGGATAATAAACTTTTGAAGTATCATTAACAGGTAGGTAGGATGCAAAATTGTCTATAACCTTGATTTTAAATGCCATTTTCAAGGTCTTTTGAAAGTCGAGATGATTTTTTAGATGGAAATGTTTAAAAAATAGTCAAATGCTGTGAATTTTAAATTGATGAGCTTTTTATGCATAATATGATGTTGGTGGTACTTCTAATAGTGGAGAAGTTGCAAAATAATTCGAAGATGTTGTCCTTACTTTTAGCGTTATCCGGGAACAACGACGTGAACGATTTTTCAAATGTACAAGTACAAACCGAACCAATACTAAAATAATATGCCTAATAAAATTAAGCTTGGAATTAAATTGTATCTTTCTATTAAGTGCAAGGAAAATAAATGCTTCGTCCTCTTCAGTCTAAAAAATTAAAAATACAATCTAACACTTTCAACGGTTATTTATAAGCTACTTCGTGAGCGGTAGTTTTAATCTGCTTGTTTCTCAAAAATTTGGGCAAAAAGGAAATTAAAAAAAAAAAGATTAATTTGTGCCTTGTAGCAAACGGAGGCAACATCGAACAATACTAAATCAATTACCCAAGAATTGTTAGTTCCCGCCAAACAATTATTATGCATAAAAAGCTCAGAAATCTTAATTAACAACGTGTGAGTGCTTTTTAAACATTTAGCTTTGATTTGACCCTCTCAAGGTCACAATAATTAACTTCGAAATATTATTTCAAACGTGAAAATTCTCGCTCTTCTCAAATCGCACGTCAAAATAGAGCTTTCCGTTTTAAAAATATCTCTGACTTTCACCTTGAAAATTGACTATAGTAAAGTCACGGTCATTAAAATCTTTGCGTTCTACTTACCTGTTAAATAAAGAAATTTCAAAAGTTAATTATGTCCGGGAAACCCCTCAAATTCGAATCAACAGCTTCTGAGTATTTTTAAATGTTTAACCTTGATTTGACCTTCTCGAGGTCACAATAACCAATTTGCAAATATCATTTCGAACGTAAAGTTTCCTGCTCTTTTCAAATCCAGTGTGAAAATAGTGGTGTCCATTTTTTAAAAAATTACCTTGACCTTCAAATGACCTGAAAGTCATAGTCATTAGTATAGATAAATGACCCTATTGTCCTTGATAATTTTTGTCTAAATTATTTTTTTGTAGCTGGTATATTATAGGAGATATTTGAATCCGACGATTAAAATGGGTTTTCTTGAATTTCCCGAGTGCCTTCGATAGCAATTCTTTTTTGATGATAACTTAAGCCTATATACCAGATTTGTTATTGATCCCACCATTGTGAAATGAAATGCCATCTGGAATATAAAATTCAAAAGGCTACCGCAATCTTTTGGCAATGTAGAAAAGCTCTTACGAAAAGTTAGGCCTTTACTCTCAAAATGTGGCTATCTTACACATCTTTAATATGATGGTCAGTATGTTAAATTTAAAATTTTCAATTATTAAGCTGATTGTTTACAAAATTTGGTGTGCATTACTGTTATTTGAGTTCTCAACTCCACTTCTTGCTGTAGAATCCATTCTGTTGTACATCCCTGTTCTACTGCGTTTGGCTTGAATTGTATTGTGATGTGGAATACATTTGGTGCTGTTAGTGGGTATAGAGGAATTTTAAGTAATTCCTTGAGTAATTGCTTGAGTTCAATTTTACAAAATTTTGTTTGGTGGTTCGTTCTTCGAGAGTCCGGTGGAAATCGCAAAATTGTCATACTTTCAAGTACGAATTCGTTGGATACTCCTCTAGATGTGTCTATACTTTTCCCAAATTGGAAACAGTTAATCCACATTCTCTGTTTTTAATAAAGTAACGGTCGTGCGGGTTCTTGCAAGTTGTGATATTGAGAGTAATGAAATTCCTGATTTCTTAGCGAGAGTAGGCACTCTATTAAAATTGTTCGGTCCCGAACCAATTACGCTTTATCATTAAATGATGTTAAGAAAGCGATTAAGAACTTTATTCTAAGATAATCAGGAAAGATGTGGCTGGTTACTTCTAGCTGCCGCATAGAGAAACACTTTCTTAGCGGGCCTAATTCTATGGTCACTAAGTTGGTTTTATCCTTCAAAAGAGACCCGGCACGGTCATTTTAAAGTTCACCTCGCCATTCACTTTGAATGCACTCGACCGTCGAGAAAAAATGATTTCAAGCGTTTAACTCAAGTTTAATATTGATCAGTTCCTTGCATCAGTTTAAACTTCTTTAATTTATTATGACTGCAGCTCACGTTGATGAGCTCTCGTGTGATGAGGTCTTCTTTATTACGACTATATGATTTGTGCCCCAATTTTGTTGATGTCAGTGCTTTTCTAAGTCGAACTTGACCTCTGAACCATTCAATTGATTTCTATGTAGTTCGTCTTCGCTCCTTTTCGGCGGAATTAATTCATGCGGAATTAATTCGATCACAGTCCGAAAATAATGAAAATCTCAGATACGAAAATAGAATATACTTACAATAAATAAATTGCACAATATAACATGAGAACTACCTAATTAGGTTTATCAAAGGAACATCTAAGAAAAAACAGGAATAGTCATTGAAAGAACCGGTTATTGGTTTAAAGGGGTCTTTGCATTTATTTTAATGACAGATTCCGGTTCGGGGTCTCCTCAATAAGTTGCGGTTCTAGGGATTCCGGTTATCGGTTTCCGTCCCGTTTCACAGCTCTGTCGGAGATTATTGTCTAAATTTGGTTTTTTGGCTTACACACATAATTTGTATATTTTACATTTAATAAATTTCATTCAAATATTTTTTTCATAAAATGTTTTAAAGCCGTCAATTTTGCTACAAGTTTTTGTCAAAGACTTTCACGGACAATTTTAGTCCAAACATTAGGACTTTTGATTTCTAAAGGAAAATTTTGTATAGTTTGCTTACTTCAGATTATGTTTATAAAAAAAAAAAAAAATTGTGGTTTCTAAACAACAAAACGCTTTTGAAAATGGACTTGAATTTATCCCGAAAACTCAAGTAAAAAATAATCAATAAAATTAGAGCCCAATTTATTATCTAAGTAAACGAAATGGTAAAATTATTACGCGCACTCGCTTAGAGCTTGTCGCTCATTGATGACCTTCATACAAATTTGGAAGACTTTTCTGAAGATATTGGTCTCTTCTTTGTAACTCTTCTTAATGGCTTCAGCAACTCCTTTGTATAATCTATTCGACTCTCTTTTCGAGATGCACTTTGCATGGCTTGGAATCAGTGATCCAATGGTTGAATGTCAACATTCGCTTGCCAGAGTTTTAATAAACAAGAATTTCAGTTAAAAGAGTGAATGTATTCAATGTAGTTTTAGATGTATTTCTACTATTATAATATAGGTGGCGCTCCACGAACTTTTCTAATTACTCGTACCTATATACCTAGTAAGCTTGCAATATGGCCCGAGACGAACGCGGGACGAATGCGAATGGATTGCGGAAAAAGTGGGGCAAATATAAATTTTTATTCCGAAATATTGAGTACTTCGAGAGTAGTAGGATCTTGATGAGCGTTGCAGTTGAAATCTATATTTAAGCAAAGTTCATGTAACACTGTTATTAGAGAAAATTTGGTGACTTTTACATTAAACCAATTTAACTATGCACAATAGAAACGTTCTCGGGAAACGTATAGCTGCGTTTGACATCCGTAGCGATAATAGAGCTCTTTAAAGGCGAATGCTAATGTTCTCGATATACATTTTCACCATCATTATACAGTCATAGCCACATTTAGAAATTATGTTAACAAATATTTGTGATTCTGCGAAAATTAATAAATGTACCTACCGCGGCTACAAACTTATAAACCAACAAAATAAATAAATTTATTGCTTTTGTTAAACGAATATGGCTGTCAAAATTTCAAATAAACATTTTTTGGTATTAAGCCGAGATTATTTCATTTGTTAGTCATTGAATTTTTTGTGGAATTGGAATTAATAAACGGAATAAAAAAAAAATTCTGTTAGTTTTATAAAACCCTTCATTGTTGAACCTTTACACCTAAAACAGTTTTTAACCTGTTCACTTAAAATCGATATATTTACAAATAACAACATTAAACCAATCAAATAAACCAATTTTTGATTTATTCCCAAAACATTAAAATTTTTCTTTGTTTTCTAAACCAGGTTCGTCGTTTGCGTGGTTTTGCTTTAAATACAAACTGAAATCTTTCGTCTTAATTGATCGATTATTTAGTATACAGGATTAACTTGGATTACACAGTTCACTAAAAAGATCGTTGCAACGAACAAGTGTACCTATATGAGGCGCACCTGTAAATAATTTCCAATAATTTTTTGAATAAATAAATACAAATATTGATTGTACATCACATATTATGAGATTTGAATTGAAAATTATTTAGTTTCTTTTTATTTTATTATAAACGTCTTACGAAATTCTAAAGAAGAATATGATTTTTTTCAAGGTTAAAAATATGTCACATAAATCAGTCGTATTTACGTACATATGTATATTTGAGTGATGACGGATATGAATATCAAATTGATTATGCGCATTATGGGACGTGATTGATGATTATATGGTTATAATCACAAAGCGCACGCACATAGATCGATTCGAGTGAAAGTGAATTGAAAAATTCGGCGCAAATTTTATAACACATAATAAATAGATGATATAAATTTGCATCCATAATTCATGTATGATCGGGCCATTAATTATCAATCAATTATTAATTCATAAAACGTTTTAATTATTCAGTTTTGGAATTTTTAGCCATAAGGATATACAAAATATTTTTATTTTAGGTAATGATCATTACAAATTCCATAAGTTTTACGTGGCTTGAAATAATTAATCTAGCATGACGTATTGTATACAACATTTATTCTATATACATTAAGTAAGTTAACTATACATAAGTGTTATTTAATTTGTATGAGCATTGAGACGAAAACTCGAGCAAATGTGTTCCTCTATACAGACAATATGGGTAATGTAAAAATATTTATAAAATTTATTTTCTGAAAACTTTCACTTTTATCATTTTGTTGAAGAATTCTCGCATAAATTATTATAGTGACAGGTGGGTATACGATTTGATATTTGATACTGCCCAAGAAAGTACCTAAATCATTTTATTTTACATAGAGGTTACATAACAATATTTCATAAATGAATTAAAATCAAGAAATTTTCTAACCAGTCAAAATCAATTAATTCAAAAACTCACGCACCTTTTGATTTACAATTTTTAAAATGGTGTGGTCTTGTGATTTGAAAAATTTTAATGATCTATAAAACGTATTAAAATTGCACATAAAACGTGAAACGTTTTGTAATATAGGAGGAGATCGAATACATTATAAGTATACGTGTTATCTATAACAAACTCAAATTCCTATATCATATAAGCAACGTATCCATATAACATCTAATCTGTTAGCACTTTTACTCGCCAATATAAATGGTATAAAATCTTAAGAAATAGCCAAGTCTTGTTTTTCAAACTTGTCTTTGGACTCAATTATTTCAAATTTAGCAAAATACTTAAAACTAGAAACAAGTTTTTAAGTTTTGATTGTAACGTTTTAAATAATTACGAACAGAGTTATAAAATTAGTTTCATTGCAATTTGAAAGATAATTTGCTATTCAATTCTAATGAAATTATCAACATAATTGTTTTGTAGGTGGATTAAATTGTGGAAAATTTATGTAAATAGATTAAATTGGAATGGATATATGCGATTTAAACAATTAGAAAACTAGATGAAATATGTGGTTGTGAGAGCTATAAATTCAATTAGCTTTTAAGATTTTGGGTGACAGCATTTTAGTAAAATTTGATAGTCCAAGATTTTATTAGTTAAATTCCAAAAAATTATTTACCTCTAGTGTTTCTGAGTGATTTGGGTGATTGGGCCGGGTTTTGTTAAAATGTGAAGGGATGATTATGGAAATGTTTTCTGGTTCCATGGTATTACATTATTTAAAATCAATCTTTGATAAACATCGGCATTGAGTTTCTGGTTTAGTGGTAGAAAAATTAGCGGTGATCGACCATTTTCAAAGACAGCCGCTCAAACCATCATCTCTGCTGCATCTAGTTTTCGTGTGACCCTCAAATGCTCAAAATTATCATCGGAACGTCTCTTTAGCCGAACACGATCGTATTATTTGTTGAAAAATTGTTCAATGCAGGATGATTTTGCATCTGAAAATATCGAATTTAGTCAATCTTCGGGAGCGAGCAGACGAAGTAATTCTTTTGATCTTTAGAATCGAATTACGATCTTTTTATCGAATTAGAAAGGATTACGTTACAAAACCGATTACACACTTTGTTTACTTACGTTTTCTCGTCTAGCTGCAGTACACCGTCAGAAGGTTCCACTGTAAAAAAAATAAAAGGTCGTTTTTTCACCAAGAAATAAATTTTACTACTGAGAGTAAATGCGTCAATTTAAATTTATGTCTAATTTGAATATTGCTAGATGAGCGGTTTACATTGGCCAACGATTTATGCGATATACGAATACAACTCCTAAAAGTATAAATAATCAAATTTATTGCATTTGCAAAAGCAATGATTTTATGAATTTTTCAATAGAAGTGCTTTTGAGCTCGAGGTACGAGGACAATGAGCAAAATGAAGACATTTTACGATCCCATTTCCGCTATTACTGTCGAATTTCATCGTAATCGATCAAGATTTGCGGTTTTTTAGAACATCATCTAAAAATAATTTTAGAATCCCATTACGATTGCACATGTTTTTGTAACGATTTTTTCGAGGTACCATTCTTCTACGATTCCGAAAACCCTTAATTGCATTTGTTGCGGATATCGAAAACATGTATCTACAATTGACGTAAACTCCACAGATGCTAATTTTATATTATGAGGTGTAATAAAAATAACGAACAAATCAATGCTTATAAACTGAACACCGTTAAGTGTGGTACCGCTTGTGCATCTTATTTGGCAGTGAGGATACTTCAAAAGAACCGACAATCATCAAGATTTGTATTCAAAACCTTCTCACATAATTTGCAATGATTTTTATATTGACGACCTGTTAACTGGTTGTGATTCTTTAGAAGAAGCATTACTTATTAAAAATCAACTAATTACAATCTTAGGCAGCACTGGATTCAAGTTAAGAAAATGGAAATCAAATTCGCCCGAATTCCTGCAGTATTTTCATAATACGAGATCGAAACGATACCTAAATTAAAAGATGATGACGTATCAATTAAGACATTGGGAATTATATGACACGCCAATACTGATATACCTTTTCATACAAGGTTCAACCAGTTGATATCAATATCAATAGGATAAAAACAAGTTTACTGTCAGCTGCGTCGAAGGTTTATGATCCATTCAGAAAATCATTCTGCGAAAGCTCTGGCTGTTGAAGGTTGATTAGGACACTAGTTTACACGTTTAAAAAATTACAGTAAACATCATAAGTGGAAAAAAGGGCAGACCTTTGTGGAGTAGTCCTGCTGTGCAATATATATGTAGTTATATTTTGAATATAAGCACTGCAATATGATGGAACAAATATTTAGCATCGACGAACTCCATGATGGTAGTGCACTGGCTTTCTGACACACAAAGAAGGTGGAACAATTTCATCACTAGCCGAACATCAAAAACACTTGAAAATATTCAAAGAAGCAAATAGGCTCACGTTGAGTCAAAACCAAAATCCCCCCTATCACATAATCAGAGGCGTAAAACCACAATTAATCTCAAAATTAGATCATTGGTGGCAAGGTGAAAAATAGCTGTCTGAAAACGAACACAGTTGGCCAAAATACTTAGGGCATGAAATAATAGGTTTTATACATATTAGGAATTATTTATAAGATCTACAAAATACTTCATACATAAAATTTCACTAAAACTCATCAACAAATGTGCTTATTCCATTTTAACCTGCAGACTGAGAAGATAGCCTGAATTAGCAAGGTATGTAAACATAAATTTGGCGAATATAATTTTTGATTTACATCGACCAAAATATCATTGCCAGTGTTCTGTAATATTCATTGAATTTGAGCCATCGTTTAATTTAGAAATCCGACCCCAGAAGATATGGCCGGAGGAATTCTCCACTGCCGGAATTAATCTATTTTTTATAACGAACTACTTAAAGAATCGCCTTCATATTTCAATTCTAAGATATACAATTTTATTCAAATTTATCTATAAACATTCGACCTAGTTCCATTTGGAGCTGGAGATGTATTGTCCAACTGCCTGGATTGGTTGTTTATATAAAACAAAAATTGTGATTAATGGTACACCAACCATATTATCATCAGTGGTGGTCTGCGATATTTCTTGAATTTGGCTGTTACTTTATTTAAGAAATTCGACCCCAAATGATATGACCCAAGGAATTTTTCATAGCGTGAATAATTTGGTATTATAATAGGAACTACTTATAGAATTTTGGACCAAATTATCATTAGAAGTCTTCCCAATATTTGTTGAATTCTGGCCATGTTTTGTTTAAAAAATCCATCCCTTACCCAAATGGAACTTTTGCGGTTATGTTGTTTTTGACTTGGTCACCCGTAGTTACCCTCTCAATAATAACCAGTGTGTTATAATATTAAAACATAATAAAAACGTAAATGACTGAGTTTTGTATATTTGACGTAAACAATTATTATTATTTTATTAGCAGATGGTATGTTATGATGGTATGATGTTATGATGGTATGGTTGTATGATGGTATAATGGTACGATGGTATAATGGTGTGATGGTACGGTGATATGATGATACGATGGTGTGATGTATGATAGTAGGATGATATCAAACCAAAAATTACAAAATGATAAATGCAATATCCACCACCAGTATCAATCATTAGACAAAGTGATAAACCGGAGGTTAAACAATCAAACGTTACAGCCGCGTTCTTTAAATTGCTCCTTTAATTAAAAATTCGCTAACTCAGTATGCATAGGTCTCATTTAAATTGTCTCGGCCGTCCTCCGTTACGGTAGTAAACCCGTGAAAACAAAAATTAACAAGTACACCAAAATACAAATGACAGTAGTAGAAACGAAGGAGGTGGAAGACATAAAACTGATTACATATTCATTATCTTAATAACCTTCATTGTTAATTGTAAAAGAAACAAATTTAATGTTGTAAAACATTGATGTATAGAATTTGAAAAAAAAACTCTATTCTTGTTATGTTATGATTGGCAGATGAAGTGGTTACGTATTAGTATCTGTGTTGATTTTTACATTTTATAAAGTGCAGTAAAGCCGATTTATATAAACTTATGAGCTAATCTCTCATATTTGCATCATCTCTTATTTGTATCATGCGAAATAATCAAATAGTTTTAGGGTTTCGGCCTATGGTGGACACTGTCCTCTAGTTTATCATTATTTTCAATTTTAAAAAAATGTCAAATTAAAGTATAAAATAAAACGTGTAACTAATTTATTTACCTCCTACAAAAAATCCCCAAAACGCTAAACAATTTATTTCTCTACCATTTTAAATAAATGTACTTTACGGACACAAATTATGTCACAAAATATAAAAATTAGAATGTAACATTTTTTTAACCCATTTCTAACTTTTCTGCAACCCTTGGTTGTAGCAGTGCTGCGCATCGTGCTGGGCAGATGATGAATAACTATTCCAGACACTTGCAGTAGTTTAGGCAACACAATCAAATCGATATTTATGGAATCACTGGGAAAGTATTTTGAAATTTTAGGAAGTACCAAGAACTTGACCGTGCGTAACCTTGCTTTTGCACAAAAAAAACCCAAATAATCAAGCCTGGAGGTGTTAAATCACACGATTTTTATTACCAATTTATGTCTCCGTTTTAAGAAATTATGCGCCGATGCGAAATTATGCCAATTTAGAATAGGATTGCAAAATTTTAGTATTTTAAAATGTTAGATACTTCGAACTTCAAATTTTATAATTTTTGAAAAAAAAAAAAAAAAAAAAAAAAAATGGGAACGTTCAAAAGAAAATTCAAGGATATAATGGGAACTTAATTAGTTTTGAAATTGTGTTTTGTGCTAATTGCGTTTTCATATATACTTAGTACTAATAAAAATTTATTAATTATTGATTCTAATCAAGTTATTTAATTTTGTTTAATTTTAATTTATTACGGATTCCTTTGAGCGTCCAAAATGTAAAATGGAATCTAGGCTATATTATCCTGCGCAATTCATCCCGGATCAATTCATCCCGCACAATTTATCCCCGATATCAATTTATCCCTCACGATTCATTCCACACAATTCATATTTCATAATTTATCTTGCATAATTTATCCCTAAAGGTGCTTTGGAAAAGAAATTTTCCCGCCGCGGGATAAATTATGCAAGATAACAAAGAATTGTTTAGACTATATTATCCCACGCAATTCATCCCGGATTAATTTATCCCGCACAGTTTATCCTACAAAAAATATTTAATTATATATATATTTTATTATTTTTTTATTTGGGAAAAAATGTATTTCCCGAAGCCCTTTTAGTGATAAATTATACATGAAACACATAAAATTAGTCTAGTTTAAGAATTAATTATGAAAAATTATTAAAAAAAAAAAACAAAAAAACAGTATTTTTGAAATATTTAAAAAATGAGTCAACATAAATTAAACAACAACTATAATAGAAGAAAATTGATATTGAATCGAATAAATGATGAATTAGGTAAAATCTTGGAAAAAAATTAAATAGTTTTAATTTTGATAATATGGGTCAAAGATCTTAAATATTCTAGAGGGTCAGTTGAATAAAATTTCACTACGACTGTCTTCATTCAAATCCTTATAAATACGTCTCTTGGGTGCTGATGGGCCTCCACTCAAATGTTGTTCATATATGAATTCAAAACGAGATTGTTCATCTATTATTTTTTTGAAAAAGGTCCTTATATTCGGATTTTGAACAATAACTAAATCTTTGAAGCCCCTATGCCATCCCTCTACTTTATTGTTTGTTCTGTCATCTTCCATAAGCGTATTGTGGTATACATTCCATAAATTTATTGGAAATCTTGGCTGGCGACGCTGTGTGCTTGATATCATTCTACCAATGTAATTGTCTTCGAAATACATGATAAAATCGTCAACTTCAGTTAAAATATTCAAAGAAATTAGAAGATCAAAATATTCTGGAACTTTTTCTGGTTCAACAAAAGCTAGAGAGGCTACCATATTTATATGCATTGCAAATATTGGTTCATTATCATAACGTGGTTTGAGACCAGATGAAGTCAAATTTCTGTATAAGCTTTGCTTAAGGTGAAAATAACAACAAGATACGGCACATTCAGCGTTAACTTCCGCGAGCTCAAAATCAATCATGATCTTTTCTGGAGCAATATTAGGTTCATGTTTTCGCAATATCTCCAAAACTGTACAATACATTTTCTCTGGTTTATTTGGTAAAACAGCGTAAACTATTGGAATGTTGATTCCATATTGTAGAGCATGTATAGTGAATAATTGTTTGAATAAGTAGCCAAATACTTCAAAAGTTCCATCTGCATACCAGAAATTACTTCTTGTTAATATATTCAAAAAGTTTTTAGTTGCAAATATTATGAATCGGTGCTCGTGATTTTCCCCATTATTATAGGTTTCATCGGTCAGTGAATCGTGAAGCAAAAATGTGTCACCTTATACAAGCACAATTTGTGTAACATTCCGGAACCACAAGTGATTTTCGATCCTTTAGAAGTGGTAAATGTAGAACATCGGAATGTTTATTACGTATTCTTCGAATAGTCCGCTTTTTTGCAGCAGCAGCATCGGAAATAGTCGGTATTTCTTTGCCAATTACTTGTTGTGTGCTACCAATATGAGAATTTCTGGAATTCTGAACAATATTTGCCATATGCTGACGAGCTGCAAGCTCTGCAGCTTCGGCAGTATGGTTGTGTTCAGAAAGGTCCGGCAGTTTCTTTTCTATAACGTTATCACGAAATTTAATGTTTTATCCAAATAGAAAACGAATCCCTGATATATCAAACAGTCCTTATTCTTCTCCGTTTTTGAAAATTTTATTTGTTCCTCCATTTCTTTCTTCTAATTTCTGGTTAAAAATTATGTTTTTTTAAAAATAATTTTTTAAATTTTTTTTTTTTAACTCATAATATTAATAAAGCCATGCTTAAATGCTTATTTGGCATAAATATTTTATTAATATTTTCCAATTTTTAATATATTCCAGAAGACACGGAAATTTATAATACTTATGCCCGGTTGCACCGGAATGGATGAGTTAACCATTTGACAGCAATCTATTTGATAAGTCTAAACTCCGGTTAAAATTACATTTCGTTTTACAAAAAAATTTCCATGGTTAGTTAAAAAATATGTCGATATTGTCGATATAATAAGATTTTACTCAACCCTACTGATAAAAAAAAACAAATTATCTAATATTTTATTTTGACGGAAATAAAAATTGTGTTCAAATAATATTTATTATGATGTACGATGAAATAAGCCAAATATTTGAAAATTGAATTTCTATATAAATATTTTATTGAAAATTGTGATGCAAAAGACACCAAATATAGTCTCATTACAACTTTGTATATAATGGAATTTTAAATAAAAATTTATAAAATTAAAAAAAATTTGGTTATAAATTTATATTGAAATGGTTTTCAATGAGTGCCGATCGTCGGTAATTCGAATTGCTTTGTGACATGGATGGGATATCAGTTAGATTTGTATCAACTTCTGCAAAATCCTGAAAATCGTCTTTCCATTCCACTGCTAAATTATGCAGAACAGCGGCGGCAACAATTGATGTCGATATAGTCTCAATCTTTAAATTAATAAATAATAGTTAGGTACATTATAATAATCCAATTGTATTAAAAGAAATTAAAATAACCTTGACTCGAAATCCAAGGATTAAAGCTGGGAATCGTCTCTTCCAGACTCCATAGAGTCTCTCGACTGGATTTCTGGTTAAAATTTGAGACCTTTGATAATTCTTTTCCGCTGGGGTTTGGGGATTACTCAATGGAATTAGAAAAAAGTTCTTATTTCCGTAACCACCATCCCCCAATAGTACGCTATCACTGAAGTCGTTTCTTCTTAACCTTTACCTTAAGTAAATTTTAAACAATATTTAATAAATTAAACGCATTTTGAAAGATTGTTTACCATCAAAAACGAATTATCCAAAATAGTCTGGTCATGCACTGATCCTGGCCATCTTGCCTCAATGTCACAAATCTTTAAATAATGGTCACTCACGCATTGTACGTTAATCGAGAAATATCCTTTCCTGTTGCGATATACTTCTCCAACATCCCCACCTGGAGATTGAATTTTTATGTGTGTGCAATCTGAAGAAGAAACAAAATGTAATCTAATATAAAATGGGTATAACCATTATGTATCAGGTATCTATTGCTCCGATAACACAAAGAAAGCCGGCGATCTGGTAAAAATTTAATTTCGTCCGGCGTAATTCTTCATCGGTTATTGTCATTTTAATAATTTTGTTCATACGACAAAATAGGGCAATTTTTTACAAAACTTTTCGAATTGTTCGACACACTGTAGACTTATGTCAATTAAAAAGATCTCCGACCAGTACCTAAAAATCTATATGTTTTATTATATTTATAGGTAAGAAACTCACAATAATACAAACCGGAGTGCGATGCATATTTGATTAACAGTTGATAAAGCTTTGCATCTATTTGTTATTGGTTCAAGATATGGAACAAGTAGTTCAACCAATTTAGAGTCAGTTTCTTTTGATAATCTGAATCGGTCGCGGAATTCAATTTCAGTATATTTAAATAAAACATCAGGGCGTTCTGGATATTGCCAGAGTTTTGGAACGTAACCAGCTAACGTGAGATAAAAATTATCATTATTAATGTCGCTATCACTAAATAGTTGGTAATCTTTTCTTAGCATAATTTGAAAAATATTTTTATTAGTTTAAAATTGTTTTTAGCATTTAAAAGTATCAATAATATCCGTTGAAACGATAGTGGCAATATACACAGAAGTTAAATAGTTATCTGCCCAATTTTGCATAATTACATTTAACTGACTGTTAAGTGTTGTGAAACGCTATTGTTACTAACGGCCAGGTGAATCAAGCTAAACTACTGATATTTTTTGTCTGCAACCGGGCATTAATGTATTAATATTTAATGCGTTTATAGATATACTATAACTCATGGCACACTAAAAAAAAAGAATTTGAATAACCATAAGGGATGAATTGATTTGGGATGAAATGTGCAAGATGAATCAGCCGGTTACCGTAAAATGAGCATTTAGCGAAGACACTTTTAAAAAAACTACACGTCATGTTTGAATATGTTGTTTGATGCCAAATTTAGATTTTAATTAACCATATTTACCGATTTATTAATTTGGTTTTGTCTAATTTTAATTATAATTAAGGTAATAATTCCGGTAATATCGGATTGATAATATCCGAATTTGGTTAAGTATCAATACAAAATTCAAAAATTGTATATCACACACTTATATCACAGGGTGCATAATAGTATTGCAATGCTCAGAAAAATTTAAGAATACGGCATCTCTTCAGTTGGTTACATTGTGCGTGCCTACTTAATTGTGTGCGTAATTTTTCTCAATACTAAATAATAAACTTGTGTGCATAATCTTACGTATTTAATACGTGCTTATAAAAAATTGTGATATCTTTTGGCCTCTGTATAAATTTAATAAATTCGTATTGATTTTCATCATTTTAATTATTGATAATTGGTGAAGTGAATAAAAAAAGATACTGATAGGGTTACCTTTTCCGTCACTAAACATTTTTTGAGTTTCTTATTCAGCTCACTTTTGTTGGCCTCAAATTCGTAACTGTGAACTCCATTTATAAGCAAAATGTTTAATTCTTCATTGGCACTTTAACACTACTGATTAGGTCCATCATCTAAAGTATATTTAATTGATTCCAAAAGTCAGCTTGATATCCTTGCCAGACTGATTTGAAGTAAGTAAATTATTTTTGAATTGATTTGAATCAGGTGGTTTACATTAGCAGTCTAATATCTAAGATGATTGAAGTTCATTCTGAGGTTCCTGAGGGTTCTCACTTGTGATCTGTGTTGTTTAATATATTCATTAATAGGGTTCTTTGTTCTAGTATTGCGAATATGAGTTATACGTAGATGATTTCAAAATACCAAAAATTGTTGGTCCCTGCAACAGCGTTCTGAAATGCAATGAAACTTGATTTTCCATACAAATGTTCGATTTCGAAGTTTTGGGCAAGGTAAGATTATGAATTCCTTCAGGAGAATGGTCGATGTTGTTCGGTTTGGGAGTTGTCTTGGGCCATCAGTTGAACTTCAGGACTATATTTATGTATGTGTATTAAAAATTTTACAAATAATGTCCAAAACATTAATAAAATTCTGTAATTTATGTTCAGTATGTTCCAACAAAAAACTATCTAAATTGATCCTTTCCGTTTAACCTCCACCACAATGTATCAGGTAAAATTATTCTCTTGACTCTATTACCTTTTTCGGGTTAACTTCTTTCTTCAGTTCAGTTTGACCTTTTCAGTATGGTAAACAGCAACATTAAAATGAGTAGTTACCCATCCCAAAGGACCGAAAATGGTTCAAAATAATTCCTAGAATAATTCTATACCAATAAAAAACTTGGTTTAAAATTATTCCAAAACGGAATGAAAATACACTCACCGGCAGAGAAAACGGGCCACTCTAAAAAATTGTTTTATTACTTTGTAGCTATAGAAACGTCAAACAAAACCAAATTCAAGGTCTTTCAAAACAGTCTTAGAAAATATTACCATAGCAAAGCATACTTTATCTAATCATGCGGCAGAGTTTTTTTACTGTGCTTATAACCGCACTAGCTCGAAATGTGAAATCAAAACCAATTATATTGGTACTATTTGGTTGCTTAAATGTTTTACCCGGGAAGTAGGTTTAACTATAAATGTGGATTGATTAATTTTTGATGCGGGAATACCAATAAATTTATACATTAAAATATTTGAATAAGTTTCTAGAAACAAAGTAAACAGATCAAACAATAATAGAGAATTTATTTTCATACATAAAGTCTATTTTGTTAATTATATTTACCTGACACATTCTTTGGCAATTGTTTAATTTTTGGTGACATCAAATGTTAATTAGAAAGCTTATAATCAAATGATTCAGCTGAAAGTTCATACTTTGAATGAGGTTTTAGAAGAACAAAAATATGATAATGAGGTAGAGAAGGTTCAACGAGTCGTCAATTAAACTTTCTCGTTTGGTGTGAATTCCATTTAATAGTCGAAAAATATATCAAGTTAATTTATCCAGATCACTCACATCATTTATCAACCATACTTTTCCACCATCATCATTCGTATGTAATAAGCCCCATTCAACGCACATCTTCCACATTTCTTTTGTTATATTCTGCTTTCAATTCAAACAACACTCGTGCCGATTCCCATTGAATCGGGCCCAATATTTTGTCATCCCTGAATCATAAATCCTTTTAGTGTCAACTTTACCGTTCTTAGATATATGTAACTGCAATTTAGTTTCATCATTTACAGCAAATCAATACTTATTAATGAAAATTCAAAAAAAACACTCAATATTTTTCACTCAATTAAAATTTTCACTCAAACAGTTTCTAATCAATTATACTTCTCTTGGACAAAATTAAAATTCAAACTTCGTTTTAGGACGTACATTTCATCCGTCCAACTGTACTTTAAACTTTCTAAATTTAGTGAAAAAAAAATAAATAATCTTGAACTTTAAGTTCATTTCTTAACAAATGTTGTTTACGGTAAAGAGCACTTAGATTAAACAATTTTTGGTTGACAATTAAAATCAAATGGCGCATGACATGAATATTTAATAATATTGGAAACATTAGAGCGAATAATAATTGAAAATTAAAATAACCGTTGAATAGAATGACCTTCTGGATTTTCGGGTGTGCGGTTCTTACCACAAAATATTTATCCAAGTGATTTTTTTTTTTTGTTGTTTGTATATACGAGTATAATAAATGTGATTCATTTAAATAAACGCGCGGTAAATTTGAAATCATTGTTTATCAAGATATAACAATTATTTTTTTGTTTTAATTATTCTGAATAATTTCCATACTAAGGTACTCGTATCTACATAGTTGGCGGTTTAAGGCCCATATATTGCTTATTCAGTATATACAATAGGAATTTTTGGGCGTCATATCTAGCAATACGTTCTTATAATTCTTTTGTTAAATAATTTTATTTTTTTTATTAATTTGTTTTTTTTATTATTTCTAGAATTCCAAACAACATATTTCAAATGCAACGAGTTGGATACAAAAATATTCAAGTCAATAGTAATTAGGTAAGTTATTTTGTACGTACATACATAGCTGCATGCATAAACTATTTATACATTTCAATTGAGTTGGTTGAAAAATGAAAATTTATTTGTGTATAACGTATTTACGTTTCACAAAATATTATGTTGAGTGTTATGCTCATTGGCTGTGTAAATTATTTTACTAATCTTCTTATTTTACTGCACACTGTTTACCTAAATGAATATTGTGACAAGGTGTTGGAGTGCGATCTACATACTAGTATAATCAACTCATTGCCTCGCGTGTAGACAATACAAATTCGATGAAAACTAAAACAATTTGCGACACATTGATTTATTCAAATTCAAGATACTCACACAAGTTTCTCGCAATTTTTATCGATTCGATCATATACACTTATATGATTTAATTATTGACTAATACACGGGGCTATAATACATAATAAAGCATTTTTATCGCTGACTTGAATATGATGATAACGATGAGTATTCATATGGATATGTTTGTGTTATAAGAAAACAGATGAGGAAGAAAATGAAGAAGATTTCTATTTATTGTTTATAAAAATAAATAATTTTGTTGTTGATTTGTTATTTATGAATTTTCACTTTTATTTGTGTTATCTAAAATAAACATTTGGTTTGAGTGATGCTTTTTTTTTGTTGTTGTTCAGTTTCTTGATAAAAAATGAACGATGAATATTGATTTGATTCATTAAAAAATTTACAAATTAAACAGAATTTATTGATTGTGTTTTTTGATTGAATATAATATTCATTCCGGTATATTGATTGACTGTTCACTTATGCATTTTGAATATAGCGAAAGTGCATATATCGTAACAGATGGTTTAACAAAGTGGTTTTTGATGTAATAAACGTGTAGACCTTGACCAGACTAAATTCTTATTTTAAATCTTAAAATTAAAAAAATTTTCATCACTTCCTACCACTTTTGTTTGTACTTAAATATTTTGTTATGATTTTATTACTTTAAATTTAATATCAAAACTTTATTTTATTTTGTATGTAAACTAACAAACATTCCAAATTTTTCTTCTGTAATTTCTACAACACGAATGAACTCTTGATGATCTGATTCGTTTTTTTTTTGGTTTATGATGTTATCCCCCATTATACAATAAAAACCGCGAAAAATATTAAACCCCCGAATTTATTTATAACTCATACCTTGTTATATTCAAAATCTCCACATTACAATTAACCAGAAACGATAAATTGATTGATTTTAGCTACCGGATTAGAAATAGAGCTCCAGTCTTTATAAATTTAGATTCCTGCATTTAAAATTAGTACATGTTTGTGTAAATTCAAATTAGTACTTAAAATATTTAGTACAGAAACAAAAAATGTTTTTTAAGTGCCAAATTTATTAATTTAAAATGTAGTTTTATTGTAGCACCTAAAATGTAATTTTGATTTGTGTACTAAAAATCATAAGTACTAAAATTACTTGTTGTGATATGTACTAATATTATTAATTGCAATCTAAATTTATGTACCGCACTGAAACTAATTTCTAGCTCAGCCGCCACAACACCCCAATTGAAAGAAACGAAGAACCAGATAATACGAAACAATACATCTACATGCAATATTTTGAGGTAGCTCTGCTAGGAAAAGTTTTTTTCTGAAAATATATTATTTAGTACAAAGCTAAACGATGTATTTTGAATGAACCTTGATGTGCTTTATAAATGATTATTTAAATACAAGAGTCCCGATAGGATTCGATGTGTCGCTAATAATTTGGTAACTCCCAAGTAAAATAATCTATTATTGTCACATCCTATTTTTACATTCCCACCAATAATCCGTCCAAAAAGAATATTGTGAAGAACCCAATTTTTTTTCTAAGTTTAATTTGTCGGATCTGAAAATGTACCCAAAACATTCATTTGCTTGCAAATGTCTACCGGTTTTGGAATATTAAATTCCGGATCTGCTAATAAAATGTTGGATCCTTGATTGAATCCTAGCTTATTTATATCATTTAAAATATCTCTTCAGTTTTGGAACCGTTTACCCCAGAAATGTTGATTTGTTTGATTTCTTACTTTTAAGCTAATCTTTTAGTGATACTGTGAGAATGTGAGATCCAGAATCCATTGTTGTTTCCGTCTTTTCTGCGTACGCATAATTTCTATAAATAAATAATTTGGCTTTGAATTTTCTTCGCTTGTAGTCTTAGTAGTGATGTTCGTTTTTAGAGATATGTACTATATCTGTATGCAAAAGAACATGATGCTTGAATCTACACACTATACATGGCTTAAACGACAATTATTTACCAAATTTTGATCACCAAACCAATTTAATCAGCTAAATATTCGTTTTATTCTTTTGTATCTCTCTACGCTCGTATTATCTGATTTTGCTGCAAAGGGTTTTAAGAATTTAAAAGCCACTGGATTAGGAGAAATTAAATTTGGTTTGGGTATAAAACAAAAAAAAAATTTGCGATCGGTTTTTTCTGTTAATAATACAGAACATCTTTCTGTAAAAATCAGGTATCTCTTTCCAAGACGGAAGAACATCTCTTATCTGTTCTGAGCTTACATACCCCAAAAGTAAAGTTACGATATGTGCCCATAATTATGAAAGTGGTCTAAGTCATATATTTCTTGTTTCGAGCTATTTAATGAATTGCGTTTGAACGAATTAAAAAATATTTTTATATTATGCGACACTTTAATTTATAATTTTCTTAGTCTTGATTAATGGAAATTTATTATGAATAACAAATTTTGTATGAATTTCATACGAAAATGTTGTTTTTAAAGCTCTAATTGACTTAGACCATTTTCAAAATTAATTGAATGTTTTATAAATGACTTAAAGCAATAAGAACTATGAGTTTTTTTTTGAAACAATAACTTTAATGAAATAATTCATGAGCATTTAGGCATCACTGTAGCTATTACGTGTTTTTGAGTAGTTATACATAATATCCTCCATATGCGCTAAAATGCATGATGCTACTTCCTGTGCACCTCTTGAAGCTGTAGTTTCATCCCATACATACATCTTGACAGTGTCATTATGGAAATTATGGAAACCCAAGTTGTACACGTACATATTTCGCTTATAATAGGCTAACGAAACAGACAGTTTAGGGTACGGAAGGAAGTATTCGCTGGAATTTTCTTATGTTTTTTTCTGGTCCTCTGCAAGACAGTTCCTAGCTCGTTCGGCATTTTATAAATGTACATCACGACTTTCTCTAAGATGTAATTTATCTTCCTCATTATTGCATGATTCGATTTTTCCAATCAGTAAATCGCATTTTTGGCATGTGTCTTTTCGAGGAGCATGGAAATTTAAGTTAAATTCAGTATTATATATTTTCCTGTAGATCCATTCCTTAACAATGGATTGGTTATTTTCCTCACATTTCTCTACATAAAGGCTATACATTTTACGAATATCTAGGTCAGGACTCAAATATTTTCGACCAGGTGTGTGACGAGCTCTGGTGTAGTGGCTCTCATATTCTGGGAAACTTAAAATATATTCTCGTGCAGCTTTTATCTTAATTTCATCTGTTTTTCGTGAAAATCCAGGCATCTTCCCACGACGATCAGTTCCGGGTGTTTCAGCATTGAAAGTACCACTTAACCGCCCTACAGAAATTTTATAGGTGTCTAAAAAAAAGTTCCTGCAAACCGACACTACTGACTTATTATTTTTTGACAGAAACTACTTGTAGCTGTATTTTCTCATAGGTGTTTTAAAAGTTCTGGGCCGCCTTTGTTTTATTAATCATTGATAAACTGCAGTAAACACATGTAGATTCTGGGTTTCAAAATCTTTTAGTTTCCAGAAATTATCAAAATTAGATTTTCTTTCATTATATTCTACGCGATCTAAACAATTTTTTGAGCAAAAGCAATCCTTATTTTCAAAAATTTTGGCACTCACAAGTTTTGATTTTTTTTGTCGTGTATTCTTCGCCATGATTTCTCTTAATTTTTCTGATATTTTGTGCGTAACTATCATCATTTCTTGCCCGTTTTCTTTTCTTATCTTTTTCTATCTGCACCATTTCTGGGGTTTCTAAATTTACAATGAAGTCTTGGTATGATTCATCTGAAGATGATAATTGTCTTATTCTTTTCCATTTCTTGGAAGTATTACGTGGTCGTAGAATATCTGCAGATCACATCATAATAATATTATCCGAATAATAATTAATATATTCACATAATAAGTACGTTGTCATTAACTTACCTGAACCGCTATCTGTTAACATAGTGCTAAAATATTTAAATTATTTGCCACCAATTATTAGTTCCGAAGAGCCCAACTGAATTATATTGTGACACAAACCGGAATGAATTGACATTTTTGTTATCATGTAGAGTCCTATGTTCTACTCCCTTTTAAGTTAAAAAAAGTAAAAGCAGAAAATTTCCCCCCTCCATTTTCTCTTCTCTCGCATCGCTTTACCCTTTGTTCGCTGTATCTGTGTACATATTTTTGTTTTGTTCTTTAGAGAATTTAAATTTGTATTGTATTTATTGTACACAAATACAACGAACAAAGAGCAAAACGGCGCGAACATATTTATTCGTACGGCCACATCGGACTCGTCGAATACACCGATCGGTTAATTCCCCACTCAGAGCAATTATATCACGTGTTATTCAAGCCAATAATACAAGAAAGAAAAAAAGAACCTTCCAGATTGAACATACCAATAAAGCAAACAATCCTCATATTATATAGAATACATGGACAAACACAAACATCGCGCGAGTTCTTCAAATTTTTGACTTAGACCACTTTCATAATTAACACTAAATAATTTCCGTATAACGTTGAAATTACATTCCACTATCTAAAGGTTCATTTTTGACGATATCGTAAAAATTACATTGAATACGTATAGTTTAAGATAATATGGATGTGAAATAAGTGATAAACTTATTTTTTTGAAATTTTGACTTAGACCACTTTCATAATTATGGGCACATAAATTACTACCATCTCTCCACTATATGCTAATTTCACGTAACATATTAAAAACATTTTGAAGTGCATACCACACTCTACGGAATCGTTTTTCATTGTCAATATGGCAAATGAATCTCTAAAACGAATCCAGCCTTCGGCCTACCGTCAAAGTATGGAATTTTGGGTAATTTAATATTCAATGAACTAACTTCGATCAGCTTACGAATATTTATCACTCTGGCCACTCGCACTACTCGTATGAAATACTAACGACTCTTGCATAAATATCGCTAAATTAAATGCATTTTCCTAATCTCTTTCTTTCTCTCTCTTCTCGATCTCTCTCTCACTCTCTCTCTCTTCACTCTCACCTTCTCCTCTCTCCCTCACCTTCTCCTCTCTCTCACTTTCTCCTCTCTCCCTCACACTTTCTCCTCTCTCTCTCTCACTTTCTCCCCTCTCTCTAACCTTCTGCTCTCTCCCTATCCTCTCTCCCTCACCTTCTCCCCTCCCTCTCACCTTCTCCTTTCTCACACTCTATCCTTTCTGTCACTCTATCCTTTCTCTCAATCTATCCTTTCTCACCCTCCCTTCTCTCTTCTCTCTCTCCTCTCTCTCACACCCTCCTCTCTCACACCCTCCTCTCTCTCACACCCTCCTCTCTCACACCCTCCTCTCTCTCACACCCTCCTCTCTCTCACACCCTCCTCTCTCTCACACCCTCCTCTCTTACCCTCCCTTCTCTCTCTTCTCTTCACTTTCTCACACCCTCCCCCCTCTCTCTTACATCCTCTCTTCTCTCACTTACACCCTCTCTTCTCTCACACACCCTCCTCTCTCTCTTACACCCTCTCCCCTCTCTCACACCCTCCTCTCTCTCACACCTTCCCCTCTCTCACACCCTCCTCTCTCTCACACCTTCCCCTCTCTCTCACACCCTCCTCTCTCTCACATCTTCCTCTCTCTCTCACACCCTCCTCTCTCTCACACCTTCCCCTCTCTCTCACACCCTCCTCTCTCTCACACCTTTCCCTCTCTTACTCTCTCTCACACCTTCCCCTCTCTTACTCTCTCACACCTCTCTCACACTTTTCCCTCTCTCTCACACCCTCTTCTCTCTCTCACACCCTCTTCTCTCTCTCACACCCTCTTCTCTCTCTCTCAACCCCTCTTCTCTCTCACACCCTTTCCTTTCTCTCACAGTCTCTCCTCTCTCTCACTCCCTCTGCTCTCTCTCCTCTCTTCTCTCTTATTCTTCTATAACTATCTCTTCTCTCTCACTCTGTCTCTCTCAGTCTCTCTTTCTCTTTTCTCACCTCTCTGACTCTTTCTCTTTCTCCGCTATCTTTACAAACAATGTAAGTACAAAATTTTTAACGTTAGCTTTACCTAACCACGTTTTCCTCTTCTTACGCTCAAATTCAAGCAACTTTTTTTTTACAAAACTTCGGTGAATTTCTAAGTCAATCTTACTTCTTTCTTTTCCACTATGAAATATTTAATTTGAATGGAATACGCCCAACTATCGATCAGCAAAAATTCATCGTTCCACAACTACTTCGTTATTTTAGCAACTTAAATCTGCTCGTTCAGGACCAACATGTATCTCTACAAGTACTTTAGTTAGTACATAAGTAAAATCGAAACACTTTTTACTTTTTTATTATTTAAAATTTTTTTCAATTTTATTTTGGATGCACGACTGAACTACTACACAATCTAAGATTTTACCGTTAATTTCCACAAAACAAATAAATTTTCAATTCTGCTTCGTTTTTTTTTTTTTTTTGTATTTACCCTACATACCACAAAAATCTAATTAAAATGGCTAATATATTGTATTCATTCTTAATAGCTTTAATTTTGTTTTTGGCAAAACACTTCAGTATTAAATGATTTTATAATAGGCACAATCTTTCTTCTTTTTCGAAAATTTCCTTTTTGATAGTATACCCCGTAAATAGGTATATAGAGTCCACTTAGCCGAACCTTGCCCCCATTCAAATTATTACATTCACTTATCTATTTGTGCAGTACTGTGCAAAGTGGAAGGTATTTTGAGGAGGTAATGAAAGAGTAGTCGACTGTTTCGGGTTGGTTGGCTATATTATAAAATTGCTAGGTCTACCTAAATGGCGGTGGCGTTCAAATAATCAAATGACTGCTTAATTTTTGTTAAGAAACTAATGAAAAAATTTAAATTTATTAAAACGAATGCTTGCGAAAAGTTTTGTGAAATCTCGTAAAGTTGCAGAATTTCGTTAAATTGGTGCATCTAACTGGTTGGAGATGACCCAGACTTTAATGGGGATTGATTGGACCAAAATTTGATTGTATGTAGCCACAGTTGTACTACATTACAAACAGAAAGAAACTTAATCTATCAAATTAATCAAAAAGACCTCGATCTTTAACAATGGTATTTTTGCATACGATTATAAATTTATAATATTCTCAATTCGTAAATGCAAATGCGCTGGTTTACTAATAAATCACCGACAGTTGTAACCGGTTAATAATTTTTGATGGCTCATACAATATAATCTTCCTCAAACTGAGCAATAACCTCGAAAATTGACATCATCATTGTAAGAAATTCTCAACCATCCATAACACAATATTTCAATTAAATTATGTGCATTAACTTCCTAAATATTTTTACAGACGTTACTGTTGCACTTTTTAAAAACTTTACAGCCAAAAACCGCGTTTTTATTTTACCTTGATTCTGTCCGTTGCTGTGGAATTCTCAACCATAAAAATCAACCATAAAAACAATAGTTAAGGTCACATCTCATATAAAAAAAAACGTTAATGATGGGTTGTAAATTTATTGCGTAAATCCTCAATAATATTATTTTGTAATAATGATAAAAATTTCTAATATGCAAAATGATTGCTTATTTTATAAATAAAAAAAAAATCTTAAATACGATAGATGCTCAAAAATGCCTTCAAGTTTTTTAAAATTTTTTTTTTTTTTTTGAAGAAACATAACAACATCGCGTGTCAACATTAGTTTTTATTTACATTGAATACAAAAACCAAGCAAAGTAAGCCAATGTACTCGCGCGAGTACTCTCTCAATAATATTTTGTTGTTGTTGTGTTATTTTCTTAATAATTTATTTCGAATAAACAATTATTTTTACAAAGCTGATGTAATTCGATTAGACCGAAGAGTGATGCCGCAAAAAATACAACGAAAAATTACACGAAATTTTAGAAATTTTAACCGCAACACCCGGTTTCTCAAAAAATATCCAATCTCTAGTTAAATAGTATTTCCTCCCTTTTCATCTTTTATGAAATTGCGTTTTGCATCATATTACAAATTCAGGGCAGGTAAATATTTAGCATGCGTTGAATTTGTATTCTGAAATAAAACGCAATTTTCCAAAAAATGAAAAGGGAGGAAGTATTATTTAACTGGAGATTAGATAGTTTGTTTGTGAAACTGGGTATTAGTAAGTTTCGGAAATTCACCATTGTAGTAAACGCAAATCTCGTTGCAAATTTCGAGCTCAGCACTTAAGCTAATTTATATATTATTAATAAATACGTGAAACTAAAAAAAAACAACAAAAAAATAAGCCAATTTCTCAATAAACTTGTTTTACGATAGTTTTATAATTCTTAATGTACGATTTGTAAAAAAAAATAAAAATTTCAATGAATGGCATTTTCAACTGACCTGTGCTAAATTTTTTTGTATTTTAATTATTTTATTCAATATACTTGAATTTTTGATGTGAAGGTGTGATTATATGCTAATTTCATATGTGTATGAGAATATAATCTTATTTATAGAATTAATAAGAAATTGGTATATATTGTGGCCACGTCCGGTGTATACGCAGTATTCTGAAGATCTTTATGTACATTTAAGCGAATGACTCAATTGTTATTTTTATCTTGTTTGCAAATATGATATTTTTATTTCTATTTAGACAAAATTCCCGCATTTCAGTCAACCATTTAACTAAAACTAAAATTCTAGATATTACAAATGTACTACAACAATTCACCTATAACTAAACATTCATTAAACGGTATTATAACTTTGTGGACATTTAGAAAGCACGTTATAGTGATAAAGACTAAAACATTATGTAAAACAATAAGGCTAAGATTAAATATATTGTAAACAACATTGAAAAATGATTTAATCACGTGGATAATTAAAATATTTTAAATAATATTTATATTTTTATGTGTCATGCACATACATAGAGATTGGATACGAAAGATAAGTTTTCATTTTCAATCTTTATTACTTTTATGCGTCTTACAAATATATTTTCTTGTGCCCGCTAATAAGAATTTTAAATAAAATGTATGATGAGCTTATTGATTAAATAGTAAAATGACGATATAATTACCACTTCTAGAAATTATGACTAAATATAGGTGCTAAAATTTTATTACACGCTATCAAATTAGCTTTCAGATGGTTTATGGAAAGATGTGCAGCGTAACATCGATTTGAACACCAGTTTTCACTACAATAAATTTGCTTAGTAGTTACTATTAGTTAAATTGACTTTAGAACCAAAACCAGTTTGTTGCAGCACAACAATTATATGGATCTACTTAACCACGGGGTAAATAAAAATTTGTTAACTAAAAAACGCAAAATATGGAAAAACTCGTACAAATTTAATGTAACGTAAAATTCAAGTTAAACTTTATCTTGGGCTAGCTCAATTTAATTTAGCCGCGTCACTTAAAATAGCGCCCCTAAACTAAATATTTTAAGAAACGTGAAACAGATTTTAGTTAATGTGAAATACATTTCTGTACTAATAGCCACTTAAAATTAAAATTTATCCTAAGGGGTTGTAAAGTTTATGAAAATTCGAGTGGATCATATAATTTGTTGAATTTTATGCGTGCAACAACTATGAAATTATTTTAAGTCAAGACCTTCAAATAAACTGCGTGTAAATTAATTATTAAAAATAAAACCAATGTTTTGTTTAGTTTTCTTAAAATCGATTTCCATTAACAAGTCAATCATCAGTTATCGAACCACACTCTATGTTTTATAGAAAACTAAACATAAAAAATAATTTCAACACAACGAAGTGAATAATGAGGGAGTTTCTGAAACATCGACCGATTTAGTTCGTTTGTCCCCTACAGGCTCCGGGGACATTCAATTCATTTTGTTTTATTATAAGTTACCTATAGAAAGATATTTCGTATTGGAAGGCTGGGCCCCATCGTACACCCGTTTACATAAAACAGAACCGGCCCGATTACAGAACCCTAGGTATGGCTGATAGTTAATAATTTAAGACCATACAATGGCAACACAATTCAAATGTATTAATTATTATTCTTATCCCTAATCAGCATGGGTCAATTTACTTACGTAAACGCATGCGATGAGTCTCTCGGACTCATAAGTAATTTTTAAAGAAGAATGAAAACATTTAAAAAAATTATTTGCAAATTACAATAACAAAAATAAAATTTAATTTGGCAGTTACCTACTTAGCTGACGAACCTGCTCAAAATGCTCCGCTTAAGCTTTGTATATACATACCGCACATGACATAGAAAAGTGACATAACTTAAAAAATTGAGGTTTTGAGATAATTCGGCAAAAGGATGATGGATTTCATAACCTGTCATAGTGACGTTTTCATATTTATTTTACAAAGCGAGAGACGGCTTAATTTTCCGATCATCCTTTTTTGACGCCCATAGCGAATAGTGCAGTAAAATCGAAATTAACATTTTTTCTTTTGCTCTTCTAAAAAATTTCGAATTTTGTTAATGCGACTGTGAAACCTGCGTCTATTTCTATTTGGTACAACCAATTCCTATTCTTAATTTACATTACATATTTTGCTAATCGTCATTTACCATTTTGGTAATTGGCTTGCTGTAGCATTATGCATTATACTCTCATTTATTTTGTATAAAGTAGGTTAGGTTTGAGTGGCGGTCCACTAGGACCAGGCATAGAAACAAAAATGGTCCGTAGCCATACCACGTATAATTGTTTCCTCCAACTCATTGGAACCATTGTGAGCTGTTAAAAAAGCACTGGATACTCCTGACCTCCATCCTACTGAGGTTCGTCAGGTCCTTGAAGATGGGTGCCGCTAGAAACTTTAGTCTATTTCGTGCCAGACAAGCAGATGAAGTACGGTCTCTTCCTCCTCTTCGTCCTCGCAACTACGACAGTAGTCATGTGAGAAGACACCGAGTTATTACGCAAGAGGTGATACTTGACCATCTGTCATTCGTCCGCTTGCTAGCTTCTTCCTGAAACAGCAGTTTGAATACCGCAAGAGGCATTTCAATATCCTTTCTGCCATCTGAGAAGTGGTCCGTTATACCAGTTCATCGGCGTTTATATTCCCTGTACTTATGAAATGCCCTGGCACCCATTAAATGTGGATGTTGTACTGATCTGTCATCTCGTTAAGAGATGAGAGACAGTTCTGGACTACTTTCGACGTGAGGAGGTGTGATTGAAGCGCTTTAATGGCAGCCTGACTCTCCGTATATATGCGAATATCACAAACTGATATTACATTATACCTCAACCAGTTACGACTTCCTTTATGGCAGTTAGTTCGGCTTGAAAAATGCTACAGTAGTCGGGGAGATGGAAGGAGAGATTTAACAGAAGTTCCTCGCAGAACACTCCAGTCCCAACTTTCCCGTCCCGTTTTGAACCATCAGTAAAGAAGTTTATAGCTCCTGGTTCTAAAACTGCACCCATCATCCAGTCCTCCCTGGATGGGATCCTAGTTCGGAACTTTGTGTCAAAAGATAGTGACGGGACAGTATAGTCGGTAGTCTTGGGAATTTGTTTGTTGCACTAAATAGATGAGTGCCCTGTATTGTTGCAGGTTCACATTAAGATGGATTTCAGCCGTATGGCAGTATAAGCTGCCAACTGTTTCCCCAAGGTATCTAGAGGAGTCCAAAATAGCAGGGTCTCTAGTGCCTGAGTGGATGTGCTCCTCAGTGCACCACTGATCCACAGAGAGATTACTCTCTGAACTTTTGTCAACAGCTTTTGGTTGACAGTTTTGTCCAGAGCAGGCCACCAGACTATTACTCATACAAGAGTATGGGTCTGACTACTGCGGTATAAAGCCAATGTACGATGCGGGACTCCAGCCCCCATCCTTTCCCAATGGCATTTTTGCAAGAGTATAGCGCTACCGTAGCTTTCTTTACCCTTTCCAGAATATTGGGCTTCCAATATAATTTGGTATCCAAAACGAGACCCAGAAACTTCGCTTCAACTGTAAAAGTCAAGCTGAACCAATTTAAAGTGGGCGGCTCGATGTGAGGAAGTTTACATTTCCTAGAGAAGAGTACCAATTCGGTTTTGTGTGGGTTGACATTCAACCCACAGCCATTGGCCCATAATGAAAGAGTGCCCAGGGCATTCTGTATAAGCTCACTAAGGGTGCAGGGATATTTACCACGGACACCAATAGCAACATCATTCGCATAGGCAACCACCTTGAAGCCACCGTCTCCGCAACAGGTCATTTATGACCAAGTTCCAAAGTAGGGGAGGGGGGGGGGTAGTAAGCCACCCTATAGCGTACCCCAGCTTACAAATCTTTTGACGGAGGATTCCCCAAAACTGGCATTTATGATCCTGCCTCTTAACATCTGATCTATCCAGTCCTTGAGTGAATCATCCACTTTCAGATCTGAAAGTGCCCGAGTAATAGCCCCTGGAAGCTCATTGTTAAAGGCCCCCTCAATATCCAAGAAGGTTACGATTGCGTAGTCTCTATATTCGGAAGATTTTTCAATGAAAAATACAAGATAATGAAGAGCAGTCTCTACAGATCTCCCCTTGCTATAGGCATGTTGAGATTTAGACAGCTTTTCCGACACAATCGTGCCTCTAATATGAGCTTCTATTTGTCTTTCCAGTGTTTTAAAGAGGAAGGAAGACAAGCTATAGGTCTAAGGTCTTTGGGATTGCATTGTGAGCATTTTCCAGCCTTAGGTAGGTGGACTTCTGTCCATTTACTGGGAATGCGATATAGTTCTAGGCTGCCTTTGAAAATTACCTCTAAGCAGGAGATGGTTAGATTCGTAGTTTGTTAAATATCCGCAGGGATAATACCATCGAGTCCAGGCGACATGTTTTAAAACTGTTTATCGCCTCGTGGGACAAACTTATCCCTCATGGATAATATCTCGTTTTGCTCACTAGTACCATAAATAACTATTATTGGAATATTCATACAAACAATAAACAATTTACCTCACTTATTACAATAATTTGACAGAAAATAAATTTCCTAAAAATATATCCTTAAGGGAAATGCGACAAGCGATAATGATATTTCATTATGAGCTCTTGCGAAGCAGAACGTATTTGTTAAATCGCAAGAAATGCGAAATGCGATCCGCTTCTCACAAAGCTCATGATAGGCCTCCAGTGCCAGTCTGCGTCCCGATAAGTCGGACCAGGTCCTCGATTTTCCGACATGACTTTCAGATAGGTGGTGGCTTAGGCCCCTTCCACCTTCCTCCAATTGGCGGGCGTGATAGTGCCATCCTCTTGGGATTTATCAATAACTGCTACAACCAGCTGATCCTTGAGGACCTTGTTAAAATGCCTTATAGTGGTAGCATGGAGTTTTGTCCGCTTTGCGATCTTAGGACTTTTCTCCTGAAATCTGTTTCTTTTAAGCTGTGAGCTAGCTGAAGGGCCTTCCGACTTTTTCTCGGTTATTCGTTCTGTCTTCTGGCGAGATGTTATTGATCTTAACCAGGGCCCTCCAGGCCTTCCTCCTAGTATTATAGGTTGGTTTTGAGGAACCAGCTTCATTCGTGCTTTGGTTCCGCTTTGTATGTATACTCAGATTTGGTGACCCGAGTGGAGGGACCAGCCTCGCTTGAGCTTATATCCCGTTGTTTATTTGTAGACTTAGAGTTAGGCCTACAGACCCGAGTCTCTTTGTCCCCATTTTCCGGATTTTTTAGAGAGCCGTACTATTTTTGTTGTTGTTTAGTTTTATTAAGATCCATAGTTGTTCCCACGAGTAGCGGATAAAGAAATGTCCATCTGTGCAGTGATCCGCAGTATACAGATAAGGCTACTTAATCTGGAGGGCGCCAAGTATCCGAATCCACCGTTAACGACTTAGCTAGTTTTAAAACTGGGCTCCCAGTCGGGTCGATTATCGGCACGGTACGATTAACACCTTAACCCAGCTCAGCGATTTGTTTAAGGTTGACTCCTTTAGCGCCGTGTTTTAGCCTAGAAGCGAACAAATCAGCAATCTAGCTACCCGCAGTCACCACGTGGAGGTAACACGAGCACTTGTGGAAGTTGCAAGTTACGGAGCTGGCCGCAAGTGCCAACTTGAATCCCCCGAGCAACTTACCACCTGACCACCTTGTATGAAGTAAGTATTGGATAATGACTGGTTGTGGAACTGTCGCAAATCTTGTAAATTTTCGTTTAATATTTGCCTAAGAAATATTTCTTAAAATATCTACATCTCTACATCAGCAGTACATATATTCCGGTTTGATGTGATTTTTTCGTGATATAAGAAATTGTACTCAACGTGATTTTTGCGTATGTGTGGAATTTGAAACTGAAATAAAATTATTTGTGGTGGAAATTTCTGCGATATACATTTTTGAGTACCAAAAAGAATTTTTGCTTCGATTTGCTATCAGTATTCGCAAATAAACGAAAAACTGTACATTTTTTGGTGTTTATCAATAAAGCTATTTTTTGAAATTTCGGTCGTAGTAAAATTATCGCTTCAATCCTTTAGTCGTCTTATTTATTAACACTAAATTAAACAAACTAGGCGTAAACTAGATAATCGCGAATTCGAGATTTTACAGTTATTTATTTTAGTCTGACACAATACGAGCTTTCAATGCTTTTAAGATTGAATACTAAAAAGAGATAGAAGTGGAAGTGATATAGAATTATTTTATTTTAATATAATTGTTAAACCAAAATTGAAATCGCGATCTATAACATTATACACAGCAAAACAAACCACAAAAATAAATCATTTTATTCGATTTAGAACTAGTACTAAACAAATTATCTTGCAAATAGGGTGAGATGACAAATTTGTGGAAAAAATATGATATTATTCAGTGAGAAATCGAAATTTTAGATAACCAAAAACATCATTCCATTCTATTCCATCTCACTAAACCGGAATCTACACATATAGTATGCACATTTCTTAACTAATTCTGGATGATGAGTCTTCTGGATCGTCAAATAGAAAATATAGGCATCCTGTTTTTCAAACGGTGAAGAGAAAAGGAAAAACAATGTACCGCATCAAGCGAATTATAAACCAAATGTTTTATAAATTCATTTATGACAATTTTCATTTACAATATTGGAGTATATAATCAAGAAGCATAAGATGGTAGAAAAACATCTTTGCCTTGAATTTCTATTCTACCAGTAATCAGTAAAAGGACTAAAATGCTGAACTTTTCCTGTAATAAGATTAAAATGATCAAAAACGTTATTTCCTTCATTTATATTGAAATTACTGTTGTGTCTATGGGACTCAACGCATGCTTTTAGGCTTGTTTTTTTCAAAATGGGTCGGTTAGGCCTACATTCGATACAAGAACAAAATAGTAGATGTTTCTAGATTTTGAACAATAAATACTAAACTCAATTTTCATATAAATTTATTTTTCGGTTATTTTTTAGCTAATAAAATTAAAATGAGTCTGCGAGGCTCAACCTATGCTGATTAGGGTTAAAACTATAATGAAGCAGCTTCCAATCTTCTAAATCATTAATCTTCTAAAACAGAAATTCAAATAATTCATTCTTTCTTTCAGTCGGCATTCATACATTACTTCCCGTCAATGATTGCTTCAACCTCTCCACCCCTAAAACTGATAGAATTTAAGATATACATAAATTTCCTGAAGCTGCAGAATTATGCATACTTTGTAAATTAAATAAATGGAAAGTTTGGATTTACCTTTCAATTTATTGATTATTTTGAATTTTAAGATTTCTCAAAAAGTCTTCAGAAATAAGCAAATTCAAACTCAATTCTGATCAACAGCTTACTAGACATTTGACGTCCATGTAAATACTTTTCGGTTTTCTGACGAAATATTTTATCGGCACCCACAAAATTGCTACCTTTATCGCTGTAAATAGTTATCGGGGTAACCTCTTCTAGTTGTAAATCATATAAGACAGCAATACATACTCGTACTTCGGTTGTCAAATCGGTAACAGCTCCCGGTATACAGCCTTGCTTGCAATGCAGACGAATAAAGCAATGTAAGCTTTTTAGTTTTTGCATTGCGTATATCTACTACACCGTAGATGTATTTAACGACGTTTTCAAATGCAGGATTTGGATCTCACGTACTGGTGGTAAATTACCTATCAACTCCTTGGTCGCTTTCGCTTTTAATTTGAAGCGTGTAATGCATTTATGAATATAGTTCTGCACCTGATTCCGACCTTCGAAGATCCAATATTGTTGTCTTAGATGAAACAGCATCAACGATACACCATGCGGTCCTTGCTGGTGTATGTAATATTGGCATCTTGCAATACCCACTCGAAAAAGATTTAGATTAATTTTTTAATTTGCTAAAGGAGTAATTGCTGAAATATAGCTCTTGTTTGATTCTGTTCATTAACTACAATTTAGAAATGAATCTAAAAATATGAACAAAAAAATAATTTTCGCCACGACGAGTACTTCAGTATGACTTCAGTCAAGTAGGTTTCATGATTTGCTGCTTGCTTGCAAACGTGTATACACTTGCTTCGATCTTTCTTCGATAAACGATTCGCTTGATTGGTATTAAGACTGTTAGATTTCGCCAGGTATCAACATATGATTTCAAAAATAAAGGACCAATCCACCAAATGTCGAGTTCCTTAACGACCGGTGGATTAATCTCTCGAGAAGCGTGGTCTGCCAGGTTTTCCTTGGAACTGAAGGCAGTTCTATTGCCTATGAACGCTTTCCATTTTCATGATGGAATCCCTATCCATTGGAATACATTAGTTGAATCGGTCCATGCGAATATTTGAACGTCCTTTATGTACATCGATGTGACAACAGATTTGATGAGTTTGGCCAATAGGAGCGCTCCACATAGTTCTAACCTCGGTATACAAACTGAGTATAGAAAATCGGGACAACTTTGATTTTCGCGGCAACCAGACGTGTGATACCATTTCTCCTTTTCAGTTTTCGATCTGTCATAGAAGCATAAGCCCATTCTGATGCATCACTAAATCCATGGATCTGAATTTCTCAATTGTGGACAATTGTTAATCGTGGTATCATGATCGTACTAAATTCACTAAACGCATTTCGGATGTTTTTCCATTTAGCTTTATGATTATTATGCAAAGTGCGAACAATCCAAGAGGAACGAACAATCTTGAAGATTCTGAACGTGAAGACTGGAGTTTGGAGCGGATTGCATGGTTGTTGATTGGAGAACAGTGATTATTTAGGTAGAACACTGTGAAATGTTGATTGGTGTTGTGGTTAGTGAAGTATGTTTTTTTTTGCTCGTGAATGTGTGACTGGATTGATTTAGCCCAAGTTATGCGACATGAAGTTGATTGACTAGGCTTATCTAATTGTTGACCTGTGATTGCGTTAATGTACACTGGCTCGCAAAAGTAGGTTAAAAAACTATTTTATTTTTTATTTTCTCAGTCATTCAATCAGTTTTCAAAATAAAAAAACATGGATTATAACATTCCGTAATTCAATAATATTTTATTCGAATATTAAAACAATATTTAAAAAAAATCATCTTGTTTCAGTTAAGAAAACTTGTAGAAAAAGAGATCAACCAATTATGCGCAACAAAAATAGGTTTAAAAAAAATTAATAACCGCAATTTCCGCCTTTCCTTTCTGCCATCCGCGCGATTCGGGTTGGTAAGGAGTGTGCATACTTCTTACACTCCGCATCGCTAATTTGAGACCAGACTTCAGCGCAGCTGAGTCAAATTTCTTGGAGCTTTCTCTGTTTTACGGTATTTCAACAAAGATCACAGGTTTTCAATGGGCGACAGGTCTCGACTCTGCGGTGGCCAAGTTAATTTTTAAGAAGGCTGGCTGGAGCCTCGTTAATATCCAGGAGGGATAGACTCTCGCAAACGTCTTCAATAGTAAAATTAATCTGGTTAAATTCAATATTATTATGTCAAGAAGAACAACCTAGGGCAGGATGACTAGAATGGTTCGTAAACCGATTCAAAAAAAAAATTCGTTAAGAAATTGCAAACCCCTGAAGACTGACTGACAAAACGACTCTGAACATTCATTTATTCGTGAGGGAAATTGCCGGACATCGCGTTTTTTACCTGTTATAAAACTATTTAGAAACTGTATAACTATTATATAAAAACCAGTTTTAGGTTTTAAACTACTGTCGTGCTAAGTTTTAAAAGCTGCATCTTTTATAGTGAATGCAGTTTATTACGACGTCGCTCTAGCTGAACTGCTTGCTTTTTGTTTAAACTGGCTCCGTGACTCAAAAGTTTCCAATCCGAGTTCGTAAGAAATTCATTTAGCGCAATGTAGTCAGCATGCCTTAAATCAAAATTCAAATTTTTCTTGGCGGTATTGCATTTTCATAAAAATCCTAATATAAACGCTAGTGTAACAAGTAAAATCTTCATGTTTCACTATCTCGGCATACAAGACACCAGTAGCAAAAACCAAATTCAAAAATGCCCCCATTCCATTGCCATTCCGATTTAATTGCGCAGTTGCGATGCTTGCAAAATCTTCCGTGACTGTGCAAGCCTTAGGATCATTAGAAGTTGCACAAAAACATCAACAACATTGAACCACACTACGTCGAGAAGGTTGAAGTCGCCCACTATTATTAGATGATCATTCATACCTATCGCTGATGCCACGGCTGAATCGATGAAATAGACCATCGAGTTGACAATTTTGATCCTAGTAGCAATAACAGGAATCACAGGCAATAACTTCATTAAATATTGAGTTCTTAACCGCAATTAATACAACTCCATCCTTGAGATTTTTGCTAATGTTGTTGTACCTTTCTTTGCGGTATACCACGTAGCACAAAATCTTTTGGAAAGCCAAGATTATTAAATAATAAAAATATCATCCACTGAGTTTAAAGATTCGAACGAACCCCTCTTGCTGATTTGGGGGTCCGATCGCGGACGTTTTCTGATTTTGATATGCTGTTGAAACACTGTATGATGACACTAAGGATGGCACTGAATATGGTGCTATCGATATATAGTATATGACGCTGGCGAAAATTTGATTTATCGAAAGATCACAAATGGACTTCACGTAGATCCCCAGGCTGTCATTGACAAAATCTGTAATATCAGTTTGCTTGACACGAGGCACACACTAAGTGGAACCAAAAACTTCGGCTTAATTGTCCCTATGGAGTAGCCCTATTAGCATTTTAAGCTGGCTCGATGATAATTGATGAGGTTCTTATTTTCGGCGATAAAACTGATAAAAATATTCCTCATTGAAACCAGCAAGTGACCTCAGCAGTCAGGTTCCCTATTTTGCTGCAAACAGAGGACATAGATATAGCACTTGAGTTCGCTGCGGTATTCGACGCAGAAGCTGCTACACTGTCAGATTACTGAGAGATCTTTAATTCAATGCTTGCAACATAGGGTTTAATTTCCTGAAAATTAGCCGTTCTCTCTTTATTAAATGTATGTTCAAATTCGATGCACATAATAATGGCATACGTACATTCTTTTGAGAGCTTTTACCAAATATTCGCAATAAATTTCCAGTCAGAACAGCGGAGATATGCCTTACTTCCGATCATTCGCTTGTCATAATTGATCGATGGTGATGATTTTCTGTGGGAATAATACATAGTGGCATAAAGTCTGTAAGTCTCATTTTTCAGGAAAAGGTTTTTAAAATTTACTCGAGAGTTATTCAAAATCTTTAGGAAATAATAATTTAGGAATTTTAACACTTTCAGCCCAAATTTAGAGGTCGTCCAATTTTCAGTCTGTAAAACAAACGAAGTGACTTTTCTTTCCAGCCACGATTACAATATACTGAAAATTTTGAGAGGTTTTAAAAAAGGGACCTTTGGCAAATAAATATTTTACCAAAAAGCAACCCTTACCCAAATGTGCAAACTCAAGGTCAAATTAGCTGAAAATATTGGTACACAGTTTATAGATGCAATTAGAATGTGTAGTATACTTCTTATAGTTTCAATTTGACAGAGCTGATTTTGTTTTGTGAATGTGAGTGTTTTGACAGTTTTTATTGTTTATTATACTGTTGAAGCGGTGGTACTAGTACTATTAACACAGTTTTTTTGTAGACTGAATTTGCCACTGTAGTTTACATTTACTTATACTTAGTTTAAGATTGAGATTCATTGATAAATTAATCTTTTATTAATTTATAAATGAATCGCAAAATTTTAAAATAAACATGACCGGTCATTGATTTTTTAAAATTAATTTTAATCAAATAAACGTTTCCTCATGATCGCCTATAATATTATAGTCACGCAAATTTTAATAACTAAATATTTAACCTGGCAGAATCATTAAAATAATTATAAATATTTCCGGTACATTAATTTCCAAACACCATTAATCAAATGTAAAACATTGAAATTTTATTGTGATACGTAATTTAATTAAAAGCTCTAGGCTAAAATTAATAAATACGCGCTACGGTTTTAATATATCTGTTAAACACAATAAAATTTAATGTGACAGGTGTCACAAGGAAATTCATAATAATTTCAATTTCTGTTGCCTGCAAACAAAATAATATCTTCTCTCAAAATCTAAATGATTTAGAATACACATATAACTTAAAAAATCACATCTAATGTAGTAGTAGTATGGATATGTAGTAGTTCATGATGTCAACAAAAAGGCTGGTTTAGTTTAAAAAATTATTAATGGAGCAGGTTTTATTGGATTTTACAAGCTTTTAAAACGTTTTCTTTTTGCCAAGAACACGTCAACTTTCCATTCGTTTTGAGTTGTCGTTTCAATCTTCCTAAAACATATAAGGGAGGGTAAACATTAGAACTTGTAAGGTTTTTTAGCACTTGGACAACTGAAAACCTGAAGCCTGATATTTCGAAGTTCAGTATACAAAGAATGTATCTTTTCTGACGTGATCATTGTATTAGTAAGATTTTACTCTATAAACAGTTTTTATCTACTGTAAACCAAAAACTGATTGCAACATATTCACCTTTACTAAATATATTTTAGTTATTCCAAACACTGAAACATGTTTATGATTAACACTCCATAAATAGCTGAATAATTTATTCACTTGTATTTATATCGAAGCGATTATTTTTATTTGTCTACTAACAAATTCATCACACTCAAAAATTACCAAAATCAAAATTTCAATTTGAAGACGACCTCGTTACAATAATAATGTTAAAATTGATTAAATAACAAACATCGTGATTATTATTCCAATTTTGTATATAAATCGCGACCACTCGTAAAGTCGTAAAATACGCCTTAACATAAAACCACACAAATGTGTTACAATTCATTCAATATTTTAAAATTCAAGTAGCTATAGCGATTGAATAATAATCATTCTGGTAAATATTGGTCAACATTTTTGTGTAAATATTGCAAGGAAACTGTTTTCAATACCATCTAACACCGTTTCGTTACAGCATGACTCATTTCCAAGAAATATTTTTAATTCTACCCAAGACTAAATAACTTTATTACAATTTCAAGAGAAAAATCTTAAAAATTCCAGAGTGTGGCTAAATTATTTAATCATGTAATCACCTTAACACGTTGTTGGCTAATTTATTTGTATTGATAAATCTTACGAATTACACCGTATTTACACAATGTAAGACATCAGTGCGATTAATAGAGACAAATTTTTCTTTATTTTATTTTCTCTCTGTATGTACTTTCGAAAAAAACCAAATTACTTAATAAACACACCAAGAAGCACTTTCCAATTTATTATATGCAATTGTTTGAGGAAATTATTGGTTGATTTATCGATTTCGAATTCAAATGCGAATTTTTAACGTCAATATATATTAAATATATTGACAACAGTGTGTATGTCTTTATATCTATAAAATAAGATGTATAGACGTGGGTTTAAAGTGTTATATGTCAAGGCAGGGATTTTATTTTAGATAATTACCACACGAATGACTAGGTTTCTTAGAAATTGGGATTATGGGTGATCGTTTTGATCTTTTTAATTGTAAGATTAAATTTGGAAGTATTTTTTACATTTTTTTCAATTGGGTATCCCAAATTCAAAAAGATCTTATTTCGTCAAATTATGCTGAATAAATGCCGTGAGAATCGGTTGATTCTCATTAAAGTCTCTGAAGATTTTTTGTTTGGTCGAAAAAAAAAACAATCACACTTCACATTTAGAATTATGATCGAACATTTGATATCGATCGCACATTTTTTGATATCGATCGAACATTTTAGATAATTTGAAATTTTATAACTTTCATAAACTTGTCTGAAATTTGCCTGAATGTAAGCTACCAGCACCTGCTTTTAATCTACCTTTTGAATTAAAATTTTCCTCAATTCAAATTGGTGGGCTAAATGATCAGACTACCTAGCGTTTAGAAATGTAGATATGCCATCGAATTTACTTGTACTGACTAACTTTTTTTCATTTCGACTTAAATAGGAAATTTAAGTTGTTTCACCATCATCATCTTTCGTACCGTCGTATCTACCTATCCAGCTCCAAGAAATGGAAACCTCAAAACTTACCAACAATTCAGTATTATACTCTAGTTCCTCTTTTAGGGAATTTTTTAATTACCAAACACCAAATGTATCAGTTAACAAAGTTTTTGAACCTTAAAGAATTTGACGAAACAATTTTCCTTGATTTCGGCGGGATCCTCCCGATTTCGTAAAGATTTGTCACGGATAAAATTATTAGAACCTATCTAGTACTGATTTGTTTCAATTGGATTGAATTACCTATCTAGTATTTTGAATATATTTGATTGAGCCTTTTCGACATATATACCTACACATACGATTGTTCGTTAAATTTTCGAAATTATGCATTTATTTGGTTTTGCACGTCTTTTTGTTGAGTTTATTAGCGTTAACTTGCTTGAAGTTACTGACTTTTACAAATAATTCGACAATTTCACGAATTTTCAAAA
The DNA here is from genome assembly GCA_958295665.1 of Tipula vernalis. Classification (NCBI taxonomy): domain Eukaryota; kingdom Metazoa; phylum Arthropoda; class Insecta; order Diptera; family Tipulidae; genus Tipula; species Tipula vernalis. Next base: position 75,853,354 of record OY282559.1, on the reverse strand, counting down.
TTTTTCGAAATTACATTTCCAATATTAAATGAATTTTTAATATGTTTCGAAGATTGTAAGAGAATTCAATCCAGTTTCGAAGTGATGAGCTTATGATTATGAAAAAATCAATCTTCTCATCAGGCCGCGGCGACTGGACTGATTATACCACAATTTACATTCTATATATACAGAATGTGCTGTGATTTATGTACTAGCGAATCGTACTAATACAAATGAAATCTCTTACCATTTCCAATATCCAGATTTTTTTGATAATAGTGAAATTGTTGGCGATTCTTTAAGTCCTTCTTCTTAAATCCACGTCTTAAGTATGTTATTGTTAAAATTGCCCGATGTAAAACGTCATATCCTAAGGTTGGATATCTATCAGCAACATAACATTAAAATATTACGATTTTGTATCAGCATGCGAGAACTTTTGATTTAATACTTTAATTTGAAGAAATCTGCAGCTGAGGTACATCGATTGCTTGTAGAAGCATATGGAGAGAGGGCACCTTAAGTGAAAAAAGTTGTCGAGAGTGGTTTCAAAAGTTTTAAAACGGTGAATTTGATGTTGAAGACAAAGAATGATGTGGAAGGTCGAAAGTGTACGACGACGCGTAACTTGAACTTACATTAGGAGTGACTCAACAAGCAACTTTACTGCATTTAAAATCATTAGGAATGATTTAAAAGCAAGGAAATTTTGTTCGCGTGGATTTTTTATATATGAAGTGCTGCTGGCCAAGCATAAACGAAAACATAAATTACGATAATCCAAAGAAAAACAAATCATTGGAACCACCTGGCCATGCGTCAACATCGATAACCAAGCCGCGAATACTATATTCATAGAATAAAACTCAAGTTGTGTGTTTGGTGGGATCAGCTTGTTATCGTGTATTATGAGTTGCTTAATCCGAATGAAACCATTGCTGAGGCTCTCTACCGAACACAATTAATGAGATTGAGTCGAGCACCCACTACTACGATAAAGACACATGCTAGTCAACATGTCGCGGCGCCGGTCAAAACCTATTTGGAAAAACTCAATTCGGAAGTTTTACTCCACCCCGTCGTATTCACTAGACACTGTTCCTTCTGGTTACCACAGGTTTCGATCGATGACGCACGGCCTGCCTGAGCAGCACTTCACCTCATATGAAGATACCAAAAATTGGGTCGATTGGTGGATGGGTTGGTGACATATTCCCGAGGGACAAAATCCCGAAGGTAAAAAATCCCGAGGGTATAAAATCCCGAGGATACACAGTCCCGAGGGTACAAAATCCCTACGGTACAAAAGTCCGAGGGGATGAAATCCCGGGGTACAAAATCCCGTAATCGCGAGGAGCGCCCCTTCTGGTGAAGTAAGATTTTAATTTAAAGTAAAATTAAAATCAAAACCAGGATTTTTATTTTTGCAGAACCGGGGCTTTTTAAAGCAGTAATATGAAAAAATGCAATTTTAAAAGCGGGATTTTTTTAGCACGATTTTAATTAAGCGGGATTTTAAAATGCGGCATATCGTCGTTACGATCCTGTTGTAACCATCGCTATTTTTGATGTTCGATTTTTCGTCTGTATACAATTGTGTAACAACAAAATCTCGGGATTTTCTATCCTTGGGATTTTGTATCTTCGGGATTATGTACTCTCGGGCTTTTTTGAAATCCTCCGAATTTTGTACCTTCGGGTTTTTGACTCTCGGGATTTTGTCCCTCTCCCTTCGTTGATCGCCTCTAAAAGTGATGCGTTCTTCGAAAAATGGGAAAAGTAGTGGCTAGCGATAGATAAGTAATACTTTGAATAAAAGATGAACTACCGTTATTTCACAATAAATGCCCAATTTTTGATAAAAAACGGCGGAGACTTATTTGTATGTCTAATAAATTTGCTGTTTTTCAACATTTTCGTGATTAATCAGGATTTTTCGAGATTTTCGGATTTATTAAGCAAAGCTTTTAATTAAGATATCTTACAGACTTACAGAAGATAAACATCTGAGTATACTTCTCGAGCTATTCGAAATTTTTTTCGATATTGTTTATTAGTGGATATGGATGATCCCGGGGTTTGTAATGTTCAGCGTTTTTGAGATTAGTTCGAAATTATTGAGATTTTTCGAGCTACTCGAAGTTTGTGATATTTTTCGGGAGTATTTTGGTTGAACTGGCCAGTTCAGTTGGGGGAGTATTTTGGTTGAACAGGCCAGTTTTACAATCGAATGTCCCGAGTCCTGCCGTTACTGTCAGCGGGATGGTGTTTGTCCATTCTGTTTTAAAAACGAAAATGTTAGAATATAGCTCTCTTTTGTTTTGTGTCTTTGGTTTAAAATAAAACGAAAAATTAATAGAATGTATCGCTATCACGGTAAGCTCAAACTTTTGCAAATTTACCGAAAACTACGAATAAACCTAGAATCCTTCTATAAAATAATCTTTAAAAATGATGAAATCAAATTTCGAATAGCTTCGATCCAACAACGATTGAATAATTCCGGAATTCTACATTAACCCAAATTACTCAAAATCTCGAATTTCGATAAGTGCTTTGCGTAATTCAACTCAAAGCTAATTTGGAGTAATATCGACAATCTTGAATAATTTCGAAAAATTAATAAACGCCAAACAAATCTTAGATAAAAATCCCATAAAATATCGAAAATACTGACATATCACCAATTCCGTAACATCACGTAATTACAGCACTTTGCAAATTTAGGTTAATAGACTAATATCGTGAAAACTCGTATAGAATCGAATAATCTCAAATTAATTTATAATTATAGAATGATGTTTATATTCTCAAGTTCTCGAATCTTCTCGAAAATCTCGTAGTTTTTGACTTTTTCTCCTAGAAAAATTTTTATAAACTCCAAGGCTAAATAAAAAGTAAATCAAAAGCAAAAAAAGATCGTTTTCGAAAAATAACTGAAAGACCTCATCCAATTCAATTTTACGTTTAATCCAAGCTAAACTCGAATAATCTTGAAAAATCTCGCGTAATATCTATATACATATGTATGTATATACGAAACATTCTTAGGAGCAAATCTTCGATAATCTAGCAAATCGCAATTCGCAATAAGCAAATTTTATGTGATATTCTATTAAATCATAAAAACCGAACCTGGATAAAAAACTGCTGAACTCTTCGTAGTACAAATTAAGCTCATTTCAGTTTTTTTTTTATCTCGATCTGTTTTTTTACGCAAATAGACCACGACACAGATTTTGTTTGGTTTCCAAAACAAATACAAGCTAACAATTTCTCGCGTCCGTAAATAGAATGAGAAAGTCAAAATGAATACTATACTATACGATATACTACCTCAACCTAATCTCGAATATGTTTTAAACCTTCGCAAAATCGAAAATCCCAATGTACCTGTAATTTGGTAATATACAGTCACTCACAAAAATTTGCGTATACCCTAAAAATCGAACGGATTTCATACTAAGATCAAGAAATAATTAACGGATTCTGTATCTTGTGTTTACATAGGCATTAATAATAAGAAAGATGGTGTTTGTTTAAAAAAAAAATATTTACTTCAATAAAAAATTCACGTTTTTCTATAATACAAGGTCATAAAAATTTGCGTACATTTAATTTTTTAATTTATAAGAGTTTAATACGTTCCGAAGATTGTAAGAGAATTCAATCCAGTTTGGAACTGATGAGCTTATGATTATGAAAAAATCAATCGTCTCATCAGGCCGCGGCGACTGGGCTGATTATACCACAATTTACATTCTATATATACAGAATGTGCTGTGCATTATGTACTAGCGAATCATACTAATACAGATAAATTCTCTTACAATTTTTTCTTCTTCACGACGTTCACACAGCTCTATTGTTCGTAAATACTAATAGACTTCTCGTTTTAATAAAAACGCATTAAAAATGATCTAACCAACGGTAGCATATTAGAAATTACATGAATTAATTAACATTCAAACAAAAAAATTAATAAAGTACATTTAATAATTAAAAACAAAAATTTGATGGAAGATGAGAAAATCAGTACTTTGTTGAACCTCCTTTCGCTTCCAGCACAGCTCTCATCCTCGAAAGCAAGGAATTAACTAAATTCATAGTCGTGGCATAACTTATTTTATTCCATTCCTCTTTTAAGGCCAGTTTTAATTGTTCTTTTGTAGTGATCCTATGCTTGTAGATCCTTCTACCTAGTTTTTCCCACAAATGCTCTTTAGGGTTCAAATCTGGTGATTGAGGTGGGTGATTTAGTTGTTTGGGAACCCTATAGAGCAGCCATTCCTTTACTATTCTCGCCGTATCTACCACACCGGAAGTACCACGTAGAAGACCCAATTTTTCGACGCTAGTCGGGATATTTTTTTTTTTAAATATCTAAATATACCTTAGCAGTCATGTTTCCGCCAATAAACTCTAAATTTCCTACACCATTTGCAGCCGTACAGTCCCAAACCATAACAGACCCACTCCCATGTTTAATTGTTGGTTTTACATTTTTTTTCCTCAAACGCCGTATTAGGCTTCCTCCACACTTTCCGATTTTTATCTGATCCATAAATTTTAAACATGCTTTCGTCAGAAAATAAAACATTTTGCCAAAATCCCATATCTTTGTCTAGGTACAATTTTGCAAATTGTTTCCATTTTTTCTTATTTACAACAAATATAAATGGTTTTTTGCGCATGGTATGCCCATTATACCCATTTCTCCTAAGGATACGACGCACATTTTCTGGATGAATAGTAATCCTTGGGGATTCTTCCAGTTCATCAGCTATTTTGGTGGCATTTTGGCTGGATTGGTTTTTACCATCCTTACAATTGTCATTTCGGTACGACAATTTACCTTCCGTGAAGGACCAGTTTGTAGTTTCCGTGCTGCATTTCCACGTTCTTTGAAATTATTACCAACCCTTTGGATTGTAGAATGCGTTCTCTTAACGATTGCTCCAATTTCCTTGTATGAGTTGCCTTCATCAAATAATTTCACTATCAAATCTCGTAATTCTACTGACGTTTTTCGTTTTATGAAAAACATTTTGTTAAGACACGTTCAAAATTTGAAAAATTGACAAAACTGTTGTCTCACCATGGATCAATTAAATACAACTAATTGATGCCGAGGATTTTTACTCAGTTTTAGTAAAGATTCGGGATTTTAATTTAATTAAAATGAAAAAAAAAAAAATAATCAAATGTAAAAGGGTGTACGCAAATTTGTGTGACCTTGTATTATAGAATAACGTGAATTATTTATTGAAGTAAATATTTTTTTTTAACAAACAAATCTTATTATTTATGCCTTAATAAACACAAGATACAGAATCCGTTAATTATTTCTTGATCTTAGTATGAAATCCGTTCGATTCTTAGGGTGTACGCAATTTATTGTGAGAGACTGTATGTATGTCGCAACGCCCTAATCAAAATTAGGATTTAAAACTATAACAGAAGAATTGGTTTTGTGGCAGCCGCCACTGACTTATATAAGCATTAAATGATAATTATAAATTTGACTATAATTACAAAATTTATTAAAATTCCTAATACCCATATCAAGAGGGTTTTGAGCTCCGTAAGTCGTTATATGAAATGTAAAAACTAGTAATTATTTTTTAAATTAGTTGGAACCCACCAAGGCTCCGCACTCAATTCCACAAAGAGCCCATGGTGCAAGAGGCACAGAATATGCACTAGTAAACTGTGATTTCAAACATTTAAGTTTTTAGCTGAAGTTTACTCCGTTCCCTAGCAGATCACATGTAAACTCTCACTAAATTCACTGCCTTCAAGCAACCGAGAAGAAGTTGCTTGTACTTTATTTCTATAAAGATTCTTGGTAGTGATAAAGCGACTTGAGACAGGTCTTCGTTCCAGAGCAAACTGTTTGATATTAAAACCAACATTTAAGATATTTCGAGCAAAATTTTGAACAAAAATGTTTGGTGTCCCGTTTTCCAAATTTCAAAAGGTGGAAAGTCACGGGATTTTAGTTATATCGGCGTAGATTATTATTCAAGGTCGAAAATAATTTTCGAGATTTCCCGAAGTTTTCTTGTATATGATTATATTCCAAATAGAAAACTTGAAATCATTATCGCATAATACAACCAGGGTTGAGTATCATGTTTAAAAAATATTAATCAGCTTGTTCGGCAATGTTACCTAAATGTGCTAAGCATTTTAAACATCATAGTACTGAGTAAAAGTAAATATTTTTGTTTACCTTTGTTATTAGCATTAAAAAGTAAAGCGGTTTGTAAATAGCCTTTATGTAATTTAGAAGAAACATGGCATCTTATCTAAGTCAGTATTGATCTGCGATTAAATTTTTATTAATTTTAAAATTCCGGTAAAACTTATTTGTTTCATCAGTAAATGTTTCAACAGTATTACACAAAATATTCAAAGTAAATGCTGGGTGAACCACTTAAGCTGACCGACCCACCTAAATATCTCGAGAATTACGCCTTCGAAAAAAAATTGTTTTTGGTTAAGTCATTTTTGATATCTTTGAAGTTACATACCGAGAACATATCAAGGATATCCTTCGTTACATTCGAAGACAAGTGGATACATTCAAGGTTATCCAGAATAATTTAGTTATATAGTATGTTTCCCTTAAACGTTTTTTTACAAAAATTTATTTTCGAGATTTCTAGATTCGAAATATTTAGGTGGATCAACTTAAATGAAAGGGTTTGACCAGGCTACTTTTTATATGCTGAAAATATAAATATGTTTGTGATACCTAGCGTAACAACAAGGAAACTGTTTAATTTTCTGTTAAATTCACTGCCTCCATCCAGTAACTTATGCAAATTCAACCAGAAAATAGCGAATAAAATTTTTCAACGAGTATGTTTCGCAATAATTTAGGATCGCACAAAATTTAATAATTATTAAAGTTATTAAACGCCCAGTTAATAGAAAATATAAATTAAACTAAAAATAGGAAATTAAATAAAACTATAATTTAAATTTATTTTCCATTTATGTATTTATAAAATTAATCAAAAATATCACGAAACTCCATATAAAAATATCAGAATTTTTGTCTACAAGTGACGTTTAATTGCGAAAAAAAGATAGCAACAGCATGCGCAATATTATACCTTTATTTTCTGTATATGGACATCTATTTCTTTTCTTCTTACTTTTACTCGAATTTTTATGTATAGATTTTGTTTTCCGTCCATGTACATATATAAAATCAAATATTCTATTTGCTTTTCTTTCCTTGTTTATATTAATGTACATAACATGAGAATATTATATATAAACATTGCACTAGAGGTGGTATGTTTTATTTGTATTTGTTTGGTTATGATACGGTTTATTTTGGCATATGTATGTATATATTGTTTTTGTATGTACAAAAATAAAAGTAAGTGTACACTAACGGAAATAAAATCTAAATTCTGGTATTTACCAATGTACCAACAAACAAAATTGTACAAGCCCTATCATCAATATATAACTGCAATAAATATTGGTTTATTGTTTAACCGAAAAATTGCATATAACGAAATAATTGTAATACTACCAATTATATAACACCACGTATATATATTATAGTAGAATATTCTAGAATAACTGCTAGAATAAAAAACTATAAAAGTATGTGCAGACGTGAACGGGAAATTAAACGAAACGAAAAAATAATACAAAAAAATCGTATTGAGATATATTATTGAAAAAAAAATATTCAAATTAATTTTTCAAAAATTAATAACAAGATTAATAAATACGAGAATAAAATTTAAATAAAGTGAAAGTGTGCATAGTGAATTAAGTTTTCATTATTATATTTTAATTTAGTTTTGGTGTTTTTTCATGGTCGCAAACAAAATATAAAAAAAACCCTAAAAGTAAAATTGATAATGGCAGATATTGGAAGAAAATTGGAAACATTTTCATTTTTTCAAACAAGAAAATTTATATTAAAATTGAAAAATTTATGATACGAAAAGAAAGGTACGTGTTAATTAGTTAATTTTTATTTTATATGTTTGTGTGTTCAAAGACAAAAATAAATAAATTATTATTTATTTATTTATTATAAATTATTAAATCATTAATATTCATTTGTTTTCATTTTAATAACTAATTTTGTTACCTTTCGATTTCCCTCTAATTTTGGTCAAATCGATCGTGCTTCTAATTGTAATTCAATTGAAATCGATTTGTAATTTACCAAAATCAAATTTTAATTTATTTTTAATTTAATTTAATATGTAATTAAATATTCCTTGCAACATTTTCCCTCAAATATACAATAAAATAACTTGGAACTTTTCGAATTAAAAATTGGTTTTCGATCGAGCCCATTTAGCATATGAATAAAATATAAATGGGGTAAGATTGTATTCTATAAATAACTATAAATGGGGTAGAATTGCATTTGCTAGTTTAAGGAATTTTAACGCTTGTTTGATTGATTTAAATTCCGATGAATTTAAAATGCACTTAAAATATATAAAAATAAGTGCATAAAATCAAATTAAAATCATTGAATTACGAAATATCAATGATTTTGCGTATTGTAAAATTGGTCAATTTCATTAAATGAATCGTGCTTGGTTATTGGGATGAAGATAATGGATTCAAGGATGTTATTGGAATCATCCGACCATAACAATATTGTTTGAAATTTTGACCAAAATTTAATTGCAGGCAAATATAAAAAATATAAAAACAAATACGTATATTAAAATAATGTAAATAATAAAATTTATTAGATAATAAAATAAATTAAATAAAAAATTTGTTTTCGTTTTAATATTAAATAATTTATTCTTATTTTTATATTGCAAATTGGTACATGGCATTATTTTTTGGTTACACACAATCATGCTGCGGGTTACTCCTGACCAAATACACTGGTGGGCATGATTGTGGGTACAAAAATAGAGCCGACTGATGGGTTATCGCCGCATTTTACGATATTTATCTGTGTCTCATTTTTGAGACAAACAGGGGGGTATTGTGATGGCGATAAAACGGAGTCGGCAGCCGGTGCTAATTAACATTTAAATCTAGGATCCCATTATGGTAATAAAAATTATAAAATATATTGATCATAATTGAATATAATATTTTTTTTTTTAATTATAACATTTATATTTATTTTTTGAATATATGGTAAAATTTATAAATATTTTTAAAATTAATTAAAATTATGATATTATTGGCTTCTGGTGTTGCTATTTATGCAAACGGTGGCTTTCATATTTTTACAAAATTTCACTTTGTCTTTAAAACATGAAATATTTAATCAAATTTGTGGGGTGTGTGTTTTTTTTTATATCTATTGTAATTGAAAATTTCGAACGTTTTGGATATAATTGATTATATACAAAATTATAACAAATTCACCATTAATTTTTGTGTGCAATAAAAAACTAAACAGTGTCGGTATTAACCAAATGGATTGGCCAACACTTTCACCGGACATGAATCCAGTATAGAACACAAGTGGGACATTATTAGAAGAAAGGTACATCAGAAGAATCCAGCCCAACATAGGAATGAGCATACGCATCCAGACTATCATAAAAGTTGAATATTGTTTTTATTATAATACTTTGCATAATTATAAAAATAAATTTAAAAAAAAAACATTAAAAAATAGTTGTTTTATTTTATGTTCCCCTAATTTTGCCGGTGTTTGTATTTAAAGTATATTTTCTAGCGATTTTCCAATTTCGTTGAAAATAAGAAATGGTTTATTATATATAAATGCAATGTGTCGGTACATTTGTTAATATGTCATAGAATTTAATATGTACATAGGTTACCTTAATTGTTGTGATAGAATAGAGTCGACATATTGGGCATATTTACAATAATATTTTTTCCTTTAATATTTTCATAGTCAAAGCCTTTATGGTGAAAAAATATGTCGAAAAAAAGAAAATCGAATGAAAATTTGATAGAAGAAAATATAGTCACAATAAAATGTGGTTTAAATACAAAATGCAAAAATCGTGGTGTCTTCGACAGAATTCAGTCGGATGTGGAAGAAATGTCTTCACTTTTTGTCGAAGCATCACGATACATTCATTTTTGTTTAATGAAGAAATGGGCAAATATTACTTTAGTAAGGTGGATTTTTTACACTATTTTTACCCCTTGCTAAAGGGCGTGACAAAATATGTTTTAGACGGGGAATATCAAAAATTAAGAAAAAAATATGATTTGGAATTGTATGATAAAAAATTAAGATCTAATTTATTTGTTGGAGCTGCCCAACAGTATTCAGTATTATTCCATAACAACATTTGGATGCACGCATATTCGAGGATTAGACGGTACCTGCGCCGAGATAAAGACATGGAAACATTCGGAACATTGGACTATCTTTTTAATAAAAATTCAACTCATACACCAAATCAAGAGCTACTACAAAAAATGCGTTTAGACCTAAATTGGGATGGGGAACTATTTTTCGACATTCAAAATCGGGCCGCATATTCAAAACATATAAAATTTTTTTACCACCTTCAAAGATATAATGAAATTAATAAATTAAAAAACTTTCGCTAATCCCCATATTAAATTTCGGTAGACATCATGTAAGGTACGACTCGCAAGCATTTTGGCAACTCTTGTGTTCACAAAAATTATTTAAAGGGCCTTGGGCAACATTCAATAGAGAAGATGAATGGGTGAAATATTTCAAAATTCCAAAAACAAAAACAAAACATTTCAATTTTTCGATAATGACCGATGGTGTTTCGATTAGTTTTTCGATGAAAAAATTAGGAAAATCAAAATTAAATAAACAAAAAAAAACAAAAATCTTTGAAGATGAAGATGCAAATTTGGAAAACATTCGGCAAAATTTTAAAAATTATGATGTCAAAATTGGACTTGACCCCGGTCTCAAATTAATCGTTGGTGGTGTGTGCAACGGGGCGCCAATAAAATTAAAAAATTCATATTTTCGGAACATGACCGGGGTCAACACTAGAAAATATAAATTAAAAAAGTGGACACCTTCCACCAAAAAAGAAATAATTTCGCCAATGGAGGCGGATTATTTAAAATATACAAATTATCAATTACAAAATTTTACGGTTCGGCAAATGGAAGGTGTCCAAAGAAAAGTGGCAAGACTGAAATTGAAAAAATTTATATGTTTAGAAAAAGCTTGCGACAAAATGGCAAAGGAAATTTTAGGACCAGTAAAAACAAGAGCTCTAGTTATTTTTGGAAATTCGAAAATTGCATCAAATTCTCCGATGAAAGGATACGTTCGAAACCCAAATTCTAAATTAATAAAATCAATTAAAAAATATGCAGACGTTCTGGGAGTAGACGAATTTAGGACAACAAAATTATGTGCCGCTTGCCATGAAGTACACGAAACATCTCGGTCTCCACACAGATACCAGTTTTGCCAAAAATGTGGTATCGTGTGGAACCGAGATGTCAACGCTGGAAAAAATATTCTTTATCTCGGACTATGCGCAATCAAAAAAAAAACCCCCCATCCAAATTTTTCGCGATCACTAAAATTAACAGCATAAACATCCACTTTACCATCATATCTATATACACTTTTATGTAAGTATAATTAATTTATATATTTCATTAAATGATAATAATTTTAAAATTTTGTTTGTATATTTTAGTAATCCATGTGCCACACGAATGCCCAAGAACCAGAGAGATGCCCTGATATCTACTTCGACCGGATCCAAATCAACTGGAATCCAAATCGATCTACAATCACCTGATGATATGAAATATGAATATAAAAATTAATATAAAAATATGTAAAAATCCCCTTTGTTAAAGTTAATACTTTGGGGTGGTCCACCTATTTAATATATAGGTGGATTTAAATCTTTAGCGGATTTAGGCCCGGTTGCACAGCCCTACATTTAATTTTTCTTTCTCTCTTTTTTTATCTTTCTTTCCTCTTTTTTAAGAGAGAAAAGTTAAAATCCAGTTTCAACTTCTGGGGACAACTTAAATGTGATTTTCCCGTTGGAAAAGATTTCAAGACTAGCGATTTTTGGAAATGCGACCATTCGAAATAAAATTACAACAAATATATTGAAACAGAGCATTTTTTTCGTTTGTCTCTTTAAAATATTTGTTTAATGTTTTGTACATACTAAAATGTATTAACCCTAATTAATTAGGAAGTTATTTAATAATAATTAACATCGTATCCATCCAAAATTAAATTAATAATTAAAATAATTAACAAATCTGTTGTGGATAAAACATCAATTAATTATTAAACCCCTTATACAATTGTTACATGTATGTTACATACTCGTAATTATTTATGATCTTCACAATAATTAATTTATTAATTCATTTTTTTCGAAAGTACAGTAATAATGGAAATTGTGCTCTATGTACAAGTACATGAGTAATAAATAGCTCATATGTTTATTATACCAATTTATAAATTTAATTAGCATAAGTTTGTTAATTTTTTGTGTTAATCAACATTTTTTTATTCTCATCAGCAAAATATACAAAATATTGAATGGTCCACAGACCTAATGAATTGAAAAATGAAACCTACAAAATTATTGTTCTCACCTGAACTTTAACCTTTACTATTTATTTAAAATCATCTTAACTAAAAATATGATTGGCATTATAAAAACATATATTAGGCAAATGTATACACATACATCGCTCATCAAGCAAATGACCTTTCACATCAGACACCAAAAATTGTGTATAGTTGTATAGGAGGTTACTGATGATACCACACCACCAAGGACGATTTCATTAAAAATACATTAATCATAAATCGCGCTCACAACCCGCGTTAAAATATTAATAATTTTCACTTCTTCAAACAAACACACACACAGACATTTATACACATAGCCATACAAGTACATCAAATAGATTTAGTTGTGCGGGTTGAATCAACCGCTAAATATTTAACATTTGCGAAACAAGTTTAAAGATTTATTACATGCGATAAGCCTCTCGCTAAATATATTCAGTTAGGTTTATATTCTTGTTCCGATTGACATTTCTAAATTAAATTCTCGAAAAACATGAACCGCGAACGCTATATTTAGCTATACTAACACGTACATTTTTATGTAAATAATTTACATAAAATTATGATTTACGTTTTTATACAAACAACAACAACCGCCAGTGTAAAAAAAAAAAAAAAAAAATCAGTTTCATTTTCAGTTGTAACGTAAAATATCTTTGGAGTTTGAATTAAGTAATTATTGTTGTTTATATATAGTCGAGAGATAACAATAAAAAGTGATTTGCTCTATTTCTTGTAATTGTTACGTTTACAATTTGGATTTTCGTATTTTATTGAAAATGAAAATTATTTCAATTTTCCAGTGAATTGAATCATTGTATTGTAAATATACATAAGTTGTGTAATTATATTATAAGTCAGTTATTTTTTGATCATAATTAGAATTCTTAATTAAATTGAAAAATTATAAAATCAATTTTTTTATTATACAAGTCTTATTTTGTTTGTGTGATTAAAGATGTTCCAAGGTACTTCCTTTGCTCTATACATATACCAAATAAATTAATGATGAAAAATAATCAAAAAAACTTGTAATAAAAAGTTCGTGACTTGTTAGAGGTAATTTATCACAATTCGATTTCTTCTGCCAGCGATGATATTTAGAAAACTTTGAGTGACAAATAAACAAGTAAGTTGGTAACCTTGGTATAGTATATTAAAAACTTGTATCTCTTTCGCATAAGTTTTGAAGTAGGTATATACCGAGTTGAACGATCGGAATTTATACTTTTGGTACACCGTTTTTGTTTCAAACTAAATTTGAATGTAAATTTCGACACCAACTTAAAATCTATATTCGGTTATTAGATTTGATTTAAACCCAATTTCCTATCTCAATTTGTTTGCAATTAAGCATTTTCTGAATCCTATGAAAGCATTTTCCCATTCCTATAGTTTCACCTTGGTTCAAAATCGTAATATTGTAATATAATTAATTTATGATTTAAGCAGATTCAAATAATATTCTAATCTTAATAACGATTTTCACTCATAATTTCACTCACCAAATTATAACTGAGATATATTTTTAAAAGAAAGAATTGGGGTTCACTCACAATCAACTTCGATTGATGCCACATCATTCGCAAAAGTTGTTTTGGTTATTTATTTATTATTTTCTTCAAAAATTTGGAGACATTTTTGTATAATAAGAAAGTACGACATTTTTAAGTGTATATTACATTTCAAAGCAGCAAATTTAAGATTTAAGATTAATAGTTTTTTATACCACTTGTTTCAAAAGAAGTATTTTATTTATTCTAAAAATGCATCAGATTTAATGTAATTCGTAAGCCTACAGCCACTGACCGATATATCACTTGCAATTCAATCGAAACTCTGCAACATATGAAAGCCGCATCTAACTGCATGATTTTTCGCCTTTTAAAAATACCACTATCGGCGGATGCCTTTCAAAAGGAATTAGTTAATATTTACGAAATTGCTGGCAAAACGGCTTTGGAAAAAATTTGGGTAGATCAGATACTACACAAAGGATGAAAAACCAACAGAGAATTGAAAGAGCAACCACTCACCAAAGGGAAACCAAAGAATCAACGAACGGTGTTAGTGTCACATATGTTCCTAAACTATCGGAGAAATTTTCAAACATTTTCAGGAAACACAATTATCAGATGATCTCAAAATCAACATCCACTAAAGACCAAATTAACGTGTGATGGATCTTGCTGTAGCGCTAAATACATTGAGAGAACAAAGCGTTGCCTAAAAATAAGGTTTAGTGAACATCAAAGAGCCACTGTTTCACAAAAAACAAACGAGTCGTCTGTGGCAATTTAAGATTATTAAAGGAATGCAGTGATGACCGAAATTTAGATATTGAATCAATTTTTATACAAAACCAACAAAGCATGCTTATGTACTCGGACATGGAACAAGTATCGTCCACTTTATTTAAATTATTTAAAACTAGAGACCGCTGATTGTATTTGAAGTTTATTTGTTTACAAAAAACATTTTAATACGAAATAGGTCATGTATTGACAATGATCAAGGTTGATTTACATATGCGACGTGTGACGTGTGACGGGAGCTCATAGCCAATTAAAAACGAATATTTTGACATTAGTCACACGGCACACGCTACACGCCGAGACATGAACCAATTTTATCTTTTTCGTGACGGTTTACACATACATATAAAATGTAGTGTAAAACATGTCGGCTATTTTTTTTTATACATATTTTGGGAGATTCATTTTTGATCAAAGCCAATATTAGTAAAACTTTTAATTTTTTTCTTTATTTCTGATTGTTTTGCCACATTTCCTTTTAGTGGAATGTAACATCACAAAAAATATTTTATTAGTGTGCGTGGCGCGACCCGTCACAAATGTAAATTGTTGTCAAAAAAGCGTCTCGTTTATTTCCACCTGTCACACGTCGCACGTCGCATATGTAAATCAAGCTTCAATCACTTAGTGATTGAAATTAATTTACAAAAACAAAATAAAAAATCAGAATCAAAAAAGTGTTTCGTATTAAAAATCTTTAATTATTGGTGATTCTGAGTTTTGAAACAATTAACTAATTGTTAGTCAAATTTATTTATTTAACTTATATAAGTTTACATATTTTAATTTGGTATTTTTCCCCACCATTTGCTCATTTTTATCCGTGGGCGAGGTGGGCGGTATGCCGCCGCAATAACGATTGAGAGAAGACTAATTATTAAATTTAATTTTGTTTATTTTGTTTTGTGTTTTGCATCTTTCGTGTTTTTGTTTCGTTTGATTTTTGGACAAGCCGATCAGTGCTGGTACAGGTGGCACCCAATGTGCGGTAGTGGTGCATTGGGTAAACCACTACAAACAATAAGATAATAATAAAAACTAAATAGAGACAGAACATATTAGGAAGATGAAAATATTAAAAAGAATCAAATGCATTAGACAGACCTACCATAACAAATCTCCAGTTTTACTTTTGTCTTCCAAATTCAATAACAAGTCGAATTCATCAATAAAATGTTGCATTGTCCGATAATTTGTTTTTGAGAGCTTTAGGTTGCTTTAACTTTACCATATTGCCAATACATTAAATAGGTTAATTGAGCTGAAGATCGCTAAGATCGTCTAATACATTGGAGTCACAGTTATTTAGAAAGTTAGGTTTATATCACCAATGACAATTGCTTTAGAACAATTTTGGAGAATATTAAGTATGTAGTTTAAAAATGGTGGCTATTATATGGGTTTACCGCGATATTCGAAAAAATAAAATTTGAAACAAATAAATCTCGAAAGCCAAAAATCTTGAATTTTAGTAAATTTGGTAATTTTTCTATTAATTGTTAGGTAATTCAAACCGATGCATCAATAAAATTTGCCAAACATTTTTCTCAAAAAAGAAATCTCAATTTCGGCGTCAATCGAGCAAGAAAATGTCATGGCTCTTTTTTGTTTGTGGGTTATCTGTCAAAATATCATAAACTTGAAAATGGCAAATATTAAATCTAAAAAATTCTTAATTAATAGATTAATTTAATGCACTTCTAAACAAACACAATAACCACAATAAAGTTTCAAAGCAAAAACGGAACACATACATATCGTCATGTCAGTGTTAGCCAGGTTTAAGCGACCATTTTCACGTTTCGAGAAAAATTGAAATAAAGTTACTTTTGGAATTTACAATAATAGGTTCATTGTAAATTTTGAAAGAAATTGTTAGGCAACATTTTCAATTTAAAATGTTGGCCGGACATTTAAAAATGTAAAGAGCTTTCGGATTCAAATTTGTGTATCTCCAGCCAGTAAAAATATTTAGGTGGACTTACACCAATTTGCAGGACTTACACCAAAATGAAATAAAATTTTATATTAAGTAAAATTATTCAATATCCACTTTCGATACGTTTCATTAATTCGTTATGGAATTTCCTAAGCTTCAAAATTAAAGAATACAAGAGGATAAGTGTAATATTTGTTATAGTTATAATAATTCATTTATTTAATAAAAATGCACATCAGTCATAAAATAATAAGTACATACTACTCTCGAGCAACCAAATCGACTCAAACCTTCAGCGCTCACAGAAAAGCGATTTTATTTAAAGCGGCTAAACCGATTTCCACAGGACAATATTTTTTTTAAAGCCTGATATTTTTACTTTAAAATGACACTATTTTAATGAAAATTGGTTCAGCCCTATTTTTTATAATGAATTTTGAATGAAAACGTAAGCAAAATTCATGATTATGAAAAAAAATATTGGAATATTTAAATTTAAATTACAACAAAAAATTTAAGCAAAACAAAAACAATTTTATTGGTAAATACTTAGTATTGCCCCTCACCTTGAGTCTACAATGGTTCGCATGCGATTCATCATTGACCTTATTAATATTTTGATTAAGGCTTCTCCTGGACACCGGTAGACCCGGTCCCTCCTATCACTACATTCTGCACTCGTCAGTGAATTTTGGGTCAGTGCTGTCAATTTTTGGCCTCTAGCGGCCCGCTCTTGGAGTGAGGTTGGCTTCCTTCAAGCGTTTTCTTGCGGTCCATAAACTAACAACATCATCTCGAACTTGTCTTAGCTACTGCTGCATATATCGTCACCCGTGAGATGGCAATTTCACAGTGAAGTTAGGACGATAAATCGATCCTCCCTCTCAGATGTTCACCGATACCGGCTGGTGGGTGGTCTCCGATTGAAGGTAGCAGTCTCCTGAAACCTTCTGGATACTCTTGAGATAGCAGATTGGCTTATGTTTAGCTGACGAGCGACTTCTCGTTGATTGTGTCCTTCTTGCAATAAAGCAACAACTTGTGCGGTTTTTTCGGGAGTAGTATCCATGATTTTGAGGAGACAACGAAGGAAACTAGTAGATATTGGTTCAGGTCAACGTTTGATAAGTAACTCATAGCAAGTATCGGTCAACGTGGTATTATACAGGAGATGTCAGCATGCCAATTGTTTTCACCGAAACATCGCATTTTGCTGCGATTGCTTTAAGTTGAAAGAACTTTATGGATTTTAATGATAAAGGTGTCCTTATAAAGATAAAATACTACACTGTCAAAAAGAAGTTGTTTTACGAAAATCGGTTAAGACATTTTAAAAAAATATGTGTTTTTGTTCGCGCGGAGCTTTGAGTCGATTTAGTTGCTCGGGAGTGTATTATAGTTTATCGATTTTAAAAGTTTTAATAGTGAAAGCGGACTATAAATTTCGATTCCTTTTAAATGTCTATCAATGGGACTGCCAAAGTTCGGGAAAATCTTTGCTCTATTTCGGTAATATGAAGAAACTTCTGTAAAAATTTAAGAATAGCTAATCTAGTTAGTCGATTTCTATTTTGAGTTATGCAAGAATCCGACCAAAAAATTAATTTAGTGATAGATGGATTATCTTGAACAACATTTTCCAACATTTTAACTAATGCTAATGCAATGTCATTTCCCGACCTCCTACTTAGTGCCTCGTGCCAAATAGTACAATAAGTCACAATGCTTGTATTACAATGAACCGTTAAATTGAACACATTGAATTCCCTTTTTTTAAAAAAAAACTAGATACATTAGCCTTTGGTAACGAAAACACGTTTTGCAGATCATAACATACGAATGATGTAGCGTCATCCTGTATAATCCTGTCATTATTTCGTTCCACTTTGGCTAAATCAGGCGAGTTTCGATGTGAATCAAATATTTGCTTATCCTCATCGGTTGGATTACTTTACAATTTAAATGCAACACACCGGTCACATTGATCTTGTTTTGGATGGTAAAATGATAAGTTAAATTCCTCGTTAAAGCTTTTAGCGTACATATATAAATTCAAAGGGTTTTCTATTGAATCAATGCACCACTTATACATTTTGTTTAATTTTAATCCACTCTCAAGGTATTGTTTTGTAGAATTGGCTCGACAATAATGGGAACCCATTACCGGAAATATCTTTATATGCTCCCGAATTCCGTTTAATTTATTTTCGGGTATTTTATATTTGCCATGTTTGCCCTGCATTGTTAGTTTTCATAAACCAACATTATATTTAAGAAAAATTCTTTGCAAACTCGAAATAATATTGCATTCTTTTCAAAGTAGTATTCATACGTATCCTGCCGTCTTGATGTTTCCCTGTCTAAGTTCCAAAATCCTTTATGTATTATTTCTCGCTCTGATGCAAGAAAATTAATACCACGAAGAGTAAGTATTCCTTTTCTTGCATCAGAGCAGTAAGTATTAATTTTCTTGCATCAGTATTAATACAAGAAGCTTGTGCATCTTTGGCGCGCTGCAATTCACCTCGTTGGCTAGAGTATATTGGTCACCTTGATTTCTTTTTTGTTTCAAAATGTTTCTTTTCCAATCGTCGGCATTTCTTTTACGTTTACATGAATTTCGCGATACATTGGATACATCTGATAATGGTGAATTCTCATAATGATTTGACTGTCCTAATATAGAAAAAATTAAATATAGTTTGAGAACTTAAACTTTTTGTTGCATTATGGGGAAATGGCAGTTTCTTACTTTCCATCAAAATATTAAGTTGATTTGAAATAGTATTTTCAGGTACGAAATTTTGATCGACGTCTAAGTTGTGATAGTCCTCAGCATCATTTTTATAACTATCTTTCATAACACTGTCATGAAATAGGATTGATCGTTTGAAATACTATTATAAACAAAATCGTGTGTAATAATACATTTTTATATTAAATCTTACCGGTATACCTTCTTCTTCTGACATTTCGCGAACAGGGGAGCTATTTTTCGAGCCACTCATAACTTTTTATTTTACTTTAGCAATTAATATAAAATTCCAACTTTACTCACATTTACCAGTACTTCTATCCAAATTCGCTTAAAGAATAATTTATTTGTAGAAAAAGCAGATTATTATTTGGTCAAGTACCGATAAAACCTAACATTTCAAAAGATCATTACTGTTTGAACGTTATCGCTAGACTGAATTTTCGAACATTTTTGTTTTCTTTTTTATATAATAATTTATCACATACTTAAAACTCTTAATTCCTATTGGTTAAAATATGGAGATAAACCAAAATGAGGAAGGCGATTGAACAGAATAACTTTGAAATTATTTTGTTCAATTGCATACCAAAATTAGTAAAAACGGCAGATACACTAAAACAAATTTTTAAATTTCGTTGTGATGGCGGTTACCCTAAATTGACTACTGAATATCTCGTTAAGGAGGAGAGCAAAGAGCATTTTGAGTTTAGTAAGAATCAATTACTAACTCAAAAATTAAAAATTGAACTTTGGAGACAAACCAGGCTAGCTCTGGTATGTCGATATCTAAAAGAGGGTTAAATCTACGGAAAAATCGGGATTTCTAAAGAGTTCTCTCATTTACGATAAATGTTCCTTTGCATTAATTGTCACAAATTTTAATCATTCTCTCAATAAACGTCTTAACACAAAATTTTTTATTAAAACTTCAAAATAAACCAATTAAACGTTACCCCAAAATTCTCTATTTTAAAACGTATTGAATCCTGCATTCTGAAGTAACAAAAAAATTTCAAGTTTTGGTGAGAATTATTGCTCGTACTAAAAATTAGAAAGAGAATATTGAACCGAATGTTGAAACGGTAAGGAAAAATTTCCGGGTTTGATTTCCATCCTGAACAAATTTTCAATGCCGATGAGACAAGGTTGGTATATAAACACTTCAATACCAGAGCCTTTGTTCCACTTTTTAAGAACGTTGACCTAATGAACTTACTTTGCAGTGTACTGATATATGCCATACTGAAACAGTGCTGTTTCTGTAATTTAACCGAGGTTGAATTTGAACTATAAACGTTAAGTTTCAACTGTAAAAGGCTGATTTTAAAGTGTAAAAGTTTGAGTTTGAGGTCTAAATTATTGAATTTTAGCTGTAAAACTTCTATTGATCGTCGAAAAATGGGTTGCCGACACAGGAGAGTTTCACCGAATGGTTTAAAGTTTTTATTCCAATCAATCAATTTTAACTTCGGGCGATTTTAAAATACATATTCAACGAACACGTCATCAAATCGTTGAAGCAATCGAATTGAAAAACGTTGAATCACCATCTGTTAATATATGGGGGTGGTGTTAGGGGATAAGCCAAACAAATTTAACTTTATGAGGTGGAAAGATTTAAAACCTTCTGTACCTTCAGTTTTTATTCCAATCAATCAATTTTAACTTCGGGCGATTTTAAAATACATATTCAACGAACACGTCATCAAATCGTTGAAGCAATCGAATTGAAAAACGTTGAATCACCATCTGTTAATATATGGGGGTGATGTTAGGGGATAAGCCAAACAAATTTAACTTTATGAGGTGGAAAGATTTAAAACCTTCTGTATAATAATAAACGGTTAGAAAGCTTTGTATGCAGAAGTACAGAAAACCTGGCAGTTGAATTTAGCCGACATTTTTTTATGATTAATTTACCATCTCGATCTTCAAAGCCATATCGATTCAAAAAGATAAATTGCCCTTCCATAGGTTTCCTTAAAACAAAACGGACAGGTTAACGTGATATTTAAATTTATAAATATACCTGCAATAAATTGCTGGTAATAAGTATCTAATATCGTCAATATTTCCAAAAAAAATATTTAAACTTTTAATCTACATAAATTCTTTCTGTAAAACGTCACATTTTATGAAACTTTATTGAATACAATTTTAACGACATCGACATGTTGATTGATGCATTATTTGTGAATGGCTTGGGTTTACCACGATATCAAAACAAATAAAATCAGACAAATTTCTCAGAAAATTAAGCCTCGAAGCGGCAAAATTTCGAGAAAAAAAATCTAGATAGTCAAAACTCCCGAATTCTCAAGAAAAAACGGCATCCACAACGCTCTAACTAAAAATTGGCTAATGAAGTAGACAATTTAGTCTTGATTGTATTGTTAGAAGAAAAAAACACATTTTCGACAAACGTTATATCAAAATCAAAATCTCGAACCCGAAATTTTAAAATCTTGAAATCAAAATCTCGAATTATCTCGAGTCCCGAATAATTCATACAATTTTCAAAAATAATTTGCGGCGCCGCAAATCTTCCAAACTCCCCCTTTGTTATAAAATTTGTAGAAATTCAAATTCAAAGCCAAAAGTGGATTTTTTTGGAGACTAAACTCCGGATCCTATTATTTCCTATCTTGTCATTCCCTTTTTATTTTTTTTTCTCTACCTAATAAGAATTGAGAGCATACGGATTTGTCTTTGCTTCCTGCGAATATATCGAATCGTCTTGGCTGTTTAAGCCTAATAAATTCATAAATTAAATTAAATAATTGGGGATTTTAATCGCAATATTTCTTGTATAAGAGAATTTAAACAAGCTTTAGTAAGCTATGGTAAGGAGAGTGCTGGTGAAAGTGTGTAATGAATGTGTGCCATCTCCAAAACAGAAATTTGGACTGTAATGCTCATCCTTAAACGGATCATGGGTCAGAGGCTTGACGCGGTGATAGTAGCCGGCTAGGCTTCAGGTTGACTTGTGGGAGAATGTCGCTAAACTTGATCAATGCTTGAATATAATGCAAAATTTGGACTTGGAACACTACCTACTCCTTAGAAAGGTGGCCTAAAGAGACAAAAGACACAACTGGAAGATTATGGAAGGCCAACAAACTTCAGATCAAGGGGAGCTAACAGACGGGTCCGCTGGACGACATCTTCTTGGGAGATAAGGCTCCTATTCGATTGTGTCCTAGGTAAATCAACCCTTCTCTCTGTACCGTATATGGAAGATGGTAATGCGTACTAGTCCTAGATAATACTCGTCCCTCAATTGTAGCTCTCTTTACTGAAGCACATCACACATCGCAACCTGCCCTGGATGATGCGGGGTGTACTCAGAATTACCTTTTAGTACGTCAGTCCCCCCAACCCCCCAACCCCAAAAAATACTAACAAACAAATATACACAGTAGGATGCAACTTTAAATATTTTCTGACATCGAGATGTAACCCACTCTCGGTTACTCCCTCTCACTACTGTGACATTTCATTATCATTAAAAAAAACCAATTGATATCGGTATCTGGCCGTAAACTCAACCGCGGGCGTGCCGAAGAAGGAGACATTAGTAGTGTTTCAGTGCTAGTTTGCGACGATTTTCTGAAGACAAATTTTCAACAGGCAGCCAATCGACGTAGTCTATTTTGTAAACAAATTTCCCCTTCCGAACATAATTCTTTTGTTTTCCTTATAAAATTTATTGAATCAGCTGAAAATTTTTCATCAAAAAATGGTCGTAAACTCGGGCAAGAATTCCTGAAATCAAAATATACTGACAATTATACAAATATAAAACACCCAAACATCCAACTGGATCACAGCGATAATGGAACCCCACCTTGAAAAAAAAACAATAAAGGAGCCCAACGAAAAGTTTCAAGCGTATTTTTATAATAGCGAGAGGCGAGCTATACCACCTAATATTTTTATTTATCAAATAGAACTAAATTTAAACTTGGGTTACTTCACCTTTAGCTAATTCTCCTCACCCTGATCGCGGCTAGTGGTTATGTCCTCCCGTTAGCCCAGAGTATAAAATGGTATCCTTCGCGGCTATTATGCTGGGTGACTACCCCCTTTCCTTTATTTTTTTCTTAATTTGTTTTTTCAAGGTGGTTTTATGTATAGGGTGGAGTTACTCTCTGAACTCATCGAGAGGGCTTATTAATTGTTTTTTTCTGGTTACCCAAAGTTTTTTTTTGTTTTTGTTTTGGGTGGAGCTCGCTCCGATAACCTGCGGATTTCACACCGAAATAATTAAATTAAATTAGTATCGCTGAAAGTGCTTTAACTATTCATTGCTTATTATTATTATTATTATTATTGGAGGGCCATGCGGGCGATCAGCCGCTTCGCACTGCGACCTAAAAGATCTATTGTGCTGGACCCTGCTTAATTATCCGTCCAGTCAATATTCAGGTTCTTAATGAACCTGACAATACTGCCTCTCGGTACGTGATACATACTATCTGGGCTTATTGCTCCCTCCTAGATGTTTACTACAGCATGTAGTTCCGCTAGAAAGACGGTAGCATTGGAGCGCAAGGACCTCGGGAGGGTTGCCCCCCTTCCGTATATTCCTACTCCTGCCCCGTATTCCGTCTAATTTTACTCTTACGAGTTGCTGGGAATTGCAAATCGCCTTTAGGTCACCCAGCTTTACTACAGGAAGGCTAAATAAAACTGGAGGATGCCTGTATCCAGAGTCCGCATATTTTGGACTGATTAACCTATCAGCCATTCATCCATCGGCATATGCTGTTCCACCTTAGATTAGGGTTTTTTGTGAAGGTTTTCTCCTTTAGCGCCGTACTTTAGCCTGTGCCACATGGCCTTAGTTACCAGTGGTTGCCACGAGAAGGCAGTATGTACACTTGCGAATTGTGAACAGGTTACCTCTTACACAATTGTACCCATCACGCAGCTGCCTAATGGCAAGACCCGAACAGCTCATGTGATGCGCACCCTACTGGAAGGTTACGGAGCTGGTAGAGTAATCTACTCAACTTTGGTCCCCCCCCTCCAATAGACGCCAAACCACCATTCATTGCTTAAGGCCACAACGTATTAAAAGCGACAACAATATCTTTTCGAACTTCACGAACTAAATATATTTTTCCCAGACAGTTATATCGACCTATCCACACAACACAGTACTCCTTCCTTTTTTTTTTTTTTGTAAAGGAAACAATTTTTGTCCACGACTAACGTATAATATACTCATTATACGTGTGTTTCTTCAATTATAATGATATCCATTATTCACTGCTAGTTTATCTAGTAGTCTCTTTTTCTATTATTCACTACTACCAAATCAAAATTTCATTTTTGGAAATTTTATCTAGTAGTCTCTTGCCATTTTCATTAAACTGAGACGTCCGACGGAGAGTCGACGGAAGTTATTTTAGGTTTATTTAAAGAATTTGATAATAAAACACAATTTTTTATCGGTCGTGGACAAAGTATCGTATTCTACTCGCATATAATGGCTTTTATTCACTCAGATGATTTACGTAGACGGTAAACTTCATCTTCGTGAAAAACAGCTATCATTATATGCTTATTGAATAATATACTATTTTTTTCAACGGCTTCTTAACACTTACCCGTCCACTATACCATCTAATTTCTGGTATACAAACTATCGAACAAATTATGTACAGTACTGCGTTAATTCTCCCCTCTTCGGTGGTTACCCATAAAAATATAGGATATGTACACCACCCAACGATTCGTAACATATGCAACCAATTTTAAAGGTGACAGTACCAGACTTATTTGATCTAGCCTTGGTTAAATCTAATGGCCTATTCACATAAATCGCGATTTTACTCATACGAGTAAAAATGATTCACTGATTTCTATTAATTTAAGTAAAATGTATTGTCATTAACAATTTTTTTAGCAAACACACATTTCCTAATAAAAACTGGAACAAATGTTTATATCGCGGCCATATTGAACAATTCGCGCGAGTAAACACTTTTTTGAAATTTTTATTAGGAAAAATGCGTCTGCAAAACAAGTTGTCCATGACATTACATTCCGAATTGTTTATTACCTATTTTTTAAGTGACTAGTATATATTTTCTAATGTAATTTAGGACAAATCAGTAAATCATTTTTACTCGTATGAGTAATATCACGATTCATGTGAATAAGCCATTAGTCCAAATTTTTTTCTTTGTGCAACTAAATTTCAATTGTTTGCACCACGACTCTATAATATTTTCACGGTATGATTTCAAATTAAAGGGAGATGAAGTATCGAAATGTAGCTGATATGATAATAATTGTAAATGATCATAAATTATTAGTCACCTCTGAGTATGGATTTAAGCTGAAAATCATCGCAGAATTTGTTATAAAAGGTTTGAAAATCAACCATCCCCAAAATAACACATGCCCAAATAACTATACTATGAAAAGATAAAAATCTATTTTGATGAGGTCGGTTCAAGGTCAGGTAAAAGTCAAATCCTTTTTTTAATTTCTAATACATTTCTTTTCTACCCATTCTCCAAGAAAACCGAAAAAAAACTGAAAACCTTCTCCTTCGATAATATCGACCATTTCGATGATTGATAGTGTTCATGTCCTACTTTTCAAGAATAAAATTATACACCATTTCGATATTTGAATTATGCTTTCTTTATTGCGATCTCATTTTTCTAGAATAAATGTATATACTGTTTCATTTTTTCAAATCGATAAAGTGTCACAAACGAAAATTTGGAAAAACAAATGGAACTAAAAACAGAATGATGTTTTGTGTCAGCAATAAAGTAAGCATAATTCAAAAATCGAAATGGCGCACAGTTTTATTCTTGAAACGAGAGACATGAACACTATCACAGATCGAAAATAGTGATGGTTAGAACATCTTACCACTGCTTTTTATTTTCTTTTACGTAAGTAAAATAAAGTATAGTAATCATGAAAATTTTGGACCTTGAGATTTTTAGAGATTTATCTGTTTTGAGGTCCCCTGAGTCCGAAAAAGTGGGTTTCGAAATGGTGTCTGTATGTCTGTCAGTATATCAGTCTGTGTTCTCTCTACAGCCCAGATGGTGTAACCAATCGAATTGAAACTTCAGATTAAAGTTTTTTTGATAAATTGGGAGGTCCCAGTGAATTTTACTCCAAATCGGCTAACCGGAAGTGGCCACTCCCTTGTTTCAGAAAATGTATTTTGCAAATATCTTAAAAAGTATAAGGTTTACAAAAAACTACTTAATACAAAACGTTTCCAAAAAAAAAAAAAAAAAAAAATTCTCAACATTCTCTGTTCGGAAAAGAAAGTCGTGTGTTGGCCACACCTCCATTTTTTTCGATTCGATATCGACAAATTTCATGTTAGACCTTTTACTTTTAAATATGCCAGTATAATGCTTCCATAAAAGTAGCGATATAAGCTTTAGTAACCTTTCCTGATTAAATGTATATAATAATAACAACGTTAGAACATGTTTGTTCCAGTATGCTTGAAGAACACAAACTTGTTGAAAAATTTGTGTTAAATTTAAAAAGGCAACTTTTGACCTTCAAATGACCCTTGTATTTTTAAATTGTTTTTATGAGGTATGTATGGGGACGTGATCGTTCTTAACTCCCAAGTGCCCATTAAACCTGATTAAATCAGCAAAATATATTATTTTTTATGTTCAACAAACCTTTACAAATTTACTAACCAAATTCGTAAGTTATACTGCAAACTTGTTGTTTCGGAATAACATTTCAAATCCAAAATTGATTTCGGAGTAAATCGATGTTTAGTTTCGCCGCTTATTTTAAATTCGTTTATTGAAAAATTTGAATAAAGATTTATTACTAAACCAAACATTTTAATTAATTAATAATTTAAGCATATTATACAAACATACATAAATTCGAAATTAGCGAGTTTGTTTTATAATTTATTTATCTGTAAGTATGCAAAATAAAAGGGAATCCTATATACGCGCTAATCTCCGCCATGTAAAATGTAAATAACTTGGACTTCCTTGAATAATTTCGAATAATCTCGGAAATTTATTAAATATCACAATTCAAATTTATATGAGTAACTATACAAGCTCCCACAATCCAAAGCTAAGCGCAGAACATTGTCATACAAAATTCGAATAAACTTGCTTAAGCCAGAAAAATTCGAATAATCTCTATACTTTGTGAATCTCTGAGTGAATATTAATTAAAATTTTTGGAAAGCCTGTATAAATCTAGAAAAACCACGAAAATTTCGAAAAATTTCGAAAATTCGTGTAAATAAATATCGAATTATTTCTCAAGTAATTTAATGTTACTAATACTAATAAGCAAAATGCTTCTAAGCAAGTTAAAGCTAAGCTCAACAAAACGATTTGCAATAAGAATAGAACCCTCAAATAGTATCGGATAATCTCGTAAATATCGAACAATCATATTCTTCGAAAAGACTAACATTTTCGAGTAATGACAAACTATCCAATAATACCATAAACATACCCGAATAATCTCGAGTAACCTGACTTTCGAAGTACTGAATTACCAATTAACTCCTGAACATCACGCATCTCGTTTGCCTGCTACACACCATTTATCTCGAGAATTTTTAAAAAGTGATCAAAAGGTTGAAATCCGTGACGACGGGATATGAAACAGGAGAACCCCGCCGAAAACAAGCAGTAAGAACCCATCACTAATTTCAAAATTAATTTGGAATTTGCAATTTTCTTATTTAAAATAGATTTTCAAAATAAACCGGTTTTACCGGTAAATTAAGTTTGTTTTTAGCGTTTACTTTAACCGGTTAGTAAAAAGGATTCGGTAAATGAGAAACTACATCAATCACATTCAATCTTTTGCAAAGCAGGTTGAATTTGAAGTGCTAAAGAGGCAAATTTGGAGTGCAAAACGCATATTACAAATAAATTAACGCAAAAATCGTTGTATGATTTCAAACGAGTTTAGCAAATTTTCTTCTAAATTTAAATATCTCCTAAATCCATTTTTAATTTTATGGAGTCCGAAAACTAATGAAAACTAAATCACCGCCTTTTTTTTTTGCACAGTAGTATCCGAAGCAATTTTTTGCTCTGAAACCGAATCTATGATCACAGAATTACCGTATCACGTAAGGTTTTTGAGATATTCTAACCTAAAGTGTTACGTAAACAGATTAGTTTTGACACTCTTGCACTTGAAATAACTAAAGACTAAAAAAAGATTTGACTAATTTAACAACGGGATCTTATTTAGGCTTCCAAAATCTACGAATATACTAAAACATTGGAAACATAAGAATCTGCAGATCATTTAGTTATAAAATGAGAAGGAATAGAAGTTATGCGTGCTTATAAAATTTTTTTGGAGCTGCCCAACAGTATTCAGTATTATTCACTGTCACAATATGTTTTGTGCTGCAAAACTAGTAAAGCGAAACAGAGGAGGTTAGTGTAGACAATACTATATGCAAATATTTTGAAGTTTCGGATAAACAAAATATGTAAATAGCATTAACATTTTTTTTGCGATGAAGTAGCCATTTTGAAGAATATTTATTTTTTGGTTCTTAATTGATTTTTTATGTAAGAAATATGAGGCCCACGCATAATAAATTTGAATTAGCTGCCGCAATTAATTGCAGCGACATAATTTATACGTAAAGTTAATTTATATGTTATTTTCTTTTGTACAAAAATTTTTTTTGGTAGAAATGTTAGAAAAAAGTATCTAATGTCAAAAAAAAAGTATAAACCCCAATTTTTTTTTTGCTATATTTGCTCTATATTAACTGCTAGAAAAATTGAGCTACCACTTTTTTTTGACGTTTCTATTTTTTTTTCAAATCTATGGTGTATACACTCACTCTCACAAATATTTTATATATATTTTTCCTCTCACTCCGTTTATCTTTCCTAGTCACTGAAAAAGTGGGAAAAAAGTGAGTATCATACAGCCATTATTGATTTTCTCCATTCATTTTCTTTTATTTATTTTTAATGAATTTCGCGTTTGTCTTTTTATTTTTAAACTTCTCAAAGCTAAGGAGCCTTGTTATCTACTCGTACATATATAGGAAATTAATGTTTAAGAGGTTTCATTCTTCTAACTTCCACCTAATTCCGGCCAAAAATTGTTGTAGGTCGTTAAACAAATAATTTTATGTTAGGGGAGTTTCCCTTTGGAATTCAATTCCATTGGAAATTAAGAGGTTAGGATCGGCATAAATGATTTAAGTCAAAATTTTTTGAGTAGCGTGATTGATGAGCAATACGAAGCTTTTTAATTTATTTTTATTAACATTCTTATTATTGATAATTTTTAATATTATTTCACCTACTGCTCAAAATAGAATGGGGATAACATGAGGTGGAAATTGTTTGGAAAAATTTAAGAGTACTTTGTTCCCATGTGCCCTTTCCCTTTTAATAATAAATTATTTATAAAATACTATAAATAAATAAAATTAAAAAATTAAAATAATT
This sequence comes from Tipula vernalis, assembly GCA_958295665.1. Lineage (NCBI taxonomy): Eukaryota > Metazoa > Arthropoda > Insecta > Diptera > Tipulidae > Tipula > Tipula vernalis. The sequence goes on along the minus strand of OY282559.1, from coordinate 75,823,329 downwards.
TTTAGATTATCATTTGTGATTCAGAATTAATGTTGGATCAAATGTTGTTGTTCTTGCACATGTAAATTTTGATCGGATCCGGATCACTATTTATGTCAAGAAATGTAGCTATTGATAAAAAAACGCATAAAGAAATGACACTAGGGGCTATGAAAAGGACCATAATTGTTTTTTATTATCTATAATTACACTTTGGTTATTCTACTTCTACGTTAATGCAATTGAGCAATTATGGTTGTATCGCGCCCTAGAAATTTGGTCACAGAATTTATTGTATATTAAAAAGAGTATAGTAACAAAATAAAAAATGTATTCCTGGAAAAATTAAAATATTCGGGAAAAGAGCTTTTAAATAAAATGTCAGTTACTATATTGCTCTGTATGTCATCATTTATAATAACTATAGTCAATGAACGAGCAATATTTTTAAATTACACGCAAACGCCCAGCTTTTATTAAAACTCGTTTACATAATTTTATTTCATAAAATGTAGATGGAAGAGCTGTACGTTAATGCTCCGACTCTGCCTGGAGCACGGTCATCATTATTTTACTCATCAATTTAGTGATATTTAAACTATAAATTTGTTTGATATTTAAAATTCAAGAATAAAAGAAGAAGTTTTCGAGAAGAATAGTATTTATTGATTTTTAAATTAAATTTGATCATGCGATAATTGTGATAATTGGTTTGTTGAGTTCAAAAAAAAAATATAAATTTAGTTAATTTAAATTTTTATAATTGGATTTTAAATTTTGCAGGTACAACAAATGCAAGTAATGTCATCACATGTACTTAAAAATACGCGTTTAAATATGGAAAATTTTCGATTTACGAAATCTTTAACATTATTAATTTGTATTTGTAATATTTAATTATTAAATTTGTTAAAGTTAATAGTATTTACAGAAACAAAATTTGGAAATATCGATTTGCTAGTTCAAGAAGCCTGATTTGTTCAATTTAATTTAAGAATTTTGTGTAATGAAATTTTGAAAATATAATTTCAAAACTCTTGAATCATATATTAAAAGCAAGTACAAAAAATTCATGTGAACTGTAGATAATTGTTTATAATTTAATTAGCAAGTTGTGTATGGTGTAGTAATATTTATAGATAAATCTCATGAGAATTGCATTATTATGAAAACAAACGTAACAGAGGCACGCACAGAATTAAAAAAATATTATCAGTTGTAGGACATCTGCATATGTACATACTTATATCTAAACGTGAAATGATGACACAAGTTTTTTTTTTTGTAAGAATGTGAGGCAGATAACCAGAATCTTAGAAATACTACTTACATACATATACTCATTTAGATAAATTGTGTGTGAAACTGTAGGAATAATTGCAACAGCATCATAATAAATTTTCCGGTATATAGGATATCATATATCTTAGGTTGGTTTTCTATTTATTATTATTTAGAATTAGTATTTATTTGCAACGTAATTTTCCATTAATAAAATTTGAATACCGTGAAATATATTTCTAATATTTTATAAACAAGAAGATAACTTCAAGAATTATATTTCAACCTTCACACTTTATTATATCTATGTAATACCTGGATATATCTTACGTATAAGACAGCGTATCTATATGCATACTCTTACATACCCACGAATAATATTATATCCACCATTTAGAAATCAATCAAAAATACACAATTAGGTATGTCCAATGACAAATTCCTAAACTAAACGATTCCCTTATTAAGTCGAGCACTATTATAGTTCATAAAATGAAATGTCATCTACAGAGTGATAAGTAAACATTTTTTTTACACATAAATTCCAACTCTTTTATGTATACTCACACAACAATTACTTAATCTTAAAATGTCAAACTTGTAAATGTTATTTAAAAAAAAAAATTATTTCTCACATAAAAATGTAATTGTAATAATAATATTTATTTAAAAAAAAAAACGATAAACATCTAAATTGAGCTTTAAAAAATTGATGAAGTTATCTAGTCTTTTGTTTGAGTGAAATTACCATTTATTATTTTTAAAACTTTCTTATACGTTAATCAAAAAGATGTATTGTTTATTAATTTCTTTACATATTTGTTTATGTAACAAATAGAAATTATTAGTTTTATTAATCAGTGAGTCAAGGATTTGGCTTGTTGACCACAAGCTGAAAATACGAGGATATTGTGGATGGGATCAATTTCTTCAACAAATACTTTTAGAGATGGCCTCGGTTATTTTATCTTTGCTATACCAAAAAAGAGGAATACCTAAGTCCCTATTTCTGAATACTAAAAAGAGGGATACCTAGGCCCCTATTTGTAAATACTTTGGTATTTCTGAGTACGAACGTACCGTTTACTTGAATTTTCATAGTGTAGGCAAAGGAAATTTTTTTTTACGTGAAACTTCCGTAAAATGACAAGTAAAACTGAAAATAAACGTAAATAAGCCAAATTTTTCTCATCAGTTTAAATTTCTAATTGGATGTGGGAATAAAAATGAATTCGGCGCCATTTTTGATAAATATTATTTATTATCAAACTAAAATAATTGTGCTTAGCAAAATGCGTTTATATTTATTTAGTTTTTTGTGATTGAGAGTAACTACGTATCTTATAGTTTTTAAAAATATGTATTTCTTGTGTAGGTATGTACATCTTGAATTTTTGGTGTCGTTAACTAATATGTCATTGAACCAAAATCCGTTATGAACGTATAAAAACTGTTCGAATTCGAATTGCGAAATAAGGGAAATTTTGTCACGAATCAGGCTTAAACGAATTCGTACAATAATTAAACGTATTCGTATTTAAAAATACCAATTGACTTCGTACATTTTTTTTTCGTATTCGTATTCAGAAATAGGGGTCCACATAATTTTTTCATTAATCGATTTTCAGTCAAATAAATTTACTTGTTGACAAGATTTAGAACTGGCACTAAAAATAAATCCCGCAAAGAGAACTAGAATACAAATTTGTGGAACGAAATTATTCAGTGAGAAAACGAAATGTAAAAAAAATCCGTTCCAATCCAATTCATTCCACAAAACCGGAATCTCCATACCGGTTGCGGCTATCATGACTTAGACTATGTCCGAAACCTGTGATAAATAGTTATTAGAACATAATTTTTGACATTTACTTGGAAAAACTGCACACACCAAAATTAATGCAGTGATGTGCTAAATCGGCGTTTCTTGTAGTTTTGTTTATTTTATCGTGTGCGTTTTAATAGAAAGAAACTCCCATTTGGCCAGCCCATCACTAATTTTTTGTCGGTCTTACTGTACTTTTGGCGTAATTAAATGATGCCATTAGAAAACTTCTGAACTTATTGATTTATACTGTTGCCTAGCAAAATTTGATGTTGGGGATTGAAGGGCAATGTGGGCGATAAGCCACCTCGCACTGCGACCTAAAAGATCTATTGTGCTGGGCTGATGTTCGGGAATAGAATTTTTGAAAATTTAGTGTTGTCTGGTAGGAGTATTGTGAACAAAATACAGTTATGCGATAGTCATAACCATATCGCAAAATCAGAAGTTGACAGTAAAGCTTGATTTACATATGCGACGTGCCCCAGTTGGAAATAAACGTGACGCTTTCTTGACAATAGTTTACATTTGTGACGTTTACATGTAAATCAACCTTAAATCATATAGAATTTAAAACCAATTTCTGAGAAATCAATCGCTTGAAAAAATTATTACCCATAAGTATAAAAGTATTTAGTACAAGACAGTGTCCGAAACCTGTGGTAAATAGTTTTGAGTACAAATTTTTGAGAAATATTCCTCTACATTCACAATTGGTTATTATGCTGTCCGAATAGTGCAAAATTGTTTTCCATATTTCCCCACCTCGTGTATTTGTCATCTCACTTTAAATGCAATAATTTCCGTAAATTGAGAGATTTTTGGAAAGAAAGGAACGTTAATTAAGAAACTGGTCGAAAAAGATATTCTCGCTCATTGTTTATACATAAATGCGTTGCCCGACCTGGATGATTAATAGAATATCTAATATTCGATATACACATCCGCAGAAACATATGTACAGTGCTGGGCAAAATAAATTGGTCAAACATATTTTCTTACGAATTGGGGCCATGGTTGCTAAAATTACTAAATATTTGAAAGCAATTAGCTTAGTGTTTCATTTTAAATTCAATTATGACAACCCCTTAAAAAAAATGTACCTGCAGTTTGGGGGAAAAAATTGTTAAAATGCCAAAATATTCAAAGTACCCTATTTGGGACTTAAAGGTGTGGAAGTAGTGGAATAAAGTAAATACTGTTTTTTGTACTTTATTGGTTTGTGCAACTTCTATCATTAATATTAATATTTTGTCGAACCGCCTTTTGCTTTTGTTACGGCGGTACAACGGCTGTGCAAAATCATTGGTCAAACAATTCGTTTACTTTTACGCCTACCGTCCTAGGACATAAGAAGGGATCTCGAATGAGCAATGGGCAAATGAATTTCATCGAGCTTAGTGAGAAGAATACTGGTTAAAGCTGGCTTTCGATTTATGGTAAACGCAAAATAGTATTTCGCAGAAAAATAAATCGATGTGTTGGACTGGCCCTCGTGTATTCCAGACTTAAATCCAATAGAAAATGTTTAGTCTCTAATGGAGCTATATGAAAATTTATTGGCTTTATAATAGTCCAGGCAACGAAGACCAAAAAATACCAAATAGCGGAAATAATTCCTGTAGAAGCCAAAATTGGTACAGTTGTAGGGGAAGGTGTCCTTAATTACATTCTAAAAATACTGAGGGTGGGGTGAAGCTAAGGGTGGGGGGGGGGTCTCGAAAGGTCCTTTTTTCAATTTTTCGTTAATAACTCAAAAACCACTGCTTCTATCAAAAAAATGACAATATACTAAATTAATCTACATAAAATTCTCTACAATAAAGATTCTCTACACTTTTTTGATAGGATAAAATCTTAAGGAAATATGGAGGGGGTAAATAGAAAATTAAAAAAAAACAGTTTTTGGTCGTGCTCGTCCCTTTATTCAGTTCACAATCAACCTCCTTGTTGATCGTTAGTCTTCAAATAATCTGCTTTAATTACATTAAATATTTGCACGTGTTTAATTTAAGATTATTATTTCTAGTGTGTATGTGACTATGGCTGAGAAGTGTTTAATTTGTGAGAGTGAAGTTGAAAGTGATTTGTGCATCGTTGGAAAAAAGGGATAATTGTATTAGTGAAGGCAAGTGTGTTAAGGAAAGATGGGAAAGAGAAAGGTTTCAGGGGTAAGATAAATGGTGTTGTTCATAATTCTTGCAGAATTTGATTTTAAACACAAGTGTTTTTTCTGCACAGAAATGTATGACGAAGAGAAGGAGATTAAAAAACCGTATGCTAAGCGAACAGGTTTTTATGTTCGTACGGTTGTGTTTCACAATTCTATTTTGAATCGTGGGCAGGAAAGAAAGGATGAATGGGGAAACGATCTAGTGACACGTAACTGCACTGTTGGGGATCTACACGCAGCAGATGCAATATATCACGAAGATTGTTACAAAAGATTCATGTTAACCTCTGTACCTTCAAAAAGAAAAGCTGGACGTCCACAAGATGAAGGGATTTCAAAAGCAATGGAAGAAATATATGATTATATTGAAAGGACTGATAATTTCCAATACTCTATGGACCACCACATGTGAAGACCATTAAGGAGAGAATGAGGGAAAAATATGGGGATCACATTTTTTTCAGTACTATTCGCACCAGACAAACTGTCATCTCCTTTCGTAGTTTTAGTGATAAAATCTTCAGCGACTCATAGTACACTTCAAGGTGTAAAGATGAACAAAGAAAATGTGAGAGGATTGTACAAAAAGCTGCTGAGATTATCTTGGAAGACATTGAATCCATGGCTTACGACAACAGTACCTATCCCCCTTCATCTAGCTTCTGCAGGGAGGCTAAACAATTAATACCTAAATCTCTTAGAGTCTTCATGGACTGCATTGCAAGGAAAAAAAGGTCAAAAGAGGCAGTGGGGAAAAGATGACAACTATTGCTCATGCTCTTATTGCTGCTGTTCGCCCTCGATGTTTGATATCCTCAATTCTGACCAGCATCGCTCTGTTCATATCCAGAAATTTCGGATCAAAGAACTTGGTGTCCCTACTATCGAAGTTGGGATTGAGTGCCTCTTACTACGGCGCTCAGCAGCTGGAGCTCTCCACCATCCACCACCCGCAAGAGCCTATCCCAAGTGACACATTTTGTCAGTACATCTTTGATAATGCAGACTTCAATGATGATGAAAATTTAGATTTCGACGAAATTTAATGTTCAATATTTATCGTTAAGCTGTAATTATTTCATTTTCTATTTACCCCTCCATATTTCCTTAAGGTTTGATCCTATCAAAAAAGTTTAGAGAATCTTAATTGTAGAGAATTTTATGTAGATTAATTTAGTATATAGACATTTTTTTGATAGAAGCAGTGGTTTTTGAGTTATTAACGAAAAATTGAAAAAAGGACCTTTCGAAACCCCCCCACCCTTAGCTTCACCTCCACCCCTCAGTACTTTTAGTATGTTTTTAAGGACACCTTCCCCTACAAATCTACCAATTTTGGCTTCTACATGAATTATTTCCGCTAATTTTCCTTCGTTGCCTGGATTATTAAATAAAGACGGGAAAACGTTTCAATATTGACACTAATGTCGCACAAATTCAAAAACTTCAAAATGTCTTACATATTGTATTCGAGGCAAGCTAGAATTAGATTTTAAAACAAATGTCGAATCAGACCTGTTATATCCATCTTGGGAGAATAAAGGCTTGACTCACATACTGAAACGATTCCGAAACATTGGTGGACGATGAAATCGGCGATGGTTGGTATCGGGAATTGTTAAATCATGTGTGCGGTTATGAACGAATTTCGGAAATAAAAAGTACAAATCATTTACCAAAATATATTCAAATTCTACGAGGTATACACATACTTCCACTTAAACTCTTACATGCGTCTCAAGTATAATATTATCTAAGTATTTTGTTTCTCTATTTAAAGCGGCCAGAGACCAATTCCTTGAAATGATAATTTTTCCCCATATGGAAGATGGTCAGGTTAAGAGTGTTACTATAGATTCATGCACGAGTGGCATCGTGGCTTACAATCAAAAAAATAAGCCGTAGACTTCAACCAAAGAAATAATTGCAGAAAACCTGCATTTGTAAAATCTTTCACTATTAAAAATCGTTTTGGGCCAGTTATTCCTATTTTTTGTTTTTAAATTGAGTGAAATAGAAATAGTCCTGCGTGTAGTACTCAGGACCATTGAGAAGGTGCTACTGCCTCGTTCTTTTACACCAGTACGGTCGCGAGACCACATAAGGGTAATGTTTCCTCTACCTGATTACTTGAGGTAGCAGGAACAGCTCCAGTTCATTTTAAAATTTAGAAGGCTAAAGCCGCCAAGTTAGTTCAGTTCAAAAATGTTTTTTGAATTTTTGATTATGCACTGATCTAGAGAGCAGCGGCTGATGAGTTTTCGGTACCTCTTGCCACTAACGATAATAGGTAGTGTGGAAGGGGTATCAAAGAACGTTGGTTAGTAAAGAGTTTTTTTACATTTATTATTATAATTTATTACAAACGTTTTGTCAGCAATTAATATCTGTTTAAAAAAAAAACAAATAAATTGAGAAGCTTAAACTGATTACTCTCGACCAATAAAATTTGATCAAGCCACCCTTGAAACAAATCTGAAAAATTGCATTTTTAAGACCTTAACGAGTGGGAAACAAGTTAGACATTCCATCTTTGATCTTTAATAATATGATTGAATTTCTGTAAATTAAAAGTCATATGGAAAAAACGAATTTCGGTTGGGTCTGTTACACAAATAGGCACCTACACTACTTCTTGCTTCTGCAGATCTGGCTTCAGGGTAGATATCGCGGTTGGCGAGGATGGTTCTTCAATGCAGAAAAAACGATTCAACTGATTCTGGCTTTCTAGGACAAAACGAAGAGCTACCTCGGGGTCGAACTGATAAAACCGGATTGTCAACACGTTAAGGTTCAGCAATTGCTTTTATTATTATTTTTGTTATACTACAAATTTTGAATCAAGTAAACAAAAATGTATTAGAGTTCCTTTTTTGGATAATTGTACAAGAGTATTTCATAATAAAAACTATATGTAGCTGGATTTCTTGACGTTTGATCTGAGGTACTGCAAACAGGTACCTGGGTCAAAATATTGAACCGAAAATAAAAATTTGCTAAATTTTTGTTGGTTATTTGAATTTGAATTATTTTGGATTTTATTGTTTTTCAAGGAAACTAACCAAGTAAGATTTAATTCTTTTTGAAAAACACCCAACCATTCAACCAGCCAACTGGCCAACCGGATATTTAACGATTATTTATCACTGATTGATATTTAAAAGCAACAGTTGTTTAAACCCAAAAAATCCAAATATGTATATATGTAAATAAAATTTTACCATTGAGTTTGCTACCTGTTTAGTACATTTTAGTACACGAAATTAATAAGTGTTCGCAACCAAAATTTTGACATTTCACATTCTATCGTCTTGCGTTCTGCATGTTACAATGAATATTTTTATTTTAACTTTAAAACAATTAAACTACAATTCGGTAATATTGGATTGCAAGTCAGGTTTCTCGCCCAGTGAAATTGAAGTTTTTTGATAATATTTATTAAGAATAGATTTTTTTTCTCTTTTTTTTGGATTTGATACAAAAACCAAACTCTAGGTCATTCAAAACAATCCTAGAAAATATTACCATAACAATTTTGTCTAATCATGTGCCTGAGTTTTTTTTACTGCTCCCACAACATCGCATATAACTAAGTTTTTAAATTTGAACACCCCTTGAACCGTACTAACTGGAATTATGAAACAGAAACCAAATTAAAGGTCATTGAAGACAATTTTGTGGTTGAGGTTTTTCGAATTTTCAAATAAAAACCAACCAATGACAAATTTTAATTTTTTTTTTAATTTTCACAAACATAAACTCAACCACAAAATCATAAATAACCAATAACAAATGTTTAGTAGCATATAGTGTCCTCCCCCCCCCCCCCTCCTCCCCTTGAACTTGAATAACAGCTGTCATTCTCCGTCCCATACTTTTGGTAATCTGTTGGATATCGCACTGAGATATATTTTCCCATTCCTCTACATGAGCGCACTCCGGAGTTGTTCCCTCGTATACCGAGCTGGCAACACGACTCTGGCAACATGATGTCTTGCATTAGCATAAAATTATCGCCTATAAATGGTACAAAGGGAACAACTACATATTCTTCCAATAGTTCGTAAATATAGCAAAAGGCTGTTATAGATCCGGTTGGAACTGATGATGAACTGATCCACCTCGAACCTTTTCGTTGAAGGTGCATAGAGAGAGATCTCATAAGTTTTCATTAAGCTTAATCTAAAAATTTTATAAGCACGCATAACTTCTATTCCTTCTCATTTTATAACTAAATGATCTGCAGATTCTTATGTTTCCAATGTTTTAGTATATTCGTAGATTTTGGAAGCCTAAATAAGATCCCGTTGTTAAATTAGTCAAATCTTTTTTTAGTCTTTAGTTATTTCAAGTGCAAGAGTGTCAAAACTAATCTGTTTACGTAACACTTTAGGTTAGAATATCTCAAAAACCTTACGTGATACGGTAATTCTGTGATCATAGATTCGGTTTCAGAGCAAAAAATTGCTTCGGATACTACTGTGCAAAAAAAAAGGCGGTGATTTAGTTTTCATTAGTTTTCGGACTCCATAAAATTAAAAATGGATTTAGGAGATATTTAAATTTAGAAGAAAATTTGCTAAACTCGTTTGAAATCATACAACGATTTTTGCGTTAATTTATTTGTAATATGCGTTTTGCACTCCAAATTTGCCTCTTTAGCACTTCAAATTCAACCTGCTTTGCAAAAGATTGAATGTGATTGATGTAGTTTCTCATTTACCGAATCCTTTTTATTAACCGGTTAAAGTAAACGCTAAAAACAAACTTAATTTACCGGTAAAACCGGTTTATTTTGAAAATCTATTTTAAATAAGAAAATTGCAAATTCCAAATTAATTTTGAAATTAGTGATGGGTTCTTACTGCTTGTTTTCGGCGGGGTTCTCCTGTTTCATATCCCGTCGTCACGGATTTCAACCTTTTGATCACTTTTTAAAAATTCTCGAGATAAATGGTGTGTAGCAGGCAAACGAGATGCGTGATGTTCAGGAGTTAATTGGTAATTCAGTACTTCGAAAGTCAGGTTACTCGAGATTATTCGGGTATGTTTATGGTATTATTGGATAGTTTGTCATTACTCGAAAATGTTAGTCTTTTCGAAGAATATGATTGTTCGATATTTACGAGATTATCCGATACTATTTGAGGGTTCTATTCTTATTGCAAATCGTTTTGTTGAGCTTAGCTTTAACTTGCTTAGAAGCATTTTGCTTATTAGTATTAGTAACATTAAATTACTTGAGAAATAATTCGATATTTATTTACACGAATTTTCGAAATTTTTCGAAATTTTCGTGGTTTTTCTAGATTTATACAGGCTTTCCAAAAATTTTAATTAATATTCACTCAGAGATTCACAAAGTATAGAGATTATTCGAATTTTTCTGGCTTAAGCAAGTTTATTCGAATTTTGTATGACAATGTTCTGCGCTTAGCTTTGGATTGTGGGAGCTTGTATAGTTACTCATATAAATTTGAATTGTGATATTTAATAAATTTCCGAGATTATTCGAAATTATTCAAGGAAGTCCAAGTTATTTACATTTTACATGGCGGAGATTAGCGCGTATATAGGATTCCCTTTTATTTTGCATACTTACAGATAATTCGATATTTCAGAACTTTCTACAATATTCAAGATACTTAGCAAATTCGATATTTTTTAGATTATTTCGAAATTCTTGATATTTTTCAAATTATACTCGAAATTTGTAATTAAATTGTCGTAAGAAATTTCGTTTTGTTTGAGGCGATTTAACTGAATCACTTGCTGTTTCATACATACTGTTAAAGTTACCCGAAAGTTGCCAGCTGAAAGAGAAAAGTCGATAATGCAGATTGTATTAGTCCAACAGAAAGTAAATAGATGATAATGCAGATTGTGTAATCCCAGTCGGAAGTGAAAAGTCGATAATGCAGATTGTATTATTAATATTCCACTCGAAAATAAAAAATTTAGAAGTTATCAGCCGAAAGTAAATAGGATACATGAATTTAAATAAAATTGTTTGTAAATAGTCTTACGTGGAAAACTTTGTTCAACCTAGTCGTGGAAAATATCGGAAAATCAGAAGAATCCACAAAATTGGAATAAAATCAGCCGCTAGAGTGTATATCTGAAGTTGAATCGTTTTTATATGATTTATCAATAGCTATCGAATGAAAAAATTCTGTTCAAGTTTCCCGTGGGAAATCTCGCAAAATTCGATTTTCCAAAAAACATTAGAAAATTTGTATAAAATCAGCCTCTAGAGTGTTATGTCTGGAGATGGATTATGTTGAAATGACTTGTCAATAGCTATCACAGGAAAAAAATTCAGTTCAGGTTTCCCGTAGGAAATCATCCAAATATTATTGGAAAATTTCCGAGATTTCCCACGGGAAACTTGAACTGAATTTTCTTCCTGCGATAGCTATTGACAAATCACATAAATGCAATCCATCTCCAGACATAACACTCTAGAGGCTGATTTTATACAAATTTTCTAATAAATTTTGGAAAATCGAATTTTCCGAGATTTCCCACGCAAAACTTGTACTGAATTTTTTTTTCTGCGATAGCTATTGGCAAGTCACATCAATGCAATCCATCTCCAGACAGACATAACACTCTAGAGGCTGATTTTATTTATCCATTTCTTACTTTCGGCTGGAAACTTTTTCGAATTTTCTAAAATTTCACACGGGAAACTTGAACTGAATTTTTTTTCTGCGTAGCTATTGACAAACTACATCAATGCAATCTATCTACAGATGTAACACTCTAGAGGCTGATTTTATACAAATTTTTTAATAATTTTGGAAAATGGAATTTTCCAAGATTTCCCACGGGAAACTTGAACTGAATTTTTTTTCCTGCGATAGCTATTGACAAGTCACATCAATGCAATCCATCTCTAGACATAACACTCTAGAGGCTGATTTTATACAAATTTTCTAATAATTTTTGGAAAATCGAATTTTCCGAGATTTCCCACGGGAAACTTGAACTGAATTTTTTTTCTGCAATAGCTATTGACAAACCACATCAATGCAATCTATCTCCAGACATAACACTCTAGAGGCTGATTTTATACAAATTTTCTAATAATTTTTGGAAAATCGAATTTTCCGAGATTTCCCACGGGAAACTTGAAATTATTATTTTTCCTGCGATAGCTATTGATAAGTCATATTAATGCAATCTATCTCCAGCCATAACACTCTAGAGGCTGATTTTATTTTCGGCTGGAAACTTTCGGCTAACTTTAACAGGGTGTTTCGTAGCTACTCGAAATCAGATATACTTTTAATTAATGATAGGTTCAAGTGGAGGTTACGAGGTGGGGCCCGAAATTTGTAGTTACGCTACTACATGTTTATTTAATAACGAGAATACAATGAAAGTGTAGTTACAATTTCCTTGTTTTCTCGTCTAGCAAAAATTCAACCGTTCCGATGAATGCATGTACAATTAGTTTAATTCGTTCTTTTTTTCAACTGATTTTAATAAAAATGTGTATAGTTTAGTAAATCTCTCACGTACATAAATATGTCGTCCCGCCAATTATTCGTAACCGATGACGGTGAATGTAGTGTTATTTGTAATTGACGCAATACTTGTGTTGCATTTATAAACAGCAGTTTTAACGAGTTTTCGGGACGACTTTGGTCTGTTCACTTCTGTTCTCTATTTTGATTTCTTGCTGTAGTTTGGGGACATCATTTTAATTTCGGCGTTATTTTTCACAAGGCCATCCCATGGTATCTTTTATTTCATCGATTTTTTTTAGTAAAATTTTCGCTGGATTCTCCAGCCTTGTAATTATTGCTTTAGTGGCCATCACAAGTCTTTCTGAAGTAGGATTTTCAGGTTGCAACTGTTGTGCCATATTTATTTATTTATTTTTTGTTAAAATTAACTCCAAAATGGTAATTTACATTTTATTTTTTCATTTTTATTAAATACCACAGCTAATATTCACTTGACACTATAAATATTTAGATCAGTTAATCATAAACCTTTTACTGACCTTTCAATCTAAGAGAAAAAGGAGACACTCGGTGTATTACCATTATGCTCAAAACTGTTGTAATATTTTGAAATTTTATTGTTTTCTAGTTTTTTTCGTTTATTGTGAACCAATCAAATCCAAATCAGATTTATTCTGAAGTAAAATATTAAAGTGTGGAATTTTCTTGACAGGGTAATAAACTAGGTTTTTTGAAATTTATAGCTAATGCAATTCGAACATTTATATTTATAGTGCAATTGTAAAGGTCGATTCCCTGAATGTTTAACAATAAATCGAATCGCATAAACATACTATATAACAACTCTATTAATTACCAACAAAATATAACCTTTAACAAAAAAAAACAAAAAACTTGTTCATGTTCAATTGTTTAACCTACACAAGAAATTCAATAATCAAACCTGTTAAAAAATTAATACATTGGATATTTTGGACGTGTCACACACCACTGATTAATCCTCTGAAACAACCGTTTCTGATTAGGGTTAATAAAACTACTTGCGACCATTCACATACAGAGACAACAGAACTTGTGTCATTTGTTTTTGCTCTCAACGACTTAACCAGCCGTTGAAAAATTACTGTACATTTGAAAGTAGTTTTTTTTAGCTTACGTATCTATAAAAAGCTCAAAGTGTAACGTTATAGAAAAAAAAATTCAATAAGTCATTTATATCTAAAAACAAATAAATGACCTTGGTGTGATTATTAACTACCAGTACACAAACATACATACATACTTATATAGAGGTATAGTTTCGAAATTAGTAGTTAGATTGGTTTTAGAAACTAAAACAAAAATATTGATAAAAACTACAAGGTCACAATTCAATTAGATACGTTCGAGTGCACGTACGTGTTAGCACAGTTATAATATTTACAAATAAAATTATTTAACAACAGCTATTAGGGCTACTATTACTAGTTTTGGGTTCTAGCAATTTAACTTTCTTCAATTCGGAATAGAATATAAAAACCGCGGCAAATTTAGTTTACAAGACAAATCCAAAAAATAAATTGAAAACACCTTCCAAAAAAAAAATGTCTGATTACCGCTCACCAAATTCAAGCTTAATTGAACAATTTCATATATGCAATCTAAAAAAAAAATTTATTTTCACTTTAATTTAAACTCGATAAAAATCAGGAAATCTTATAACAAAAATACCAGTTTAATGCAAAAATTGCATTCAATCAATAAGACCGCATAATTACATTGTACCATTGCGTTTTATTTTTTTCATTATGTATTTCACATACATTTCACCCAATGAAATTTGTTTCATGTTTTTTCGGTCGGTGTATACGATACAACAAGTACGATATTAAAATAAAAGAGAAAGGTCTTAAAGAAATTATGTACATGGATTTCAAATTAATTGGTGGACCAAATTCCATACAAAACAATGTTGTTTAAAACAGTTGTCCATGTGATTATTGGTTAGATCATGACTTTTGAGAAGGTGAATTATTAAACGGTTTTATACGGCATGGCATGGCTGTTGTTAAATCCGCTAAAGATTTAAATCCACCTATATATTAAATAGGTGGACCACCCCAAAGTATTAACTTTAACAAAGGGGATTTTTACATATTTTTATATTAATTTTTATATTCATATTTCATATCATCAGGTGATTGTAGATCGATTTGGATTCCAGTTGATTTGGATCCGGTCGAAGTAGATATCAGGGCATCTCTCTGGTTCTTGGGCATTCGTGTGGCACATGGATTACTAAAATATACAAACAAAATTTTAAAATTATTATCATTTAATGAAATATATAAATTAATTATACTTACATAAAAGTGTATATAGATATGATGGTAAAGTGGATGTTTATGCTGTTAATTTTAGTGATCGCGAAAAATTTGGATGGGGTTTTTTTTTTTTGATTGCGCATAGTCCGAGATAAAGAATATTTTTTCCAGCGTTGACATCTCGGTTCCACACGATACCACATTTTTGGCAAAACTGGTATCTGTGTGGAGACCGAGATGTTTCGTGTACTTCATGGCAAGCGGCACATAATTTTGTTGTCCTAAATTCGTCTACTCCCAGAACGTCTGCATATTTTTTAATTGATTTTATTAATTTAGAATTTGGGTTTCGAACGTATCCTTTCATCGGAGAATTTGATGCAATTTTCGAATTTCCAAAAATAACTAGAGCTCTTGTTTTTACTGGTCCTAAAATTTCCTTTGCCATTTTGTCGCAAGCTTTTTCTAAACATATAAATTTTTTCAATTTCAGTCTTGCCACTTTTCTTTGGACACCTTCCATTTGCCGAACCGTAAAATTTTGTAATTGATAATTTGTATATTTTAAATAATCCGCCTCCATTGGCGAAATTATTTCTTTTTTGGTGGAAGGTGTCCACTTTTTTAATTTATATTTTCTAGTGTTGACCCCGGTCATGTTCCGAAAATATGAATTTTTTATTTTTATTGGCGCCCCGTTGCACACACCACCAACGATTAATTTGAGACCGGGGTCAAGTCCAATTTTGACATCATAATTTTTAAAATTTTGCTGAATGTTTTCCAAATTTGCATCTTCATCTTCAAAGATTTTTGTTTTTTTTTGTTTATTTAATTTTGATTTTCCTAATTTTTTCATCGAAAAACTAATCGAAACACCATCGGTCATTATCGAAAAATTGAAATGTTTTGTTTTTGTTTTTGGAATTTTGAAATATTTCACCCATTCATCTTCTCTATTGAATGTTGCCCAAGGCCCTTTAAATAATTTTTGTGAACACAAGAGTTGCCAAAATGCTTGCGAGTCGTACCTTACATGATGTCTACCGAAATTTAATATGGGGATTAGCGAAAAGTTTTTTAATTTATTAATTTCATTATATCTTTGAAGGTGGTAAAAAAATTTTATATGTTTTGAATATGCGGCCCGATTTTGAATGTCGAAAAATAGTTCCCCATCCCAATTTAGGTCTAAACGCATTTTTTGTAGTAGCTCTTGATTTGGTGTATGAGTTGAATTTTTATTAAAAAGATAGTCCAATGTTCCGAATGTTTCCATGTCTTTATCTCGGCGCAGGTACCGTCTAATCCTCGAATATGCGTGCATCCAAATGTTGTTATGGAATAATACTGAATACTGTTGGGCAGCTCCAACAAATATATTCACTGTCACAATATGTTTTGTATTGTGACGGTGACACCTAGTGTGTAATAGAATAAGCTAAAATTAATAGCTCAATATTTAACTGTACTAAAATGGAATTTTCCATGGTAAAAATTGTTCTAAATGTTTCTACGCTATTCTAACTGGAAAAGTCATGAACTTTCGAGAAATTCGGTTTCTGTATATAAAAAGGCGAACGGGATCGAATTGGATTATTCGAATTTAGAACGCGATAGTGTAAACTTGTAAGAATTATTAGTATTTGGTAAGCGGTAGTGTAAATATTAAAACGGGACTAAAAAGTGATTTAAAAAATGTTTTTGTGCGAAATAAAATTTATAAGTGTACAGTAAAATTGTGTGAATAAATAAAGGGATTTTTGTGAATTAAAATTAATAAATTGTGTTGTAATAATTTTCGGGTGAAAATTAATAATTTCGGTGATGAAAAATAGAATTGATTTTGTTTTATTCACAATCATTGACAAGGCAAAAACCTAACAATCAATATGGAGAGAAATGTCATTTCTTGCAGAGCGTAGGGTTTACATTATTTCCGAAAGGTATCGCATTTTGCAATTTTCCAATAGCCAATTGTATACAATTACGATTTTGAGGTTATGATTAACTCATAACATCGAATTGTAAGCTTACCAATCGACCATAGCAAGAACAAAAACCTTGCTACTAGCGGTTTGCTAGCGGGAAAGCGATTATTATGCACAAAATATTACAAAAAACTTGTAAATCATGCAAGTACCGCTATCTCTATTGAGGTAATATTGTAATCGGCCGTGATTCCTCTATACTTAAAGCTAATCTGAACTTTTTTCCAAAATTTCGTTTATTGTATCTTAGATTAATTGGTTTTAGACGAATTAATTTAGAAAAATTATTTTAGATCCATTATTTTTGCGATTTGTTTGTGGAATTTTTTTGGAAGAGTTGTTTTTGACGAATCGTTCTATATGAATTTTGTTAAAAAATTGTTGTTAATTTACAGAGCATTCACAATTATTTTATCTTTTACTTAGGTATAGGTTTGTAAGAATTTCCAACATAACGAGCAAAAATTTTAGTTCATTATATTGGAAATTCTTACAAACCTGAAAGTAAAAGGTAAACAGTGTTTGCATTGTGAAGCTCTGTAAGTTGTTTTTAGACGAATTGTTTTCAGTTAAATCGGTTTTAGTTAAATTGTTTTAGGTAAACTGTTTTAGATGAATTGCTTTAGACCAATTGTTTTTATATGAATTGTTCCTAGATAAATTGTTTTTAGGTAAATTGCTTTTGTCAAATTTGTTTAGATAAATTATTTTAGACCAAAAGTCCGCGAATCGGCCGAAAATGGGTAGCTCTAAAGAATTACTGATCTTTGGGAGGGGGATTATTTTACTTAGCTTCCACTAATCTGGATAGAAAGAGGACGTGAGAATAAAATTGAAGATATGTAACAAGTATTTTGAGACGAAAGGGAAAACTGGCTTAACGAATTTTAAATTGACGTTATCCAGATCAAAGATTCCGATTTAACCTTCCAAATAGCAGATTGTAAATCATCAAGATAAATATTTGAAAACGAAAATGAATTAGAGGACGCGTTCAGACTAGAGCAAAAAAACTATTAATGTCATTGGGTTTGAAAACCCCACTAGAACTACTCTTGCATTACGCCTGAAAATCTTCGGAGGAAGAGAGGAGTCTAACTTAAAAAATTACGTTTAGCAATTCGAATTAACCCTACATCTCTTACGAGCCTGTTTATAATCTAGATGAGACTCACTATTAGGATATCTTTTCCATAAACGATATTTACTAACTCTAATACTAATGGCATTCGAAATTTCCTAAGATAACCATGGCGGAGATTTTGCTTTAAAAGAAATCTTTTTAAGAGGAACGCAACTATCAAACACCAAACTAATATACCAGTTGAAAAATTATATTTCGCTAGTTGCAGACTTAAGGCAAAAAATATCCGAGAACCGAGTTACAAATTAGGTAAAGGCAGGAATTATCTATACTAGCCACACCTCTAAAGCTAGGTGGAGTGTAACAGTTTACAGAAAAAACTTGAAGATCATGAGTGGATCCCATACCAACAGACGAATGATTTAAAAAACAAATTGAGTTATTAGTAAAAGAAATGATATCATCAATAAGGGAATAAGAGGTACCGCTAGCTGTTGGCCAAGAAAAAGTTTTTGCCACAGTGTTGTGAACGAGGGAAGTCGGAATTTTGAAGTATATCGAAATTAAAGTCACCTGATGCATAGATTTCATAGAATCTACAAGAGAAATAACTAAATAAACTTTCTAAGTCTACAAGTGATTTTTTAAATTGGGCATACGACCTCTTATTAGTTTTTGGTGTGTTATAGACGGTACCGAATAAGATTTTACGACCATTAATGAAAACATTGATAAATAAAACCGGGAAATTCTGTTATCAGGGGAATGCTGCCTTGGGCGATACTTTACTGATGACCTTGATAAACCTACGGACATTTCACTCACAATATTGGCGGATTGCCAATTTACAAAATTTATCAATGGGAGCTTTGGACATTAGAAAATATATCATTACGTATTTCAAAACTGAAACATATTTTATGTTGAAACTTTTAGAAAATTTTTCATAGAAAATTTATCATCGTCAGTGGTTTCTGCAATGCTGCCTTTGACGATAGTTAAAAATCTTAAGAACTAAAAAGATTAGAAATTGAATCTCGATAACTGCTGTAGGTAGTTTGTCCGATTTATCTTTGCAGCGCATTTAAGTGTCTCAAAAAATTGACTTTTTACCACATGAAATATATGTAGGACCTACATATTTGATTTTCAGTAAGATTTCGGTGCGCTAAACCCGATATTTGTTTACAAATCTGCCTTGTGTTTAATTAGTGGCTATAAGCGAGTAAGTTTATATTGTAATTCCCAGGTAATCGTCCGGATTTCGAATATCCGCCGAATGGCGAATTCCGCACTACATACTCTGGAGTTTTTGTTTGAACTGTTCATCATCAATAGGCGAGTCGCACGTCATGATTTGATTAATTTATTTTAATCTAGCTGCTGAATTGAAATCTAGTGTCATTTCAATCCCAACCACCATTTATATCGAGATGTGGTGAGCTTAGATTTTGAAATGCTTCCATGGGCCTGTATTCGACAACATTTATGCGCATATATCAAATTGAACTTACCCGCTCTTACCGTAACAATAACACTTTAGCCGTTTTTCAGCTCCATTTTCTCCGCTCATATTAAGGTTCTTATTTTCCCCCATTTAACTTGGTACACAACGTTTCCAGTATATGATGGTTTGAATTTGAGATAAAATTTTGGATTTCAAACCCTTCGGACTAATGAATTTGAATCACTTCTTTGGCAATATTAATGGTCTTCTCCTCAGATTTAATCCCATCAAGCCAATCTGTTGTAACATATCTGAGTAAAGAATCTCGAAAAATGGATTCATATAATCGGGGCTTTTCGGGGCAGCATCCCACACAATATTCATCTTTTCTGGTAAATGCCTAGTATGCCCTCGAATTCTCAACAAAAAAAAAAAAAAAATACATTTCCACTTTGATGAGCTTTTTATTTTAGTATGGGTATCCCCAACTAAAATATTCCCAAAAAATCACAAAATGGTGGATTTTAGGATTATTGGGGATTCTAAAATTATTTTTAGATGAAGTTTTGGAATAGAGCCAATAAGGAGGAACTTGGTTATTTATTAACCTATTATGATGAAATTCGAAGGAAATTAGGAAGGAACCTAGCCGTTTCGGCACTTTCGAGAGAAATGCGATTCTTAAATGATTTTTACGTGAAGTTTGAAAAATGCATTTTTACATAACCATGGTTATGAATATTAGATGAAGTTTCGAAATGTGGCCAATTAGGAAGGAGTTTGAGTGTTCCTCAACCGATTATGATGAAACTCAGCATGTACGACAGCAATAGAATTCTAAAATGAGTTTTAGATAAAGTTCGGTAATATGGCCGATTTGGAATTAACTTGGTGATTTCTTCACCGATTATGATGAAATTCAGCATGCATACCTAACGGATATGGGATTCTAAAATGAGTTTTAGATGAAGTTCTGAAAAATGGCCAATTAGGAAGGAGCTTGCTTGAAATGGGATTCTAAAATGAGTTTTATATGAAGTTCTCCGTAATATGGCCAATTAGGCAGAAACTTGGCTATTTCTTAACCGATTATGATGAAACTCGGCATGAACGATTAAAATTGTTTCTAAAATAGTTTTTACATGGAGTTTTAGAATAAGACCAATTAAGAAGGAACCCGGTTGTTTCTTTAACAACTTCATACCGTGTTTAACGAATTTCATCACAATCGGTTTAGAAATAAGGTAATTTCTTCCTAATTGACACCATATTCCACAACTTTTTAAACATATCATTTAAGAATCCCAAATCCATCGTCCAAATCGGGTTTCATCATAATCAGTTTATAAACGACAAGTTCCTTCCTAACAGACAACATTCCAGTAATTCCTCTAAATATCATTTTAGAATCCAATATTTTATCATTAAAGCGATAATAGCGATGTTCCTTCCTAATTGGCCTGAATTTGACTAAAATGGAAATGCTATACTTATATATGGATAAACTTCTGCACGAGCTATTTAAATTTTTTTTAATATTTAAAAGGAGATTTTTCTGTAATTTGTTTATGCGGTTATTGAGTTATATGTATAACATTTCCCGGACATACTTCTGATACAGAAAACGGTATTCCACAATTCTGTTTGAGAAACCCTACTCACGATTTGCTGAAAGGATTAGCAACAATATATGCAATAATTAATTCAGGTTGAAATATCCAACAAGCAGCAACCTAAGCAAAATTTCCTAGGAGACCAGGCTTGCAGGAGAAGGTCTATTTGCTGTAAAACAAAAGTGTAGACAAAGGCAAAAAATTTACTCAAAATTTTAGTTGGAACACAACTTGTTTGTATTGTGTATCCAACACAATTCTTAATAATCTTCGATTATTTCCAAAACATATGAACAAGAATCAAGGTTCAACAAAATTGTCCTCAAACTATACAAATTGATCAATTAATTTGCAATTACACAAAAAATAAATATTTGACGCGAAACTACATTCTGTGCCAAATTGGCCAACTGTAACAAATATTATTATAAGAAAATTGGCATAGGAAAACGGACAATGCATTTAGTTATCCGGATCGAAACAGCTTTAAAACGACTAGTACATATTTATATAACCAAATACACACAACAATTTTAAACAACATTATAAAATAACAAAGATAGTAATCAACCTTGTCACGAACACTTTTAAATAACAATAAACTTTTTTTTTTTTGTATAATAATTATAATTGTTACAAATAATTGTCAGTTGACCGCATACTCTTCATATTATTCATCAACATTAATCATTCGATTACAATCCATAATTTCGCTATTTTTCTTTATTTTTTATCAATTCACATCAATCTTATTTTGTTTTCAATGAAATTTGAACTTTGATTTACAAACCAAACAATTCGTTGATTCAATGAAAAATGTGTATGCAAGATTGGAAAGAAAGTAAACTAAATTATGAGATATGTAAATGTGTATGTGTGTAATGAATATAATAGATTTAAAGACGATACAATCGATTATTTTGTGTGGATCTCATCTCAATCTCGAAACATACGTCAAAATTATGGTCTTCTTCTGATCTTTTGTTAAAAAAAAACTGGAATTGGTATGGTACGTTTACAAAAATAACAAAATAAAATAATTGAAAATTTCGAATGGGTTTTTGTTATAAGCAAAATAGTTTCTTCTTTATTCAATCATAAAATGAAAGTGTAAGCTCACTTGAGTTCATTTTAGTAGAAAATTAGCATGGGACCATGTTAGATGCACAATATTAGTATTTACCGATTTACGTGTAAGACGATGTTTAAAATTGTTTCCAAGCTACGCCAAAGGCAGTTAGAGCACGATTCAAAAATTATCACTCTAACAAATCAAACCCGACGATAAGAGTTACACCCTAAAAGCAAGTAATACATTGCATTAATTTACATGTAAAAAGTTGCAAATTTCAAATTCAAGCATGTGTGCAATATAGAATTCAGCAACTTGGTGTAAAACAGCATTAAGCATGTTGCAGATGGTTTGAAACGTCAGCACAATCTTGTTTTATGCGGCTGAATTCAGAGGATAAGTAAATTTTCTTTTTTAAAATCACTCAAATTTTATTTAGAGTGTAAAGTAAACCGTTTTCCAAATTTCATCGAATTGTTTCTTAAGTTAAATCAAATGTCTACACGGTGTTAACCGGGCAAACTTTTCTGCAGATTTAGGAATCACAAAATCAGTTAAAGATTAACACAATGGGAGGTATTCGACAATCATCCTTATTTCGGTAATACAGGTACCTTTCTGTCAATTAACATACCAATGTTCCAAGTTAGCAATTCCCAAAACAAAAAAAAATTAAAAACTTAAGTTGTGTGATCAATTTTTAAATGTTTCACGGGAAATATGGAAGTCAAAGTGTTGAAAAACTGAGTATGGAAGCTGTAGTTATTATTTCCTGTCAGAATAAAAAGCAAATCTCATGAGCGCAAGTTGGGTTGGGTATGTTCTCCCAAAAATCGTTTAACTTATTACCACAAAAACAAATTTCCCACACGTCTTTTCGTAAAACGTCGTTTGCCCAAAAATTGTTTTCCCAAAAACCCTTTGCCCAAAAACAATCCCTAAAAATTCTAAAATAGTAAACTGGTCATTTCGCGCATCTAAACCGAAAGGAATACTATCATATTCCCAAAAATAAAAATCCCCAAAAAAATCCCAAAAAATAATGTGCCCCAATAGAAGGGAGGGCTCATTAAATTTTTGCTAACTGCAATAGGAAAGCAAAAGGAAGTTATATAAATTCATATCAACCTTGCGTCGCAAAGGACGAATTCTAAGCGGGTTTTGCGAGTTTTTTATTTTAGTATGCGAAATACAAACGTAAATAATTTTTTCTGACGTTTTCCTGTCATCCTTGCCCAAAAGGTTCAATATTCAGCGGCTTTGGAGAGTTCTCTATTTTAGTATGTGAATAATATAATTAATAAATTTTTTTTTTTTTTCAAAAAATGTTCCAATTTTTATGAATCTTATAATTTCAAAAAATTTTCAAAGCGGGGTTTGGGGAGGCAGCCCCCAATCCTTCAAGGTATAAAACGAATTAAAATAATATTTAAAATTTTTTTTGGTTTTGTTGTGATTTTTTTATTTTGGATAACAATACCGATAAAAATGTTGACATGCAAAACCTGTATTTTTCTATGGTAAATGAGTGTGTTTTATGCTAAAAAGTGGATATAAAAACCGTGATTTTTTATTTTTTATTTTGACCCTACGAACAATAGGAATATCTATTTCACAATTTAGAAGAATAGGAAAATAGGAATAAAAACCAAACGTAGTCGCAGCCCGGTGATTCCTCGGGGCTCCTTCTCCATTTCCACAGCCCTGCAATTTTCTATCTAGATTAGATCAAGTTTTCTGAAATGACAAACAATAAAAGCAACTACTCGGATCAACATTTTGATTCAAAACAAAAATTTGTAAAATTTCGGTTGTTGCTTTCAATGTAAAATTTGATCTGATCCGGATCACTATGCTTCAAGAAATGCGTCAAATTGGCGCGCAAAAATAACTGCTAATAATTAAACGTTAGTTGGAAATTACTTCCACTTTGTGGATTCCATTGCAAACCGAGTATTTTTTTACTTGCGGTTTAATCTTCAAAATTACCATTTTTGAACTAAGTTTGAAATTATCAGGTAAAATGGAATAATTGGATTCCAATTTTCCTAAGTGAAAGTGACCTGCATCGCATTTTCAACTGTATCTGATAAAAATCATCGAAGATTATTGGGTGAATACTGGATTTGACGTGATATACTGCTGTTTGTTGCAGAGTACGTATCGCTAAAAATGGGGAAGATGCTAGGCCGAAAGTTACTGTGGTGAGTCAATAAAGAATCAATTTGTTATTGGGAGTTTTACGCCATAATATTCGTTGAAACTTTTTGTCAGTTTTATCAACTAACACTTGTCGGTACGTACATATTTTTAATGTCCACTGTTAAAGTGATGGAACTTTCCTTTATAACTGTTTTATGCGGCAAATTGTAAGTGTTTGTCTCTTTTGGATTAATATCTTCTTGGGCAATGTGTTCCAAGTAACCTTGCGCTATCCATTGCCTTATATATTCCTTTTTTAATGCTTCGTTTCACTGCAATTTTCTTTCCAGATTGTAGAATCGTTTGGTCGCCGTGAATACAGAATTTCCTAGATCTGGAAAATTTCTTTGAAAAGGAATTCGTACATCTTCCATTTTAAGGTCGCTTGTGTGAAGACCTAAATCTTTCCTCACATTTCTTTTTTTCTGTAGAGATTGGTTCACAGGTTGCTATTTCTTCGATTTCCTAAAAATTTCGAAATACTTGTTCTATGTTCAGATACCAAGACATAACCTAACTCTATTTCATTGTTTTTCGCTTGTAAGTCACAACTATCATTGTTCCGTTTGGGTTAGCCACTCGGCCATCTTAAAAAACGCTGAAGAACTTATCAGTCTCTTGGACGAAGCCATTCAGGATCTGCCAGTTGGAAATGATTAATTAATTCATTCATTAATTCTATAGCACTTCTTAATTGCCTTCGATATTTATTCGCGTTTGATTATCATAAATTAACGACAGCACTAATTGTGTGACACCTTTAGTCGTAAAAGTCGACGTAGCTAGGTCTGTGGTTACAATTTTTGCATTTTCTCGAGGCAATCTAAGGGCATTCATCCAAGCTTTTGAAACAATAGAAGTGTACATCTTAACAAGGAACCATCACTTCGTTTTACGTTCACTCTTGCTGTCGGGAGAAGCGATTGGGTTTTAGCAGCTATTGATGTATGTGACTAAATTTCCGTACATAAACTCCTTGTTGGCGTTTGTTGTGGTGTATAAGATGATGAACTACGGAATGTGGTGCTTACGATTGCAAGTACTACAACAAAATTTTGTTCTACACACTCCTTCCTGATGAGTTACAGATAAACAATTAAAACGGGGCCTTTTAGTCGCTGCTAAAGCTCTTATATGATTAATGATTGTTGCAAAATTTCGTTGCATTTGGATAATGATTGATATTTGTTCATTTGGTTCACGATACAGAATTAACCTGAGCATGGTCTGCTCTAATCCACATAGCGGATTGAGTAAATTTCGATTGCGGACCACACTTTCAAGTTCATCACTTACGCCATTTAGAGACTTAAAAAATTGCACAATTGTGAGAAAATCACTCCCTGCAGTATAACGGGCGGGCCCAAGTCCTTTTCTTATCTTGGCCAAGCTTGTTTAATGACACGTATATAAGCCACGGATCACGTTGCTTTGGCTCTCTGGCTATTACTTTTAACACACGAACTATTTCGGCCGATACATCACACATATAGTGAAGTGTTCTTGCTGTTGACTGATTAATAAAAGGTTGATCTATAAATTGGTTGATTAAATGGGTTACCACTGGCTTCTTTCTATTGTAGCGTTCTTAACTTTCGCATACGCTTCAACGTAATTTACTTCTGTTATTTGTAAGCGGCTAACTAAAGCAGCTTCCTCATCGCGAAAGACTCCTTTTTTATATTGAAGCTTGTGCACTTGAAGGTTCAAACAATTGGTGAAAGGCCGGAAATTCTGAATATTTCCCAGAAAATGGGAGTGCCATTGAACGATCAATTTTCAACGGAGATTTCGCGATCTTTTTGAGCTTGGAAGAAACAACACGTCTTAGAATTTCCTTCGTATTAGGTATGTATTTCCTTTTCTTGAATCTGATAATCGTTCCATTCATCATTCAATAACCGGAAATCCAGTCAATTATAGAATTGCACAATAGGTATATGTATAGGTGTATGTATATAGTTCACTTCACTTTTGAATATCACAAGAAAATAGTTTTAGACCGGATGTCTTTGTATCACAATATAAAAATGTTCAAAAATTGTTTATCAGATTAATATTAAATTCACGTTGTCCGAATTATTTATCTATTTACTTGAAAATTCAGCAAATTCATCTAAAGATGCCGTCAATATTTGTTGAAAACTGATGGATCCAAAAATCTTTGCTGCTGTTTGGATCCGGCTCGAAGGACCATATCATTTGAGGATAGGTGTTAGAGTTAATTTCAAATACTTTATTTAGCTTAAAATTCACAATTACAGAAATCTCAATTAAAAAAATAAAATCAAAACAGAAATCTCAATTTCTCGAGTTTTCCACTTAAGTTTCTGAAAAGTTCCAATCGTTTTTCCAGCTCAGTTTCGTCATTATTCTTTATAATTAATTCAATTTTCGCCACTAAATTTGTTTATTAGTTTGAAAAAATTCTTGGAATGTTTGCATTACTTGCAATATCTTTATCTCCTCACTGTGGAGACAACAAGCTGTATGTGTACCACTATCTCCTTTTTTCCACGAAAAAATTTTCTATGAATTTTGTCCCGTCTCCCATTACTTCCGAAATCCACCAGTTTCTGTGTCTGCTAAATAACCAATATTTATAAAATCTCCTTCACTTCTATACCAACTTTGATTCGATATCTTGAACTTGTACACCGAAAGCTTCACGTTAAAAGGAGCGCGTTTTTCATTTAACGAAATAACTTTTATTGAACTCGCACTTCTAATTTTCCGTAGGGTTTATCTTTTAAATTTCCAAACTAAACAACGAGTACGCAAAAGACAACATTTTATTTTTCCCGTTTGGTTTTCAAACCACTTTATTTGTTACCAAAGAAATTTAACGTTACCTAATTTTTTCTTAACTAACCTAAAACTTTTTCAATCAAGTAATTCGACGGTGAATTCCCATTTTCTTCGTGTTTGTTGGATTCTCTGTCCCCCTCTCTTATAATTCCTCCATAATATCTTAATTTTTTTTTTAAGGCGAATTCTATAAATCTTTAAGCAGTTTCTAACCTCTACCATCAGTTTACGTTTTAGCAGTTTCAACCAAACCTCACAAGTAATATCAACATTTTTAAAAATTTCGAAAGTAACTCAATTTACAAAATATAGAGGGCTGAAGTCTCATAATGTGATCAGAACTTCGGTCTTGATTAATTCAACTGTCAAAAAAATCCCGAAATGAACCCCTTTAGTAAATCTCCAGCTTAACCTCCAACTCAATTTACAACTCAACCTCTATCTCAATCGCAATACAATCCTAAATGCAATCACCAAATAAACGGCCAAACCAGCCATCAATTATATCACCAAATCAACCCTTAAATAATTTCGCAACCGAACAACTCACACACTCACACCCCTATGCAAGCTAACTAAAACCTAATTCTACATTAACTCAACTTAGCTCGACCCAAACTTCAACCCTCTGCTCAACTCCATACTTATTTTCCAACCCAATCTAAAAATTAACTCGATTTGAGAAAGCGACCTGAAGCGTAATACGTGTATGAACTCAACTCAATCTAACCTCCCACTAAACCTCAAACTGGAACTCAAATTAATCCCTAACCGAAATTCTCTCTCAAATTCAATTCAATTTCAAACCCTACTCACCATCATACTATAATAGCAACGTACATTCATAACCTTAAACAATCATTCCATCATACCTTTATTCCAATATATCATCATACCATCATGACACTATACCATTAAACCATTATACAAACATGTCATCGTCCCATACTGACGTCGAACCATCCTATTAACACAACATGATGTATATCTTACCATCAATCCGCCACACATCTTACTAGCAGGCCAAAATTTCATCATACCATCCAACCGTCATACCACCATATCCTCAAACTATTATAACATCATTCTAGAATTAAATATCGTCATACCATCGTTCGTTGATCATATATTCTAGAGGTGTCCATGTGGTCGATTGTGCACCTTTATAGTAATACTTTGGAAATCAAAAAGTAGATCCCTTAAAAAAATTAGTGGATACGACTGTATATATAATCATACCATCACACCATCATACCATAATATCAATCCATCATCAAAACATCACACAATCATACCATCTTATTGTATATACCATCTTACCACGATACCATCATACCATCGTACCGTCATGTCATCATACCATCACACCATTATACCATCGTACCACCATACAATCATAACATCATACCATTTTACCATCATACCTTCATAAAAACATACCATCTTTACAATATCATCACAATAGTAACATCATACAATCAAACCATCATCATAATTGTTTGAGGAATAGGCAAGTTTTCTCATACTTGGCCATATTCCAGAACTTCATTCCATTCATATAATTTGCTAAAAGTTCAAATTGGGGTTTGAGATATTAACAGTACCGGTTAGTTCAAATCGGTTAAGGCGTATAGATTTGTTTAAATATCATACACTTATGCTGTACACACATACAAACACTCACTTATATACATTACCAACCACAACGCAACTCCAATTCAACCCGCAAACGTCCCCCAACTCAACCCTCAACCCAACCGCAAACTGTCTTTCAATTCAATCCTCAAACCGACATATATAAAAAATTGGCCAACTTGTCACTATACCTTAATCCAACCCCAACTCAACTTCAACTCAACTGCAACTCAACCCGCAAACTAACCCCTAACTTAACCTTCATATATAAAATGCATATATAAAATAATGGTAAATCTTTCTATAACCAGGTGTTTTGGGTCAATTCATATGACAGGTACCCCACCCTCTTGACGTATAGATTCCAAAAGCTTTTCAAATCTCCGCCTTGACCATAGAAATAGATTGGCGAGAAAAAAATCTAAATCGGACAAGCCGTTCTTGAGATATCATATGGGTACAGACATCCAGATATCATCCACATGAACAGACATTTTATTTACTAAATTTTTGGTCGTTTTTGGCAGGATTTCAACACTTTGGTCTTTTTAAACCGAAGTAAAACAATAAATTTTAAAATTAAAAAATCCATATTTAAATTTAAATGCTTTCGAACTTTCAGAGTTTTCAGGAGCATTGGCAAAGAAGTTGATGCTGCTTCTGAAAGCTCTAAAAGTTAAAAAAATTCTCGAATTATTGTAATCGTAAAATTCATTGGTTTTAAACTTTGTCGTTGTCTTGTCTCTATGTTTAAAAATTTACGATCATGACATGATCTTTCAAATGGACATTCGATCAAATTCCAGGGCCCGTATTCTCGAAATTCGCCCGAAAAACGTGACCGGCCACTTTCTAGTGAAATATGTCATTTCAGTCGATAATTTAAATAGCTTTATATTAAAGTCACACATACGGGTCCAGAATAATTTAGCCAAAATTTATTGAGGAATTTTGGGGTTTAGCGCGCTATCGGTACTTTCAAAAGTTCAGAGTCAAAACTGAGTGAAAATATTCTCGTAATATGTTTAGCCTCTATGCTTTGTCTGAAATACGCTTGTAAATTTTTAATTTTACCTTGAGATGTAGAAGAGTATTTGCTTATGCATAAAGATTTATTAGCTTTACTAAATTAACCATCTCAAGTCCCTATCAATATTTTGTTTGTAGAACTGTGAGAGGTTGTTTAAAAGAATAGTATTTCTGATGAGAATCGCTAACTCTGTTTGGTCGATAAAGGTTTAAATTATTTTATTTTATTCCAAATCAACGTCCATTTCGCAATATAATGGAAACATCCATCGCTAAACAAAAAAATTTTTAATAGTAATAGTAAAAATAGTTCTGAATTTTAACAGACACACACATTAATAATATAACTAAGATAAATTTCTTTTCGAAGTTTTATTTAAAGTTGATCTCATCCGTTCAAAGAAAGAATCACAAGAATAACTATAAATATAAGTAAGGTCGATGCCCACCACAATAACTCAACCAGAATAGGTTGTCTGTACGAATAATAAAATAAATAATGATCGTTCATCATAATATGAAGTATGTACTTTTGTACATCATAAAACTGTATGTTTACAACTTAGTTATAAAAATAATTGTAAAATTGCAATTTCCGAACTTTAGATGTGTTAAGATTTTTTTTTTGTTTTGTTTCCGTTTAATTGTGTAAACAACGTGTAAGAATTTTTTTCTATTAAATAAAAAGAACCTTGGAAGCCAATGTGAGCGCGCTCATTGCTAATAACAAGCTTCAGGTCAATTGCACGCTTTGATTAGAAAGGAAATTGGAAAATTTTCTACTAACGAGTAACTAAATAGCTATATCTTTATATAAATTGAATGTCAACTTTCATTTTATGGTTGCACCAAAAATTTAATTAAGACTTTTATTGCCGTTTCTTAAAGACTAAACACAAATAAGTATTAAAAAAAAAGAATGATTTGTCATAAAGTCTGGTGAAGGAAAAGAACGCAAGTGAAAGTGTTATTGAAATGATTTTTTTTTTGTTTTTGCTCCGTGCTGTTATGTATTGCACTTTATTGTAAGTTACAAATGCTGTTAGTGTTTATAATGAAGGTTATTAATAATCTTATTACAGTCGTAAAAATTATATATTTTTATATACTTGTAAAATGTACTTGTTGCCCACTGAGCCAAGTGGGTATACAGCACTTACAGTCACACAGAGAAACTGCAAACTCGCGTCAAATATTCACGTTTAACTTTTTCTTTTTTTTTATTTACAGAAATTTCAAACTAGAACCAATGTTAGTGTGAGCAGAATAGAACCCTACATTGCGCATAAGCCACATAATTAATACATAAATACGTAAGTACCGAAAAGCTCTATACAAACGGAAATTTACTTGTTAATAAATCTTGAGTGACAAATTAATTTTTTACATTATTCTGACATTTTGTTGTCTTAACTAAAATAAATATGCTTTATAGAAAAGCAAAAAAAAAAAAAAAACGAAAATTACGAAGAAGACGTAAAACTGTTTAAATAAAAATACGCGAGACTGCCAAACAACAAAACCTTGAAAAGATTCTAAAATTATTATGTTTTGGTATACCATATTCTTAAAATTATATATTATAGAGATGTAAATATTCGAAGATATAGAAATTCGCGGCTTTTTTGTTAATTTATTCCTTGAGTTTCTTGTAAACAAGAATCACACACAGTGTAAAATTTTATGTGATTTTGTTGTTTTGACGTAATCACATTAAACCTGGATGATTTGTTGAAATGGTTAGATTTTGAACTTTGATTGGTCGAACTATAATGAATTTGATTACGACTTGATAAACAATTTATTTACAAAATAATTAAGAGTATAGTTAGTTTACTTCTTAGTCGCCACAATTCAGTTTAGATTTGTTCGCTAGTTATAAAAATAATTTTTAGTTTAAAAATTTGTGAAGTTTTTAATGGCGTTTCAAAATTCCAAAAAAAAATATTTCGCAGAATTTGATTTATTTCATCCTTATACAGTAAACGGGATATGCTTTCCGTGCAACACTTTTCGGTTTGTTTCCATCTCTACTGTTTTAGGCATTACCTTTCAAAATGAAAAATAGCGAGTCTAATTTTGTCTAGCTATATGTTTAGTCAAGTTTAAGCGGTGCATTTAGAACGATTTCTCTAGCCCTCCATAATTTTGGCATGAAACTATATAAACGTAGTCCTGCCATCCCAAAAGTGGGCATAATTATTAATGGCAGACAGGGGTCTTCTGAGATGGTACTCTTGAAATTCTCAAGAAATTTACCTAACGCTTCATTTTTCTTCCTCCAAGCTTTTTGAAATGTCGTTGATTCAGACTAGGTCCAAATGACCAAACAAGTGATATGAGACCCTCTTACAAGGCAAAATCACTTAAAATTTCAATTTAATAATAATTTTTCGCATGCGAATCTTTTTATCGACGATGAAAAATACCACCTTGTCTTCTTTCCGCCTATAGCTTTAAAACTCTTCAATTTTTTCAAATTTTTGCTTTACTTCTCCCAGACATGCTGACTAACGTCTCTTATGAGTGGAAGCTTGAAGTATAAAATTCGGCAAATCTGGTCTATAGTTTACTTTAATAAACCGTAACTATTCAAACAATAATCCTCAATCAACCGTTTATTTCCACACATACTAGATTGAGATTTTTACATACATAATTTTTAGTACAAAGCATTTTAATATTTACATGCACCAATCGACATTCTCCCCGCCTTGGAAAGGTTAAGCCTTTACCAACTATTAATTCAAAATTTATACACACTTAAACTACTAAGATAACAATTATCAATGCAAAAAAAATTTTTTTTTTTTTTAAATGTCTTTTAACTGGTAATTTACACACCTTCGTTATGGCTCTCTCCACTTTGCCATTTGGTGTTCTGAGTACTACCACTCGAATTGTGTTGTCTCGTCCTGGTATTGTCTTTTCCACTCGACCCATTAGCCATTTTGAGCTTGGTATATTGTCTTCATGAATTAAGACGAAGTCATCTATTTGTAAATTTTCACGTTCGAACTTCCATTTAGTTTTTTGTTGTAGAGTGTGCGTATATTCTCTGGAAAACCTTTTCCAGAAAAGCTGCACCAACTCAGTTTTTTGTTTCCAATACGCTAGCCTATTACTTGATAAGTTTGTGACATCCACCTCTAAAACTGTATTAATTGGACCCCCTGTTGTGAAATGCCTAGGTGTTAGTGGCTCTAGATCACGTGGATCACTAGAAAGTGATGAAAGAGGCGAGAATTAAGAATTCCCTCTATCTCTATAGCCAATGTTGTTAACTGCTACAAGGTCAGTACTTGAACTCCAACTACTTTTTTCATGTGAGATTTAAACATCCGAACTGCTGCCTCCCAGAGGCCTCCGAAGTGTGGCGATCTAGGCGGAATGTATTTCCACGTGATGCCTTCATTTGAATAAAATGCTTGCAAGTCTATGTTTGATCCACGAACTAAATTTTCCATCTCTTTGGCTTCTCTGTTGGCGCCCACGAAATTTCCGGCGTCATCACTATAAATGATTGCACTTCGTCCTCGTCTTGCAAAAAATCGTTCGTCCTCGACCTATTCCAAATGGAACGCCTTACTGACGAAGCAAACGAATATGCAAATATAAACTTTGTTTTGCATATCTTTTCGCTGTCCCTTATATTTGACTAGAAAAGGACCACAAAAGCCAACTCCGACTATATTAAATGGTCTGGCAACATTCAAACGATCTGGGGGCAACGATGCCATGATTTGTTCCTCTAACTTTGGTCTAAACTTGAAACAAGGGACACTGCCATAAAAGCACAGCTGCCAAAGTACACTGAACTCCAGCATGTATATTTTTTATGTGCTCATGTGGAATAATCAACTATGTCAGACCATGATCTTTCGGCAAAATCAATTGATGCTTTTGATCGTAATCCAAATTGCTGTTCTCCAGCCTTCCTCCTACTCTAAGCATTCCTTCTCCATCAACAAATGCCGAAAGACTAATCAATTTACTATTTTCCGGCAACGTTTTATTGTTTAACAACATTCTAATCTCACCTCTAAAATTACCCTTCTGAACCGTCCGAATGACTGACAATAAATAACGCGGCCTCCAACTCACAAGCCTCCAAGCCACCAGTGCAAATAGTCCTCTTTCTAATATATATGTTTATGAAGCGAAAACAGTAAGCTACAACGCGCTTGAGTCTCACCAACGAACTAAAATTTTCAATGTTAAAAATATCTATGACTCTTACAGAAACAAAAAATGACTATTAATTTTTCAATTCAGGCAACTCCTGACTGTTTGCAATATTTATTTTACTAACTGGCCACTTTGACTCATCATCCTCTAAAAACAAGGGACCGTGCCACCAAACATCCAAAAGACCAATCTCGTGAGGTAAAACTCCTCTAGACACCAAGTCTGCAGGATTTGATTTCCCAGCGATGTGTCTGAATCTTATATGTTTACTACCATCCAAAATCTCGCTAACCCTATTGGCCACATATGTTTTCAAATTATGGGGTGGAATCTTTAACCAGGACCAGGCAATAGTCGAATCAGGCCACAAAATAATCTTTCCAACATTTATCTTGAGAGACGCCACTTCATTCTGAACTAAATTGACAAGGAGCAATATTGCAGTAAATTCTAACCTCGGCTAAGAGATCACTTTTAAAGGAACTACTCTAGACTTACTACATAGGAGATTCATAACTACACTACCATCACTATTTTTGCAACGAAGATATACACATGCGTCATATGCTTTTTGCGACGCGTCACTAAAACCGTGTACTTCTATATCACTAACATTTTCTGGAATGACACATCGGTTCAATCTCTAATTATTCAAACATTCCAAACTATCTCTAAAATTAATCCAATCTGCCTTTAAGTTCTCTGCGTGTATGTTAGCATCCCAATCTAGTTTTTCCATCCATAATCTCTGAATAAGAATATTCGCACTTAAAATTACTGGCCCCAATAGTCCTAATGGATCAAACAATCTACTAATATCAGACAATACCGATCTTTTTGTAATTCTGTTACTGTCATCCAATGGCTGAACCGAAAATGTAAATTCATAACATAAGGGTAACCAGTGTAAGCCCAAAGTTTTAATTGTATCGTTGACATCCGATTCATTGGGATCTCCTCGATTTTCCATTGGAATATGATTTAATAATTCCTTAGAATTTGAATACCACTTTCTTATTCTCATCCCTGCTGACGAAAACATTTTAGTTAATTCGTCATACATTGCGATACCTTCCTCTAATGTTTGACAACCCGAAAGTAAATCGTCTACATAAAAATCAGTCCTTGAAATATTTGACGCAATTTACTGATTCATCTACAGCTAACTGTTGGATAACACGAGTTGATAAGTAAGGCGCAGATGCCGTTCCATAAGTTACGGTCTGCAACTCGTAAATCCTCAAATCATCACTAGAACTCTCTCGCCAATAGCACTTGAGAAAGCAATGGCATGCTTCCTGAATCTCAACACAATTGAAAATTAATCATCCTGAACTACAGCACCTACCATTAACAAATCGTTCAACGAGTACTGAGACGAAGACTTCGCCGAAGCATCAAAAACATCTCGACACTTAGTTGTGGAACTACCAGGACGTAATACAGCCAAATGAGGTATAAAATAACCCGGACTATCATCCACTTCAGTACAAAGCCTCATATGTCCCATTGACTCATATTCTCTCATGAACTCGATATACTGCATTTTCAATTCCAAATTTTTATTTAATCTTCTTTCCAAACCAATGAATCTATGAAAAGCCATCTTAGAAGAATTACCCAACAAGCTACTATCCATTTAAAAAGGTAGTTGTACAATAAATGTACCGTCTATATCTCTCTTGTGAGTGTCACTAAAATGCTGCTCACATGCTAATTCCTCAGCTGTACGAATTTTATTCTTATCAATACAGCAGGACTCCATATCCCAAAATTTTTCTAACAAACTATCCAACCCAGTATCCGTTGTTTTCGGTTCTGATGACAAAAAGAAATTCTGGTTGTTTGAACTACTTTCCAACTTTCCACCAATTACGCAACCAAAGCTCGTATTACGAAACACTGGGAGCTCCTTTGACAATTCTAAACGACCATCTTTCAAAATTTCCCAAAATACGTCACTTCCTAATAATATATCTACAGGTCCAGGTATATTAAAACTGGGTCGGCCAATACTAAATTAGGTGGAAAGGACCATCTGGAAATATTGATATACTGATAGGGCTGTTCATTGCTGATCTCAGATGCTACCAGGAATTGATGCTTCTACTCTATTACAAACATCAGTTTTTGTACCATTATACCACATACAGTGATCCTTTTCGACTTTAATTCCCAATTTTTTGACCAAGTTCATAGATATAAAATTGTTATGAGAGGCTGAATCCAAGAGAGCTCTACATTGAATATACTTCTGATTAGAATCGTTTTTCAAAATCATAACAGTGGTTAAAACGACCTGTTTGTGCACAATTTCTTTGCATAAATATGTAGAACTATTTTGAGCAGAATCAGCCTTTGTACTATCGACATCTCTATTATTATCTGTACTACTACTAGAGGGTTTTTTCTATTTGTTTCGTTTGACGTTTTGTGATTTCGACTATCCATTCTCATATGAAGTAATGTGTGATGTTTATAACCACAAATTTCACATTTTTTTGCTTGACAAGTTCTAACTAAATGACTGTCGCTCAAATAATTCAAACATCTACCTAAAGATCTTATTTTTCCATATACCTTTCCTCAGGACGTAAATTCATAAACTGAACACAATTTTCTAAAGAATGACTACCACTACACATCGAACAAACCATTTTTGTATTTACTTCATTTGGCCTTGAAACCGGCACGAAAGTTTTAGAAGATTTAGACATTTGTCCTTGACCCACAATATTTTGTTTAGGTCTATTGGAACGACGATTATTTTCCACTACATTCAAAACCCTACAACGGGATTGCAAAAATTCAGAAAGTTCCTTCCAAGTAGGGAGCCTTTTTTTATCAAGTTGGGATTACCAGGCCTTTCGAACATCATCATCTAACCTATAAGTAACAATATGAACTATCATCATATCCCACTGATCAACATTCTGCTTTAGTTTTTGTAATGCACGCAAATTGAGCTCAGTGCGATCAATCAGATTTTGCATATCTGTACCAGATGATTTATTAACGTACTGTAATTTAAATAATTCACGAATCTATCTACCAAAGCCTTCCAGGCGATATCAAAGCCATCTCTTTGGCCTTTCCAACAACAAACATATCTAAATACCACATTTTTTGTATCTTTGAATTTATTTGATGATTATCTATAATGGTTTTCTCAAAAAAATCACGAAATCTTAACCAGTCATCTAATTTTCCATCAAATACGGGTATTCTAATCTCTGGCAATTTTGCCTTGACCACCATTCCCTGAAATCGCAACATCACCCAAACCTAATTTATCACCTATATTACTCACTACTTTATTATACTTAAAATCACTTCAAATTTACCCTTTACATCATAAAATTCACGCTCGAATGATTCGAAATCCGTATTAAATTCATCCCTATTTTTTTCGAACTCGGGATCGTCAACCGATGAACAAAGCACAGAATACATTTCAGAATATTAGTTTAACAAAAGCTTTAAATTTTCATATCTAGCACTAACTTTGCTTAAATTTCCTATTTCATCAGGATTTTTATAATCTTTAATTGCAACGTGAGTTTCCTCTTAACGGTTGCTCTTTTAACTTTCCATGATTCAATTGTTGCATTATTACACACCAAAGCTCAAAATCTATATATCTCAAAACTAAATACCTTTACTTTTGTTGCCAAAAAATATTGGAATTGATGAATCAAACTACAAAATGATCAAGTATTCAAAATGCCTATTTTAAATTCCAACTTGTAGTGGACCAAATATGGACGTATTCTTTTATAGATGAAACTTTTCTTCTCCAAACCAAATCAAACAAATTCCACCAGATTGCTACTATAAATATCTGGCTCGAGCTGGACCATGAATTGTCTTTGACTTTAACTATGTTTTTTATGGACTGTATTTCCACTAAAATCCAATAATCTTTTTTTTTTCTTTTAATAAAAATGCGCCTATTCAGCGTAACTATTGAAACAATAATCCTCAATCAACCGTTTATTTCAACACATACTAGATTGAGATTTTTACATACATGCATAATTTTTAGTACAAAGCATTTTAATATTTACATGCAACACCACTCGACACAATCTATAATAAACCTACTGGCTGATTTATCAATTTTTTGTAATGTCTGTAACATCTTATGAATTTTATGCCAAGTTAACAAAATAAACACCGCGCCCTTAAAAAATTCCAATTTTCACTCAATAAATTTTTACTGGTAGGTCAGGTATTGGATCGCATCGATAACATTAATTTGGCTTTGAATGTAAATTTAGTTTAAAAAACTGCATTCATGTGCACGATAAGAAATTTCAAGGATCCTGGAAAATTCCTTAATTGATATTAATTTACTCCAAGTTCTGATAATATCTGAAAAGAAATTTCGGTATTCCGATCTCAAAGATATCCTATCTTGTGCATTAGTATGGAATGCTTTTTCTAAGCTAAATATACATTTAAAACTACGTTGAACCATATCATTGCGACACAACACCCGACAATTCCGCATTTAATAGTAAATTTCCCTCAAACTTTTTACAAATAATTTTCTGTTTTTTCTGTTTTAATTTTCTAGTCACTCAGTAAAAATTTCTTTTCAGCAGGCTTATTGTAGGTTGAATCATTGGGTATTTTGAAACTAGGAAAGATTTGTGACGAATAGCATATTATATTTATGAAATTCAAAATCATAATCCAAAAATAATGTTTGAATCTAAATACGAACTGAACCTAAGACTTCCGATCGTGTGCATGAGTGGAGTGATTTTTCTAAGCAAAATACACATTCAAAACACTCCTATCATATCGATGTGAAATTATTTTCTGTTTTCTTTTTATATTTATTGCATTTCCTTAGTAAGCATTTTTTGAGTGAAAATTGGGTATACTTTTGGTAATTTGGCATACATTTCATTTCGATGTCTGTACCCCCAATAAAATTATTTTATACATAACATTGCCCGTTTTTGAGGCTGGTTAGCCAGGTGGTAACCAATTTACCAGGTATATACTGCCGTCCTAGAATCAAACGCGGTATCTACAAAAAATTGGAAATTGAGTTTATGTTTTTTAGTAACCTGGCATGTTATTCTACCTATTTACCGACGGAAAACTCAGTATCTACATTATTTCTTCCAAAAACACGCATCATTTTATCGTATCTTTCTAAAATGTATACCTTTTCTAAGCACGAATGGGGTATCCACATACTACTACCTAAAAACGCAGTAACTGCTTGTGCAAATATGTACAAACCGCATTTGTTTCTAGTATTTAGTATACTGCATTTACTGTTACTTTGACTAGGAATCACCTTTATTAGACAGTAAACATTCCAATTTACAAAGGGCTATTACCAAAACTTTAAATCGTAATATCTCAATTTCATGCCACCAGTACATACCGCTTTTGGTTTTAGGACGGCAGTATACATCTGTATGCCAAGTGGTGAAAAATAATGTTTCCCGTTCAAACCGTGCGTTTTTTTGCCCAAAAATAATTGGAAACCTGCGGTCGAAAATCGAAAGGACAAATCATTAATGTTTTTGCACTGGTGTAAGCTTTAAATAAGTATGACTATCTTATGGAAATTTGATGTAATTTTCGCATTTGGTTGGTGGCACACGATACAAATGCATTTGATATGCGGCGATCGAAGGTTTTCAATTTTGATTCAACACTGATTTTGGCAGTCTATAACTTTGATTTTTGCAAAGGGAGTTTGCCTTAAATATTATGATTGTCTTGTGCTATTTCATGCTAATGGCGTAGTTATTTGGTCCGCACGAGCGAATCACGTTCGATTAGTCGCGATCGAAGATTTCTAATGTTTTTTAGGCAAATAATTGTGCGAAATTAGAGAAAAACAAATTTTTGCTCAAAAAATGGTCAGCGGTGTGAATTTGAGCCATCTTTGATTTTTTATAATTTTGACAAAACGAGCACCAGGCATAAATCTATATGCCGACTGGTCAAAAATAATGGTTCCCGTTCAAACAGTGCTTTCATTTGCCCAAAAATAATTGGAAATCTTCGATCGAAAATTGAAACCTTTTCGAACTCAAAATTAATACTAAATTTGGCGCCTCATAACTGTAGACTTTAAGAGCAAATCATTAGTGTTTCTTCACCTGGGAGTAAGCCTCAAATAAGTCTGATTATCATGTGGAAATTTCATGTAATTTGCACATTTGGTTGAAGTATACGATACCAATGCGCCCGGATAAGCTATAATCGATGGTTTCCAATATTGATTCAACACTGATTTTGGCAGTTCATATAACCTAAAAGGCGAATATTATATTTTCATGTTAATGGCACAATTAGTTAGTTTGACCTTAAGTTTCGACTAAAAATATTCATATTTTTGTATATGAGCACATTTTAAGCGAAATAAGACAGATATTTTTGTTACACCATCATCATAAAGCAATTCCTAAATAATATGAAATCTTGGAGCTTTTAGCACAAACTCAATGTGTAATTTTTCTTTTTGGGCATTCGCTGAACTGAGGACCGAAAAAACCCAGAAGTTTCGAATAGATGTTATAGCAGAAAAACCTACAAGTAGTTTCAGTGTTGGAATTCTCTTACAGTTACTCTTTGGAAGATTTTTGGTATTTAACAACTTTACAATTTTATTTAAATGCATTTGAACCTCGAGATTCGAAAACTAAGACTGGGATTCTCTGTAAAGCGATATGAAATAGAAGTAATTAATAACATTCAGCTAAAGCTTCTCTAAAGTTTACTAATATTTTATACAAACCCACAAGCAGTGGGATTTACATTCAAAATTAAATTTGGGCACATGTTCACCACATTAAAAGCCAATACATGAAGCGAAATATAATAAATTAGTATTCTGATTATAAAACTTTGATTACATTAAAAAATATTTTAATTTTAAAATCATTTGATCAATTAAATCAAACAATAAGAGAAATTATAATAAGTGACTTAAATTTAAAATACGCATTCACTTTGTGCGAATGTATATCGCTTCATTTCATCTGTTTTCACAAACAGTTTTTTTTTTTACATTGAGCAACACCCACGAGAAACCATATTTGCACAAGAAATCTATAAATTACATCCTTACCACAACATAAAGAGATCATTTTTATCAAGGCGTCATTCCAAGGATGACAACAAAATTTACTACCTAATTAAAAAATGTAATTTAATTTCAAGCGTTAATACAAAATAAAATAAAAATTTGATTTATTAATAAATTGAATGCACTGTGGTTTAAAGAAACTTACATAAGAAGATAAATATTTCAGCTATTTGTGTGCGCGGTCAAATCAAATATTTGATTCGCACCAACGTGCAAGTCGCGACACCACTTTTCCTAATTCATAATATTAGCTAAAAACTAAAAAGTATACAAAACACTAAAAACAACTTATAAATAGACATTTAAGATTATGAAATCAACTTATTCAATATAATTTTTTTTTATTTTACTTTTATAAAGATTAAGGCATATATACAAAACAAAGATTTAATGGTTTCACTTTTCTATAAAAATATAAATAAAATGTTATGTCAATATAAATGTGTGTGTATGTATATAATATACGATTTGATCAATAATAAAACCTCTAGTGGTTTGCAAATATTATCTTAGTTTAATTCAATCTAAAATTTCTAAGTACACAAGATTAATTATATCGTACGGGTGAAAAGGTATTTACATTTAGAAAAGAATTGTGAATTATTATTATTCAATATGTTGTTTTTTTTTTTTGGTAAATGCCAAATTGCCAGTTTTGTTTATAAACGTAAAAGTTGATTGCTTTTTTTTAGGATCAACCTTATTCAGAAAATGTCAAAATGATACTTGCTGAGCAGAACTAAAATATTAAA
Organism: Tipula vernalis; assembly: GCA_958295665.1. Lineage (NCBI taxonomy): Eukaryota > Metazoa > Arthropoda > Insecta > Diptera > Tipulidae > Tipula > Tipula vernalis. The sequence goes on along the minus strand of OY282559.1, from coordinate 75,781,349 downwards.
GTAGTCCTTAATTAAATGGCCAATTGTACGAACAGTACTAAATTGTCGATTTCTCTGTCCTCATTTATTTTATAGGGGGTGTTTAGTAAAACAAATTTTTAAGCAATCATTTGACTGCTACTGCGGTTTAGTACCATTCATAAAATTGGCTAATAATGAAATTTTAACTAACTCTTACAAAAAAATTGAATGAAAGAAATTTGACACGTCGGACTGAAAAATGAGAAATCATTTTAACCAAGATAAGGAAGGACATCAGCCAAATAATGTTTAGGTCAGTTGATCCAAAGCCTAAAATTTAATTGGTACTCTTTATAAATATTGACCTATACTAATTGCGAGATCCAAAAATGTTCTATATTATTGAATTAAAATTTAAATTTTCAAAATTCTCCAAATGCCTTTGAAAAATATTCAAAATTATTTAATTCGCTTAAATTTACACATAAAATATCATGATAAAAATTTCAATATCCAACTTTCTAAATCCAAAATTTGAAGTCGTATATGTTCAAAATTTGTCAGTTTCTTATTAAAACAACAAATTCTCAAAAAATTTCAATTAATTTCAATAAGAATAACTAAATTTTGAGATTTTTTTATATTTTGATAAATTTCGAAATTTTATTTTTCGAAATTCAATTTTAAAATTTAATTAAAATTACAAAATTCAAACTTAAAAAATTCGGTTACATTTTATTGTAATTATATTTCAATTTGGAAATTAGTCCAATATTCTATTGTATTGTATTGAAAAATTCCTTATTTAAATTCGTTAAGTGAATATTAGGCCCGATTCTGAAACGATAGAATTCATGTTATGTTATTTTATTTCCCCGCTTCCTAAATGAATTTACATTGAAAAAGCAAAAATAACATAACATAACACAAAATTTTGTAAAGCAGAATTGGGCCTATTATTTCAAAATATGTATTAATGTATAAAATTAAAAGATGGATAAAACGCCCGGGTTAAAATTAGATAACATCCAAATTCTTTTTTTTTTTTCTGGGCTGTAATATTAATTGGTAAAAGAGCTAAACACCGAAATTAAAAATTCTTTAATTCATTAAAATTTAATAGGTAGGATTGAAATTTCAAAATCAGGATTGTAAAGTGTGAAATTAATTCAACAAAAACTTCCACAAAATCAAATTCAACAGAAACTTTTGAATATCAAATTGAAATTAACCAAAATTCTAAATTATTTTGGGGGTACGTATAATTTTGCAAATTAAATATTCTGCATCCTACGTTATGTTGTTTTTAACTTAAAATTTATTGTTTTTAACTGGAAATATTGGATTTTTTTAATTACCTACCGTAAAAATTAATTTTTTTTTTCTTAAGTCGGTGAATTTTAAAATTTTAATTTCGGGAGATATAAAATTTCCAATATTTCTTGTATAAAACAAATTGTTGTTATTCGGCGAATATTTAAAATTAGGGTAGTAAGAATTTTGGAAATTTATTAAAAGAGATCATCGACCTTATGTGTATCAATGATACAGCAGCGGCTTGGAACACTCTACTATAAAACGGAAAACAAACAAATTTTTTGAAAATTTCAAAACTAGCTAAGCTCATTGCTGGTAGGAAAAGCAAAACAGATTAAAGTAAATTGACCGATTTTTACCGACTGTACAATTTACACAGAATTAATTTTGGCGTTTATTTAAATTGGTGAAAAAAATTGTCATGAAAGAATTGGAAGCTGCAAGCAAATTGTCCGCCTGCTGCACTTCAATTGCACAACAAGTCGTGCTTAATTGTAATCCATATACATACCTCCAATCCATTCCAAAGGACTCACAAAGTCGCAAATGCAAGAAAGGACGATTATGTAAGTATTACGAAATGTCCATAATCACGTTTTGTCGCAATTTTGGAAAAATTCTTGAAACTCGAAATTGGGATTCCGGATTTTGGGCGGATCTAATTTTAACCCAATAAATTGTTTTAACAGGGATTACACGAGATTGTTTAATGCTATTTTAACATTACGTTTCCGATTTAGGTACATCGGGATTTTCGAGATTTTCTGTGAATTTCAGGGGCTGAGTTTAGTTTGGGTGGGACTATGTCTAATTTCTTTACAGGAAAAAACTTTACCGTTTCAGGTAAATTTTACGATAAATTTCATATTTGACTATTTCTTAATTTGAAAAAATCGATTGTGTGCACGTTGAATGTATATCCTTATTTCCTTTTCGAAATTTTGTTTACCCAACAGGCCGCCGCGTGCATCTAAAGAAATAAATAGATATTTATTACTAATGCTAACTTAATTTAATTATTGATTTTGGTCACCGAACAGAACAGTGCTAAAAAAGCTTTAAGGAATTTAACGACCTTTTTCCAGCCTTTCCCTTTAAATTAAACTCATTGTAAACCCATTCCATTTATCACTTAATAACAATTAAGCTTTTACCGGTAGTTTGAAATAATTCAAAATGAAAAGCGAAAAACATTTTTACGCCGCGGACCGATACTAACGTATAAGACACTGTAAGAAGGTTTTGTTTAACATTTGCTGAACTTTTAAAATCTTAAATCATCCAAAATTTCATGCAATCCAATCAATAATACCAGAGGCGTTGAAAACTACAAATAAAATGTAACATGTAATAACATATTCGAAACTTCGAATAATTTGACAAAACTCAATAATTTTATAATAAAAATCATCGGAATTTCAAGTGTCTTGAAAATTTTGTAAACTTACGAATATAGAATCTATGAATAAACTTCAAAATCTACTAAATTCACATACATTCACATACATCTCTAACATACAGCAACTCGAAAAATCACTAATAATCTTAAAAATGTCGAAAAAACTAGAAAATGTAGAACAAATTACAAACAAACTCAAATAATATCTTTAAAAATCGGATATTAATGAATATTGTCGAAAACTCTACAGGTCTGCGTAACAAAAATCTAGAAAACGAAAAACATCGAATATTATTTGAGAATGTCAAAAACATCAGGCAACTTAACGCTAATCTCGACAAAAAACAAACAACTCGAATAACGGAACTCTCAAATAGTATTGGGTGTTTGCCGAATTTCGAAAATATCGAACAATCATATTCTCGTACTTCAATATTAGTCTCTATGATTTTCAAGTAAAAATGAACAAATACCGAATCGACTATGTTTCGAAACATTAGTAAGTCTGTAGGCAAAAGGGCGTGAAATCGGTCCAAAAAGAACAAAAGACCAAAAGAACAAGAAATTTGCATTTTCCTTCCGTTTAATATAATGGTTTCCAGAATAAACATGGTTTACCTGGTTTGATCCGGCAAATTAAATTTTTATTTACCGTTTTATAGTAATCAAAAATTCCGGTGCAAGGCAAACTATAAAAGTTACAACCGTTAACATTAACATTGAGTTGGGTAAGGTGCTCGAAATTCAAGAAATGTTTGGGTTCGAATATCGTTAAAGACGCTTGGCGTTAAATCATTCAATATTTTCGAGATTATTCGAGGTTTATTACAGTTAGTATTTCCAGAAAGAGATTTTTGCCTTGAGATTTCTCAAGATAAAGGAATAATTTACTCAAGATTTTCGGGAACATTCCAATTTTTTTTTTTTTTTGTGGAATATCGCGAATATTCTAGAACTTATTCGAAATTATTCGAGTTTCGCGCTTTTTCTCGACATTTATAAGACGTTTGAATTGCATGATGTTAAAGAATGTGCTATACCAAGATTTTCGATATTTTCTCAGATTTTTCAAGATTTCTAACTATTTAAAATTTGGAGCTGAATTTGGAGTACACATCGATCTACAGAGCAGTAAGTGATCCTCAAAAATTCAAATTTGTTGAAATCATCTAAATTTTTAAATTTAAATGGCATTGGCTAACTTATCGTCGTAATTATTCGAAATAACCGTTATTGTCATATTTTCGATATTATTTTAGAATTTTAGGTTAACCAAGTTTCGAGTGAATATCGAGATTATTCAATAATTCTAAGATAATTTGAGCTTCTCGAGATTATTGGTGTTTCTTATTATTCCTCGAAATTTGCAAGGGGTTTAAGATGTATCTTATTACAGGATTAGTAGGTAATTCACAGAAACAGTTTGGGTAGTTTGGAGGATGCTGATTTCAAAAAATTATTTTAGATCAATCCTTATTGTGTATTTGATACTTTCAATGTTATTGTTGAAGATTTTTCGAAATTTACGATATTAGATACGCTCTTAAGTTAAGTTGTAACATAATCTGTAACAATCATTTCTCACTATTTATGGGTTTTGCAGGTAATTTAAAATCTGTACGTAGCTGGCCAATATTATTTTAAACTTTAAACACTTCAAGGTAATTAGCTAATTTATAACTTACTTAGCTGTCTTTAAACAATTTCGCAGATTTTGAAAACTGCGCTCATTTAGTCTCAAGTTGATCGATTCTAGATTTTAAAAAAATACAGTAAAGTAAAATTGTTGTTGGAACAAAAATTCTAAAAAATGTGAAAAATAGTAAAAATGTTGATTTGTGTGGATCTAATCGTTAAATTATTTTATGAAAATCATTAAACAAATTTTTTCTAAAAAAATTTTTGAAATAAAAAGCTTAACTGCCATATTTTGGACGAGGAAAATCCAAGAGCGTTTGTTTTTCGTCCCTTGCACCCTCATAGAGTAATTTCTTGGTAGTTATCTTCGTCTACCTTGGTAGTTATCTTGGTCTAACGTAAAACTAAAGATGTTTAAGTATTCTAACATTTAGGATATAGTTTTTGCTTACACCATTTTCTTCAAAAGAACTTCCATCTGGCCCCTACTTGTTTGTCTTATGTTGAATCTCCCAAATTTTGCGCTGAATTCTTTTTTTATTATTTTAACGTATGTCCCCGCATTATCGGTATTTTTCGTTGGAGAGCACGGTATGATGGAAGAATTTGTTATTTTTGGCAATATAACGTAAAGTTAAAGTTTTGTTCTAAAGTATTATTTCGTCTTCTATAGTTGTTTCTGGAAAGTATTAGTACTATGTATTCGGTGAAGGATATGAACGCTGGATAAAAGAGTTTAGATAGGTGTTCTGTTGTTTGTTAATTAGTCGGGCAATTTTTTAACCAAATTAATTTTGAAAGGAAATTATTTTCAGATTTTACAACGGATTCAGGGATACATAAATGAAATTAAATCCGTTGAAGCGGTTCTGTTGTACTTTCATTGTTTTCTTGTTCACTTGCTCACGTTCTTGTTGCATTCGCTTGACCCTATTATCGGAAGAATAAGAAACCTCTGCTCATGTAACCCTAAAACTTTTTACTTATCTAACTTTATCTATCTATTACAAGTTGATTGAAAATTTTGAAGTTTGTTCGACTTGTAAAACGCACTAGAAATTACTGATTTATGGTGCAAAAAATTGGAAAAGTTGATTTTCTTAAAGTAAAAGTTTGTATTTTCCATGATGAATACATGATGCCTCGTTACGTCCACAACTGAGGGGATTATGTTCAGTGTCTCTAAAAATGTCCTGGTGGGTGTAAAGCGTAAAGAATAATCTGTTTCGCCGAAATGATATTATATTGTTTAGGGCAAAAGGATATGTGCTTATTGTTTCGATTTTTGGTCGTCTTTGGATTCGAGTACTAGAATTCTACTACTATTTCACTTAAGCTAACACGTCTTCTTTCTCAAAAATTTAGGGTTGTTGAATTTTATGTTTATTCTGTAGGATTGGAGTTACTTTATTGTGACCCGGTCCCTTTTTATTATGTAGGTTTTTGGAGGATAAATCTTAGATCTGACGGATGGAAGTTAAACTTAGCCGATTTGAGAAATGAAGGACCGATTTTATGCAGTGCAGACTTAGTTCTTGTCCTCAAATTTTTGTTTAGTTGATTTTACTGTAATGTGGAATTAGTAAAATTGCTGAACAACGAAGATGGCATTTCGTGACTAAAATGTTTGATGGTGCATTTATTTAAAGGTGAACACTGGTTATTTCGGTGTTTTGGTTGTTTGAGTAAAATCGTAAATGTGCTCAATTTTTTTGAGAGGGTTTTGTTCATTCTATGCGGTTAGTTACTTCGGGAAATTTGGGAATGTTGGTCATTAAGACCGTTTTGGAGAATTTTTGAATGGATTAATTTACTGCTGCAGTTTGCACAGGCGAAAGTGATATCGACTGAATGAAATAAGTTGCAATACTAATTTTTTTTTCTTAACTGGCTTTCGTGAACTACGGTGCAGTTTTCGAATTTCAATGCCTGTGGCGTTTTTTACATTTTTAAGGTTCAGACTAATTAAAATGATTTTATTAACTGAAATTATGTCGTTCAGTTGACGTTACATTTTAGCTTTCCAATTTTAAATTATATATTCAGCTAGCGGCTAATCATATCTTCAATATGCGCCAATTTCAAGTCATTTAACGAGGCACCATTAAAATATTTTGGAGCTTTCGAAGAAAAAAAAAAGTTAAAGCCCAATTAGCCACCTATGGTTTCTCACCTCTGACACTAAAACTAAAAACACTCAATTTTGTATTCTTTGCGAAGAAAAAAAAAACGCGTTGGCTAAATCGACCGTTAAATTATAATAAATTAAAAATATATTAGTCGCAAACTGCGATCATCTCAATCATTAAAAAGCAACTATATATGTACATCCGACTAAATATTTAAATTCTATATTTCTAAAATTTATAGCGGAAAAAGCAAACAATCGCGCACCCAATGCTAATTTTTTCTATTTCGTTTGTAAACCAACCAATCAGCAGACATGTAAAACATCATTTTTATACTCTTAAGAATTTAACACGACAGAAAAAAGAAGTAAAAGAAAAGTAAACGTATATACGAGTAAGTATAAAAAATCTTCCGACCGAATGACCCACAAAAAATAAATGTATAACATAATTATTGAGCAAAACGATTGGTCGACGACGACTTCGTGTGTATTAAAATATTTTCCCATAAACTGTCATTCGATATAATAAACGGCGATGTGATTGTGTCTCTAAAATACATCGACCATAAGTACACAATATACTTTGCACTTGTATCATGATCAGATTCTTTGTATTAATATGATATTTACGTACATGGTCATTTTGATCTTGATCTTCATATTATTTATTAACTATCAGCTTCAATTGTAATAATAACAGAATTTATGTATGTACAAAGAAAGCTGGTTAGTAAGACAAATTTCTTCTTATCTCGACGCGAGACAGTTTGTGATACTTGCACCCGTATACTTGTACTTACATATACAATTGATCGTATCTCTTACAGATGATCATATGTTTATTTTTTTTGTGTAAATAGCATTTTGATTTCATTACCTCCTAGCATAATTAAATTTATTTAAACCTGTTCTTAAGAAAGTAGAGTGGACAAAAAAACTGTAAAACAAAAATATCAATATGTACACAAGATGACCGATCTCATTATTATCATCAAACGAGGAAGGAGAGAAGATCATGATTTTTATGATTTAATTGTAAATCTCTTTGGATTTGAAAGTCATATTCAAATATTTAAATTGCACAGTAGATTATCTACTATACATAAATATATTTGAATTTAGCCTGATTTGAGGAAAGAAAGTGCAATCTCTATTTAGATAGTTTAGAGTTAATTATAATTTGTTACGATAAATAAATGTAATTTAATTTAAATGATCAAGATCGGTTGAATATTTAACATAATTTTTGAATGTCATATTTGTAGTTGGGTGGTGGTGGTGAGAGATGACTGTCGATTTGAGTTTTCTATTCATTTACAATATTACTTCCTATTACCTAGAAAACATTCTAAATGTAACCAATATTGAGTCCAACACAATTTTTTGTGTGAAATGTGGGCTCAGCTTGCATAAAGTTTGTAGTTTTGGCTGTAGTAAATTGTGTCGCATCAAACGTTAGTATGTTGAAAATGAACCTTAATTACATAATTATTGCTATGAGTAAAGCTACTGGGAATGATCTCTCCGTATCCACATCGATAATTCATATTTCATAACGAATTAGAACAACGAACTTAGGTGAAATGAATTAATATTAGCTTGATGGCTTCAATATAACTCTACTGATTACCAACTCAAATAACTTCCAAAATCAGGAGAAATTTTGAAATCTTAATTCTCAAATAATCATGAACATCTCAAAAATATGCCAAATAAAAAATCTCTCGAAACTATCCGAAAACGTGGAAAGTATTGGATATATGCGAAATCAAATTATTTCAATGTCGTACACTTTGGGATAAAAAGGTCTCTTTAAAAAGTTTGTTAAAATATTTATAAAGCAATCTACAAAAAAAAAAGCCCTGCAATTTTTTTTTCTCGAAAGTGAGCCACCACCAATTCAAATTTCCCTTATTAGTATTTTGATTTTTTTATATTCAAGGTGGTAATAGTTAGCCACAGTTAAGTCCCATATTTTATTAATACTGATAAAAAGCACATTTTCATCATCTTTCAGCCCCATTGTGATCAACCGTCAATGTTACCCCTCACCTCCACTTGACGCTAAACAACAAACATAAAATCCCCTTATATATCCCTCAATAAATCCCGACTACCCACCCTCAAGTAAAATATTAATCCGGCCCTTTAATGATTTCACGCCAGCCTTACACCCTCACCCAAACCCATACCGATACCGACACCCTCACCAACACACAGCCGTTCAAACAATAAAACGTCATTTGTACGCGAAAGAATACCTATGTAGGTAAATTTATCTTAACCACTTACAAAAAGTCCAAACTAAAAAAAATATACCGGTCAAGGCCCAGTACCGTTGCATAAACCAAAATATCAAAATTGATTTAGCTAAATCGAAGAAAAATTCAGATTTACGTAAATTAAATCAGATTTTGGATGATGAATACCTGTGCCACAAGAAATGAACCAGTCGCAGCCAACAAAAAATAAATCCAATAAAAATTGTGGCCTGTTGCTGCAGGCAGTAGCTCGATACACTTAGTCCAACATTTTTCCAATTTTCCGATCCCTTTCTCGTTTTCCCGTAAATCGTCGTGAAATCGGTCCAATAAGTCTGCATAATATTTTCCGTTTATCGTTTTTCCCTTTTCAAGGTAATCGATGTGGATAATATTACGTGCATATTCCAAAAAACTTTCACCATCATCTTGTTGGCTGACAGACCCACCAGAAATTCACTGTTTCGATTATTTCTTGGTCTCCGGTGGTTGGTAGTGAACCGACGTCTTATCCACAGTTACGAATCAACGCAAAAACTCGGTAGGATTAACATCGCCAAACTTTCCTTTGAAATTATCATTCGATTACGTTTGTGATCAATTGTAAGCACGTTACGCGCTGATATCTTTTTCATGCCAAAATATTTCATCTAGATGTTATGTATTTGCCCTCATTTAAACGTCCATAACCTTAGAAATCTCACGAACTTTAACTCTTCGACGTCAATTGGACGCCCGGAACGTTCTGCCTCATTAGTATTTGGATGACCATAACGAAATTCAGTAAACCAATTCTGATTCATTCAAAACGATAGTGAAGAGTCCCCATTATGTTTGTTAAACGATTTTTGGATTATCGTGAGACACAACTTAGTGGTTGTAAGCACATACTTCCCACATAAATGCATTCACAAAGTCAGATGGGAATCAAGCGACATATTTAAAAATTATGATCAACTATATTGAGCTATCGTCAATTCAGACCACTTCCTCATGAAGTTATACAGTCACCTGAATTTTTGATTATGGCCGTTTCACAAGTAAGGGGGGGGGGGGGGGGGAGGGATAAAGTTTTTAATTAATTTCTCTCTAATCCCATTCTCTAATAAGACGTGACTCCAACTGCATAGACTGCAAGTATGACAAATGATAAGTTACAGCAAAGATAATTCCCTACTAAAGATGATTTATTCATGAAAACACGACCGCCACCACCAACTATACTCGATCGACCACTAACATTTATTCCTAAACCATTTCAGCAATTTTTTATTAACCTGAATGTACCTTTTAACATTTGAAAAACAATTTGGGTCAAATTTAAAAAGGACAGTATTTAATATCCAAAATCATTCAAAATAACCCATATAAAACCACCTTTCATCAAAAATGATTACCGAAGATGAACAGTGAAAGAAGTTGGACATGTTCTACTTTTTGTTCACTTTGGATGAATCATCCGTGATGATCGCCTTTACAAAAAAAAATACATCAAAATTGTAAGGGTTGGGTACGGATGCTGGCTTTTCAAAATCCAGATCATGCAAAATCAAATTTACACTCTGGAAAATGTAAATTTTAATTTTGAAACAATTTTTTGGAACAAAAAAATTACATTAGTAAAAAATGTACCATAGTACCATATTGCGTATACAATTTATTTAAAAAATGCGGGGATGGCTGTGTCTTTTACACGGCCAAATATTTTTTGCGTGTTAACGTTTACAAGCGGTGGGGTAAATGGTACAGAAGGTAAATGGTACAAGAAGTACAATAGGTAGGGTTGCCAGTTGTACTCCTTTAGGAAGTACAGTACTTCTTTTCCGATTCCGATTTTATAATGCAATTATTTTCTTTAATTTGTGGAGAAGTAGAGAAATGTACTTCTTTTATCTAAAAATGTGCGATAAATGTGAATCGTAACATTTAAATTTAAAAAAGTGAAGAAAATAGTTGGGATTGGCTAAGCGCCACTAGCAAATTTTTCGAAATTAATTAAACTTCAAGTTCAAGATTAGCTAATTCCTATTAATTTCAAGAGTAGTGACTAAGAGCGATTAGTGAACAAATCTCTAAATATTGTTACGTTTTTGCCTTGTCAATCAAAGTTCGTATCACTGGATTGTGAATAATACAAAATCAATTTAATTTATCTCCAACGAATTTATTTATTTCACAAAATTTATTACAAAACAGTTTATCAATAAAAATTCACAAAATCACTTTATATAAATTATTCTCAAATTTTACTATTCACTTATAATTTTTATTTCGCACTACAACACTTCTTAAATCACTTTTTAATTACTTTTTAATTAGGGTTACCAGTTGGACTTCTTTGGGGATTACGATGCTTCTTTTCTGGTTCCAATTTTGCTGTGTTCTTGTTTTCTGTAATTTGTTTAGAAGTATACAACTTTTTTACAACTTACAGAAAGTAGATACATTACAGGGTCAGAGCCAGAGCGGAAGCACTTTACTCCCTAAAGAAGTACAACTGGCAACCCTATTTTTAATCTTCACACAGTCGCTTTCCAAATACAACTAATCCAATTCGACTTCGTTCGCCTTTTTATATACACAAACCAAACTTCTAGAAAGCTCATGATTTTTCTAGTTAGAATAGTGTAGAACAATTTCAAAAATGGAAAATTCCATTTTAGTACAGTTAAACATTGAACTATTCATTTAACTTATTCTATTACACACTAGGTGCCACCGCCACAACAGTGACACCTAGTGTATAATAGAATAAATTAAATGAATAGCTCAATGTTAAACTGTACTAAAATGGAATCTTCCATGATAAAACTGTTGTACACTTTTCTAACTAGAATGTACACTTTTCTAACTAGAAAAATCATGAGCTTTCTAGAAGTTTGGTTTGTGTATATAAAAAGGCGAACAAAGTCGAATTGGTTTAGTAATATTTGGTAAGCGATAGAGTAAAGATTAAAAAGGGATTAAAAAGTGAATTAAAAAGTGTTTTTGTGGAAATAAAAATTATAAGTGTACAGTAAAAGTTTGAGAATAATTTATATAAAGTGATCTTGTGAATTTTTATTATTAAACTATGTTGTAATAATTCTTGTGTGAAATAAATAAATTCATTGGTGATAAATTAAATTGATTTTGTATTATTCACAATCCAGTGATACGAATCTTAATTGACAAGGCAAAAACGTAACAATATTGAAGATTGTCTGTTTTTATTCAGTTTAGTAAAAGTTCAAATAGCTCCATTTATGTAAATTAAAAATACATGTTGGGCTATTTTAGTACAGATGGAGCTCTCATTGAAATTTTAAAAGTACCTACAAAAAGTTTGGAAAACCAATAAAAAAAATTTAATTAATAATTAAAGAATTTAACACCAAGAATTCGTGGCGCCACTAGCTAAACCTTAGTATGTCAATGCAACTATAGTTGATAACGTTTAGGTACTCTAGTCTGTCAATGGTATTAAACTCCTAATCTTAAGCGTTTTTTTTGGAAAAGTAACAAAGTTGCTAGACGACATGCAAGGCATCTATTAATGGAAATTAATTTAAATTAAATTCACTTGGCAATTATCTAAGGGACCGAATAAATTTATTCGCTTTATTGAAATTTCGTAGAAAAATTAGGAAAATTTACAGTTTTCTTATTTTACTTGCTTTAGCTAAAATTTCAGTTCTAGCGAATGGAAATTCGTAGCAAACTTCATTATACTGAACCCTTCGTTAAACTTGCGTTCCCTCTTACATAATTATATTTAAGAGACAAGCTATTGTGTACAAAAATTACTGTTTTGTACTACGGTGGTGAAATTTTGTATACTTTTCTTTTCTATGCAATTGGTAAAATAGGATCAGTGAGAGCCCGAAATAGGGATTGGGACAATTTTTTTTTACATTTCAAAATAAATATTTATACTGTTTTCTGATGAGTATTTTTTAGATTTTAGTACACACCTTGCATGACCAAGTAAAACACGACTAAATCTGGACAAATTCTGAAATCTGTATGTAAACCAGAACATTTCAACAGAAAAAACAGTACAGTCTCGAAATGAATAAAAAAATTTAATATATAAAATTGGTTTGGTGGTGACCGATTAGTTTACCATCCACTGGTTACAAAACTGGTGAAATTCTTCTAGAAAAGTTGCAAGCCCGCTACTTTGATTCATTATTTAGATGTGTTGCAAACTAATTCATTAATCATCAAATATGTTGGTTAAGTAAGATACTAGATTTAAATATAACTGGTATATAATCGCACGTGTTCCATTTGGAGCAGGGACGGAGTTTCTTAAAAAAAAAAAACATAGGAAGAGTTAAATAAATATTGAGGGCACTACTAATGATGCTTTGGTCCATAAATACAAACCATAAATCAAAAGATTACCTTTGCCAAATATAAATTGTTTTTTTTTACTTATGTACATAACTAATCCAGGCTTTAATATATTTCCAGCACCAAACGGAACACCTTCCTTAATGGATTTTAGTGAAATTTTATATCTGAATTATATTAAGCCTATTTTATCAGTAGTTCCTAATATAAAACCGAATTATTCAAGCTCTGAAAATTTCTTGAATCATACCATTTGTGGTTGGATTTCTGAAATAAAATAGGAGCCAAATTCAAGAAATATTGCGGAACATACATTAAATCTATTGCGGAACCCTGCAAATGATATTTTCATTCAGCTTCAAATGAAACAATCACATTTTTTGATGGATTTTGTGAAATTTTTATCTTAAATATTTTATCAATCCTATAAAAAGCTTCAATTATAAAACATAAAGTTTAGCTGCGATCAAAATTTTTAAAATAAAACTTGGCCCAACGGCGAGAAATATTTTGGAACACTATACTCGTAAAAATAGTATTATATATTAGGTTAAAAACATTAAATTACATCTTAAACATTTTCTGGACAATGTCATTTAGGCTGGAGTTTCCGCAGGGGTTTGAAAAACCAGAATATGTCAAGAGAAACCAAGACGTCCGGTCACTATACACGTATACATACACCTCATTCTACATTTAATTCCAGAAATGTACTCCTTTTTCTAAAATTTTATCTGGCAAACCATAGATCCAGCCAAGTGCTTCCCAAAGTCTTCGGGGTTGGTATGTTTGAAGAGCATAATGTAGTCATAATGTAGTAGAGCATAATGTAGTCTATGTTAGGCATTCTCATCCAACAGTCACTGTAAATCGCTATTTTATAGTTTGTAATTTTAATTAAATTGTGTATGCAGATATATGATTAACCGCTATTGTTCCTTTTGTTCCTTTATGCAACAATTGACACCAGAATTGCTCCGACCAGATGAGGCATATTCGACAAATCGCTCGAAATCAGAAGTTCGCGGCGCGGCTTTCCTCGCGTGAGGAATGGCCGCTCATGCGTGAGGCATGAAGCCTAAGAACCACCAACCTATGCAATGATATACATATATTCAAATTAACGGTAATGCTTATTGTTGTCGATAGTAATTGCCCACGACCATATGGGTTAAACAACCTAACAAAATTTTAAGAAAATTTAATTTTATCCAACCGTTTTTGCGAATGCCTCCATACATAATCATTATTGATTATAGTGAATTTGGTATTATAAATGCCTTCCGGATGACGCCAGGCCCACCGTACACAAATTACGTATAACACATAAGGAAGGAAAGGAAAAGAATGTTAGTAAGGATGGAATCGACCCAGTTACAGACACCTTTGTAGTCGATATTTAGTAAATGTAAGTACAATTTAAATACGACAACACAACTTAACTAGTATCGGGATTGTTATACCAAGGACGAGTCAAATATTTTAGCAGTTTTGGAAATTTTACCCATATAGATCAATATATTTAGCAGTTTTGGAAGTATCCTTTTGTACTCAAATTAACTGTAAAACCAAACAAACTTTACAAAAATTTGTTCGTTTACTACGGCAAGATGTTTATTTCTTCTTCTTCTGAATTTTTAAATAGATCGCTGGAGTCGAATTCGTCTAATTCATAAGGGTCTTCCGCTGCCTTGTGCAATTCATTTCGATGAGGCAAAAGCGATATCGATTCGGTTGATTGTTTATCTTAGTAGCTTAAACCATGTTTAAGTGAATCATTCCATGTGAAGCAGGGGTGTCCGAGTTTCTTTTTGCCAGCGGAGTACCTTAATGCGGTATTTAGGATGTGAGATGGTCCACTGCGATGTATGTGTCCCTAATATTTGATTCTCTGAATCTTAACCCGTTTTGTAATGGTTCTTCCTTTCAATAATTTTGTGAGCTTTGGTGAATTTGGTTTATGTGTACTGAACTCAGTCAATTTCTTCAAGAAGAATAGCTTTTATTGCTTCAATCGGCAATGGTTTGCGAAAGTGAGAGCTGCAGTTTTTAACCCATAAGTTATCGTAGGGACTATTGTTGTGTTGTGCATAGTGGGAGCAGTTTGGAATGGTATTTTGTTGTTACGTTGCTTGACGAGTCCAAGTGTTTGATAGGATCTGGCCCGTAAGGTGAGAGGTTGACTTAGTTCCCAGGTCAACCGGGTGCCTAAATACCGCATTGTGTTGACGTGGCGGAAAGTGATCCCTGCTAGAACTGAACTGGCGGTGGGGTGAGAAGTGCAATGGAGGGGGGGTCTCTGATGAGTACTGTACATTTTTGTGGATTAATTTTTAATCCGGCAATTTCCAGGTGCCCAATTAATTCTTTGAGAATGGGTTCGATATTATTGATATTACGTGATATGAGGACGATGATTGTAGGTTTTCACGCTTTTCTAATTTTAGTTCTGAAAACTGATCAGAAATCGTCATTAGTACTTCGTTGAGTATTAAATTGAATAACCGAGCGGTGATTGGATACCCTTGCTTCACTCCTTTATGTTTGTTGATTGTGGTTGTGGTCACATTGAACCACTTAATTGCAGTGCGCTACTAACCTTCAGTAAACATTCAGCGATCACATTTAGGTTTACGGTATCGAATGCCTTGGCTAGGTCGTGGGAGAAAACACTTTCTCCACCATTCCACGTCAAGTACGCGACGTATGGTAAACATGTGGTCTTCTGTGGATCGATTAGCTATAAAAATCAGCTTGATATGAGGGTGATAATTTCAAGTGTTCGTCTAGTTTATTAAGTAATATTTTCGAATACACTTTGTACTCGACATTTCAAAATGTGATCCTTCGGTAATCGGCAACATTTCTGGTTTTTTTTTTGCTATTGGAATCTGAAGGGTATCCATCGACTCTGGAGGAGGATCATTACTTATCCAGGCTTTTCCCACTATTTTTTACATTGCTGCATTTGCATCCCGTCTATGCCAGGAGCGGTTCCTGGCCGAATTTGATTAATGGTGAACTTGATGTCATCAGTGGTGAGTGGAGGCCCCAGTGGTAAATAATCGTTTTCTTTGGTTTTATATGGCCAGCTACCTTTAGATTTTACTAATTCGTTTAGCCAGGAGGAAACAGGAATATAGTACCTATATTCGATGTTCTATTGCCTCTCTTAAATTGTTTAAAAAATGAGTAGGTTTTACGCAGGCGATCATTGTAACTTGAGACAGCATTATTGAAGTTTAGCCGGCTGTTCTTCAAATTTGTTTGAGTGATCAGGTCTTTGCGATAGAAATTTTTATAATGTAGAGCGCTTTTATACCGTTCCAATGCTCTCCTACGCTTTGGGGTCTGAGGAGCTCTTGATGTTAGAGAGTGAGCTGCAATTTTAATGCTTTACATAATCAGCCGCCACTGGTTAGTGGTTTTGTTTTCAGAGTGAGCTTCCTCGTAGGTGCTGAACAACACTTTTCTGAAAATCTCACTTTTTTGACAAATACAAATTTATATTAATTTGAACCAAAATTTGAAATTTAGTCATAATTGCTTGTCGTGATTAAGTAAGACTAATTTTACATTTAGAAAAAGGTTACCAGTTAAAACAAATATGTGGATTTAATCGTTCAGTTGAATTTTGTTAAAAAATCTTACAAGTTAAGAATTAATTTTACTGGGTCGGGACAAATTTGTATGTCTTCAAATTTAATCGATTATTTTTTATGGTAAATTTTAGCATGTTTCAAAATATCTAGTAACCTAATTTAAAATAGTTTGTACGGGTTCTCCTCAAATTTAATTTATTGAATACCTGTACATAAATGTGGTCAAATGGTTTGTAGTACTATCGAATTTCGAAGATTTAATCCATTTTAAATTTTTAAACCACAGGTAGACCATGCTAAAATTCTTCAAGTGGCAACTATTCAACTTGGCATATCGGTGATACACTAACCATTATATACCAGTGGTAAACTGACTATTGGGGGTGGTTTCCATCGTGGCACACCGTACGTCTCTAAGGAGGGCTTTGGTCACAAAAGGAGAGTTTAGATTTCTGATCTTTTGGTACCTATTAGACATAATATATCATTTATTTATTATAACTCTCATATTTCATTTACGACCGAAATATGTGCTCAATTTAAACATTATACAAAAGATATATGAGCCTCACTATTCAAACTAATTAGGCAAATTAAAATTACAATACAACAAGGTTAAATTCCAGTTATCTCTAAATTCTTATGAAACCATTAATGATATTCACAGCCAATTTTTCTTCAAATAAAAATTAAAGCAAACATATCACATGCAAAATTCAGGTTCATCCTTTTTTATAAAACTAACTAACTTCTATAAATATTCAATGCCATCGTTCAAACGCAAATGAATCACCTTCAATTTGAAATGCAATTCTTTATAAATATATGTGGTTTATGCTTTGGTTCCGCACTCACAGACTTCAATGCTATTAAAAGCAATTTATTTGTTTGCTAAAAAAATCTGATCTATTTCTTACTCAATGATATAATAAAACCAAAAAAAATATAGTTCTTCACGCTTGAAATACTTGACCATTGTTAAAGATCACTAACTATAAGAATTTTTAATTTATGTATTCTTAAAGTCATTAATATTCAAGAAATGAAGAATTATTTCAATTTTTGGTTTTTTTAGAATATTAAAAATTAAATCATCTTGCCTAAAAGTGGTAGACGAGAGCAGTGGTAAATAATAATAGACTCCAAACAGCTAAGCAAACATCTTTATACTATATTGTATAAGTTGATATTCTTAATGCATAGATTTTGGTTTGGTAGGTAAATATAAAACACGTCTGTGTGCGCACAATGGTAATTATGACTAAGACAAAATTGTTTGTACACTTAGACGGAAATCATATTTGAAGAAGAACATAAAAGTAAAACAAGGGTTCCTGTTTTGGAAAAGTACAATTCTTTAACCAACAGTCCGTCACATAAACAATATATATATACGTATATAAGTAGTTTACCATAAGTGGATTGTTATGATAAAGGAACAGGTGATTTTCTTTTCGTTGGTTTATTATTCATATAACCAAAATTATTTGAATTTTATATACTTCGTCCATATATAGAGACGAACTACATATTACAAAATTTATTTATGGGGTCTGTGACACTTCAATATTTTTTTTTTGTGTTTAGTTTTTTATAACAATGTAAGAAACTACGTTTATTGTCTACCGCCGATCATATAATTATTTCCTTATACATATATAAATTCGTCTTGAGAAGAAGCATTTACAATGATTTTAGAAACTGTGGTATTTGTATATATTATGTGTTGTTGTATAATAATTAGTTATGATGCAACAAAAGTCTGCTAAAAAATGTAAATGTAAGGCCGTAACAATTTGACGAGTGTGATAAATTTACCTTCGGAAATTAGCGTCTAAAATTTTGCAATATTTCTTATTAAAATACCAATCAAGTACAATTTATTACGGATTTATCCGATAATAGGGCGAGACTTTAATTTTCAAACTGTCAAAATTATATACGGTATAGAAAATTTTGAATCTGGTTAGAGTCTATTCAAAAGTATCTAACATAAATCGAATTAAAAGGATTATTTCAAAATCACGATTCAGACAATTTCAGTTAACTTATGAAAAGTTCATCCATTTACCTCTGACATTAAATACAATAATAGTTATTTATGGTACTAGTGTGCAAAACGAGATATTATCCATGAGGGATAAGTTTGTCCCACGAGGCGATAGCCGAGTGTGACATTATCCCGAGTGGATAATATCTCTTTGCTCACGAGTGGCATACAACGTTTTATCCACTTTTGTTGAAATAAATTTCGTAAATTAATAAGAAGTAGTTCCATTTTGTGTTTTCACAATAACAATAGGTTATCTTACATTTTCTTTATTTGAAATCAGCATAGTTATCGGGCTATTATATATCAAAGGTGGATAAAATTATTTTTCATGTGAAGTCGATCTGACAGCAAATCAAAATCATATTGCGTGGTTGTTCGTAGATTTGTGCTCTTGTAATATCTCTCCCTCTCTAATATATCAGCTCCTGCCAACTTATATCTTATTCTATTGCATGGAAATACTGTAAACCTAGCTTTCTGTTTCACTCAGCAGTTGTACAAATAAGCCCGATATTTCTAAACTTAATTTTCACAATTCAACTATTCAAAAACGATTCATGGTTCCACTCCCCGGTCCGTCTCCCAGGTCAATGTTACTTTATTAACTCCTCCTAAACTTCTCTTATTTTTAATTGAATTTTCTGTTATAAAAATCTTTTAGAGATTCATAAGTTGAAATAACATAATTTGTAATTTTTAAATTTAATTTTTGCTCGAGTTTTATTAAATTTTCCGAATTTATTTAGTCTTCGAAAAACTTTTAAGATATTCTGACAGAAAACAATTTATCGATTCGAATCTTGCAACAGGATCCTTTTTGTTTCTGCTTGAAATTTGTAGAATGAACAAATAGTGTTAAGTAAAAATTGAATGATTTAATCGAAAGTGGTTTTTAAGTATAGAAAGTGTCTTGACATTACACCCAAATTGTCATCCAGCTATAGACGGTTCAATTTTTTTAGATGTAGGTAGCAATACCTTATTAGGGCTAATACTCGATTGTTTAGCAAGCAAACCATTATAAAAAGTTAATATTTGGTCGCCAATTTTCATCATTAGTATTTATTGTCTTGACTTGCTTATTTTAATCGAATTGCTTCCTCACGCAACAGATTCAGCCCCTTCGGATTATTTTCTCTTTCGAAACTTTGATAAAAGATTTGCCATTAATGAAGACTGTACATTCTGAACCATCATTCCTCGTTTACCTTTTTATTAAAGAAATAAAAAACTGGAACACTAAGCCAATAGAAAATAAATAACAAATATTTTTGTAGAAAAAAATCTTTACAAAAACAGAGCCCTATGCAAAAAAAAATAATTGGTTTAAATGGGATTACATATTTTCGAGATTTTCTCTAATAGTTCGACTGCCTAAATAGTCAAAAATGGTAATCGTTCAGAATTCGTAGCTTCTGAATGAATTTTGATGAAGCCTTTTGTAATCGGTTTTTGTGCGGTCGAAATTCTATAATTAAAAATGGCGAATCTTGAAATGGCCGATGTGCCCAAAAAATTTATAAAATCATCTTTGGGGTCGCTGATTATGAATCTGAGGTCAAAAAGATTAAATTAAAAATAGCCGATCCAATATGGCTGTTTTAATCTAAAAAATTACAATTTTTTGAAATTTTGAGGTTAATTTTTTTCAAATGATCATTTTTACCATAAAATCGTAATCAACGACCGCAGAAATCCTTCTGCATTTATTTTTATCAAAAAAGTCAAAAAATTACAAGAAATCGTTTTTTTTTTTTGGCCATATTTAGTTAGGTTAGGTTAGGTTGGAGTGGCTGCTTAGGCACACTTAGACCGATGACGGTCCATTGTGATACCACTGAATATATCCCCTTTTCCCCTATTGGAACCATTTCGAGCTACTTATCAAGTGTAAGACGTCCCGCACTTTAATGTTTTCGAGATCCGAGAGGCAGTCCATCCTGAACTTACCTAAGTGTTTATGCCTTCTGAGTGCCAATGCTGGACACGAGCAAAGGAAGTGGACCAACGTCTCTTCCTCCTCTTCGTCCAAGCAGCTTCTGCAGAAGTCATTTGCCTCCAGACCCAGTCTTCTTGCATGTTCTCCAAAAAGGCAGTGTCCCGTGAGAATTCCTACGACCGTTCTTAATTTACGTCTGCGTAGGGATATTAATGCCCTAGTGCGCCCCAAGTCCAGATTTGGC
Organism: Tipula vernalis; assembly: GCA_958295665.1. Lineage (NCBI taxonomy): Eukaryota > Metazoa > Arthropoda > Insecta > Diptera > Tipulidae > Tipula > Tipula vernalis. Next base: position 75,760,466 of record OY282559.1, on the reverse strand, counting down.
CAAACTTGTCTTCCAACTCTACAGGTGAGGGTGTTAGACCACCTTTCCCCCACTTAGGATAGCGTCTGCTTCCCAAGTGCTTGTCTCAGCGCTGTGATAGGCCTCCCGAGACTTGCCCTTTCCGGTTGCAGCTGGAGAGTCGTACCATGCCTAGCAAGTTCATCCGCTCTGCAGTTCCCCATGACGCCCGAGTGACCTGGGACCCAGATTACCAGGATATTGAAATGCTCACCCATCTCATTTAGAGATGAGTGGCAACTCAACGCCACCCGTGACACCAAAGACACCGATTCTAACGACCGGATCGCCGCTTGACTGTTTACATGGATTGCGATATCATTTGAGGATACCACATTAGGATTCAACCACGTCATGACCTCCTCAATTGCTACAACTTCAGCTTGGTACACGCTGCAGTAATCAGGGAGACGAATAGAAATGTTTACATTTATTTTGTCACAGAATACTCCAGCTCCTACTTTGCCGTCTAGCTTGGAGCCATCTGTGAAGAATTGCAACGCTTCGGTTTCCGATAACGGTCTATACCTCTAGGATTCCCTTGAAGGGAGGGAGGTCCGAAATCGCTTCTCGAAGCGTAGAGTAGGTTTAATGTAGTCAATATTCGCCAGCTCATCCTTCAACGATCTAATGATAGTAGAATGTCCTATACTAAGACACCTCCACTGAGAGACGGCTGCAAGTCGTACAGCCGTATTTGCCGCCATCTGTTTGCCAAAAATGTCGACCGGAAGAAGGTGCAACATAACCTCTAAGGCACTTGTCGGTGTCGACCTCAATGCCCTGCTAACCAGCATACAGGCCGTTCTTTGCCCCCCTCTCAATCCTACTTTTATTAGTTACCTTGTCCAGAGCTGGCTATCAAACACCCACCCCGTACATGAGTACAGGTCTCACTACAGCGGTGTAGAGCCAGTGTACCAGCTCCGGTTTTAGACCCCATTTATGACCAATGGTGTTCCTACAGGAGTTCAACATATTGGGTCTCCAACTAAGCTTACTGTCTAAGATATTGCCCAGATATCTAGCTCTATCAGTAAAAGCAAGTCTCGTGCCATTTAAGGTAGGAGAGACAACTACCGGGATTTTGTATTTCTTAGTGAAGAGTACCAGCTCTGTCTTGGACGGGTTAATACCAAGTCAACATTTGCCAGCCCATTTCGTAACGATGGTAAGCGCATTCTGCATTACGTCTAAAATCGTGCCCAGGAATTTCCCGGTAACAGCTAAAGCTACGTCGTCTGCGTAAGCGATAACTTCAATACCCTCTCTCTCTAATTCTAGTAGTAACCCGTTTACCACTATGTTCCAGAGAAGAGGGGACAGAACTTCCCCCCCCCCCCGCTACGGGGGGGTAACGGTAGATACCATGCCCTCCAGCTCCTCAACGGTCGTCGGGGGACTGGTGCCCTAGAGTCAACCAACTTTGCAACCTTAGAGGCTCCACCCACCTGGTTCGAGGTACCCCCTTCGCTGATACCGGCTTTTGAGGATAGCCGGTGCCCTTTGTTTTCCTATTGTTAGATCCTTCCATTTTGATTCCCACGAGTATCGGAGAAATTAAGGTCCGCTTGGGCAGAGATCCGTATACGCAGGTAAGGCTAATTACAACTGGAGGTCGCCAGGTATCCAGAGGGCTTCGTTAGCGACTGGGCTTTGTTAAATGGGCCCCCAGCCTAGTTGATCATCAGCACGGGTCGCTTAACACCTTAATCTGGCCCATTCGGCTCGCTAGCACCCCGGCCTCCCAGCACTCCTTCCCTCCGCTCCACATTCTCTCTCTCATTCACATATTCACATGGAGAGCCCACTCCAATTGGATCCATTCCCTTCCCAGGGTCACCCGTTTATATGGTACGTACCCCACTCATCACCCGCGGAGACTCCGGAGGTGCAGAGAGGACGTGACGCACAGTTCGCCGTGGTTATTGGTCGATGGTTTTCTGGCGCCATCCGTTCGCCTTTCTATGCTGGGCATCATAGGCACTCAGAATTTAATGAACTGAGGTTAACCACTCCCCAGTTCCCTGACACTCTCCCACCAGCTGGACTGCGGTTGGAGGCGGCTTATGTTATTCACCGCTAACTTACCTATCGATAGGCTGTCCACTATCCACCACCCGTGACCCCCCCGAAAGCTGCAGTACGCCACGGGTCATATTTAGTTACCTAAATTTAATTTTTTCTCGAAACTACATGGGCAGGAATTTTTGTTTGGGGTCGTGCTCAAAATGTTTGCCATATTGGATCCGCCATTTTGAATTTAATGTTTTTCACGTCAGTAAGGTTTCGACAATTTTTTGCATATTTACGTCTAACAGTTTGTAACTGGAGGGTACATCGGCCATATGGGATCGGCCGTTTTGATTTATAAAATTTATTATTGAGCGAATTAAATATTTTGTGTTTTTATGTAACGGTGATTTGCTAGTAAAAAATTAATCAAAATTCATTTAGATAAGTCGGAATCTGAGTTCAATTGTTTGTATTCAATAAAGTTTAACTAAAAATTTCAAATTTTACTGCATTTTTAAGTCATATAAACGATAAATTTTTCCAAAGTTTTAACATTTACGATGGTTCTGTCGGAGAAGGAAAAGCATCGGTAAAATTTTTGCATCTGTGCCTGGTAATGAACCGATCAGAAATACCATTAGATCAGAGGAGAAAATCAAATTTTACATCAGTCAAGAAGCAAACCAAAGAGGTAAACTTGAGATGTAAACTTAATTTTTAAGATTTTGTTTTCCTTCGAAGAAAACGCTTTCGAGATTTCTGTCAGACATTTATATTTGCTGCTATATTTATACTGCGATATTTTTGTTGCGACATTTTATTTTCGATAGTAAAGTAGAAAGCCACCTTTTGATAATTGATGGTTCAATTTACTCCGGGTTATCGAGCATCTGTCTCGTTCAATCGACCAGAATTCCTTAAACATCCAAATTTGTTGAGATTTCACAGAGTTAGACAGCTGGAATTGCAGAACTTCCCTTTTACATCGTGAGAGATGATGTTCTTCTTCTAACAAAACGTATCATCAAACTTGCTTTGTCTATTATTATTATTATTATTATTATTATTGGGGGGGCCATGCGGGCGATCAGCCACTTCGCACTGCGACCTAAAAGATCTATTGTGCTGGCCCCTGCTTATTTATCCGTCCAGTCAATATTCAGGTTCTTAATGAACCTGACGATACTGCCTCCCGTTACGTGATACATACTATCTGGGCTTATTGCTCTCCCTCCTAGATGTTTACTACAGCATGTAGTTCCGCTAGAAAGACGGTAGCATTGGAGCTCAAGGACCTCGAGAGGGTTGTCCCGCTCTCGTATATTCCTACTCCTGCCCCGTATTGCGTTTGATTTTACTCTTACGAGTTGCTCGGAATTGAAAATCACCTGTAGCTCACCCAGCTTTACTACAGGAAGGCTAAATAAAACTGGAGGGTGCCTGGTATCCAGAGTCCGCATATTTTGGGCTGATTAACCTATCAGCCATTCATCTTTCGGCATATGCTGTTCCACCTTAGATTAGGTTTTTTTGTCAAGGTTTTCTCCTTTAGCGCCGTACTTTAGCCTGTGCCAAATGGCCAAAAATGTGCCAAGTGGCCTTAGTTACCAGTGGTTGCCATGAGGAGGCAGTACGTACACTTGCGAATTGTGAACAGGTTACCCCTTACACAATTGTACCCATCACGCAGCTGCCTAATGACAAGACCAGAACAGCTCACGTGATGCGCACCCTACTGGAAGGTTACGGAGCTGGTAGATCAATCTACTCAACTTTGATCCCCCCCTCCAATAGACGCCAAACCACCTGCTTTTTCTAAGTCGAACGATGAGTTTTCACCATAATCGAGCCCAAAGAAATAGCCAGCGCTTGTTGCTATTTGCATGGATGCTCAACAATAATAATAAATCGTCATATTTCCCACATTCATACGTTGATTCTTTTGATCAAGAAGGTAATTTAGTTGAAGGCGAATGAATTACTATATAGAGGATATATACTGAAAAATATAACGAATGAGTAGGTGATGAATTATTTCTACCAAATCGCGAATAGTTACCGCCTTCTTCGTTGTTTTAAGAATGACAAACATGCCGACCAGATATGGGCTGTATGTGGTTCCGTTATTGTCCAAAAATGTATTACAACTGGATCTTGTAACAAGCCTTATTGAGTTTTTTATGTCATTTGCTATCGTCTTCCGAGCTTCCGCCACGGCATTCGAATTTTTGTGGTCCTTTTCAGCCAAGTTTCAAGTAGCCGGATGTTTTTCCACACACGCAGCGAGTTTAGTTTTTGCTTCCGTATTAACATTCCGCTTTTTTTTGCGAGTGTCCTGATTTTCAAATTTTCTAGTTCTAAATATTCCGATACCGGTGACGTCATTCTTTTATTGGAATAAACAAATTTATAACTTTAATATAATACCAGTGTAAATCTATAAAAATCTCTATTATTGTTTAATTACTTGGTTTGGTCAATTAAAATAATTTTTTTTACACGTTTTTGCACTTCGATAATTGAAAATTCTGTTAAAACTAAAAACAAAAAAAATTAACTGATGAAATGTCAATAATTCTAAATTTTGCTTCATATTTATCATAGCTGGGGCCCTATTCTCGAATTCCACATCCATTTTCTACATGTGGTCAGTAAAAATAGAAATTTTTCGGTAATAAGCGAATGTTTCCGAATAGGTATAAGCAGGTGGAAGAAATTCCCCATATACGAAAATATCCATGTCCCATGAGTTTTATATACGAATTATAATTTTCGAACGTTCTGGTGAATTTAGGGGAATAGGGCCCCTGGAAGATAAACTGCAGTGAAAAATGTGTATAGATAAACTAGAGACATCTATGTTGTAACACGAAAATACCGATTTCGCTAGGTAAACTGTGTACTACAAAATGAAATTCATCGGTGAAATTTTCATTTTCGATTATGCTTGTGTCAGTTTTATATTTAGCATTTTTCCTTGACAAATTTACAACAACAATTGTATAGGATAAATCCCCGCAAGAATAACATTAACCCCAAAAAAAAACTGGGTTTATTTAAACATAATTCTAATTCTTAGTTATCGAAAGGTTGGCTTTTGTCAATAAAATCAAATCGGATATTTTCTTGGAAAAGAAATAAACTCAAAATAATTCGAATTAAATTTTGGCATATTTGAGACAAAGGGGTTAATACTATATTTATTACAAATTGAATTGGCCGCATATTTAAGACAAAGGGGTTAATATTTATTACAAATTGGAAACTTCGAATTCTTAAGGTTTTGCTGAAATTTTATGAATTGCGTAATTTTAAAATATGAGCAATTTTGAATTCAACATATTGTATTAATGTGTTAAAGTTAGCCGAAAGTAATAAATTGTCGGTAATGTAGCCGAAAGTTTCCAGCCGACATATTTCAGATGAAAAACAACCGATAAACTGGTATTTCCGTATAGTAATTTAATGGCTGGATACAAGTTCATTTTGGATTACCACTGCTTGCTATAAAAATTACACGTTAAATTTCATGAGAGGAGCTTTATACAAGCTTTCAAGTGTCATATCTGGAAAGTGGTACATTTAGTGTGTCTATAAGATTTAAAATTTGCAAAAATTGAACCCTTCAAGTGTCACATCTAGAATGTGACAAAAATTGAACCCTTCGAGTGTCACATCTAGAATGTGATTCAATAAAAGTGTCTAGCTAATGGTTATCGTTAAAAAATTATCTTGGCAAGTTTCATGTGGGGTGACCCAGAAAACTCGTTTGAATAACTTGTGTAGGGATAACTGTTAGTTAAACGAACTAATTGAAATACTTTCCAGACATCGAATTTTCAGAGGGTTCGCCATATGAAGCTTGACCTGATCATGTTTCTAGTGATAACTGTTGACTAGGCGCAGACTAATTGAAACACTTTTCAGAAATTACACTTTAAAGTTTTAATTTATACAAATGTTTACATTTTATGTGGGCCTCTCATTCAAACGAATGTTTCCGGGCTCTCCACATAAAACTTGACCTGATACTTTTCCTATAAACAACAAGTCGGCCACGCACACTTATTGAAACACTATCAGAAATAAAAGCACTATATGGAATATCAGTTAATCGGTTGTTTTGACAATTTTTCATTTTATATCATATTTCATTTAGTTTCGACTAAAATATGTGAGATAGCCAACACATTATCTGCTTTATCGATATTTTTTACTTTCTGCCGAAAAGTTTCTCGTTTCCCCTGTATAACAAGTAGCAATGTTATACAACAAATCTTATAAAATCATTATTATATAACAAGTTTCCTGAAAATTGAACAATCAAAAACAGGACAAGATATTTGGGAAGTATGGTGGAAATAAAAGGAGAATGCAAGGAATTTGGAGGTGCTGAAATAAAAGCGAACACAATCTACAAGGAGGAGGGCATGATGAAAATATTAAACGATTGGCCAATGAGAGAAATTGAAAGGCAAATTTATTTTTGACCCTATTTCTTCTAATAAGGTCTTCCTCAAACTCCTCTATCGTTTTCTTTAATATACCAAATAAATCTGCCAAATTTGTTTATTTCGATTTTACCTAGCGAAGTATTTTGGAAATTATTGTTTTCTCCTTCTAAAGTAACAACCAACAGATTATGACTACTAACACTGCTGATGATGAATATCCGAATTTCCAAGCTACTGGATTACGTTATTGCGTATGTTATTTAATATTTCATATCTTTTGCTTTATCTTTGGAATCCAAAACATTTCCCAATTACATAAATTCAAAATAATTATTTATGTCCAACTTTAAAAAAAAATTTTTGGGTAACCTGTCATTAATAAAGACCAAAATTTTGCAACCCTAATTTATTGATGATAATATACATATTATAGGAAATAAAACTAAACCAGTTGGTTGCTTTATATTGAAAATATTAGCACATGTTAGGTCTTCAAGACAAAAGCCACACCTGCAAATGTTTTAAAATAACATAATAATAGTGTCATTCTAAGCGACACATTACGATCATATATACGCGCAACAATAAAAAAACAAACCATTCCGTTAATGATCAATCATTCCTAATTAGTAAAGTAGTAATAAATTGATTGCATTCACAACACAATCGAAATTCTTTGACTCTCTAGATCTAAACAAACATTAAGTAAAATAATTGTCATTATCTTTCGTGTGCTCCATAAAATCGAATGGACATTGAGAATATTGCTTAACAGAGCTTTAATGGATATATGTACGTATGTACATAGATGGAAAAATTAATAGTCATTCAATTCTAATTCCTAGCTGATTTGAAATAGCTTGAAAATATTTACTCGCAACTTTACAGCAGTAAAATTGTGTCGGTGTATTGTTGGATCTGGTGCGCAAAAATCCAACTCAAATAACTCGAAAAAAAAAAAAAAGTTATACATATTATATAAAATTGGAGAACCTGTTTTTCTTTTTATATATTTCTTTTGAAAAATTTTCTATATCTTATTTCATTTTTTACATTATTATTTTTTTTTTCGTTCGTCTTAAGTCCGCACACAAACACACACACAGACAGTACCATACTGCCACTAAACCACAAAGGTGCAGTGACTGAAAAATTGCATGCGCAAAATAACTAAAATTACTACATAAATACATAAATTTTGTGGGGCCGCCGCTAAACCTGTAGACTAAATTGGGCGTACAAATAAAAAATATCATTTGTTGTAAGATCGCGGAATTTTATTGGCGCGTTACTGTAAATTATGAATAAAATTATGAATCACGATGACGGCGACGGCGAGGTTAGTATGATGACGGTGGAATTGAATAAGAAAAAATACGTTGAAAAAAGAGACAAACCGATTATTTTATTTATTTTCTGCAGACTTTTTAATTTTTTTATTTTTCTTTGTTTTTGTATTACTTTTTTCTTCAAGCAATAGAAAGATGTTGAGAGTACATTCGTTAAGTTGTATCGTGTTGTGTTATTGAATAAAAAAATTAAATATTAAAGTTCAGTTATAAAATTAGAATAATACAATTTAGACAAAACAACATTTTTTTTTTTGTTTTTAATAGAATTTCTTTAGAAACGAACTAAAATAAAACGGTGTTTGTGTGTGTTAAAGTTTAATTAAAAATGTGGTTTTAATTTGCAATAAAATAAAAGAAAAAAAAGGTTAATTAAATAAATTAATTATTCGTTAGTTACGTAGCGCTATAATAATATGTCTAACCAATTACCTTACTGGAAAATGTGTTAATTTGAAAATGAAAGTTTAGCATTTTTTTTTTTTTAAATTTATTCGTTCGTGTATCAATTTTTATTTAAACCAGTTTCAATTTTAGTTTTGAGGTCTTGAACGCACCAAATACACGAAGCTAAAATTTAAAATAAAAAAAAAGGTTATGGTTTAATTTTTCTGTCTGATGTGGGTATTTCAATTTAGCATGGTTAATAAAAAAAAAAAAAAAGTGGCTAAATAATTCAATAAGTGAATATAAGAAAGAAAACGAATTTCTAAAGAATCTGTGTGTGTGTATGTGTTATCGGTGTATTCAAATTTTATAATTTGATGTGTGATATGTCTATTTAAAGTTAAACCATTATACGTATATTATATAATTTGAGTGGACTGTGTTTGTGAATATAGTGCAGAAATAAATAATTTGATTTATGTAATTTGAAAAAGGATCTAAGATCGTTGTGCGCTCGACTCATGGACAACACCTTCAATTTTTTGGATTATTATATTTGCAAGAGTCCAACTCCACTGGTGAAATTAAACATCAATATTTTTTTTTGTTTTTATATGTTTTTATTAAATCTTCACAAATTATATATAATTATTCCGGTTGTGGAGATCTAGTTTTTTTTAATAGAGGCAGAGGCATTAATATAATTGGCCTTGAAATAAACAACAACTCCAACAACAAAAACAACAAAATATTGACCAATTTTGTCGAAATTTAAATTTAAGTAAACTGTAACAATATATGCAAGATATTAAAATATATTGGAATTTATACCTTGTTGTTCACCTTCAAAATGTTGAGCCAATTTCTTTAAAATTTTAAAATATAAAAGTTTTTACCCCGATTGTGATTTGATCAAATGCAAAATTAAACGCTATTTAATATATACAACGAAAACGTGTAATAAGACAAAAGAGAAATATATTTGAGTGAAAATTTATTTTAAAACTTTTTATTTTACTCATACTATTTAGTGCCGAACAAAGTTAAAATTCCAGTATATGTCTACGTAAGGACAACACTTGTTTAACGGTCGATTGTTTTGATAGAAGATTAATGTAAAAACTTGATAAATTGGAATCACATTATTTGAAAAGCAATTATATTTGAGTGAATTTTTTTTTTGAGTGGAAAATTTTTGGAGTGAATTTTTTCTTGAGTGGAAATATTTTTGAGTGAAATTTTTTTTTTTTTGCTTTGAAAGAAATTGTACGCAAAATCAGGTTTTGCATTCTGGAATTTACGCGATAAGCACGGATCACTAAATTGGAAAAAATACTTTGTTCTTTATTGTACGTTACCAGCACTTAAGCAAAATACTTAATACGTAATTTTGAAAAAAAATGAAATTTTTGAACGAAGTTTTTTTTTACTTGAGGTCTGAAACATTTTTAAGTGGGAATAAGAGTTTTTTTTTTGTTAGGTCCGCTCTTTCAAATCAATCAAAAGAGAGAATAACAGAAAATATTTAAGAGTGACAATTGTTTTATTCCACACGATTTTGATTGTAATAATTTTTGATAGTAGACAATTTCGGGTTAGTGAATTATTTGGAAATTTTAAACTAATCTCAACATGTATCTTGATGTTATTATTGTACATTAGCTTCAAAAACAAGTTACTAAATTTGCACTTTATGATGAAAAGTGTTGCTCGAATGTGAATAATTTCGTGCTCTAGATATTTTAAAGATATTGTTAAAATTTAGCAAAACAGTAAAATTATTAAATATTCAGAAATTCAATTATAGTGAGCGTTATTTTATACAAGGTTAATGGCGAATAAAAAATAACTTTCCGGCTCTGTTCAAATTTATGCTATTAAATATTAATACATTTTTAGGATGAGCAATGACATTTTATTAACAGTCCTTATCAAATGTATTCTTATGTATGCTTTCTATCCCCGTCAAAATGTATTACCAATCTGAAATTTAATATCACCTTAGTAATAAAATGTTAATTGTAATTTTTTAACTAAGGTGTATAATTTCAAAGAAATTTCTAAGGGTTTAAAAAGTGTTTAAGTAAATTTATTTATTTTGTAAATTTTAGTTGTGGTGGCAATACTGATGGACCACAAGTTTAGATTTTAAAATAAAAATCAATTGTTCGGGTGATATGGAAGTGCAAAAAAACGATCAAGACTGATCCAAATCTTAAATGTGGCAGAGATATCAAAAAAATTATTGCTTTGCGAATATAAGAAGAAATTTACCAGTTCATCGACAACTCCAAACAAGTTGTTTGAAGAAAGACGAAAGTTTTTGGTGAATACTCGTGTGCTAGAAGGAGCTTAATGCACTGGGAAAGTTAAAGGAAAAAGCAATTTTCCAGTATATGATAAACGGTATTAGCGACATGCAATTTAATAAACTAGTACTATATAGAGCGAACTTTCAACAGGGAAATTGTAGCCTTCAAGGTCAATCAAGGTCGAATTTTCAGAATAAGCAACCCCAACCAAATACTGTGCAGCAAACAAATATAGAATGTTAAATTGACGGCAAAAGGCATCGTATATTAAGGAGGTGCCGAATGCAAATTTCTGTTGTTTTCAATTTCTCATTTTTCTATCTCAAATACTGTCTTTGCGAGCGTCGATTGTACTGAAATATTTTCTGGATGATTTTCTGAATCAGAAGAGAGATTGTGTAACTATCAGAGCCCCGTAAGTCATGTGTTGTTAATCTCTGTTGAAATGTACCCTAGACAATTTCAAAAATGTATTTCAAGCATAAAAACAATTTTCATGTTTGGCTCATTAGCAGAATAAATCGAAAACAACGATACTTCTTTAAAATTTAGTGTTTATTGATCCTATATCTACCTTGTAATTATCGACGCTTTCGAATATACATATGTGTATGATTCACATCAATAAAACTTATGCGGTTAAAAATGAAAATCATCTTTTTAAAGTGGCTTTCTTGATTTTATTCCAGAAATAGCAAAAACTATAGTGTTCTGGTTATTTACAAATTTCAATTTTAATTAGCGGTTCCTCTGGATTAACTTCATTTAATTGATAAAAGCAGCGCCACTTCATATGTTAAATAAAATCTTTTCCATATTTTTATATTTTCGACTTTATTTAATTTTGGATAGGGATTCTAGAGTTTCATTCTCGATGAGTTTTTGTATTTATGTGTAAAGTTTGTCCAAAACTAACTAACATAAAAAGTGTGTGTCTGGCTTCAAAATCCTGAACAAGAAAATTTTTTGTTGACATTTTTTTCGTGACTTATTGCTAGGGAACAACGTTTTTATCGTGCACTATCTTTTCATCGGTACTTTGACCTTGAACCACATAACACATATGGGAATTACAGATGCTTCAGACGAATATTATTTAAGCTGCAAATCAAAAGCACCAACTCAATATGGAAACTGGGACTAAATTATATTATATTCAATTATACTTTTACACGAATAAATAATCAGAACTAAAAAGTAAGTTCTTTTCGCAATTTTCCGTTAGCGAAATCCCGGAAAATTGATTCATTTTTAAAAAACTGAAATCCCGTGGTTTAATTTTGTTTTATTTTATTATGAAACATTTAGATTGTTGACGTTTATAATAAATAAAATTGAATACCAATGCTGGACGGATATTTGTTGAATAAAAACTGTACCGTAAATTTGTCAATAAAACTGATCGAAGGGGAAATTCCTTAGATGTAAAATTCACTAGGAAATAAATTGAAATTTGTCGAATGATTTTCTTTAAGCTCTGAAAACCAGGTAATATAAAAATTATTTTAACGACTCCATTATTTCCTGCTCAGATTTCTTTACAGAACCCGGAAAATTTAAAACAAAAAACTGAGTTGTATAAAGATGGTACCGTTTGGAAAATAATTCGAATCCTGAATCACCTGCTATTATAAAACATCAAGTTATTCTGGTATTTTCCAGATATGTATATAAATCTTTTACGACCAGAAGAAATTGTTAAGAGTTCTGCAATTCAGTTTCGATCTGCAACGATTGTGAAAAACAAATCATTTTTCAAGCATTGAATACAATAAAAATCGAAATTGTTAAACGTGTTTAAAGGGGTAGGGGGGGGGGGGGGGGGAGGGAAGTATTGTAAAATTTACTAGTAGTATAAGTATATGGTATAAAGGAAAAAATCAGGGTGGTAAAGTTTGCAGTTCAGTCGATATAGCCTGATGAGATAATTGAAAAATGGTTAATTTTTCGTAATCTTCGTCAGATCGAAACTGAATTTTGACAACAGCAACCTTTAGTTTAGGATTTTGACAACAACAAAATATCAAGGTGGTTTTCTTGGAAATTGTATGCTTAATCTTTATTTTAAAAAATTTTAAAATTTGAAACTGTATTTTTTAATACGTTACTTTTAACCGCTTATTAAACGCAGCTTTAACCACTGCGCCGCTTGTTGGCATTTATTTGTTTTTGGTGCTAGTAATGACACACAAATAAAGTTTGATCTCCAAAGTCCCAAGTATTTGACATTTTAGTAGATTTGACAACAACAAATTTGCATTTATAATTTTGACAACCACAAAATATAACACTGGTTTTATTGAAAGTTTGATGCTAAATTTTGATTTGAGCAAATCATAGAACTTCAAACCGTATTACTTAAAACGTTAATTGAACCCAATTATTCCTTTGGTGCATGGTTGGTCCTATATAATAAGTAAATCAGGGTAATAAAGTTAGAAAAACTTGATTCGAGGATTGAAAAATGATTTATTTTTCACAATCCTCGCAGATCGAAACTGAATTGCAGAACTCTTAACTATGAAGACCAAATTTCCAATAAATAGTCAAAATAGTCTCAGCTAATCATTCCATTAACATGTTTTAGGCAATCTGGCAAACACAATTATATCTTTCCAAAAGCCAGATGTACCTACTTAAATGAGTTAAATATGAACCCAAATGATTGCTAGGCTTGTAACCCTGCGGGTTAAATTTGTGCCCTGTGAACAAAAATTGTTGCTCTGTGAATCATTTTGCTTACGTTATGTTGGTAAACAACAAGTAATTTTCTTGTTCAAGTTGGAAATAATTTAACTCGTACAGCTAACTTCGTGGTGTAAATTTTTTCGCCGAAATTGTATCATGTACGCAGCTTGAAGTAGGCTTAATTACTGGCCAAGTTTTACTTGCTCCTTAACTAAAATTCACCGAGACCTCCTAATTTTTGAATAACAACTTAAATACGAAATTGTAGGATGATTGGTTAAACCATCTGAGCTGTAAAGAGAGAATGCAGGCAGACAGATGTGAGACCGACCGACACCACTTCGAAAACTAATTTTTCAGATTCAGGAGATCCCAAAACAGATAAATCTCCAAATATCTTGAGATTAGAAGCAAACCGGGCATTTTTTTTAAATATGGAGATTGATTGGATTTTATTTAATTGGTAATAATCTAAAATCTAATATAACTTTGATGTGTCGAAATCGGTTTACGGCTCCAAAAATAATAATTAACAGCTCTACTTAGAAGCAAATCGATTTTGTTTCGAGGGCTAGTTAGAAGCAAAACCGTCCTTCTCCATAAGTAGATGCCTTGTATTTTTTGTTTTTATAAAAGTATATTCCAAAAAATAGCGCCAACTGAAAGTTTTCCAAAGTTTTATTTTTGATCTTTTCTGAATAACGGTATTTTACCGTTTTAACTGCTCTTTGTATCTCTTCGGGATTCTCTTGTTATATTTTTGTTTTGATCGAATTCCATGTATAATTTTTTTCATTAATACAAATCCGACAAGATTTTTCCTGTAAATTAAATTACCGTTATTCGAATAGGTATATAAAGGAATGCAACGAACAATATTTTGATAGTGTTTTATAACCCTTCAACCAGGTCACAAATGGTTTAATAGTTTAGTATTATTAGAAAAATAATAATTTGGTTCAAATATTGTTACATAAGTATTTCCTGAGTAATAAAAACATCGCGCGATTGAAAATTCGGCAAGACAAAAGAGGTAAAGTCGAATTTAAGCCTAAAGTAAAATTTCGAGTTTTTATCGTTCTTGTTTTGATTTTAGGTATTCTGCTACCAAGCTACCTAGTATAATCAAGTGCAATGCCAAATGCTGCAATAAATCAAAATTAACTCAAGACAGTTTTATTTTAAAATATTGTTTTAAGCAGCCGCCAGCACGAAAAGATTTTTTACAAAAAAATGGAAGCCGTAAATCCGTAATCATATCACATAAAATTAAAAAAGCCAATTGCGCTCACAAAACTGTCTGTCAAAATTTTTTCTGCCAGTGAAATAAGAATGGTACGATAGTTAGCATGCAGTTTTACTGGCTCGTAGCAAAAGCTCCACGAAACATACTGTTAGAAGTGTAATTTCCATATTACTATATATCATTCTATTGTATTGTTTACTTATCATTCACTCTGTAACCTTACTTTTTACATGTACAACACATGTAAAAACTTCTGTATAAAATAAAATAATAATCCTGAATCATCCGAGTTATAATTAACTAAAATACTTGTTTGTATTCAGATTCCATCAGGTCATGGGCCCAGGGATCGCTTGTGATTAAAAGTTGAATTTTGGTGAATTTTTTTTTTTGTGAGACAAAATAAAAATAAAAATCCGCAAATTAAAATCATGGCTGCCTCTACGGACAAGTACATCATTCCAAAATTGAATGGTGACAATTATTTTAATTGGAAGTTCTGGGTTGAAATGTTATTAAAGGAAAAAGACATAAGGACAGCAATCATTGAGGAAGAACCATCTCCTGTTACCCCATTATGGAAGAAAGCAGATGAAAAGGCATTTTCTACAATTGTTCTCACAATTGAAGACAGCCAGTTGCAACACGTTCGTGCATGCAAAAATGCCAAATCGGCATGGAATGCGCTGAAAGATTTTCACGGAAAGGATTCTGCTGGTAGCCGCGTACGCATTCTCCGAACAATAATGAAGCAACGAGCCGATGAGAGCGCCAATATCGAGGAGCATGTTTAGAAAGTAACTGAACTTTTCCAAGAACTCTTGTCTCTAGACAATGACATAAAAATCGAGTTTTTTCAACTAGCTATGATAGCCTTATTACCGCACTCGAAGCCCGAAAAGAGGACGAACTAACCTCTTCTTTCGTTCGATCGAAAATCGTTGAAGAATACCGATGACGCATTGAGAGAGATGGCGGGACCGCGACAGCCGCGCTGCAAGTGTCTTTCGATAAATCAAAATCCAATCAGCATATTTGCAAAGGTCTCAAGTGTGCGTTTTGCAAGAAATTTGGTCATGAGAAGAAAAATTGCCGAAGTTTGCGAAGTGGTTAAATAATAAAAAATTGAACCTAAATCATCGCGAAAAAGTCTCAGTGGCGAACGGAAATGAGATCATGTCATCAGGTCGCGGACTAGTGAATAATCAGTTTGGTAATGAGGCTGGTGTTGCCACAAATGTAACCCTTTGTGATATTTTATACGTTTCATCGATTGGTGGTAATCTCATTTCGGTGAAGCGTTTGGCACAAAAAGGCTTGCATGAAAAGTGAAATTTTATTAGCAAGCGGTGATCAACTCGCATTCGGCAACGTCATCGGCGGCTTATATAAATTAAGTGAAAAACAATCAATTAATTTTATTCAGAATAAAAGCAATATGTGTATTCATGATTGGCATCGGGTTCTCGGCCATCGCGACATAAATTTGATCAAAAATTGGCCAAATAATCAGCTCGTCGACGGTATAAAAATACACAAATGTATTTCCACGTGTATCACTGATTGCGATGTGTGTGTGAAGGGCAAAATGTCCCGCCTACCATTTCCAAAGGAGGCGACCAATAGAGCTAAAGAAATTCTCGATCTCTTGCTTAGTGATTTAATTGGGCCGATGCAAAACCAACCCCCAGGCGGAAAGAAGTATGTTCTTACATTCATCGACGATTTTAGCCGCTTCACAACAATTTATTTGCTGTCACAAAAATCAGAAACTTTCGATGCTTTCAATCAATACTTCGCAATGACGCGAAACCGGTTTAATAAAAAATTGAAAGTGCTCAGTACCGATGGCGGTGACGAATATTTGTTGAATGAATTTCAGCAATTTCTCAAATACAATTCAAGTCCAACGCACAGCGCCCTACTCGCCACTACAAAAGGTGTCGCCGAGAGGAAAAACAGATCGCTGGTGGCGATGGCAATATGTCTTCTGTTTGATGCTGACCTTCCCAAAAAATTTTGGGGCTAAGCAATTACTACTGCAAATTCTTTGCAAAACCTTTTACCCTGTAAAGGTATTGATCGTACCCCATTTCAATATTGGCACGGTAGAAAGCCGAACTACACAAACCTGCAACGATTTGGAGCAAAATGTTTCGTTCGCATCCAGGATGTCAATCGAAGAAAATTGTATCCGAAGACGGAAGAGGCCATTTTTTCGGTTTTTCCATGGAGGCGAAAGCTTATAAACATAAAAAATTCCAACAAATAAGTGCGGGGAAATTTCATACGCTGATGTCGAAATTCCGTTTGTTCCGTTGAGTGATGCACCTGAAGTTTCCGAAGCCGAGCTAATCGATGATGGCATTGACAACAATGAAAGTGTGTGTGTAATTATGCCACGTCAATCTGATAAACAAGCAAATTTAAACAATGGAGTGCAGGAGCGACGACCCGATCGATCGACAAAAGCCATTCCGCCGAAAAGATTGATCACAGAAATTGAAATAGTAACACAGTTTGGTTTCCTTGCTTTTAATGGCGAACCAAGATCATTTAAAGAAGCAATGTCAAGTTTGAACAAAGATAAATGGATCGGAGCGATGACGAATGAAAAAACCTCGCTTGATGAAAACGACACTTGGGAATTCGTCAAACTGCCAAGCAACGGCACAGCTATTGGCTCTAAATGGGTTTACAAAATTAAATCCGATAAGATAGGCGATGTTTACAAATCACGACTTGTTGCTCAAGGCTTCAGTCAAAAATTCGGAACTGACTATGACAAAGTTTTCGCTCCGGTGGCTCGGCAAGCCACACTAAAAATCTTGTTATCAATCGCAGGACACAGAAATTTAAATTGGAAAAGAAAATTGAGGATTTGAACATGATTTACGTATTTGAGAATATGATTTGGTTTGGTTCTTTGGATCATCAAAATTTCGTTGGGTTAGTGGTTTTTCTGGTTTGATTCAAAACCTGTTTCCACCTCTGTTAGTCATCGAATTTTAAGAACTTATCGTTTTTATTATTTTCATTGACTTATTTTATTGCCATTTAGAACAATTCTAAATTAACTCAATTAAAAAATGTCGCAATGCTCACACAGGATAGTCTGATCAAAGTTTGATTTTGCAGAAACCGGAAGGCTAAAACTTTTACTCCAGTATAGACACGTCACATCAATTTTGCCATTCTCTTAGTCGTTTGTTACGTCTAAAGTCACTTTATACAACATGTGACTAGATTTTTGCAAGTGACAAACGAAAACCATACGTGTGACCACATAATGACACGACTACGGTAATTGGGGTGTTAATGAAAATAACAGCCCAAAAACTTGAGTTCTGGTGCTGTTCATGTGTACTAACCCTGTTTTTTTTATTACATCGGAGAGATCAGACAGAAAAAAAAAAAAAGAATACTGCGTTTATATTTTTCACGTATTGTTTTTTTTGTTTTTGTTCTGTCTGATCTCTCCGATGTAATAAAAAAACACAGGGTAAGTAATTAGAATTAACCAGATAATTTTTGCAAAACCTGTGAGATTTGTTACAACTAGAAACTACAGAAATTTATATTTGAGTGAAACCTCAAGATCAATAAAAATCTTTGATTTTAAAACAAGTGAACAGACCAAGTTCATTTCTGATATTAAATTTAGCAAACCACACAAAGTCTAAATTCCAAGTAAATACGATATATTTTACATACAGAATTATTACATATTCACAAAATTATTTGGGAATTTTTTTCATAAAACTTAAACCGCACACGTTTATTTTTGAGATGAGCAATCAAAGAAGGTGAAGGTCTAACATTTTCGAATGTATATTTAATGTAATGTAAACTCAAATTATCATAATATAAGTAAGCCTAATTTAGCAATACGTACTTGTACACACACGCATATTTCTAAATATTTTTTGTACTTTCCATTTCACAAACAGCGCACTTAGTAACATTTTTATATGTGGCAATATCTCGACTGAGTCATTCGTGCTTTCAAAACAAATTTTTTGTCCTTAGCTGATGACAGCTTATACGAGTACGGAATATAAATTCACAAATGTTTTTTTTTTCTTTTATTTATAGTTAAATATTCGGTATAATGGATAATTCAAATTTACTCTCATCGAATTCCTCAAATACCGATTCCACTGAAACACCATCAGCGGCTCAACAACAGCAAATTGATCATGAAAATTCATACGCTTATAAAAATGAAATTTCTCTATCGATAAATGATGAACCATCATCGTCTGCTTCTAATATGGGCTCATCACCATCACCCCGATCACAAATCGATATAACAACACCGGCGGCACAAATGGAAGAGATACCGTTAAGGCCACGATCGACTAGTGATGAAAAAATGGGTTACGACAATCCGGTGTACGAAGGTGATACAATAAAAGCACCACGTCCTCTCAGCTCGTTCGGCCAAAATGGACATAATAATAATAACAATAGTAATAATAATAATAATAATTTAAATGATAGTACATTAGGAAAAAAATCAGCAAATGGTAAATCATCGTCGCCTGAGAAGCCATTAGTTGGTAAGTGTGTACGCGAGTTCTCTAAATAATTTTTTTTAATTTTTTTTTTTTTGTTTTCATTTTACAGAAGCAGTCAATTTGGAGTTAGTCAATATAAAAAAACCAGCCAATGGTAAAGGAAATGGCGTGCCAGTTAAAAATGAAACCGAAGTTAATATTGGTGATCCGTATGATGAATATTTTGTTCCTGTGAATGAGCATAGAAAATATATGAGGTAGGAATCGCACAATATTTCAAGACCGAACCCGAAAAAAATATCTTTTTATAGTTACCGCAATTAAATTTTATAGTGTGTCATTTGAAAATGTTTACGGCAATGGTGGCGTTGATTTTCGAGGGCATTCAATAAATGAAACAGAACCTGGGGCAGTGGATTATAGAAATTGGACAAAATTATCGAGGTAGTGCCCCCACGATATATTTAAAAAAAAAAAAAAAAATTGTTGTTTCATTTTTATGTTTGTATTGTTGCTGCTCTTGTGTAATTTAAAAAAAAAATACATATACAAATAACGGCTTTTTGGTTGGAGGTTTTACTAAAACTGCCATATACGTCATGTATCAGTTGTATAATTCAGTGGTGCTCATAAACTCGCGAAATTTTTAAAATTTAATTTCGTCACCAAAAATACACAAATTTGAGCAATTTTACATAGAATTTTTTGTATCCTGAATGTTTAATTCCCTAAATCATCAAATTCCTAAATTCCTTCGAGTTTGTACTGTTTATTCCTAAAATCCCTGAATTTGAAAATTCAATATTAAGGAATAAAATTTTTTTTTCGATATTCTGTCGAAAAACTTCGTGGGCACCACTGTTGTATATAAATAAAAATTTAGGGGAGGGGCATATACCTCGGGTCCTTTATATAATAAATTCCATTGTGTATATACAATAAAAAAAAAAAAAACGGGGGAATGGTTTATTTATTGGTGCTTTTGATCATTATAACATTTTTCTACATTTGATTTTCGAAACGGGGAATTAGTTCACCCCAGGTCTTAACCCCACTAACGAAATATATTTATTTAAATTGTTTTTTTTACATATTTGCAGAGGTGAAAAATTATATGTAACTAAAGATAAACGAGTCAAATCAAAATGGCGGAAATGGTTATGCTGGGCAGTCTGTTTAGCATTACTGATAGGTGCAATTATTGTTGGTATTTTGGCAGCAAGTAAGTACACTAAATATTTAGGAGTGTGAACAATTATTATTTAATCGTTAAAAATTTTGCTAGCCGGTGTTATATTAGCAAGTGAACCAACTGAAATTGATTCACGGCAATTTAACGAAGGGGGAAATGAAGTGAAATCGGCGAGCATATTTGGCGGCGGCAGTAAAAACAACGATAATACAATATATCCGACAACTCCAGAACCGCCTATTACAACAATACCACCGCTTCCGCCAACAACGGATGAGGATATTGTTTACGTGAATAATACGCTTGAAGGGCAGATAACGCTTAGCAATGTTGAATTTTTGGACGAATATAATAATCATAACAGTTCTGTGTATCAAGATTTGGTGCGACAGCTCGAGGAAGAGATCAAGCAGTCACTTTATCCGGGCGAAACAAACGATAACATTTTTGTTAAAGTCATGAACTTAAAGTAAGTTAATCGATTCGAATTTTTTTATCGCGAGTTAATTTTACTAAAATACGTTCTTAATTTTAGATCCGGATCTGTTGTTGTGGACTATCGCGTTAGTTGGCCAAGCGAAATTAGTGAGGCGCCCCTTACGCAAGAGACAATGAAGGGACAATTGTCAAAATATTTAACTGACAATCACGGCTATCTATCAGTGTATTTGGTACCGGTTAACACGATTCGTGTTGCCCGACTTCCGGACGCTTGCGCCATGAATTCGATTGATTTGGACTGTGAACATGGTTGTCACTATGATGAAAAATTATTTGATTTTACATGTAAATGCCTGATTGGAATGGAATACGATACTACTGAGAAAAAATGTGTTGAGAAAAAAATTAAGGCGATCGATTCGTTTAATGTTTACGAGGTGACCGAAACACGAGGACCGCATGATCATCATAATGAACATGAGGACCATCCAAGTGTTCTTGAAAATGATTTTATTGATCATTTTTATCCAAATGAACATACACCAGAACCAGAATCTGAACCAAAGCCTGAACCAGAGCCTGAACCCGAACCGGAAGTCACAACAAAAATGTACAATGATCATAATGTCTATCAAAATGGGCATGGTCATTACGATCCGCATGACCACAATGAAGAGGATGAGCATGACAACAACCATGAGCATGACATGAATAACGTTTACTACCATATAAATGATGGTAGCAGTTCTCCAGAACCAACAAATGAACCTGAACCAGCTAGCAAGCCAGAACCAGCGAGTGAACCTGAACCAGCTGGTGAGCCTGAGCCGACTAGTGAACCAAAACCAGAGCCGACCAGCGATCATGCCTCCGATAAAGATCATCAATTTGTTATTGGTTTGAATTCACATTCTGAAACTACACCTGAACCGGTTAGTGAACCAGAACCTACAAGCGAACCCGAACCTTCAAGTGAACCAGAGCCTTCCAGTGAACCGGAACCGACAAGCGAATCACCTGTTAATAAGGAGCATCACCTCATTCCTGATGTTAGACACGAACATGAAACAACACCAGAACCGTCAAGTGAGCCGCAACCATCGAATGGAACAGACCAGACAACTGATTCAAATATGCATCATGATCATACTTTTATTAGTGGTTTAAGACACTCGCATGAAACTACACCAGAACCATCTAGCGAACCAGAGCCAACTATTGAACCAGAACCATCCAGCGAACCTGAACCGACAAGTAAATCGGAGCCAGCGAGTGAACCAAAACCATCTAGCGAACCAGAGCCATCAAGTGAACCAGAACCTACAAGTGAACCAGAGTCTATAAATAAATCGGTTCAGGCAGTTGTACATGAACCTTCAGCAGAACCTGAACCAACCACTGAACGAGAGTCAATCACCGAATCATCAACAGAATCTAAGTCCAGAATAGAGCCAGAACTATCAGCAGAGCCAAAACCTTCAGCAGAGCCCGAACCCTCGGCTGAACCAGAACCCTCCGCTGAACCAGAACCCTCGGCTGAACCAGAATCTGTGGGCGATTCAGAACATGAATCTCACATTCACATCATTGCACCTGTTCAACGGAATAACTCAAACACCACAGAAGCTAATGATGAACCAGAAATCTCTACTAATAGCTATCATGTAACATATGTTGGCGCTGTACCAAACGACCAAGCCAATCAAACTAAATCAAATGAGACGCTACAATCTAGAAATTTAGAACACAATAATTCTACCAATGAAGTATTCGATACAAATCGCAACACTGAAGATGACTCGCCAATTACCCGAATAGTTAAAAATGATTTGGAAAATAGTACCGAAACACGTGGACGAAAATTAGACAATGTTACTGAAGTTTTACACGTAATTCCTGTGGTTGCTGTACATAATTCCGTTGAACATGAAGAAATTGTTCCTACAACGATGGTTTCCCTACAGAATAGCAGTACCGAACGAAATATGGCCGAAAACTCAAATCATAACATGTTCTTCCATAATACCGACCATATTACCTATGTGCATGGCGATGAAGATGAAAATGAGTTAAGCATGATGACGACAACAGAAGAAGTTCCGACTACTGAGTATATTTCCGAACTCATCAAGATAGAAAATAAGACGAAAATTGTAGTACCCGTATTCAACAATGATAACGTGTCAGAATCAACAACTAATATTGATGAGACGGAAAATATAATTACGACCACTTACCGAACATCACCGAATACAAATATTGTTTCTGTCCCGGCCCCAGTTACCGAGGAAATAGATGATACACCAATGCCAACCGAATCATATTTCAGGCCACCCGTTTACAATGAAACCCAGAGTGGGGTCAACATAATGGACGGCCGCACTATCGATTCGAGTAAAAATAATGGTTCAACTTTGTACAGTACAAGTCCTCCAATCGTGATTCACAAGTGGAACGAGACTAGTATAGGTCGGTCATTTGTTGACGAATCTGTAGATAATTCTGCCGAAGAAATGTCTCCATTCTTACCAAATATCGAATCAACCAGTTCAAAAATGTACGCTGTTACCGAGAATTTAACCGAAAGTGATACAATGTTCCCAATACTCGAGGAACAATCACCATTCTTACCGGAATACGAAAATAACGCAACACTAATTGAAATTCTACAGCGAGGTCATGAAATTGAACCGGTCACCGAGAATGTGACGGCTAATCAACCCGAAATTACGCAAAAACCGGTAATTTATAATGAAACGTCGACCGAGAATCGAATTGAACCCGTCGATGTACTTCATTTGGGTGTAATCCCGTTGGATACACATGACGATGAAATAACAACGATGAGTGTAACCGAGAATGATATTGAAGAAGAAACTACAATGGGAACCACTGAAACTGTGGAAGATTCAACGATTTTCATTAGGAAGTCGTCAACTGACAAAGAAAGGATGGAAGGAAATGAAACGGAGATAACTACATTATTACCAGAAGTACCAGATTCTACAACAAATATAATTTCACTGACTACTGTAGAGGTACCGACAACAACAACTACTACCACTACGACGATGAGCCCCGCTCCAGTTACCACCACTACCACCACCACCACAACGACACCAGCTCCAGTTACTACCACTACCACTGTTAAAACCACAACATTAGAGTCACTTACATCAAACGATATTGATCCCGATAGTTCATCTGTGACGGATAATTTAAATGAAATTTTCGACGACACCTACACAAAATATAGCGACAACGAGTTAAAAGTGATTCCACTCAAGAAATACAATAAAAATCTCAATCCCGATAAAACTATTGTTGAACCATCACTGAACGAAACAACTTCGACAACCACAACATCCACTACAGAAATTCCAACTGCAAGTCCATTATTGGATGTGCTTGAAAATTCATTGCAAAACATAACAACAACCGGTCATTTTTTAGATGAAGCGACGTTTCAACCAGTGATCACCAATACTTCAAGTGATGCTGTTGAAACGTCAAAATTCTCGGTAATCCATAGCAACAATAGTAAAGAAGTTGAAACAGTATCGGTTGAACAAGAAAACGGAATAAATTTACGTGAGATAAATGACGGTGATCTTGCACTATTTTCGAAATGTACAGCAGGACAATTTGAATGTACGAATGGTACATCGATTAAAGATAGCACATCATGTATTAATTTAAGTGAACGATGCGATTCAATTGCCCATTGTTCTGATAATTCGGATGAATTAGATTGTGAACGTCTCGGTTGTCCGGGTCACTTCCAGTGTAAAGATGGGCCGTGCTTGGCACGTCATCTAGTATGCGATGGAATTTCTCACTGCAACGATAATAGCGATGAATTTAATTGTGAAATGTGGCAATGTCGTTTTGATGAGATCTCTTGTGGTGAACCGGACAAACCTGGCCCATGTATTCCGTCCGTACAAAAGTGTGACGGTATGGAAAATTGCCCGAACGGGAGTGACGAAACCAATTGTCCAGATATTTGTAGTAACAATGAATTTTTCTGTACGAAACAACGTAGATGTATACCCGAATCGTGGCGTTGTGATGGTCGAATCGATTGTCTAGGCGGCGAGGATGAATATCCGTGTGACTGTCCGAATGAATATTTTAAATGCCATACGGGAGGATGTGTGCCACACAATAGTGTCTGTGATGGAAGTCCTCAGTGTCCTGATTTATCGGACGAATGGGGATGTACCGAAATTAGTAGCCTGATTTCAAAAGAAGCGATTGAATTTGGAACCGGATTGAATCTGACAGACATTGAAAAAAATTTGCTACAAATTAAACGTAGCGATGGAAATTACAGTCTAGTGTGCTCCGATGGTTTTAGTTTAGAGAATGCTGATCGTGTGTGTCAAAAAATGGGTTATAGTGGATCACAAAGTTGGTCTACATATCCGCGATATGATCAAAATGGCAGCATTATTTTCGATAAGGATTTGAAGGTGGTGAAAGAATGCATTGAAGGGGTTGTTTCGATTAAGTGTATTCCGTTTGAATGTGGTTCACTGGATGAGCAAAAATCACGTATAACTGGAGGAAATCGGGTGCAAAAGGATCAAATGCCAAGTTTAGCACTAGTCCACAGTGGAAATACTGGACTGAAATGCACCGCAACCCTAGGTAAGCTTTTAGATTCCGGCCGGTTATATCGAATTCTAATTGTTTGGTATTTTTGTAGTCGCACCAAGATGGGCACTAGCCTCATACTCATGTATAATCGGACAAACTGAATTTATCAATGGACGCGGAACAGAATTAAATTGGACCTTATTCTCAGGCAGTTCACAATTTGAAGGATCTGCGAACAATACAAATGTACAGAGTGTACACGTGAAACAAATTATAGTGTATCCACAAGTGAGTAGCCGCTTAAACTAGAGCTTAATGTTAACTTAATTATATGAGTTAAATTGTTTTGTTTTACTTTTAGGCCAAATATAAACGCTTCTTATACACCGGTGACTTTGTTCTACTCGAACTACAAACGTCATTGCAATTTAATTCGGCCGTAAGTGCAAGCTGCCTTGCGACGAATGGAATCGAAGATGAAAGCATGTGCCTGACAGCTGGTTGGGGAGTACAAAATCCAGGAAGTAAGTTTAATAATCTTTGAAACTAAAATCCTACAAACTCGTAACATTTTAATACAATTTTTAATTTTTTATTCCCCAGAACCAATTCAAGAACAGTATTTACGCTATCTTACCACACCAATAATTGATAGCAATGAATGTAATTCAACAAATTATTATGCTGGATCTTTGCCCGACAACACAATATGCAGCTCACTGGCAAGCAATCAAACAACGTGTTATGTAAGTTTTACAATGAATTACTTAATTAAGTGTTTCTAATAATTTTACGACTTTCCTACAGAACGATGAGGGAGCACCACTCATGTGTTACTCATCCAAAACTAATGTATGGGCAGTTCAAGGTATATTAAGCTATCATGGCAATTGTGGCCGTCGACCACAACCTGTAATCTATAATTCGTTATCGAATAAAGTAATCAATTGGATAACAAATACAATCGGCAATAATCGAATGTTTAGACAAACATAGAAAACAATAATTATGTTTTGTTAAATTATGTAAATAAAATTTAAATATTAATTGTGTATAATATATAAATATTTTAATTAATTAATTAATAAAAAACGCAAAAAATCCGAAAAAATGAATTATTGAGACAGACAGACAGTTAAGTTAATTAATTATTATTTAGAGATTTTATGTTATAATAAATTTATGTAATTGTTGTTAGACGTGTTATGCAAAAAAAAAAAAAAAGAAGAGAAATCAAGAAATAGTTAACCATTTTATAGTTTTTATCAATTATTTTATTATTTTTTTTGTTTTTAAATTATAAAGAAAAATTGCAATGGACTCAAGTAACGAGATGAATCAGTATGATACAAAAAAAATTCATAATTTTTTAAATAAAGATTACAAATATTACAAAAAAAAATATGAAATAAAATCGAATCGTTCAACTTTTCTTTTATTTGATTTGGGCAACAGATACTCGTAACCTAACTATCCTTTTCTGTCACTTTAAAAAATCATAAATTGTAAATACGATTAATTGCTTGCTTTAATTTCAAAATTCAATTTTTCCAAATCATCAATCGAGAAGGACAGCAGTTTTTACTGAATTTAAAATGTTGAATGTAGTATCAATAAGACGAAGTTCGAGGATGCGAATATTGGTCTTGAACATTTGGTTCTTCCAACCGTCAACATTGAAGCCAAGTCGTCTACAATACTGGTCCAACTGAATGTAATGATAACTAATTTCTGCGCGATGTGGCTGCATTTTTGAAAGCGCATCAAATTTTTAACAATTTATCTATAAAGCCGAACACCCAAATGATGTCCTCATGGAGTAAATCATTCAAATCCTTAGTACGTATTGTAAAAAGAGACTTCCAATTTCATCATCCCTCATATTTCATGAAATTCTAATAACTATAACCGGCTTCTTCTAAAACAAGTGCGGTTTGCATTCTATAAGGCATTGCAAACTATTAATTCAAAAGATGTTCACTGATCATGTTTCACTAGTCAATCGAAATCGCGTAATATGAGAGAAAGCGATGTAAATAATGTTTTTGGCACTTCAAACGACGATTGTTACTTCACTCGACCAAGAGAATATTAAAATTAGATTGTCGTTGCAAGAGACACGACTAAGGGAATGGAGGTGCAAATGGTCTAATCCACGACAAGAGAACGCCAGACGTTATGACTGTGTGTGATTAGGTCCCTATCAACGTCCTCAAGCGATCGGATCTTCAAGGCCTGGGGGACTATTTGTTGGGTAATCGAATCTTTAAAGTATAAGATTCGTAATTGAATTTAATATGAAATGAACCAAGAATCCTATGCTTTGAAGACTCATACATATTCGAACCGAATCCACAATGAGTCCTCAGAAATTCGGCGCCAGAAAAATCCAAAATCTGCATTATTGCTCCGATTGCTGATTTTGTTAACTCTTCAGATAGGTTTCGGGACCTACAATCAAATTCGGAGCAAGAAAAATTCAAACTATGCAATTGTGCTCTGAATGTTGTTATTGTTACCTCTATAGGTAAGTATCGCGTTAAGATTGCTTGACTATTTTCGAACATTTCATAGAAAATTCGATTTTTTGGAAAATCACTTACTATAAATCATCAAATTCAGAGCCAGAAAAATCCAGAATCTGCAATTGTGCTCCGGGTCAGATACTACATTTACTATCGGAAAATGAATTCAAATTTCTGGCAAGGGGTGCAAAGGCCATTTATCAGTTTCAGCTAAAATCTCAATTGTTATATAAAGTTTCCAGACTAATTTATTCCCCTGGATAGGGGGTAGTTTATGGGCTCGATTGATGAAGTAGTAGGCCAACTACTACATGTACTATTGGCAAGGGAATTCAAATCTCTGGCAAGGAATGCTGAGGCCCATTTATCAGTTTCAGCTAAAATCTCAATTGATATAAAAAGTTTCCAGGCTAATTTATTCCCCTGGATTGGGGGGAGTTTTTGGATTCGATGGATGTAGTAGTAGGCCAGCTACTATATGTACTATCGGAAAGTGAATTCAAATCTCTGGCAAGTGGTGTTAAGGCCAATTTATCAGTTTCAGCTAAAATCTCAATACCTGGAGTTTCCAAACTAATTTATTCCCCTGGATAGGGGGTAGGTTTTGGGCTCGATGAACGGAGTAGTAGGTCAGCTACTACATGTACTATCGGAAAGTGAATTCAAATCTCTGGCAAGGAGTGCTAAGGCCAATTTATTAGTTTCATATCCATATTCATCAATAATTATTTATATTTTCTAATTGCTGGGTTCCGTTTAACGTGGCAAAGTACACACAAGTACTTCTGACTGCACGCTGCTACTCTTGCTAAATTTTATGAGTAGTTTGCCTTTTGAATTTATGGCGATTTCGTTACCAGAATATTTAGTACAACTAATCCATATTATTTTAATGCAATTATAATGTTACGTAATTAATTATTAATTATTTAAAAAATCGAGCCTCATACATTTTTACAAAAGTAAAACACACGCCCTCTTTTAAGCAAAACCAAATATTTCAGCACTTAGCAGAAACTTTGTGTAGTAAATGTAGTATAAATGCCCTAAAGAGATGTCACCATATCGACATATTATAGACACATTTGTTTTGATTGCATAAAACAAACAAATGTATATTAACATGTATATGATGTGATAGCCGAGGTAGTAACGTGTTGGAGTGGAGTGAAGAAGGTCTGGAGCTCGAATCTAAGCAAAGCCAACGAAAAAAATTTATTTTTCGATGAAAAATTTTGAATTGGGGATAATCCGAGAAGATTAATCGGGATCTCGAGATCGCTACAAAAAAAAATTTGGTAAAATTCGTGGAAATAAAAAAAAATCAAATTTTTGCTTAAAAAAAATAAAGTCGGAAGTTGAAAGAATCGAACTCCAAACCTTTCGCACAACACTCCTTCATCTCACCACCCAACCACTCACTCATCTCTGTATTTCTACTCAGTTTTTCGTTTAAATACTGATAAATTCGGACTTTGCTAAAAATCGCATACCAAATTTTTGTTATTTTACCAGGCGAACAGAATTTAAAAAACAACATAATTGTCAGCAACGTGACATTATTTTGTATCAAAGCGTGCCACTTCAAGTTATGTAACACTTGAACATACAAAATAAAGTCATATGTCGGACAATTCTACCTTCTTGTAATTTCTGTTCGCCTGTTAAAATGACAAAAACTTTTTGCGATTTTTGATGAAAAAAAATTTTTTTT
Organism: Tipula vernalis; assembly: GCA_958295665.1. Lineage (NCBI taxonomy): Eukaryota > Metazoa > Arthropoda > Insecta > Diptera > Tipulidae > Tipula > Tipula vernalis. The sequence continues at coordinate 75,731,002 of OY282559.1, read as the reverse complement.
TTTAAATTTCTGCTCACCTGGTAAATAAAAGGTAACTTTTTTTAGTTAAAAAGGCAATCAATAACTCTAGCCACCCAAATAGAAAATTTGGAGCTTTTTATTACAAAAAAAAATTCCTTCAGGTGCGGGGATCGAACTCGAGAAACCTCTATGATTTTATTCTGCTCTCTTATGGTAATAGTTCGATCCTCACGGGCTGAAGGATTTCTTTTTGTAATAAAAAACTTCAAATTTTCTATTTGGGTGGGTAGAGTTATTGATTGCCTTTTAACTAAAAAAGTTAATTTTTATTTACCAGGTGAGCAGAAATTTAAAAAAAAATTTTTTTTTTTTTCATCAAAAATCGCAAAATTTTTTTGTCATTTTAACAGGCGAACAGAAATTACAAGAAGGTAGAATTGTCAGCAATATGACTTTATTTTGTATGTTCAAGTGTCACATAACTTGAAGTGGCACGCTTTGATACAAAATCATGTCACGTTGCTGACAATTATGTTGTTTTTTAAATTCTGTTCGCCTGGTAAAATAACAAAAATTTGGTATGCGATTTTTAGCAAAGTCCGAATTTATCAGTATTTAAACGAAAAACTGAGTGGAAATTATATATAGATGACTGGTTGGGTGGTAAGATGAAGGAGTGTTGTGCGAAAGGTTTGGAGTTCGATTCTTCAAACTTCCGACTTTACTTTTTTTAAGCAAAAATTTGATTTTTTTTTTATTTCCAGGAATTTTTTACCAAATTTTTTTTTGTAGCGATCTCGATCCCGATTAATCTTCTCGGATTATCCCCAATTCAAAATTTTTCATCTAAAAACAAATTTTACGTTAGCTTTGCTTAGATTCGAACTCCAGACCTTCTTCACTCCACTCTATCACCTTACTACCTCGGCTATCACATCATATACATGTTAATATACATTTGTTTGTTTTATGCAATCAAAACAAATGTGTCTATAATATGTCGATATGGTGACATCTCTGTTAGGGCATATGTACTACATTTACTACACAATGTTTCTGCTAAGTGCTGAAATATTTGTTTTTGCTTAAAAAATGGCGTGTATTTTACTTTGTAAAAATATCTGAGGCTCTGAATTAATAAAGTAAGATTATGATTGCATTAAAATTTTGATTTTAAACAATATAGTTTGTTGTTAAACATTATTATTGCATTAAAATAATATGGATTAGTTGAACTAAATATTCTGGTAACGAAATCGCCATAAATTCAAAAAGCAAACTACTCATAAAATTTAGCAAGAGTAGCTACGTGCAGTCAGAAGTACTTGTGTGTACTTTCCCACGTTAAATGGAACCCAGCAATTAGAAAATATAAATAATTATTGATGAATATGGATATGAAACTAATAAATTGGCCTTAGCACCACTTGCCAGAGATTTGAATTCACTTACCGATAGTACATGTAGTAGCTGACCTACTACTCCGTTCATCGAGCCCAAAACCTACCCCCTATCCAGGGGAATAAATTAGTTTGGAAACTCGAGGTATTGAGATTTCAGCTGAAACTGTGAAATGGGCCTTAGCACCCTTTTCCAGAGATTTGAATTCACTTCCGGATAGTACATGTAGTTGTTGGCTTACTACTTCATCAATTGAGCCCAAAAACTGCCGTCTATCCAGGGGAATAAATTAGCCTGGAAACTTTTTAGAACAATTGAGATTTTAGCTGAGAATGATAAATGGGCCTTGTCACCCTTTGCCAGAGATTTGAATTCACTTCCGGATAGTACATGTAGTAGTTGGCCTACTACTCCATCCATCGAGCCCAAAAACTACCACCTATCCAGAGGAATAAATTCGTCTGGAAACTTTAGGTACTAATTGAGATTTCGTCTGAAATCGTTCATTGACCGTTAATACCTACTACTAGATATTTGAACTTGGGATCCGATAGTACATGGAGTAGCTGCTTAAAATTGTGGTCCATTATGCCGATTAACTATTTCTTAAACCAAGAATTAATTTAAACTAGACATTTTTTCTGGCGATTAAGACTAACAATTGTTAAATGTCATTTACGCCACTAGCCTATGGTTTGGATTCATTTTTTAATGGTCCATATATTATTTTGACTAAATTCCACTAATATTGCCTCTGAATGGTCTTACTTTCACAATCACTTTTATTCGAAAGATTTTGTAATGAAATTACATTTTTAGTACCAAATATTTCAATATGAATCGTAATTTTTCCAATTTGAATTTAGTTTAGCAGTGTGAAACTAATACATATAGAGAATCTGTGGATTTTTGGAAAACTTCACATCCATCTCGGGACCTACAATTATTGTGCCAACGCGCGTTTAGATTGCTTGACTAATTTCGTACATTCCATAGAAAATTCGATTCTTTGGAAAATCACTTACTATAAATCATCAAATTTGAAGCCAAAAAAATCCAAAATCTGCAATTGAGCTCCGATTGCTGATTTTGGTACCTCTAAAGATAGGTTCCGGGACCTACAATTGATGTGCTAACGCACATTTAGATTGCTAAATTATTTCCATTCATTTCATAGAAAATTCGACTTTTTGCAAAATCACTTACTATAAATCATCAAATTCGGAGCCAGAGAAATCCAGAATCTGCAATTGTGCTCCGATTGCTGATTTTGGTACCTATAAAGATAGGTTCCGGGACCTACAATTGATGTGCTAACGCACATTTTGATTGCTAAATTATTTCCATTCAATTCATAGAAAATTCGACTTTTTGGAAAATCACTTACTATAAATCATCAAATTCGGAGCCAGAGAAATCAAGAATCTGTAATTGTGCTCCGATTGCTGATTTTGGTACCTCTAAAGATAGGTCTCGGGACCTACAATTGATGTGCTAACGCACATTTAGATTGCTAAATTATTTACATTCATTTCATAGAAAATTCGACATTTTGGAAAATCACTTACACTTATCATCAAATTCGGAGCCAGAAAATCCAGAATTTGCAATTGTGGTCCGATTGCTGATTTTGGTACCTTTAAAGATAGGTCTCGCGACCAACAATTGTTGTGCTAACGCGCGTTTAGATTTCTTGACTATTTTCGTATATTTCATAGAAAATTCGAATTTTTGGAAAATCACTTTATATAAATTATCAAATTCGAAGCCAGAAAAATCCAAAATCTGCAATTGTGATCCGATTGCTGATTTTGGTACCTCTAAAGATAGGTTTCGGGACCTACAATTGATGTGCTACCGCACATTTAGATTGCTAAATTATTTCCATTCATTTCATAGAAAATTCAACTTTTTGGAAAATCACTTACTATAAATCATCAAATTCGGAGCCAGAAAAATCCAGAATCGGCAATTGTGCTCTGATTGCTGATTTTGGTACCTCCAAAGGTAGGTTTCTAGACCTACAATTAATGTGCTAACGCACATTTAGATTGCTAAATTATTTCCATTAATTTCATAGAAAATTCGACTTTTTGGAAAATTATTTCCTCTAAAGATAGATCTCGGGTCCTACAGTTGTTGTGCCAACGCGCGTTTACATTGCTCGATTATTTTCGTACATTTCATAGAAAATTCGACTTTTTGGAAAATTCCTTACTATAAATCATCAAATTCGGAGCCAGAAAAATCCAAAATCTGCATTTGTGCTCCGATTGCTGATTTCATTACCTCTTTACATAGGTTTCGGGACCTACAATCAAATTCGTAGCTAGAAGAATCCAAAATCTGCAATTGTGTAATGGATAGAGTGCAGAAGAATTTGAAATATATCAACAGCGCCACAACCCATTACTTCTTAATGATTAAACAAACTTTAAAACGAATAAATTATATGACATGATAATGGAAATAGAAAAATAATTTCATCACAATTTTTACGATATAATTTTTGAGTTGTAAATTGACACTGACGAATAGCAAAGCTCGAAACCGGTCTTAGAAAGTTTTTTAAACATATAGCGCAGGCACGGAGCGTTGTCCTGTTGAAAAATAAATCTACAAGTCGCCAAAAAGCTTTAGCACAGAAGGCTCAAATTCATTATGTAGGACCTGCAGATAAACAGCTGCTGTAATTTTGGAACTAAAGAAGCACAATCGACCGGTTTCATTTCCAGAAAAGTATCCCCACACCATAACTCCTTCATTTTTCGGTGGAATCAGAGGTGTATCGCTGTAATAAAAGCAAATGAAACTATAAGCCAATTGCTTTTAAAAGTTTTGTAATTTTAGCAAAAAAATACTCCAATTTGTAATAACAATTGTTTGCCCAATTTTTTTTTCCCAGCACTGTATATCACGATTAAAGAAATACAATAAAGTTTATGTTTTTTAAAATTAATTTTTAAAATTTTTTAAATTGAAAAAAACAGCAAAAAACCAAATAATAATGAATCATTTATTATAATACTTTTTTTTAATTGTTTTATTTTATTCAATAATTTATAATATTCACGAAACTAGTGCACAACCACATTTTAACAACAATAAAATCTAAATGGTTTGTTTACATAAAAAAAAGTGCAAACGATTTTTTTTTAAAATCACCTTACCATAAATCAGCAAATTTTGAGCCAAAAAAATCGAAAATTCGCAATTGGGCTTCATTTGTAGTTCTTGATACCTCTAAAGATAGATTTAGGAACCTGTAATTGTTGATTATTGCTTGATTATTTCCATACATTTCTTAGAAAATATCTTACAGTTGTTTGCACACGTGACGATATTTTCTTTATTTTACTGAAAATTTAATTTAATAATAATTTGTTTCAGGGATTTAGATTTCAAATAATTTCTGAGTTTTGAAAGTAATATTTAGTGGTAGTTAATTTCAGAAAAACGTCTTATGGAACTTGAATCGGAGGATACGTAGCTCTCAAATTATGTCGTCTTGTGCTAACTTTTTTATTATATAAATTACTAACAAAAAAAATACTAACTAAGAGAAACAGCAAACGAAGCAACAATAATCCATTTCTTAATTTAGAAGCATTTCAGTTCGGGCTTCATATACTAGGAATTACGTTAACATTTTAATATTTCTTACTGGTAACTTATAACTCATTACTGTGCCGACCACAGATCAAATGTAAATTTATGTAACCTATAGGTAGGTACAGCGGGAGGTTTGCGAAAATTTTACATTTATAATAAAAATTTGAGCTAAATTATAGATACCAGTAAGATAAAACGTTTGAATAAGCAATTCCTGCTAATTAATAAAGATTTAATTAACTGTGATTGCGATTTTCGTAGAAATCGGATTCAGCAAATTAATAAATGTTATTACAGAATACTGTTTTCATTTTGAATATAATGTAGATTAGAGATGTATTGTGATTGTATTACTAACTATTAGCTATACTTAGGTGTCTGTTTAACCGGGTTAATTTCTGTGATTATTAACTAATTCTATCCTACTCCAATCAATTAAACCAAATCCGATTACGATCGTGAAATAAACAAATATTTTACTCAAATTTTAGAGAGAGATTTTTAACGTAAAACTGGAATGGAATGTATTTGATTTCGCACCATTCTTATACAATCGCCCAACTGAACTTCACTTAAAATTGTAATTAAAATGTGAGTGTAATTAATTGTAATTCGAAGTATTAAAACATAATTTTTATTTAAAAAATTTTACCTTAAGGCGATTTGTCATAAGCCATACATCCACAAATTTACAATTTTATTCAAGTAATAATGCTTATTGAAGCCACAATAACTTTCAATTTTTTTTACAGAATCAACTTATGAATATAAAACTTTAAATTTGTCGTTTCTCAATTCGAATCATAAGTTTATTCCTCAATATGGTAGCTATGCCGAATGAAAATTTTAACTCATCAAATTTCAAATCGGTCGAAAATTTATAATTCACCAAAAGGTGTGCCATAAAAACTTTAAGCGCATGCTGTGCGTATTTGTGACCAATGCAGTTGCGAACTCCATAACTGAAAGGCATAAAACTTAGTAACGGTCGTTTTGCAACGTTCTCCGGTAGAAAATTATCTGGATTGAATTTGATTGGGTTATCACCCCAATATTCTTTGCTGCGGTGTACAACTGTAATCGGTATAATTATATCTGTGCCAGCTGGTATTATTTTGGTGTCATCTATTTTACAAAAAATTATATGATTAATAGCTAAAGTAGTTGTAACTTGTTTTAAAAGAACTCTTACCTAGTTGAAAATCACTTTCACATTTTCGCCCTATGAATGGTATAACCGTAAGAAGCCTAAGGCATTCATTAATTGTCCGTTCAAGTAACTCTAATTTTGTCAAATTATCGACACTTATGTTACTAATTTGGTGACCAATAATTTCTTTCAGCTCATGTACACATCTTTCTTGGGCATCTTCATTCATTGCCAGCAATAATATACAGTTCGATAATGCAACAGATATTGTATCTGAACCCGCTATTAACATAGTTTGAGTATGATCTTTTACATCCAGATCAGTAAATTTTCCTAGTTCCGCTAGTTTGGACACCTTTGGGATAAACATTTCGGGCTTTTTAATAATACCTTCGTCGATATCATCCAATTGTATTTCATCAATATACTGCCTCCTTTCAATCTCAATGAACGGCAGAATTGTCTTATAACTGTCATTCAGTATCCTTTCACCTAGTATGTCGAGTTTCAATAGTTTTTTAACAGGAAATAACAGAAAATGTTTTAAGAAATTCAAAATCAAATCACCGAAGCTTTCGATTACCCTAAAATAGATCAGCATATGGAATTCAGATGGTTCAATGATAAGAAAATTTAAATTTAAATTACTTTTTGTTATTTTCGCTAATATTGCGAGTGTCCTCTTTCCCAATACCTCCATCGGACATTGTTTTTAGTTGGAGATCTGTTGAACGGTATCCTATAAATGGTCCGATATCAAATGCATTTATTCCAACTTTACACTGAAGATCATTCACTAAAAGTTGAGCGACTTTATTAAATTGTTGCATGAATTTGTTGTGAAGTAGCGTTATGTGAAATGTTGAGTTCAGGATTTTTCGGTGAGACTTCCATAGGGCAGCTTTAAAATAATTTAGAATTATAATTATGTATTTAAAAGAATTAAAACCTTAAATATAAAAATTGCATACGAACGTTTTGATGTAATTAATCCATTTTGAAAAGAAAATATTGAATATGGTGATGCCTTTTCTAAGAAATGTGGTGACGAAAGTATTTTTTGAATATACTTAGGTTCTTTAACTATGATAAATAATTTATTAAAGAAGACAAATTTTGATATGGTTGACGGTGTTGCCAAAATAATATTTAGCGCTAAGTTAAATATATCTAAAAGATAAACATTAATATGCATAAAAAAAATCAGCTATATTTCAATGTGTTTATTTACCTTGTGGTGATTTGCCAATTATTAAATGTAGCGATCCAATAATTGGGTAGTGTTTCACCGCATCCGGTATGTCTTTGATTTTAAGTAACAGTTCTCTCCGTTTTGTTTGATAATAGATCCAAGATACAAACAAACCACAAATTGTTATAAAAATTGTAGGTAACATTTTCTTCGTAGGCAGGTGTAAATGCTCCGTAGATTACTAAATTAAACGATTTTTGCTATCGAGTATTTATACGATTGGTTCGCTAATTTTATTCAAATTTTTCCACTTCCTTTGTATATTTTAAACTCTTTATTGATAAAATTATGTACAAATTATTAACAACATTGTATGTTTGTTTCGAATTTTGTATTGAATTCAAGTACAAATTAAATTAGGTTAATAAAAAAATATTTGTATATTTATCTGTTCCGAATCTCATGTGTTTATATGCGTACATACTTGGGTGAGAAAATTGTGGTAAAAAACATGTTATAAAAAAACTAATAATTATTTAAAGTTATAGACATATTTACATAAAATTAAATATTCTATCATTTTGAACGATACAAAGTAAAATTTAATTGATATTTATTATTTATGTTTTAATTTAGCAAGTTTTTGAAGTTAGCCTGCAATTCATCCCCACTTTTTTTTGATTGTGTCTGGGCTACATCTAATATAAGCAGAACTGCAAAAAGTAGAATAATATATAGTATAATATATGCCTCCGGACCCTAACTCAACATCAAGTTTTAGCATCATGTAAGCTCAACTCATCAAGTGCTTAACTTTGAGCGATAGTCGCATAATGCATTTGTACCTGAAAATAGTAGCTTCCCAATTCAATTTTTTTTATTAATTAACATAAAATTATAAATATTAGTTGATGTTGTCAACTAGTTTACTGATTTCGGTTTTTACATAAATTATATCATTTTCCCGCAAGTAATTTTGATTGTATAAACACGGTACGCTTCACTGTTTTCAACGGAATAAATAGAATTATATATCCCAATTTTTTACCCGGTATTTTCTTCGATATTGTCTCATATATTATTTTTTAAATCATTTTTAACAGTTTTTATTCTTTAAACGGTTTATATGTAGAATTTATTTTTTACCCAGCAAAATTTTGTGGTACCTTAGCATAAAAACTGGTATGTATACATCTATCACCAAAATATATGTTTTAAAAAATTATTTAGAGTTTTATTTAAAAATTGACGGTTGCTTTTACGAATTTTCTCTGTAGTTTTTCCGCTACATAATTTCAAAGTAGATGAAAATTGAAAAAAGTCAAAAAGTTTTGGGAAATTATTGAAATTCGCTTTTTGCTAAATAATTATTATTAACTGAGCAATAAAAAAATTTAACATATTTGTTGTTTACTTTACTTTAAAGAAAGTGGCAAAATCAAAATAGTGTGTTTTAATAAAAAAAATATTAATCAGAGGCATTTTCTCCAAAATTGCTAATTTTAGTTCACCAATCACAGATTAAATGAAATACTGTTGGTGTAAAAGTATTGGGGGGTATCTGAAACAAATCTAAAGAGAAATAACTGATTTTTTATATAAATAAGTCAATTTTTTTTATATACAGTGTTGGCAAAAAAAATTGGTCAAACATTTTTTATTACAAATTGGAATATTTGTTTGCTAAAATTACAAAACTTTGGAAAGCAATTGGCTTATTGCTTTATTTTATATAAATTTATGACCCAATTAAAAAAAAAAAATATACCTACAATTTAGGGGGGAAAATCGAAAAAATGCCAAAATATTCAAAGTATCATATTTGGAACTTAAATGCGTGGAAGTAGTGGATTAAAGTAAATACTTTTTTTTTGTGTGCTTTATTGTTTTATGCAACTTCTATCTTTAATATTAATATTATTTGGACCACATTTAGCTTTTATTAGGTCGGTACATCCCCACAAGTGCTGTGGAAAATCATTGGTTAAACAATTGGTTTACTTTTACGCCTACCGTCATAGGATCTAAGAGGGGATCTTGGGCAAGCAATGGGCAAACGAATATCATCCAGCTTAGTGAAAAGAAGACTAGTTAATAAAACTGGCTTGTGATCACTTGAACCAGTCCAGAAGCCAGAGTTCGCAATACGACAAATGAAACAACAAGAAATGTGGAATAACTTGATTTTCTCTGATGAATCCAAATTCAAGCGGCACAAACCTCAAGAAAGGCTTAGCAACGAATGTCTTTTAAGACTTTCACCGAAAACTGGAAGAGGTGTGGTCTGGCGAATTTTTTCTGGAGAAGAAACAGGTCGAATATGCTTCCTTAGTTCCATTACCACAGCAGCTGTTTATCTGAAAGTCCTACATAACGAATTTGAGCCCTTTATATTAGAGCTTTTCGACGATACTTTCAGATTTATTTTTCAACTCCATGCAATATTGCCAAAGTTGCAAGTAACTACATACCATACATTAATTTTGAATTGTAGCAAAAAAATAGCCTTTCAGATAAACAACAATAATTTATTAAAATTTTATTTTTTTCTGATCTTTTCATTTAAACGTAAAAAAAATTGCTTTTTTTTAAATGTTGGGTTATAAATGTATTTAGAATAAAACAATAAGACAATTGCTTTCAAAAGTTTTGTAATTTTAGCAAAAAAAGACTCCAATTTGTAATAAAAAATGTTTGACCAATTTTTTATCCCAGCACTGTATAAAGAATAATTAATTTTTTTATGCCTCAATTCCATTGCGAATCAAAAGTTTTTCAGTCAAAATAGGTTAGGTTAAGTTTGGATGGCGGTCCACTAGGACCAGGCATAGACACAAAAAATGATCCATAGCCATACCACAATAATTATTTCTTCCAACTCATTGGAACCATTTTGAGCTGTTATTAAAGCTCTAGATACTCCTGACGTCCATCCTACAGAGGTCCGTCAGGTCTATGAAGAGGGGTGCCCCTAGAAACTTTAGTCTTCCTCCTCTTCGTCCTCGCAACTACGACAGTAGTCATGTGAGAGACACCAAGTCTACTCGCATGCCTCCCTAGAGGCAGTACACCGTAATCACTCCAACAACCACACTGATCTGACTTCGCCAATTGTACTCGCCAAGTCCAACTTTGGCCAGACCTGCCGAGTTATTACGCAAGAAGTGATACTTGACCATCTGTCATTCGTCAGCTTGCTAGCTTCTTCCTGAAGCAGCAGTTTGCATACAACAAGAGGCATTTCAATATCATTTCTGCTTTCTGAGAAGTGGTCCATTGTACCACGTCGAGCCAGTTCATCGGCGTTTATATTCCCTGTACTTATGAAATGTCCTGGCACCCATAAAATGTGGATGTTGAACTGATCTGCCATCTCTTTAAGAGATGAGAACAGTTGTGGACTACTTTCGACGTGAGGAGGTGTGATTGAAGCGCTTTAATGGCAGCCTGACTGTCCGTATATATGCGAATATCACAAACTGATATTACATTATACCTCAACCAGTCTACGACTTCTTTTATGGCAGTTACTTCAGCTTGCAAAATGCTACAGTAGTCGGGGAGACGGAAGGAGAGGTTTAACAGAAGTTCTTCGCAGAACACTCTAGCCCCGACTTTTCCGTTCCGTTTTAAACCATCAGTGAAGAAGTTTATAACTCCTGGCTCCAAAATGCACCCATCATCCAGTCCTCCCTGGATGGGATCCTAGTCCGGAACTTTATGTCAAAAGATAGTGACGGGACAGTATAGTCGGTGGTTTTGGGAATTTGTTTGTTGCACAAAATAGATGAGTGCCCTGTATTGTTGCAGGTTCACATTAAGATGGATTTCAGCTGTATGGCAGTACAAGCTTCCAACTGTTTCCCCAAGATATTGAATATCTGCGACTAAAAGTTGAGCGACTTCGTTCAACTGTTGCATATAGGTGCTGTGAAGCAATTTTTCGTGAAATAATTTGTTCAGCATTTTTCGGTGAGGCCTCCATAAGGCAGCTATAAATTAATTTAGAATTCATTTTAAAGTATAAAAATTTTAAAAATCACAATTTTACTCACGTTTTGATGTAATTAATCCATGTTTTAAAAGGAAAGAATGAATATTGCCATCCCTTTTCTAAACACTTCGGTGACAAAAGGATTTTTTGAATATCTTTTGGATTTTTGATAACCATAACTAATTTAGTAAATATAAAAAATTTGCATACGGATGATGATGATTTTGTTATTAGATTCAACACCATGCTAAATATTTCTAAAAGATTAAAAACATTTAATAATTTTAGCTCAACCAAAATCCCTAAGTTACTAAATACCTTCTGGTGATTTTTCAATAAATAAATGGCAAATTCCAATAAGTGGATAGTGTCTTGCAAAATCCGGTACGTCTTTGATTTTTTCTAACAGTTCATTTCGTTTCCTCCGATAATAATAGATCAAAGATAAAATCAAGCCACCAATTATCATAAACAGATAACTTAACATTTTATTCGCCTATAAGGGTAAATAGTAATATTCGTAACTCGCTGATTACTAAATTAAAAGTTTATTTTTACAGAGTATTTATAAGACTAAGATACTAACACTACACAATAATCATCTAAACTTGTTCTTTTAAAAAATTGTAAAAATTATTATTTTAAAATCTACTTTTACATTTATTGATATGGAGATCAAGTGTATGCGTTCACTAGGGAGGTGAGGTGAAATACATTAACGGTTGTAAATTTTTCGTATTATATGAGTATACGATCAAATATGTATGTAGTTAGTTTAATTAGCAAAAAATTAAATAAATTGGTAATATCCTGGGTCCCCAAGAACCATTTTAATCCAATTGCTCTTTAATTAATTTAAAAAAAATAATAATTGAAATAAAAACTTTATATAGGTAAGTGATTTGCATAATGATGACTGCGTGTTTGGATAATTTAACTAAACAGAGCTGATCCTCTTGGAAATACATGTATTTACACAGATAGTGCAGCGAACAAATTAATAATCTTTGTGGCCATTTAAAGAAGTTTTCGGACATTATTAGTTCAGTGGAGCATAGGATCTACATTTTGGAGCGGCAACCAGTTACACGCCATGTGTGTATAAATAGTTTGCCAATTATTAGTTATAAACCTGCTGTATAAAGTGTTTGCTGATATTTGTGCAGCGATTGGTTTCAACGATGGGTTGATGCTGATTGCAAAATTTTCTGGTTAAAATCTTTCAAATAATCAGATAATCGTGAATTGCCTAATGCAAAAATAGTATCATATCCGTTAATTATTGGTTTTTATAGTCATATACAGAAATCACTATATTTTTGAAATAAATCCGAAAAGATGCGGAATTGTCCTTGCATGATATTGGCTACAACACAATATCATTAATTATGTATAATAACGATGGTAAAGGTATCTTTTAAAAATGGTCGTTATGGTAAGCAAGTTTTAATTGTAACGGATAACAAACCATTAATTTGACTATTCAATGCAAAAGATCCTAATTCTTAAATAGTTAGATGGCGGCTTAAAAGCGAAGAGTACGATTACCAAATCTGCTATAAGAAGGGAACATCAAATACAAATGTGGATGCCTTTTCTCGAATGGAATTAAATCAAGATTTAGAAAATAATTTACTTTCTTACACTGGCTGTCATTTTCCACAGTAGTAACCTTTTCTAAGACTATTTTGAATGACCTTGAATTTGGTTTTTGTTTCATTTTTCCACTAGTGCAGTTCGAAAGATATTCGCATCAAAAAAAAAATGTTTTTTAGGGTGGCCCGTTTTCTGTGCCGGTCAGTGTATTACCATAATTTTTAATTTGAAAGCAATTTTTCGTTTGATTTGGCCGCACGTTAGTAATTATACTATTAGATAATAAAGAAAAACCAATAATAATTATTGTTCAGTTATTCTGTGTTTTTGCTAATTAAGTAAGTATTTAAATAAAAATTAGTTTGTTGCATTACAGTGCGTTATATTATATATAATATGCTAAAAATATTTCCATTAATACAAAGTAGTGTTCTTGTACAAAGCATCTAGCTGTCAGCCGCAAAGTAGAACGCTGCAACTTTGTATAATGAGTAATTACCCCTTTGTAAAAACATATTTTAATGCAACAACTTTACTTTTAATTAAACAATTACTTAATAAATAATTTATTAGCGAGTAAGTTATTGATAAAGAAATGTATCCAAGGCTGTTCCCAAGGACAAATACTATTTCACTTTTTCCATCACTAATGGTATAACCAGTTTTTGTCTTGTTTATACTTTTACAGCCAAACATTTTTCATTTTACTAACAAGCATTGGAAACAGTGCGGTGACATTATCAGGCTACAATAATTGTTTGGTGTAATTTAAGATTTTTAAGATATACCCCCACCACAGAGGAAATTATATAAAAATGTACAAATTATGTAGCGTGCAAGCTTTTTATAACAGTTTATTTTTATTTGTGAGTGTGACAATTGATGTCTAAACAATAATATAAAAATATTAAACAATGTGAAGCAAAATAATAAAATCCAAAATTTGAAATGAAGAGCTTTCAGTAAATGTTACTAGTGATAGTTTCAATAATTGTTGTACTTGTTTTTAGTTCATTTTCATGTGTTAAACAAACATACGATTATCTGTGCAATAATACCAAACATAATTATCAAAGTAAATTATAATTTTTTATCGAATAAGTAAGCCACTAAAATCGATTTCATGTAGAAAGGTTGTAAAAATTGAATAAAAATAAAATGAGTATGAGACAAAAAACTTATATAAATCTCATCATACGAGTATTAGCATTATACTATTTTTCTATTATATGTACTAACTACGGTGTAAAGCCAGTAATAAATAAAACTTATGAAGGGTGGAATATGGTTGTTTTACTGAAGGATGGAATTTGAATGTTTCCATTGGTTTCTGATATGTTTTTAGATGAAGTTATTATTTTGTACCATTGAAAGATATTCTAAAATGATTTTTGTAAAAAGTTCTGGAATATGGTCAATTAGGAATGAACTTGGCTATTTCCTAAGTGATTATCTTGAATTTCGATATGAAAGCAAGATTACTAAATGATTTCTAGATGAAGTTCTGATGGAATTTCAAATCGAATTTCATCAAAACCATAGTAGAATTCCATTTTCATCGTACAAGTTCACACAAGTTTATCATTCACCTTACTTAATTAAAATAATTCTCTACTTCTAGATGACGCATTCTCCAAATGCAAATTTATTAATGGTCGAGGATAACATTAAATCTTCAACAAGCACACAACTACCACCCACACAAAAGAAATTTTATTTTAAGCCAAGGCCATACGATAAAGAAAAAACTTCATTTTCGAGTGAACCAGCTACCGCATTCGGATCTCGAAAATTAATAAATTCGTCGGTATCAAAAACAACTATCAGTGAAGTACCAGTCTCATCAGGAAGCTTTGATTTACCAAGTGCATCACAACACGAGCCCACAATAACAGGCGTTTACAAAATTCTAAATGAACATGGAAATATAATGCGTGCTTTATTGAGGGAAATAAAACTCTTGCAGCGCGAGCAGCGTTTAAACAACATCAAACCAAGTGAGCCTGAAGAAGTATCTCCATTATTACAAATTCCTACTACCTCCCCCGCCCAGTTTGAAGATCTGGAAAAAGAAGTTAATCAAAACAAATCCAAAGAAATGTTCATGGTAATATTTTATAAATTATTAAATTATTTTAATATAATTTTATTAATAATTATTTAATTTTACAGATTAAACTATTTGAAAAGGTAACTGATCAAAATTTAGACAAATTTATAAGAGCTTGTCTAAAACTCTTAATAAATGATCATGCGGCTTCAAGTTTCTCATGGTATGGTGAAATTTATTTTTGTAATTTAATTACTATTTGACATAATATCAAAGAATAACTACTGGCATCTCGCTTGTTATTGTAAGTACGTAAATATTTTTTTTATCCTTAAATACACTGATACACACGTAAGTTCACACTTCGCTTATTATTTTTATCTAGCCGGAATTGGTTTATCTCGCAGTGTAACATTCCCCGTTAAATCTTATTTTTGAACATCTAAATCCCTTACTGCGAAAATTAAAGAAAATATTGAAAAAAAAAAATAATAATAATGTTGAGAATATGTATCATGAAGAAGAAATTAAATCACATTAACGACCTTCACAAATAAAAGAAAAACTGCTCGCACACATTTTCATATTCTTCAGAATACTTAGCCGCTATTGCTAGTCCAAATTTTTGCTACAAAATTTGAAAAGGAAGAATACTTAGTTAAACAAAGTGAATTAATTTGTGAGTGAACGTGTACTGTATAGTGCATGCAAACTAAATTTAGTTTATACACACATGCATTTATATTCAACATTTGTTATTCAATACGAATATAATGAATATTTATTTAATTATTACCTTTTTATTTTGTTTAACAAATTTGTTTATCAATTTGATTTTTCCTCCAATCTAAAAATTATAATATTCCATTCGAAATGGCAAACGTACCTAAACTCCATCAGATTTGATTAATTGATTGATTTGAATGCACGGCCAAGCTTATGAAGAAAGAAATCCCGTGTTAGTGATGGGGTCATTAAACCGCAACACCAATTTTATAACACAGGTGAATGTTTTCCCCACTGAAGATACCTGAGCATAATGTGCGGAAATTACATGGATAGACTCGAAGCAATCGAGATATAAATTAAAATAAAAACAAACCCAATTGAGGCTCAATGACAAAAATAATAAAATTTTGAATTAAGTTTTGATAAGAAATTCTTTTAATCGTTAAATTTTAGTTTATTTTCATTCTGTAAATTGTAAAACGATTGGTTAATTAAATGGTTTGTAATCATTAATCAAATTATAATAATCATCATGACAAAAGCCACTACGCACAAAAAAAAAGAAAAATGGAAATCCACCGTCTTCTCAGAAATCAGCCACTTTAGTTCTAACAAAACCAGCATATATGTATAAAAACTTAAAATTTTCGTTTCTCAATTCGAATCATGTGCTTATTTCTCAATAATATTGACAAGCCGAATGCAAACTTTAAATCATCAAATTTCAAGTCGGTCGAAAATTTGTAATTCACCAAAAGGTATGCCATAAAAACTTTAAGCGTATGCTGTGCAAATTTCATACCAATACAGTTGCGACTTCCATAACTAAAAGGCATAAAACTTAGTAATGGTCGTTTTGCAACGTTCTCCGGTAGAAAATTATCTGGATTGAATTTGTTTGGGTTGTCGCCCCAATATTCTTTGCTGCGGTGTACAGCAAAAATTGCTATTAATATAGTTGTGCCAGCTGGTATTATTTTGGTATCATCTACAAACAAACAATTAATGATTATTAATGCTAACTTGTTTTAACAGCACTCTTACCTAGTTGAAAATCTTTTTCACATGTTCGTCCTATGAATGGTACAGTCGAAATAAGCCTCATGCTTTCATTGATTGTCCGCTCGAGTAACTCTAATTTTGTTAAATCATCAAAACTTATGTTACTAAATTGGTGACCAATTGTTTCTTGAATCTCACGTGCACATCTTTCTTGGACATCTTCATTCATTGCCAGCAATAATATACAGTTTGATATTGCAACAGGTACTGTATCTGACCCCGCAAATAACACAGTTTGAATATGATGTTTTACGTCCTCATCAGTAAAGTATCCTCGTTCCACTAGTTTAGCCAGCTTTGGGATAAACATTTCGGGCTTCTTAATCAAACTATCTTCTTCGAAATCACCCAATTGTATTTTATCAAGAAATTGTCTCCTTTCGATCTCAATGAACGGCTCAATAGTCTTATAAATGTCATTCATTATCCTTTCACCAAGTAGAGTGACTTTAAAGAGTTTTTGAACAAAAAAGAACACAAAATATTTGCTAAAGTTCATCACCGTATCACCTAAGATTTTAAATGCCCTAAAATAGATCAGTATAATATGGAATTCAGACGCTCTAAAGATAAAAATATTTAAATTACGTGTTATTTTTTTCGCTAATAATGTGGGTCTCCTCTTTTCCAATAGCTCCATCGGACATGGATTTTAGTTGCAGATCTGTTGAACGGTAGAATATAAATGGTGCGATATTGAACTCATTTATTCCGACTTTACACTGCAAATCACTCACTAAAACTTGAGCGACTTCATTTAATTGTTGCATGAATTTGTTTTTAAGTAGCGTTATGTGAAATGTTGGGCTCAGCATTCTTCGGTGAGATTTCCATAGGGCCGCTATAAAATAATTTAGAATATAATTATTTAAATGAATTAAGATCTTAAATATCAAAATTGTATACGAACGTTTTGATGTAATTAATCCATTTTGAAAGGGGAGTATTGAATATGAGAATGCCTTTTCTAAACAATGTGGTGACGAAAGTATTTTGTGAATATACTTAGGCTCTTTAACTATGATAAATAATTTATTAAAGAAGAAAAATTTAGCTATGGTTGACGATGCTGCCAATGAAATATTTATCAATAAGTCACTTGTATCTAAAAGATAAATATTAATATGTAATAAAAAATCTGCCACATTTCAATATATTTATTTACTTTGTGATGGTTTGCCAATTAATAAATATACCGCTCCAATAATGGGGTAGTTTTTCACCATATCCGGTATGTTTTTGATTTTAAGTAGCAAATCTCTCCGATTTCTTAGATAATAGATCCAACATCCAACTAAACCACAAATTGCCAAAAAAATTATAGATAACATTTTTTTCGTGACAATAAGTAAACACTTCGTATATATTATTGTACTAATTTAAAAAAAAAATTTACTGAGTATTTATAAGATTGGAGCGTTAATTTTATTCAAATCTTTTCACTTCCATTGGTCATTTTATACCCTTGATTGATAAAATTAAATATTACGATCAACATTGTATACTCGTATAATTAGAAAATACTTTCATATTTATCTGTAAAACATTGTTTATGTTAATTCTTACAAATGTTCGTTTAGTTTGAAAGATGAAATTGGTTAGAATTAATAATTTTATAGCTAGGTAGGTTGTCACTGGTGTGGTCAAACTAGTTAGAGATAAAACTGTTTTTTATTCTTTTTATTAAGTAAATTTCTACGGTTTATATACATACATACGTACATATAATATTTGTGATAAATTACGGCCAGAATTAACACC
The DNA here is from genome assembly GCA_958295665.1 of Tipula vernalis. NCBI lineage: Eukaryota > Metazoa > Arthropoda > Insecta > Diptera > Tipulidae > Tipula > Tipula vernalis. The sequence goes on along the minus strand of OY282559.1, from coordinate 75,712,494 downwards.
AAAACCTTTAAATATTAAATCGGCCTTAACCTTAACTAGAGTTAAAAGCAGCCATAAGCATATATAAATTAGCATCGTATGCAGAGTACCGCATCGTCGGTAATCAATGTAGCGTTCACAAAACAACGGTACAACAAACATTATACCAGTTTTGATGAGCAGTATTAAAAGTATATTTAAGAGAGGGAATATGTACAATTGCCTGATGACAATGAAATTAAAAAGTTAATGGAAGAATTCGAGACCAAAAGCAACATTCCAAATATTTGGGGCAGTATTGACGGTTCCCACATTCCAATTACTCCTACAGCGGACCGGCGTAGAGATTTTATTAATCGAAAAGGATGTCCTTCTCTTGTGTTTACAGCTATAGTAGATAACAACTATTTGTGAGTTATATATGTATAATTTGATTTATGATGAAAGTATACTATATACAATATTTACTTATTATTGTCAGATTTAGAGATATTACCTGTAATCATCCTGGGTCAAATCATGATGCCACAGTCTTTAAAGAGTCAGGGTTCTATGAGAAAATGCAGAATAAAAAAAAATGGTAATAATATTTGGAAAAGTAAATGGGAACTCATTGGAGAATTATATAATTTTATTTTTATTTAATAAAATTACATTTTAAGGTCCCTATGAAGGTCATTGTTCCTGACATACCAAGGTGCATCAACGATGTTCCTTAATACCATATTCTGCAATCTTTGGATGATATTTACGTTGCTCTGTTTGGTACAACCCCAAAGCTGAATACCATAAGTCCAAATCGGTTTCAATATTTGCTTATAAAGTAGAAGCTTGTTGTATGTTGATAAAGAAGAGTTCCTTCCCATCAGCCAATACATTTTTCTGTATTTAAGTCTTAATTCTTCACTTTTCTTCTTGACATGTGCTTTCCATCGTAGTTTAGCATCCAGAGTCATGACGAGATACTTAGCTATGTTCGCATGCGGTATTATTTCCCGATTTATGCTAATCGGAATATGTTCGAATCGTCTGCTTGTAAAGTTGATGTGAACTGATTTAGCTTCATTTAGTTTTATTCTCAATCTTTTCGTCCATTTATATATTTCAGTTATAGCTGATTGTAACTTCTGTGTTGATTCGTCGTTGCTTTCTCCAACAGCTAAGATCGCCGTATCATCTGCAAAAGTTGCCACTGTGTTGTTTTCTAATATAGGACGATCATAAGTGTATAGTAGGTATAAAACTGGCCCTAATACACTACCCTGTGGAACTCCTGCATTGATTTCTTTCAATTCATTCCTGCTATTTTTATTGGGGGAATCTGCATTATTGGTCTTTTGATTCTTTTGGTTGCTTTCCAAAGAAAATAATCAGTACTGTTTTCATTAGTTAATTTTCTTAAATAGTTGCTTATTGATTCATCTTTCAATTTTTTGATATCTCTTCTTAATTGTTGAGTGAGATTGTTCAAATGAGTTTTATCTTGGGGGGCCCTTGTTTGTTGCCATACTCTTATCGCTCTTCTTTTTTCTGCGAGGAGTTCCCTAATTTCCATAGGGTAGTTGTTTCCCTTGATTTTTGTTTTAATTTCAGGAGTATTTTCCCAAGCTGATTGCTGTATATCGTTTACAAATTTGTGAACTTCATTGTCTAATTGTTCTTCAGTCTTTATTGGAACCATTAAGTTAATTTTTTCTACTAGCGATAGTCTAAAGCATGCCCAATTAGTGTGATTATTTACTAGGAATGGGTTTCTTTTTTTCTGAATGATTTTTTCACTTAACGTTAGAAGTATTGGTCAATGATCAGAGTTTAAGTCCTGGCTTTTATCTACTTGTACATAATTTACAGATATGTTCTTTATTATGAAGAAATCAATCAGATCTGGTACTTTGTTTGGATCAGTTGGCCAATAGGTTGGTTTTCCAGTTGAGAGGGCTTCACAACTGCATTTTCTGATAGCTTCTAGGAGTTCTTTACTCTTATAGTCGTTATTAATCTGGATCCCCAGTGAACATTTTTTGCATATACTATTTCTAATTATAACAGCACTACCTCCTTTAGCAGTGTTTCCAGGGTGAATAGTATGATACATTTGATAATTTTTAAATTTAATGATTGATTGTCTAGTGAAGTGTGTTTCCGTAATGAGGCATACTAATACATCGATTTTTTCTGTGTCCAGGACCACTTGCAGTTCTTGTTGATGTTGCATCAGTCCATTGGCATTCCAACATAAGATTTGAAGATCATTGGCCATTTTTCTGTTTAGGGATGGCTCCCTTAGTGCTGTACTCTAGTTTCTGTAATCGCTCATCAAATGTATTTAGTCTGCTTAAAATTAATTTAATTGTTTGACTTTATCGTCATTTTATTTTTTTTTCATCGCTTGCTTCCTGAACAAACTTGGATTTTTAGCAATCACGTTCTTATTTTTGATGTTTTGCAGTTCAATAGCAACGCTGCATCCTCTGTAGTTAGCCGGATGGTTTTTTCCACAGTGAACGCATTTAGGTTAAACATTTTGGGCTTTTACACAATCTTTGGTATGATGTTTACCTAAACATTTGACACACCTAGGTTCCTTGTTGCAATATTTTTGGCTTGACAATGTTTACATTGTGGTATAAGCTTAGATCTTCTTAGAGGCTGAATAACCACTTTGAATCCCAAGATGTACTTAATTTGATAATTTTTTTCGATATCTTCATCAGTATCGAAGGTCAACATAAACATGTTAAGAGGTACTTTGCCTCTCCGTTTTAGCTTAATCGATGCTTCAGTTGCCTTAAATCCTTTTGCTTTCAGGTCATCAATTATTTTGTCTGGTTTACACGTAGAGTGTAATTTTTTAGCCATGACCCTAATTGGTCTGGTTTGTTTATCTTCAAACGTGTGCCAAGCACGTTTTTCTTCATTTAACATTTTTGTCACTTTTCTGTATGCTTCAGCATCTTCTAAGTTTATTTTGATGGTGTTTCCATTCATCACCTTTGCATTTAACTTATCAGTAGCCGTTATTGTTTTTATTTTCTCATAGAGTAATCGTAGTCTTTGTCTTCATATATTACTATTGGTGGTGGAGAAGGTATTTTTTTGGTTGTTTCTGGATAATATTTGGAACATCATCCTTTAATTGAAGTGGGGATGGCGTATTATTCCGTCTCCTTTTTTTTCTAGCACCTTTAACTCTAATCCACTCAGTTTCTCAAGCTAATTCTTCTTCATCCGTATGATACTCTTGTGGAGTTGTATTCTGATTAGGAGTAGAATCGATGTCCTTCTTTGGCTTAAGAGCTTTAACTTCATTTTCAAGCGTCTTCATACGCTCCTGCATCCATGCAATTGTAACATTCAGTTGCTTATTTATATTGTTGGCTTCAACTAATGCATTATTAGCTTTACACAATTCATTGTGAAGCTTTTCTTCGTTTGTAGAACGAGTGTTGTCGCTGCTAGTCCCAATGGAGGGACTACCGCCTCTTATCAGAAAATACGCCACTTTGTTACTCCTCTGGAAGGGATGTGAATTATCCTTTTCTGTTTCACTCAATTAAGCTTGTTTATTCACCAACATGTCTTGTGATTGGTTAAAATAATTGTAGTATAGCAATGGCTGGTCTCCCCCAGAATCCATGAGACCGGCCTCCGAAGAGGGTGGATTTACCTGAGCAACAGGCGTACCACCTGGGGTATTAGTTTCCATATTTGTTCTGCTCATTGCTCATTTATAGTGTACTGCACTCGCCTCTAGTATTCCGGCGATGCTTCACATCGTTGCCCGGGTGTTACCACGTGGAGGTATACTAGACACATTTGGTGGTTTCTACATAGTTGCAGCGTTGGAGTATAGATCACGAGATACATGGCTATAGACGGTCAACCTCTACCCTATTGAGACGCATCCAACACCCAACACAAATCATAATGAGCCCTTAAAATCACTATATACATAAATACCAGTTTTTAGGTTATTTTGACAATTTTTCATTTTTATGAAATATGTTTCGGCTGGTAATTTTCGGTTGAGATAGTCAAGACATTATCTGCATTACCGACATTTTATTATTTTCGACTAACTTTAACAGGGTGCGAACTTTATAGGTTTATCTTTTGTGGTATGCTAGATAAAACTTTTTATTTAATTTCTCAACTATTATGGTAATACTGATCAAATGTTGTGTCTCCATTGTTTTGCAAAATTACGAATTTATAATTTAAAATGATTAGATTGCCGAATAACGCGCTTATTTAAAAAAATTAGAAAACAAATATCATATATAAAATTAAAATCGGCTATCGAAGTGTTCGTAGGCTGTCATAACTACCTTCTCATCGCTTCGACTGCATTTGATAAAGCGGAATCTATAAGCGTTTATGTTGAAGGTACATACAAATAAGTGTTGAGGATTTTTTTTTATAACTTCGAAGCTTTATTCAGAGAAATTGGTACAATGTATTTATTTTAATCAAAGTATTGTCCATCGTTAGTTACGACTAAACGGCGTTCGACGTCTCTTAGCTTACGGAAATCAATTTTCTTGTTTTTGCACCATACCCATGGCCTTGAGACGGTTTTGAATCGCTTGTGAAGTCACTCCTAAAGTTTCAGCGAACTACTCTTACGTTTGGCATAAATCTTGGTCCAATAACGCCTCCACCTCAGCGACTTCAAACTTTGCTAGCCTCCCTTCGTGTTCTTTGTCACTGATGTCAAAATCGCCACTTTTAAAACGCCGGAACCAATACTCACATGTTTCTATTGATGGAGCATGTTCCCCATATGCTTTACATAGCAATCGATGTCCATCAGCTGCACTTTTGTTCAAATTAAAACAAAAAAGCAGCGCTTCGGTTAGAGCACAAAAAAAAAACATGTTGTTTACACTTCAGCGAAATGACAAATACTGATTTTTAGCGGGAAATCATAACGCTTTAACATGAATATAGTTACAAGGCTGTCCGATGCGATTAAATACTGGTTACGCCATCTTTTCGAAATCCCTCAAAACTTATTTGTACACCAATAGATTAATTTTGTACAAGAAAATCTCTAGGGAATCTCTTGTTATTTTATGGCGGTTTAAAAAACAATAATTCGTTAACAAAAATACACAAAAGCGCAAAAGTAGCATAAACTTCTGCTTAAAAGGCGGTAGCGTTATTACCCAAGGACTTCGAGAGGGCAGTCCCACTTCAGTGTATTCCTCCCCCGCCCCGTCATCTGCTTTTGATCCATCTGTAAACCATACCATTGGTACTCGCTCAAAGGATGGTCCCCATGTTATCCACATATCCCGGTTAGGTAACCTACCTAACACAAAAGGGTTTGTGAAAATCCAGTTTAGTTGGCATACATTCGCAAGGCATTCCTATGGTAGGGTCTGTCTGAAACTCCTTAAGGATTTCCAGATGACGCACCATATTGCTCGGTTTGATATTTTCATTCGCCTGCATCCTAAGTGTCATAATAGCAGCATCCTTTTTAACATACAGATGCAACGGAGTTAGTCCTAGGAGTGCCTCCATTGCTGCGGTTGGACCGCGGATCCCTGGATATTTAATTTTTTTGGAAAAAGGAAAAATAGTACCGTTTATCGAGGGAGCTATAAGCGAAAGCCTTCCCGTCCTCGTAAAAGGGACAACGGCAGTTTTATTTGGATTGACGCTAAGTCCTTTCTGGTCACATCACTGCCATATTAAATCGAGTGCATTTTGCATGAGATCAGAGAGGACCCCATCAAACTTAACTCTGATTATGATAGCCACGTCATCCGAATATCCCTGTACACCTCCTTGTGGATAGCCCTTTACGGGGCTGTCCCGTTAATTTCGCGATGTTCCATATCGATCCATAGGAGTTATTATCAAAAGCCCCTCAATGTTCACACACAGGCACATTGGGCAATTTTTTTATATGGTACCGCTCGTTCAATCCTCATGACTAGACCGCTACGAGCCATCACATGAATTTACCAGATTAATAAGTAAACTGGTCCCGCCATGCAGCGGATTATTTACAAGGATCTCACTTCTTATTTGATGAACCAGGATTTTTTCCATAATCTTCAATAGAAACGATGTGAGGCTAATTGGCCGATAAGCTTTGGGCTGGGTGTCCGGATGACCTTCCCTCCCTCACCCTTTGGTATAAAAGACTACATTTACTTTCCGCCATAGTTTCGGAATATATTTAAAAACATAACATGCCCGAAACATCTGGATTAACCTAGGAATATTTCCTCAATAAATTTTTGATGTAAAGTTGGAAAGATTCCATCCCTTCCAGCGGATTTTAAAGGTTTGGAAGAGTCAATAGAGACTCCAGATCCTACAGTCAGGTGCAAAGCCTACCTCAATTGAAGTTTCTTATGGGTCCTTACGGTTTTCAGTGAACCTTTAAGTGATCCCTGGAAAATGCTGCTGAGGGCAGTTCATTGATTCCCTCACAGAAGTTTCTTCAGGTAGCTATTTTGGATCTCCTTAATTCGAGGTTATGTTCCGTTAAAGCTATCCTATAGTTGCCCCGTTCGTAGGTTCGTTTAGCCTTGTTGTTATAACCTTCTCGAATTTTTCCTCAGCTTACACAGCGCCCCGTTCCACCAAGGGACCATCTTAGTGGACTCTCTTCGCTTAATCCTGCAGCTGCTCTTGTAAGCCAAGTGTATAGAATTATACAGCTGGTTTGGTCCCCATAACCGAGGACATTTCTGATTAGAGTGAAACTCTATAAGAGTCCCGGTTGGTTACTTTTTGGAATTCTAATCTCCTGCCACTGCATGGTCTCGGCCAACAAATCGAATCTGGGGTGACATGTTCTACCATCACTATTTTCGATGTTCAATCAAACATTGTATCTCTTTTTTCCGTTTTCTCAATTACGCTATATCTATTGCGATCTCCGTTTATTAGTATAATTTTCTATACTATCTAATTCCATCGTAATCGATAAAGTATCGAAAACAAAATTTTTGGTGATGAAGTGGTAAAGAAATAGCACGATGAGTTGAACAAGTCGAAAGTATAATAAAAAAACGTAATAAAATAAGCGAAATAGCGTACAATTTTATTCTTGAAAAAAGAGATACAAAACCTTTCGAATATGTGCCAGTGATCCGATAAAGAGGCCTCTTCAGTCACATGCCAGTTTTTAACGAAATTGCTAAAATACGGACTAGCAATTGTCAAATCTAGAACCTCTTGCCTAATCGCATTTATAAAAGTAGGTTCCCTTCCCCTATTGACAATATCTACATTATCTTTAATAAGAAACTCAAAAAGGTACTCTCGATATTATTGACATCCGTGCTGCCCCACACCATGTGGTGCGCATTTGCATCGCATCCTATCAGGGAGACCAGCCCATTGCACTTGCAAGGGCTATAAAACGCCTAACTTCGAGTAAAGGTGTCATCTCTGAGTCTCCAGGAAAGTAGGCGGAGGCCAAGTCCCTGGAGATGAACTCTGAAATGGGAATAAAGGAATAAAATTAATTTGCGAGCTGCTTATTAATTTGCGCTCTAGGAATCTCAGTTCAACTTTTGACACCTTCTGCTCTCTAACCCGCCAACTCTTCACCTGTTTCTTGAAGAGGGCTGCCACTCTGAGCCAGAGCAGGTCGCTATCAGCCATCCAAGCCGAAACTGACTGCTAAGGAACTAAGGTTTAAGCCCCAGAGTGAGGACAACCTCAGGAAAACTAGGGGCAGGATCCCAATGAACTCCGACCCTGCAGCCTGCCTGAGAGTAACCCAAGATCGGACTGAAGAACCCGAAACCACCGAGATAGATTCCTCCCCTGCGGCCTTTTTAAGTGCCGATGGAGTGCCGTCACCGGAGCGGACTCTTTTAGATGGCGAGGCCTCAGTGGGAGCACTAGCCTCCCTCTGTGCCCGCATCGGCAGAAGCTAAGTCTCTTCCGGGCGTTTTGCACTCAGCAAGCAGCCTTTTGCACCGCTTCTTCGCGGAAAAATACATATTCACGGGATGAGCCACGACAGATTTGTCAACAGTATTGACCTCACCGTGCCGGTCCTCCCCGACGTCCATGCTCCCCTCTGCTCACTCATCGAGAATTTCACAGCGGAAAGAGGGCCGAGGTCCTCGAAACCCACCCCAGAACTATCGTTGGTGTGTGACGCTTCAGGATCGTTACCATCGCCTTATTTTCTTTAATGTTTGTTATATTTTGATTCCTACAAATTACTGGGAATGGAAAGTCCACTGTGGGACATCTAGCTTTACGACAGAAAGGCTTAATAAAACTGGAGGGCGCCTGGTATCCAGAGTCCGCATACTTCGAACCTATCAGCCATTCATCCAACGGTATATGTTGTTCCACCTTATATTAAAGTATTTGTCAAAGATTTCTCCTTTAGCGCCGTAATTTAGCCTGTGCCAAATGTTCAAAATGTACCAAATGGGCTCAGTTACCAGTGGTTGCTACGAGGAGGCAGCACGTACACTTGCGAATTGTGACCAGGTTACACCTTACACAATCGTACCGTCTCTCATCACGCCAGTTGCCTAACACTTAACCAGAACAGTTCACGTGATGTGCACTTCGACCGAAAGGTTACGGAGCTAGTAGATTACTCTACTAAACTTTGGTATCCCCACTCCCCTTCCCCCCCCCCCCCAATAGATGCCAAATCACCACCGGTGGTTAAATTCCACTGTAGAAATACAAACTCACTATTAAAAATAAAATTGGTTTCTTTTTTCTGGGTTCCTGTGTCCTCACGTTCTTGCGTATTTTCGTAAAGACACATTAAGAAAGAAATTTCTAAGCATTATTAAATAGCACCAATAGGAAACGATCTACCTTTCATATCAGTGCTAAAGGCTAGCATAAAATGTCCAGGTGGTCTACAGAACACAGCCGTATAGCCGCGCGTCCCCGAATTATGATAACTGCGAAATGTAGAAAGTTAAAAACAAGAAAATATTACAAAGATAGAAACTCACAAATGTATCACTCAAATTTTAGATAGAGATTTATAACGTAAAGTTGGAACGGAGTATATTTCATTTCGCAAATCGCTCAACTGAAAGCGAAAGTATTAAAACTTAAGAAAGTATTTATTAATATTTTAGGGATGAAGGTGTGGCGTTTTCTGTGTGACCAAAAATTTAGTTATTTTGACGGACGCATAAGCCATACGTTCAAAAAATTTACAATTTTATTCAAGTTATAATCCTTATACAGTTTAAATTTTAATTTAAAAAGTAGTAAAGCCGCAATTACCTTTAATTTTTTTTACAGAATCAACTTATTTATATAAAATATTAATTTTGTCTTTTTTCAATTCGAATCATATGTTTATTTCTCAATATGGTAGCTATTCTGAATGAAAATTTTAACTCATCAAATTTCAAATCGGTCGAAAATTTATAATTCACCAAAAGGTGTGCCATAAAAAGTTTAACCGCATACTGTGCGTATTTCTTACCAATGCAGTTGCGAACTCCATAACTGAAGGGCATAAAACTTAGTAATGGTCGTTTTGCAACGTTCTCCGGTAGAAAATTATCTGGATTGAATTTGGTTGGGTTGTCACCCCAATATTCTTTGCTGTGGTGTACCACTGTAATCGGTATAAATATATCTGTGCCAGCTGGTATTATTTTGGTGTCATCTATTTTACAAAAAATTATATGATTAATAGTTAAAGTAGTTCTAACTTGTTTTAAAAGCACTCTTACCTAGCTGAAAATCACTTTCACATTTTCGCCCTATGAATGGTACAAGCGAAAGAAGCCTAAGACTTTCATTAATTGTCCGTTCAAGTAACTCTAGTTTTGTCAAATCATCGACACTTATGTTACTAAATTGGTGACCAATCATTTCTTTAATCTCACGAACACATCTTTCTTGAGCATCTTCATTCATTGCCAGACATAATATACAGTTCGATAATGCACCACATAATGTATCTGAACCTGTTAATAACATAGTTTCAGTATGATGTTTTACGTCCAGATCAGTAAATTTTCCTAGTTCCGCTAGTTTGGACACCTTTGAGATAAACATTTCGGGCTTTTTAATAATACCTTCATCGATATCATCCAATTGTATTTTATGAATATACTGTCTTCTTTCGATCTCAATGAACGCCTCAATAATCTTGTAACTGTCATTCAGTAACCTTCCACCTAGTATGTCGAGTTTCAAGAGTTTTTTAACAGGAAATAACAGAAAATGTGTGAAGAAATTCATAATCAAATCACCGAAAATTTCGATTACCCTAAAATAGATCAACAAATGGAATTCAGATGGTTCAATGATAAGAAAATTTAAATTTAAATTACTTGTTGTTATTTTCGCTAATAATGCTGGTCGCCTCTTTTCCAATAGCTCCATCAAACATTGCTGTTAGTTGCAGATCTGTTGAACGGTATCCTATAAATGGTCCGATATCAAATGCATTTGTTCCGACTTTACACTGCAAATCACCCACTAAAAGTTGAGCGATTTTATTAAATTGTTGCATGAATTTGTTGTGAAGTAGAGTTATGTGAAATGTTGAGTTCAGCATTTTTCGGTGAGACTTCCATAGGACCGCTTTAAAATAATTTAGAATTATAATTATGTATTTAAAAGAATTAAAACCTTAATATCAAAGTTGTACGAACGTTTTGATGTAAGTAATCCATTTTGAAAGGGCAATATTGAATATGGTGATGCCTTTTCTAAGAACTGTGGTGCCGAAAGTATTTTTTGAATATACTTAGGTTCTTTAACTAAGATTAATAATTTATTAAAGATGACCATTTTTGATATGGTTGACGGTGTTGCCAAAATAACATTTAGCGCTAAGTTAAATATATCTAAAAGATAAACATTAATATGCATAAAAAAAATCAGCTATATTTCAATGTGTTTATTTACCTTGTGGTGATTTGCCAATTATTAAATGTACCGATCCAATAATTGGGTAGTGTTTCACCACATCCGGTATGTCTCTAATTTTAAGTAACAGTTCTCTGCGTTTTGTTTGATAATAGATCCAAGATACAAATAAACCACAAATTGTTATAAAAATTGTAGGTAACATTTTCTTCGTAGGCAGGTGTGAATGCTCCGTAGATTACTAAATTAAACGATTTTTGCTATCGAGTATTTATACGATTGGTTCGCTAATTTTATTCAAATTTTTCCCCTTCCTTTGTATATTTTTAACTCTTTATTGATAAAATTATGTACAAATTATTAACAACATTGTATGTTTGTTTTGAATTCTGTATTGAATTCAATTACAAATTCAATTAGGTTAATAAAAAAATATTTGTATATTTATCTGTTCCGAATCTAATGTGTTTATATGCGTACATACTTGGGTGAGAAAATTGTGGTAAAAAACATGTTATAAAAAAACTAATAATTATTTAATGTTATAGGCATATATACATAAAATTATATATTGTATCATTTTGAACGATACAAAGTAAAATTTAATTGATATTTATTATTTATATTTTAATTTAGCAAGTTTTTGAAGTTAGCCTGCAATTCATCCCCACTTTTTTTTGATTGTGTCTGGGCTACATCTAATATAAGCAGAACTGCAGAAAGTAGAATAATATATAGTATAATATATGCCTCCGGACCCTAACTCAACATCAAGTTTTAGCATCATGTAAGCTCAACTCATCAAGTGCTTAACTTTGAGCGATAGTCGCATAATGCATTTGTACCTGAAAATAGTAGCTTCCCAATTCAATTTTTTTTATTAATTAACATAAAATTATAAATATTAGTTGATGTTGTCAACTAGTTTACTGATTTCGGTTTTTACATAAATTATATCACTTTCCCGCAAGTAATTTTGATTGTATAAACACGGTACGCTTCACTGTTTTCAACGGAATAAATAGAATTATATATCCCAATTTTTTACCCGGTATTTTCTTCGATATTGTCTCATATATTATGTTTTAAATCATTATTAACAGTTTTTATTCTTTAAACGGTTTATATGTAGAATTTATTTTTTACCCAGCAAAATTTTGTGGTACCATAGCATAAAAACTGGTACACCTATCACCAAAATATTTGTTTTAAAAAATTATTTAGAGTTTTATTTAAAAATTGACGGTTGCTTTTACGAATTTTCTCTGTAGTTTTTCCGCTACATAATTTCAAAGTAGATGAAAATTGAAAAAAGTCAAAAAGTTTTGATACCATTACGCAATGAATCTAGGCTAAGGTTATATCAAAATATACAAGAGGAAAAACGAAAGGAAGTTATTGAAATTCGCTTTTTGTTAAATAATTATTATTAACTGAGCAACAAAAAAATTTAACATATTTGTTGTTTACTTTACTTTAAAGAAAGTGACAAAATCAAAATAGTGTGTTTTAATAAAAAAATATTATTCAGAGGCATTTTCTCCAAAATTGCTAATTATAGTTCATCAATCACAGATTAAATGAAATACTGTTGGTGTAAAAGTATTAAGGTATCTGAAACAAAACCAACGAGAAATAACTGATTTTTTATATAAATAAGTCAATTTTTTTTATATACAGTGTTGGGAAAAAAAATTCGTCAAACATTTTTTATTACAAATTGGAATATTTGTTTGCTAAAATTACAAAACTTTGGAAAGCAATAAGCTTATTGCTTTATTTTAAATAAATGTATGACCCAATTTAAAAAAAAAAATGTACCTACGATTTAGGGGGAAAAATCGAAAAAATGCCAAAATATTCAAAGTATCATATTTGGAACTTAAAGGCGTGGAAGTAGTGGATTAAAGTAAATACTTTTTTTTTGTGTGCTTTATTGTTTTATGCAACTTCTATCTTTAATATTAATATTATTTGGACCACTTTTAGCTTTTATTAGGTCGTGGAAGCAAGTGCTGTGGAAAAACATTGGTTAAACAATTGGTTTACTTTTACGCCTACCGTCATAGGATCTAAGAGGGGATCTTGGGCAAGCAATGAGCAAACGAATATCATCCAGCTTAGTGAGAAGAAGACTAGTTAATAAAACTGGCTTGTGATCACTTGAACCAGTCCAGAAGCCAGAGTTCGCAATACGACAAATGAAACAAGAAATGTGGAATAACTTGATTTTCTCTGATGAATCCAAATTCAAGCTGCACAAACCTCAAGAAAGGCTTAGCAACGAATGTATTTTAAGACTTCCACCGAAAACTGGAGGAGTTGTGGTCTGGGAAGTTTTTTCTGGAGAAGAAACCCGGTCGAATGTGCTTCCTTAGTTGCAAAGCAGCTGTTTATCTGCAAGTCTTACATAACGAAATTAAGCCCTCTGTGTTAGAGCTTTTTGACGATACTTTCAGATTTATTTTTCAACTTCATGCTTGTTTGTTTGTTTGTTTGTTTTTATCCCTGCAATCTGTTCTGGGGCTCGAGGCACTCCCAACTCTTTCGCAGTTCGCTTTTTACGTCCTACCTTACGCCTTTAGTGGCCAAATCGAGGACGTACGGCTATAGACCCGTTTTCGTTTAAACCACCTGCACATTGCATTGCTTCATGCCAACCTATAGTGCTGACATGAAAGGTGGGTCGGCCCATGGATTCCGCACTCTCAACAGGGGGTCATAGTTGTGTTCATCGTCATCACCGATCGTAATCAGATGATGAAAAATCCCTTTTGCATCCCGCCCCTATAGGGATTCGAACCCGGTACCTCCCGATCCAACCGCCGCAGCTTTAACCACTGCGCCGTTTGCTCGGTAACTTCATGCAATATTGCCAAAGTAGCAAGTAACTACCATATAATAATTTTGAATTGTAGAAAATAAAATGGCCTTTCAGATAAACAACAATAATTTATTAAAATCTTATTTTTTTCTGATCTCTTCATTTAAACGTAAAAAAGTTCTTCGCAGAAAAAAATATCGATATGTTGGACTGGCCCCCGTAAAGCCCAGACCTAAACCCAAAAGAAAATGTTTGGTTAATAATAAAGCTAGACGTAGCAAGAAAGCGCACAGAATCAATTCAAGCTTTAAAAATTTTGTTGATAAACATATAGGAATACGTAACTTCTGCGACTTTTGCAAATTTATAAAACTCAATGAATCGGAGGTGTCTGGTGAATAGTAAATAAATTTAAAACTAAGATAAGAAAATGGGACAAAATTTAATTTTGAAAAAGAATAATAATAAGAGATCAACACACATGTTTTGCACATGTTTTTTATTTTACCAAAAAATGTCCATAAAACCTATGTACATATCAATTATATTTTGGTTTTTTCCATTTCTTTCTTATCTTTCCTTATATACTTATTTTTCCCCTTACAATATTATAAATTTTAGTATTAAGTTTTTATGTAAACCTACACAGGCACATTTAAAAAAAAAAAATATAAACCCAAAAAAAATAGTAGAATGAATGATTAATAAATATATCGTTGAAAAGATAGTTTCGTTTTTGTTTTATTTAATCGAAGGATTTAATTTTGTGACTTTTCCGGACATTTTGGTCCTATCCGAGCCGAATAAAGTTAAAGAAAACAGTTTATTGGTGAAGTGAACAGCAAATATTATTAAAAATTTGCAAATAATAACAATTTTTTGAGCCACTATATTGATAAATCCAGTTAATCCAAACCTATACAACCAGGTTCAAATAAATGTGCCAAATAAAGTGCCAACAAAGTAGCCAGTTAAATTCAGATAAAAACATATGTGTAATTAAAAATAGTGCAAAAAAATATATAAATAAAACAACACCAATCAACAAAGTTCCAGAATCCATTATTAATCGTGTCAACTCAGCCAATATTTAAGTCGCAGATCAACAATCAACAAAATACGAGTCTACCAGTACACCAGTCTACTAAGGTACCAAATTTAACCTCACGTAGATTTAATTTTATTTTAATTAGAATAATTATTAGTTTTACTTAACTCTAAGTTTATTCATCTCTTTCTCATTCATTCGATATTCGTTTTTTATTTTGTTTTTCGTGACCACTTTAGTAAATTTCCAAAATGGTTAAAACTAAAGCAAACACGTTTGACAAATTAAACTCAAAAATTAAAATTTTTAAAGTTAGATTAAATCCGATAACGGAATATTTAAGCGAAATTTCCGATTTAAGTTCAATTAATGCATCCGAAATAAGATGTAAATTACAACATCTTGATTCTGTATATGGCCAATTTGAGCAGGCGATATCAGATTTTCAAGAAAAAGATACCGATTTTGAATTTAACGATCTGTGGCCCTATTCTGGCTATTCCCTGGGAATTGGGAATTGAACTATTTTGACAGTATTCTAGCAGTTTGGAATTATTTTTTCCAAAAGTGTATTCTGGCGATTGGGAATTTTTGAATGTAGGGAAAAAATAATTCCATTTTATGTAAGTTTTGACGTTTATTTTTCCCTAAATATTTTTTTGGGAATTAGAAGAAACTGATTGTTTTGTGTGTTTTCATTATTTTATTTAAAGCATAGGTAGTAGCATCGGTATTTATTTTTTATGTATAAAATAATATTTTTAAATAATGTCAGCTGGAACTGCAAACAGGGTAAGTAAAAGAAACTAGGTAGCCTCATAACGTTTTATTTATGTTATTAAGGACACACATACATATTTTATTTATGTTTGTTTTAATTAATTAATCAAAAATAAGTTTTATGTGATCAATTTTTTATTAAATTCGTTTATTGACAAACACTTGAATTAATTAATTAAGTAAGAAAATAACAATTTTGATGGTGAACAAATAATAAATTGTGCTAATTTTTAGGGGAGAAATATTTCCAAGGATCAAAAGGAAATATTAATAACAATTATGGAGCGAGACATAGATTTGGCTTGTGATAGGTATGTATTGGGGAATAGTGGTAATTGCGTGTGAACTAATCCCACCGAAAAATATTACAGATTTGATGGTATAGATGGAAAAAATAAAATTAAAGAAAGCTGGCAAAGAGTAGCAATCCGATTGAACAGCATTGGAGGGGCGCAGAAGGATGCTGAAAAGTGGAAGAGGGCATGGAATGATATGAAGTAAGTACTGAAAATGAAATATTTGTTTGTGAGGTATGTTGCTAATTTTCTTGCAAATTTTTTATTTTTAGAAAATATGTTCGTAATCAATGGAGCGCTCTGAAGGAGTATGACAACCGCACCGGTCTGGGGCTAGAACGAAATGCTAGAAGGCCAACAGAACTAAACTCACTAGACCAGCGTATTTTAGATATCATTACCCCAGAGTCCTGCGCCGGTACCTCGAATAATGAAGGAGGTATTACAAATCCAACAACATCGTCACAGGTAAGTACACCAAATATTACGAAAAAAATATCGAGTATTTTTGGAAATACTATTATTGTTATAAAGGCATTGCCCAGCGCAAAACGGAAAAACGGAAGTTCAAACCGTCAAATTTAATTTTTGACAAAACTTCATTTGCAATATCAAATCTATTAGAAGATAGTTCAAATCTTCAAGTACACTTTATTTTTTTAAAAAAATTATTAAATTGATTGAATTTCATTACAAAACCTCAATTTTATTTTCTCCGGCCGTATAATGTTGTAATTATGGATTTGAACCGTTCATAATTAGTTTTTATATTACAAATGAAACAATTTTGTCAAAAGTTGGATTTGACATTTTGAAATTCCAGTTTGCCGTTTGAGCATGGGGTATCGTTTTATTAGAAAAACTAACAAAATTTTCCAAAAATACTCGATATAATTTTGTTTTCCGTTTTTAATTGCAGCATAATATTTCGTCGAATGCCATTAGACCCAGCAGTTCTGCTTCTTTAGATTTGGAATTAGATAGGTCAATAACCACGCCACAACCAAATATCTCGCCTCCTCGAAGTACGCGTGTTACTTCAGATATTTTGGCCACTTCATCAATTCCCCCCCGTTCCAAACGTATTAGAGGTAATCACAATATTAATATATATACATATATTCGTATATATATATATATATATATTTTTTTTTTTTTTTTCAAATAAGTATGTATATCCAAAAGATAATTTTATTTTCATGAATTTATAGGTTCAGCTTATACGAGAGACGTCATTCTCAAAGAATCAAATAAAATAGAAAGAGACAAAGCTAATGCTCTTAAGCGGATAGCTTCAGCTTTAGAAGATAGCAATAAAATAAAAGAAAGGAAGGCTGCGGCGATGGAAACCAGAAACGAGCTCCTTGAAACTATTTTTATATCTCGAAAGTGAGTATTCAAAACAGTATTTATATTTTTGTAATAAAGTTTATTGAATTTTATGCCCCTATTACGGTTCTCACCTAAGAGTCACTTGGCGACTTCAAGTCACCTAAATCAAATTTTGGTAATATGGTTCTCGCCGTGAGTGAGAGTAATGTCAAAATTGCTCGCCTAATATTTCTTGGTGACTAGTGCGATTTTTTGTAAAGAATAAACAAATAATGGAATAAAAAATTGTACAGTTTTTTTATAGGCAAAATACATATTTTAATTAATTTTTCGTAATTAAATATTGAATAAAAATCAAGTTTTTTTTTTTTTTTAAATTGTATTTTAAAATATTTTGATTGTACATGTTAACAACAAAATGCGTATGTAAGTGGTCAAACATTTTTGTTTCCTCCAGTTTCATTCGCCATAGAAATATAAATCCACATTGTATTTTGCGGTTTGCACTATTTACTAACAATTTTAACCATGAAATATCTAATTAAATCTCATAAAATTACAAAATTAATCACAATAAATGTAAATGAGTACAAAAACCTGCTAAACTATACGTCATCAATTATAAAATTACTGTGCTGGCAACTTCAAAACGAATGGAAATGGTCATAATTACCAAAACCAAAAATATCAGCCGCGCACAACTCTCGCCAAAATAAATGTGAGAACCATAACACCAAAATTGAACTCACCCGATTTTTCGAGTCACGGCGACTCGTCGGTGAGGTGACAACCATAATACGGGTATTAATTAGAAAAATAATTTTGAATGATACAAGTTCTAATTTCTCGACCCATCATTAACAATCTTTCGTCTGTTACATCTCTTACTGCTTCCTCATCGGCTTCCATTTCGGGTTGTTCTTCATCACCTTGTACTAAATCGTGATCGTCTTGGTAGCTGTTTTCTTTTAAAAAATTGTGCAGTGTAGCACAAGAATTAATAATAAGACCCATCATATATGGGGAATATTTTATGCACCTGTCTTTCGACAGACATCTGAACCTCGATTTTAAAACGCCATTTAACCTCTCGATACAATTCCTGATCGATCGATGCTTAGAATTATATCTCCGTTCATTCTCATTTGTGGGATTCTGAACCGGAATCATTAGCCATGGTTGGAGTGGATAGCCGCTGTCACCTGAAATATATTATTTTAAAAGTCTCTTATAAGAAATATAATTTATATAATATGTACATTTTTATTTCAGCAACAACAACAATATAAAATTAAGGCAACAAATTGGACCAATGGCAGAAAATGAATTTATAGAAATTTTAGAAGATGAGTTTCAATGATGAACTTTTTTATATGAAATAGATTTAAGGTTAATAAATGTATAGATTTAAGATAGATGTAAGATTTATATAAATATTAAGATATGATTGAAATGAACTTAAAATGAATTTATGAATCTAGTACCTAGGCTAATTTTATACTCTTCTTTGTGAAATGTGATAAACTCTATCGAGTTCAAATCTACATTCTGATTTTAAAAATGTATTAAATTTGAAATATTTAATAATTTATAACAAAAATAAAAATCAAATTACCTAACAAATACGTGTTTTGCAAGACTCCCTCATCGTATTTATTATGAAGGTACGCTTTTATTAAAGATTTCCGCCAAATCGTAGCATCATGATTTGATCCTCCATATTTGGCATTGACGTTTAAAATTTTCAGGTTACAATCACAAATCTATAAAATAATGTAAATTTAAAAAACGACAAATAAAATTATAAATTGCATTCTTACTAATTGTACATTCTTTGAATGATAATGATGCCGGTTGAGGTATACATGCTCTACTCTTGCTGCTGGCCTGTACATGGAGACATGAGTACAATCTATGCAGCCTATAATTCCGGGGAAGTTGAATTTTTCGTAGAATCTGAAATTGAATAACAAAAGTTTAAATAACAAAATTAAAAAAAAAAAAAAATTGAATTCATTTGTCGATTTTATAAAATATTCCACATACTGCATTTTGATGTCATTCATTTCCACCGACGATTGTGGAAATTTAATGTAAACAGGCATCAATTTCTCTTCTACTATCCTACAAAATTCAGCTATACATCTGCTAACGACACTCTGCGACACACAGTTTAGATAGCTCATCCCTACTCTTTTTTGGAAGGTACCTAATGTTTCAAATATAATAAAATTAGGAACTTTTGTTTTTAAATATTGTTTTCATAATTAATACCTTCTGCCAAAAATCCAAGCGCAACCAGCATTCTAATTTCCTTTGGTATGGATTTAATTTCCATATACTCCTGTATTTTCTTTTTTAACCTCATTGCTAATTGTTGAGGCATTCTATATATATTAATAAATTCAGCTTCATGAACATCAAACGGATTGGATACGTCTCGAAACACTTTTCTCTGCACTCGCAAATTATAGCGTCTTTCACGCTCATCTGCTTCGATATGACCAATCAAGCGCCGTGCCATTTTAAACTTTACTTTTTCTGTACACCTAATCCACAATTATTAGACACACTTTAAACACAATAAAATTTTAAAAAATCACAATAAGACGATTAAAAACACAATAAGAAATAACAAATTAATAACAAGACAGTAATGCCGATTCAAATCAATGTAAATTTTGTGATGTGAATCGTACATGAAATCAAAATTGATGCAGTTTTGTGTTTGTATTGGCAATATAAAAAATTTGACGTTTAAAAAATTTCGAACTGATTTTTGTAGTATTTAGTCGATGCTTTATTCAACAATTAAAATTAAACACAACAATTAAAATGATTAAAAATCGAGACACAAAAACTTAAATGACAATTAAAAAGTTTGACGTTTAAATTTTATTGTTTTGCTTAAAATATGACACCTTTTTCCTGACATTGATTCATCTAGTGGTGAGAATTTGAAATACTGTTTTTTCCCATTGGAAATTATTCCCAATTACGCCAGAATGCACTTTTGGGAATTGGGGAATAAAAAATTGGGAATTATTGAAGTTTGGAAATATAGCAATATTTTTCCCAATTCCCAATTCCCAGGGAATTGCCAGAATAGGGCCACTGGAGAATTTAATGTTAGATTTTGAGAAGTTTGCTCAAGATATTAAAACCCAATTAATGTCCATAAGAGACAAACAGCCAGGTTCAAGTCCAATTAAAAAAGAAATTTCCGATACAATAGATATAAAAATTCCTGAGATATACGAGTATATCCCAACTTTCGATGGAAAGCCGATTGAATGGCCTACCTGCAAGCAAACATTTGAATTTTTAGTACATAATAATATCAATATAAATAATAGTATCACTAAATTCAATCTGTTATTGAAGTATTTAAAAGGCGATGCTCGTCCTGGCATTGGGCATATTGATCTAACCCATAATGGCTACATAAAGGCATGGAAAGAGCTAAACAAAAGATTCCATAATCAAAAAATTTTAATAGATGTTCATATAAATGGCCTTCTGAATTTGCCAAACATAGTTAAAGGCAATAGTCTCGAATCAAAAGATTTATTGAATAAAGCTATTGGTCACACATCGTCCCTAGAAGCCTGTGGCCAAAATATAAATATGCTAGGTGAATTATTTGTTGTTAATTGCATAGTTCGAAAACTAAATTTTAGTCTTCGAAGAGATTGGGAAACTGAGTGTGTGTCAAATGTCTTGCCTACCTGGTTAAAATTGAAAAACTTCCTCATTGAAAAATCTCGAGTAAGTGACATAGTACAACCTAGTTTTACCAAAAGCCAACCTTCAGTGCAACCCACTAAAGTCAATTTTCAAAATTCAATTTTACCGAACAAGCTAAAACCCAATCCTAATGTACCGTATCGTAGTTCTTCAGTCTTCGTAAATTCCAATTCTCAACAACCCGGTTCTAGTTTTATTCGTACACCTAATAATCTCAATAATTGTGTTTTTTGTAATTAACCTTTTCATATGTTTAGTGAATGCTCCAAATTTCTAGAAATGTCCACTCACGATCGATATGAAAAAGTTAAGCAGTTAAATCTCTGTTTGAATTGTTTTAGTTCCAAACATTTTACTTCTAAATGTTTAAACCATGGTTGTAAATTATGTCATCAAAAACATAGCACTCTACTCCACCATTCCAATTCATCCAGTTTAGTATCTGTTGTAGATAAAAATCCAATACCAAATCCAATTTCGACTCCAAATTCAGATTCAAACACAAAAGCTAGCCAATCAAATCAAATGGATTCATTCTGTGCACTTCAAAAAGACTTTGGTAAAATTACATTCTTATCAACTGCCATTGCTTTAATTAAAGATAAATTTGGTAAAACACATGAAGCAAGAGCTTTATTAGATAGTGGAAGTCAATCCAATTTCATTTCGACTAAATGTGCATCAATGTATTACAAATAATAAATTTACCATTTGTTCGGAAAATTATTATTTTTAAATTAACTTGTGGAAATGATTTTGTGATAGTCTAAATTAAATTAATGTCGTATTAAATACCTCGAAATTTATGGAAACGTTAAATGTACCAACAATTAACAAATATAAAATTGTTCTTGTATTTTAAAAAGAAATTTTTGAAATGGTTATATGCATGAAAACATTAGATAAAGTAGAACAAATATATTTCATTTATGTATGTACATATGTATATAAAAAAAAACGATCTTGCTAACACAATTACGATTGCATTTTAACTGTGCGAAACTAGAAAGAGAAAACATTATAAAGTAAACGATACAAACCTCTCGTTCTCGGGTGTTACTTCTGGCAACTGTTCGAAAATTGTAAGTAATATCATTCATATACATTTGAGTAGTATGAACTTTCCATATCTGTTTATATTTGTCTGTGGTTTAGGTGTTTCTGTAAATTTTGTTTTGAAATATGTATATGTATGTGTGATGAGTTTTAATATTTTCTGTTTACATTTTTTTTAAACAATAAAAATATCGAAGTACATATATCTGTTCCACATTTGAATATGGTTGTAACATAATGTAAAGGGAGAGAGACTATGTTATTTTGATATAGGAAAGTAAAAACTACAGCTATCAAAACCAATTGCTTAATAAAAGGAGTATAGAGAATAAGTTTATTTCTTTTCGTCATTCACGTTCATTGATCAGTAGGAAAGTTTATGACGAAAAGAGATAAAACATATATTCCTTTCGTTCAATCTTCCTCCAAACTGTTCGAAAAATTATAATACTTTATTTTATAGGTAACAGGTTAATACTAAAGTTGTTTATCTTCTAAAGTAATTTGTCTATGTTATAACGAAGAACTTAACAATATAAAATATATAGCTGCCAATAACGGTTACCAAATTTCCTTAATTGACAAATTAAACAGATCTTACAAGCGTAAAAAGCAATATTTTGACAAATCCTCATTGATAACAGAAAACGAAGCCAAATTTATAAAACATATTTCCGTCGAATACAGCCAAAGCACTAGCCATATTATACGAAATATTTTTCATCAACATGGTTATAAAATAGCTTACAAAACAAACCAGAAAGTAGAACAAAAACTCAAAACTTATACCAGTAATAGTAACAATGACACAGGCATTTATAAAATTACTTGTTCTGATTGGCCGTCATTTTATAAAGGGCAAACCGGCCGTTCATTTGAACAAAGGTTCATTGAACATGTAAAAGACGTGGGAAAACCTAAGACAGATTCACTTTTTGCTTTACACTTAAATGACAAAAAACACACATACATCAACTTCGACTCTAATCTAACCGTACTATACAGAATCAATAAGGGAGACTTCATGAATCGAATTGAGGAATTTGAAATTTACAAAAACAGAAATAATACATATATACCTATTGAACAATAAAATAAATACAACAACAAATAAAATTTATGATTTAATTTTAAAATTAACGTAAGGTTGTATAATTTCGATATATATAGGTTTTGCACTCCAAATTCAACCGTTTACAAATCAGGTTCACCAATTTACAATTCAAATTCATCTTTATTCAAAACATATTCATCCTTTTCCAAATTAAATTTATCTTTATTCAAGAACAATTTATCCTTTTCCAAAGCAAATTCGCCTTTATCCAAATCAAATTCAGCTTTATCCAAAACAAATTCATTATTTTCCAAATCAAATCCATCATTTATGGAAATATCACATTAAAATTAAAACCATCGGATTGAAGTCCTTTGACTCTCTGATAATTCTTATTTACAATTTTTGAGATTCTTTGTGACCAATATTTTTGAGATTATTTCGAAATTCAGTGATGAACCAGTAAAAACTTAATTGTTTGTACTGGTAAGCGGGAGGGAACCTAAACTTACCTGGCACTCTAAATGTCTAATTCCTAATAAAAATTCTACATTTCAAAAATATTGTAAAAATTTTCTAAATACCAACATTCTTAAATTTGACGAATTTTTAAGTTTTTACTAACTTTAAAGATTTAGACCTTTAAATTCACATTTTCCATATTCGCCTTCGCAAATCCGCAATAATAAATATTCCAAACTCCAGAAATCTTAAATTTCATAAAATCCTTATTTAAGCTTCTAAGACTTTTCACTTTCTAAATTCCTGACACTTAGGGTGAATTTTAGAGTGAAGTTCAGCGTTAGTTTTAGAGAGGGTTTTTCAGTTAAATTTAGAGTGATTTCTTGGGTAGGTTGAATTAAAGGATATATTTTAGGGTGAATTTTATAGTGAGTTGTAGGTTGAATTGGTTGACTTGAGTGAATTTCAGAATTAATTTGTCGTAATATTAAGAAGAAGTTTAAAGTAAATTTATGATGAATTTGATAGAGCATTTGGATTGATTTTGGTTTGAATTTTAGGATGAACTTTAAGGCTTTGTTGTACGGTTAAGTTACAACGCACCGTAGTTTTAAGGGAAATTTAAAGGTGAATTTTTAGTTAACACGACATTATATGGTAAATTTCGGAATGAATTTTAAGTTGAATTTAGATCAATTTTGGATCCATTCTACAGTGAATTTTGCGATGAAATCTAAGGTGAAGTTTATAATCAATTATAGGCCGAATACCTTAATTACAGTAAATTAAATAAATTATGTTGGTTTTATATCGTCTACGGTTGAATTTGATTTGGAAAAGGATGAATATATTTTGGATAAAGGTGAATTTGATTTGGATAAAGGCGAACTTGATTTGAAAAAGGATAAATATGTTTTGAATAAAGATGAATTTGATTTGAAAAAGGATGATTATTTTTTGGATAAAGGTGTACTTGATTTTGAAAAGGATGATTGTGTTTTGTAAAAGGCTGAATTTGAAGTGCAAAACCTATAAATGATAAATTGTCACTGTAATTCTCATTTAAGTAGAAACAAGCTGATGATGATAATGGTAATTATCGAAATCGATACTTGTTAAATACATATTAACAAAAGTTTTTAATTCCACGTTAAGAAAGTTTTTATACTTATATATATATATATATATATATATATATATATATATATATATATATATATATATATATATATATATATATATATATATATATATATATATATATATATATATATATATATATATATATATTAATGTAACTTTGTTTTAATAATAAATTGTTTTTATTGTTTTAATTTTAATATCAATAATATGAGTACATTTTATTGAAAGGATCTGTGTAAAAAGCGAACTGTATAAACAGTTTTGTTGGTTTTGCTACAAGAATACAGGGTGTCTCAAAAAAATGTACTCACACTTTAACATGTTACCTTTTTTGTATTGCAGGTGTAATTAATTAATCACTTTCAGCAAGATGGAGCACCTCCCCACTACCATCGCGATGTACAAGCTCACCTCGATGCAGCTTTTCCAGACACATGGATTGGACGAAGGGGTACCATTGAATACCCTGTGCGTTCCCCAGACCTCACGCCCATGGAATTCTTTTTGTGGGGATATCTCAAAGAAAAAGTTGCATTGAAATTGGAAATTGAAAGACAATGTCGCGATATTCCTAATGACCTGTTTCGTGACGTTTGTGAATCCCTTAGTACGCGTTATCAGCGTTGTCTGGACAATAATGGTTATCAATTTGAACATTTGCGAGCATGATTCTTCAATTACATTTGTCTTCTGCATTCGAAGCTATTCCATTTCACTCTCTGTTCATAAATAATGTTTTTCTCGTCATTCGAAGTGTGAGTACATTTTTTTGGGACACCCTGTATATTGGTGTCAGTTGTACATAAAATAAAATACCAAAATATGTTTAAGGATTAGTAAAAATAAAATAAAACAAGAAAATAAACTGCATATATCAATTTGAGTCAATTTTAATTTTAATTCTAAATAGATCTAAAATATTATACATTTGTGTTTAGATTTTATGTACAATAACACAAACATTAAAATCAAAATCATGCAATTAATTTCTTTCACTATAAATTCAACACATTGCCTGATAAATGATTTATAGATTCAATACATTGCCTGATAATCCCGGTGGATTACATTTTCCAAATTCACATTAAACCACTTATTAAACACAAGAATACATAAAAATGAAAAAATTAAAATTAATTTAAAATCACACTTAACTAAAAACATGATTAAATAATTTAAATTAATCAAAATAAAAATAAATTACACTAAAAAATATTTTTGTTAATTTTTTTATTTTACGGAGCAGACAAAAAAACGTCTGTCTCCTTCGAACATTTATCGTCCCACCGTTTTATTATACAAATTTGAATATGTACATAAATTAAGAATTAACTTAAATTTTGTGGTAAATTAAAAAATATAACAACTTTTTTTCACAGTGTTTTTATTTATTAATGCCCTATTATGGTTCTCGTTTTGCCGAGAAGCAAAAATTGGTATTCGTTAACATTGGATAAACAGGCGATTATTGTGCAAATGTTACTATTCGTTGGCATTCCTCATTTGTCTAACTGCGGCTTTATTACTCATTGTTTTTACCATTTATTCAATTACATTGTCTTATGCAAAATGGCAAACCGGCATTTTCAAATCGCCAAATCCAATTTTTGAAAAAATTGTTTTATTTGCACTATCAAAATTATTAAAAAAATAGCTCAAATCTGTAAGTACCACCTTAATCTTAAAAAATTTAATTAAAATTTATATACACACGTAGTTTCATTCGAAAACCCTAAATTTTATATTTTACCCGGCCAATTAAATTCGTTCATCACAAATAATATATTGGATGTGAAACAATAAAAAAATTAAATAAAACCTAAAATCAAAACAAAATCTACGCATACAGCCGAATGTGAAAAAAATCAAAAAACCGCCTACTTTATATTTTATTAATTTTGTTGATGTGAAAACATCTATAGTAGCGGCAACCTCACACAACAATTATTTAAGAAAATTCAACGGCGATTTATGAGAGTAAAACCTATCGCGCGTTATCACTCTTCGCTGGTTACCGTGGACTTGCGGAATATCATAACTATAAAATATTAAGCTGGTTTGAATGAGATTTTCCAATGACGTCGCAGTTAATAAACATCCTATCTCTACCCTTCCTTGGGTCGCTTGCCTTTTGTCGCAGCATTAAGATAACGCAAGTGGGTGAACTGCTCCAAATTTTAAACCAGAAAAACTTACTGGCATTTAGAAGCGAATAATTAACAAGATGTTAAAAGTTGGACAAAAAACAGTCATAATCCTTGGAACAACTAAGTCTCTGTGCGAAACCAAAAAATAAACGCCTGTGAAGAACATAGCAAAAAAAAAATAACAAATTTCTCGTATACGTATACGTATTTATATGTAGTGGTAATACAAATTATACGCCTGAATGTAGATTAAGAAAGAAATAACCTAACATTATAATCCAATACAGTGACGATTTTTGTTTAATAAAGAAACCAAACAAGACTTGCCCTTAGAATGCACTTGATGTAAAAATTATCAAATGGTCGGTCTCTGGGGTCGGCCATATAAATAACAAGCATCATTTGCATGAAATGTTGTACGACATTCCGACGACGAAATTTGTTCGAATGCCCGTAGTATGCACTTGATGTAAAAATAATCAAATGGTCGGTCCCTGGGGTCGGCCATATAAATAACAAGCAATATTTGCATCAAATGTTGTACGATATTCCGACGACGAAATTTGTTCAACAAAAATCAAAAGTCCCAAGGTCAAATGATTTTTCACGAATGTTCGTGGTATGCACTTGATGTAAAATTTATCAAATGGTCGGTTGCTGGGGTCGGCCATATAAATAACAAGCAATATTTGCATCCAATGTTGTACGATATTCCGACGACGAAATTTGTTCAACAAAAATCAAAAGTCCCAAGGTCAAATGATTTTTCACGAATATTCGTGGTATGCACTTGATGTAAAAACTATCAAATGGTCGGTCCCTGGGGTCGGCCATATAAATAACAAGCAATATTTGCATCCAATGTTGTACGATATTCCGACGACGAAATTTGTTCAACAAAAATCAAAAGTCCCAAGGTCAAATGATTTTTCACGAATATTCGTAGTATGCACTTGATGTAAAAACTATCAAATTGTCGGTCCCTGGGGTCGGTCATATAAATAACAAGCAATATTTGCATCAAATGTTGTACGACATTCCGAAGGCGAAGTTTGTTCAACAAAAATCAAAAGTCCCAAGGTCAAATGATTTTTCTCAAATGTTCGAAGTATGCACTTGATGTAAAAATTATCAAATGGTCGGTCCCTGGAGTCGGCCATATAAATAACAAGCAATATTTGCATCCAATGTTGTACGATATTCCGACGACGAAATATGTTCAACAAAAATCAAAAGTCCCAAGGTCAAATGATTTTTCTCAAATGTTCGAAGTATGCACTTGATGTAAAAATTATCAAATGGTCGGTCCCTGGAGTCGGCCATATAAATAACAAGCAATATTTGCATCCAATGTTGTACGATATTCCGACGACGAAATTTGTTCAACAAAAATCAAAAGTCCCAAGGTCAAATGATTTTTCTCGAATGTTCATAGTATGCACGTCATGTAAAAATTATCAAATGGTCGGTCCCTGGGGTCGGTCATATAAATAACAAGCAATATTTGTATCAAATGTTGTACGACATTCCGAAGGCGAAGTTTGTTTAACAAAAATCAAAAGTTCCAAGGTCAAATGATTTTTCTCGAATGATCATAGTATGCACGTCATGTAAAAATTATCAAATGGTCGGTCCCTGGGGTCGGTCATATAAATAACAAGCAATATTTCCATCAAATGTTGTACGACATTCCGAAGGCGAAGTTTGTTCAACAAAAATCAAAAGTCCCAAGGTCAAATGATTTTTCTCAAATTTTCGAAGTATGCACTTGATGTAAAAATTATCAAATGGTCGGTCCCTGGGGTCGACCATATAAATAACAAGCAATATTTGCCTCCAATGTTGTACGATATTCCGACGACGAAATTTGTTCAACAAAAATCAAAAGTCCCAAGGTCAAATGATTTTTCTCGAATGTTCGTGGTATGCACTTGATGTAAAAATTATCAAATGATCGGTCCCTGGGGTCGGCCATATAAATAACAAGCAATATTTGCATCAAATGTTTTACGACATTCCGACGACGAAATTTGTTCAACAAAAATCAAAAGTCCCAAGGTCAAATGATTTTTCACGAATGATCGTGGTAGGCACTGGATGTAAAAATTATCAAATGGTCGGTCCCTGGGGTCGGTCATATAAATAATAAGCAATATTTGCATCAAATGTTGTACGATATTCCGATCGAAGCTACATTCAACGACCAAATGGATTCTGGGAGATCCATGATGACCTCGAAAAAAAGTTTTAAAAATCCGCAGATACATCAACTGTGAATCCGTCGATTTTGTTTTATGAACAATTATAAAATTAAAGATTTGTATATTTTCTAAAATTGAATTTTAATAAACTTAATATTGAATTGTTATATCATAATTTTATTTTTTAAATGCACTAGATGTTAATTCCTCGACATAGCCTTAAAGTTAAGAGACTACATCTAGCTCATACATCGAACAATCGAAAAAAATCATTTCACCTTGGGACTTTTAATTTTTGTTGAACAAATTTCGTCGTCGGAATGTCGTACAACATTTGATGCAAATATTGCTTGTTATTTATATGGCCGACCCCAGGGACCGACCATTTGATCATTTTTACATCAAGTGCATACTACGAACATTCGAGAAAAATCATTTGACCTTGGGACCTTTGAATTTTGTTGAATAAATTTAGTCTCTTCAACATTTTGTTCGATGACACAGAAATCGCCTAAATTTATACTATTTGGATTACTCAACTACTACATTTTTTGTTATTTGCTAAGAACTTTACTTCGGTAAAAATAAGCATAAAAAAGTGAAAAGTTAAATTTTTGACATTATATTCAGAAAAAAAAATTTAATTTGTCACTTGACCATCCCTTTTAGAACTTAAATTTTTACCTTCCCCACTATAACGAAGTTATATTGGGCAGATTATCACCTTTCTCATCGAATTAGGTTACCAGGGAGCCTATTCTCGAATTCCGCATCCATTTTCCACATGTGGACATCTGTCAAAGTTCACACAAAAACGTTCGAAAATTGTAATTCGTATATAAAATACATACGGCATGGACATTTTCCTATATGGGGAATTTTTTCCACATGCTTATACCCATTCGGAAATATTCCCTTAGTACCGAAAAAATTCAATTTTTATGAATTTTGACAGATGTCCGCATGTGGAAAATGGATGTGAAATTCGAGAATAGCGCCCCAGTATTCCAAAACATCAATTTAAAAAATTTTTGTTTTATCTCCCATTCTCACAAATATTTGGTTTTTGTCGAAATTTTGCACAAAAGTAGAATTTAGTAATAAGCAGTTCAGAGTCTAGAATAAAAGGGGTCGTAGTGACAGAGAAAACTACCAAATAGATTTTCTCAAAAATGGGACTGACCATTTTTTTTATGTTGATGATAAATGTAACATTTCAAAATTTGAAGTCAATTGAAGTGGAGATTATTTTAACAAAAACAGTAAAAATAATTGGTTGAACTGTTTTCCGAGGTATAGTATCAAAATTTTCGAAGAAATAGTTTTCTTTGGTTAACAGCCCTTTGCAATTGTTCAATAGGTGACTTATTAATAGGTGTAATATGGAATTTAAATGGCTAAGGCCGGAATCGATAGATACAATTGCAATTTTTAGTTGCAGTCACTCTTTTTTCAAAATTGATTGTCGAATACAGTACTTTTAAACCAGTAAATTTAATCATGAGTCTAGTACAATTTTCAAACAATAAAATTTTCCAAATAAATTCTACCATTTTAAAGGCCAAAATCACAATATAAATAATTATTAATTGATTATTTACTGCAAAATATAAGTATTTTGTTTACACATTAATGACATAAATAATTTAAAGTCAAATTACGCCCAGCATCAACACCAATTTAAACTTTGTACAACAGCTATCAAATGGAAATTACATGGGTAGACTCGAAGCAATCGAGATATAAATTAAAATAAAAACAACCCCAATTGAGGCTCAATGACAAAAATAACAAAATTTTGAATTAAGTTTTGATAAGAAATTCTTTTAATCGTTAAATTTTAGTTCATTTTCATTCTGTAAATTGTAAAACGATTGGTTAATTAAATGGTTTGAAAACATTAATGAAATTCATAAATTATAATAATCATCATTGCAAAAGCCACTATGCGCAAAAAAAAAGAAAAATTGAAATCTACCGTCTAATTTTAACAAAACTAGCATATATGAATAAAAACTTAAAATTTTCGTTTCTCAATTCGAATCATGTGCTTATTTTTCAATAATATTGACAAGCTGAATGAAAATTTTAACTCATCAAATTTCAAGTCGGTCGAAAATTTGTAATTCACCAAAAGGTATGCCATAATAACTTTAAGCGTATGCTGTGCAAATTTCATACCAATACAATTGCGATTTCCATAACTAAAAGGCATAAAACTTAGTAATGGTCGTTTTGCGACGTTCTCCGGTAAAAAATTATCTGGATTGAATTTGTTTGGGTTGTCGCACCAACATTCTTTGTGGCGGTGTACAGCAAAAATTGGTATTAATATAGTTGTGCCAGCTGGTATTATTTTGGTATCATCTACAAACCAAACAATTAATGATTATTAAAGTAATTCTAACTTGTTTTAAAAGCACTCTTACCTAGTTGAAAATCTTTTTCACATGTTCGTGCTATGAATGGTATAGTCGAAATAAGCCTCATACTTTCATTGATTGTTCGCTCGAGTAGTTCTAATTTTGTTAAATCATCGAAATTTATGTTACTAAATTGGTGACCAATTGTTTCTTGAATCTCACGTGCACATCTTTCTTGGACATCTTCATTCATTGCCAGTAATAATATACAGTTTGATATTGAAACAGATACTGTATCTACACCTGCAAATAACAGAGTTTGAATATGATGTTTTACGTCCTCATCAGTAAAATATCCTCGTTCCACTAATTTAGCCAGCTTTGGGATAAACATTTCGGGCTTTTTAATACTATCTTCTTCGAAATCATCCAATTTTATTTTGTCAATAAACTGTCTCCTTTCGATCTCAATGAACGGTTCAATAGTCTTATAACTGTCATTCATTATCCTTTCACCAAGTAGAGTGACTTTAAAGAGTTTTTGAACAAAAAAGAACACAAAATATTTGTTAAAGTTAATCACCGTATCCCCTAAGATTTTAAATGCCCTAAAATAGATCAGAATAATATGGAATTCAGATGGTGTAAAGATAAGAATATTTAAATTACTTGTTGTTATTTTCGCTAATAATGTGGGTCTCCTCTTTACCAATAACTCCATCGGACATGGATTTTAGTTGCAGGTCTGTTGAACGGTAGGATATAAATGGTGCGATATTGAACTCATTTATTCCAACTTTACACTGCAAATCACTCACTAAGAGTTGAGCGACTTCATTAAATTGTTGCATGAGTTTATTTTTAAGTAGCGTTATGTGAAATGTTGAGCTCAGCATTTTTCGGTGAGATTTCCATAGGGCCGCTTTAAAATAATTTAGAATATAATTATGTATTTAAAAGAATTAAAATCTTAAATATCAAAATTGTATACGAACGTTTTGATGTAATTAATCCATTTTGAAAGGGGAGTATTGAATATGAGAATGCCTTTTCTAAACAATCTGGTGACGAAAGTATTTTTTGAATATACTTAGGTTCTTTAACTATGATATATAAATTATTAAAAAAGAAAAGTTTTCCTATGGTTGATGATGATGCCAATGAAATATTTATCAGTAAGTCAAATATATCTAAAAGATAAACATTAATATGTAAAAAAAATCAGCTACATTTCAATTATTTATTTACCTTGTGGGGATTTGCCAATTGCTAAATATGCCATTCCAATAATTGGGTAGTTTTTCACTATATCCGGTATGTTTTTGATTTTAAGTAGCAATTCTCTCCGATTTCGTTGATAATAGATCCAACATCCAAATAAACCACAAATTGTCATAAAAATTATAGATAACATTTTATTCGGGACAATTGTAAACACTTTGTATATGTTACTAATTTAAAAGAATTTTTTATCGAGTATTTATAAGATTCATTGTTATTGTCATTTTATACTCTTGATTGATAAAATTAAATATTACGATCAACATTGTATATAATATAATTATATATGTATAATTAGAACATACTTTCATATTTATCTGTAAAATATTGTTTATGTTAATTCTTACAAACGTTCATTTAGTTTGTAAGGTCAAATTGGTTAGAATTAATAATTTTATAACTTGATAGGTTATCACCTGTGTGGTCAGACTAGTTAGAGATAAAACTTTATTTTATTCCCTTTATTAACTAAATTTATTTATATATGTACATACGTATATTTCTGTAACAATATGACGTAAGGCAAAAACTGGAGTTATGCCATTATTCGTTTTCCCGTTATTCTTTGTGTCCTTTTTAAATAGTAGGTACATTTTGCTCTTTTCGATATTTTTCTATGGTATTTGATGTGTGTTGTAGAGCACTGCAAAAAGGAATGATTGAATAACCCAAGTTGTACAAGAATTTTTTAACGTTGTTTTTGGTTTGCACCCTAAAGGCACTGTCTACATACATAGAGAATTTTTTCAACAAAATTCTTTTGCTTATTGTTTTGTTTGATATGGCTGAAAACATTTCACAGCGCAGCGTCTTTTATTCGTTATGGGAATAACTACTAAGTGCTTAATTCCATCGAAACGAATTGTTGTTTCTAGAGAGTTTTCATTAACCTGACCTGGTCACTTTGGCTGCTCACCGTAATGTTGACAATAGTATTATTATTATTTATATATTTATTTATTAATGACATGTTATAATTCAAGATAAAAAATTCACCAAAAATGATTACAAAATGGTAATTTTTTAGCACGAAAGAAAAAACACACATCAGATTGCTTAAAATTTCATCAGGGCCCTATCTCATTGACCGTTCATCAGGGCCCTATCTCATTTACGTCCGTGGCCTTAATAACTACCAGAAACGCGACGTCATCGATGCCATTTTGTTTCACAATAATGTTCATATATGTAGTGTTTAGGAAACAAATGTGAGCGCAGGCAGCTGCTATTCCAAAAATTACACATGGCACTATGCCAACAATCCCAAAACAAGGCAGAGAAGTGTGGGTTTTTTAATACGGAAAGATACCAACAAAGTAGGGAGATCCTTTGTATATTGGCGTATGCTCCACTCCATAACTCCAAATGCAATCGCCGTCGAGCCTCAAAAATACTTTTAACGTCGTCCCACGTCGAGCGATATTGTCTTTCTTGGCGATTTCAACGCCATCTGTGTCACACAGGCGTGCACTCTAGAGCTACTTACTCGTTCAAACCAGCTCTTCAACGACACACTACATGGGCGACGACGAAACCTGATGACCTGGCAGACGGTCAGAAAAGGTTCACAGAAAAAATTAATTAGGAACCATAAGCTCCAGTACAATTTTAAACATAAAAAACAAAAAATACAAATACGGTCAAGAAGAAAGTTCGTCACTTCCATAATTGGTTTTATAAGAATATATTTTGAAGAGTGTGCGAGTTTGACGATTTCTAGTTGGAACATACAACTTCAAGTTCAATAACAAGTACGAACTTGAAATATGCCCATTAAGTAAATTGTAACGACGCGGCACAATTTTCAAGGATTTACATCTTTCAATATGTGGAGGTAGATTCCTAATATTCTCCCACCACGGGTATAAAAAATTAGAAAAGATTTTTGTAGTAACTCAATTTTAATTATGTAATCCCTATAACGGGGAGGCAATATGCATGATGCCCATTCGAGCTGTAAGCGAACAAAAGATTGATTCAGGCAAACAAAACTCTATGATTACACTCTGCTAGTTGGAAAAAGTGACAAGCTGGGTACCCAGGAGGTAAACCTCAATTTAACTTTTCAATTTAATTAGTACCTGCACGGCCTCTCCGTGGGGGTCGGAGGCACCTAATTTTATTTAAAAATATGTCGATATGATAATTACGTTTACCATAACTGGTATGTTATTATATGACATCCTAAAAAAAATTAACTTGGCCGTACCTTAGTACCTTATAAATTATTCAGCTATTCTGTGTTCTTGCTAATTAAATAAGTATTTAAATAAAACTGGGTTTGTTGCATTAAAATCCATTTTTTAAATAGAGAATATGCTAAAAATATGTTCGTTAATACAATGTTGTGTTTTTCTAGCATGCGCTCTTTATAAAAACGTATTTTAATGCAACAACTTTGTTTATAATTGAATAATTACTTAATGCATAATAAATAATTATTTATCAATGTTTTATTCATTATTAGCAAGTGATTAATCAGTTGAGTTTATGATATCGTAGCAGATTTCCTAAACCTGTTCTGATTCAAAATTGAATTATAAATTATTTGACTCAAAAATATCTCGTGAATAATTTATTTATTTAAAAAATCTGTTCTACAGTTAAAAAACTTAATGAATAGTAATTTGTAAATACAATATAATCACCGTAAGTATTATTTAAAATGTATAATAAGGAGAGTCTAGACTAAATTAATATTTTTAAGTCAAAAATTACAATTACAAATTTCATTTCGAAAACATTCGCTCGATCTCTCAAAATGAAACAGATGAAACCGTTAGTTCTATGAATCTCTATAAAAACTCTCTATGCCTTAAACTTCTGCCCGAGAAACAAATGTTCCAAGCAGAAATAAGGTTAGGTGACTTTATACGGTCATTCAACGAATCCCCAACAAACATTGCATGCGCAATTCTCCGACACTTCACTATAAAGTATCAATATGAAGACTTTGACACCGAATTTCATACAATGGAAGCTTACGCACTTGTTACCACATACAGTTGATTGCCAAGCTTTCTATAAATATAAATGGTAAAACGATTCTATCAAGCGGTTGGAAAGTACCCAGCAACTAAAGATTGGCTAAAAATATAACAAAGTGGAGTTGCAATATAACAGTCTACACACTTAAGTATTGACGAGGGTATGCCGTCGGGTCTACATTCATTATTAAAATTAAATGAGAATTACATATGTCATCTTCTGTTATTGATAGATAAGGAATGCTAAATTAGCAATTATTGACAATTTTTTTTTTTTTTTTGTGAGGAGGTGAGAAATGACAGTTTTCACCTTCTGTGGTGGATGTCCATTTCTGGGTTCTTTTGTTGTAGGATAAATTTTACGAACTTCGCCACTATATCCCAGTTTGACTTCGATTCGAGATATTATCGGGTGTCATCCTTCGGGTGAAGGATTCTTTTCTATCCACTGTTTTTATCTTCACTTTTTGTTATCTAATGTCGAATTCGATTGTAGAAAATTTTTCACTCGAAGGGTAAAAATAGTACTCTATTGGCTGTCAAACAGTGGATAGAAAATGTTGTTGTTTTTTTTTTTGAGATAATTTTAATTTTGTTTGTTTGGTTCAGCGAAACATTTTGATTGTGTTTATTAAAAAAAAAAAAAAAAAAAATCGGTATGGAATCGAAAAAACGTATAATTGAATCTAAAGGGAACCAACAATTATATTAAAAGGTACCCAGACACTTACTCGGAAAAAATATTCTATAAAAACATTTACTCGAAAATCATGTGCTCGAAAAACATTTACTCGAAAAACACTTTCACTAAAATGAATAAAACCACATTTGCTCTAAGAACATTTACTCAAAAAACATTTTCTCGAAAAAAAAATTGAAATAAGTAGTCTATGTTTTCAACCAAAACAATTGAAATGTCATTCAACCAAAATATTTATTAGTTCAACAATAATGTTTACTATTTAAATATATAAAAATTAAACAATGTTGGTAAGGATAAATATACAAACTTTAAAATAGAATAAACTTAATAAAATAAAATAAAATTTCTAACCTTGTAGATGACCAGTATGGATAATTTAAAAACATCAAAAAATAAGCCTTGCTTCCTAGTAGATGGTTATGTATTTATTAAAAATAAACAGCATAATGATGTTACGTACTGGGTTTGCACGAATAATCGGAAAATTCGATGTAAAGCACGAATTAATACCAAAGGTGATGTTATTATAAAGAAAGTTGGAGAGCATAATCATGCTGGCAATTCAGCAAATGTTGGTGTTAGAAAAACCCTTACTGAAATTAAAAAGAGAGCTATATCTACAAATAGTAATACACAACATATTATTGCTGAATCTACTGTTGCCATAAATAATCCAGTAAGAGTCCATATGCCGTCTATTCCATCCATGCAGCGCACAATTCACAGACAAAGACAAGGAAATGCTGTTATTCCAAAATCGTTAATTGATTTAATTATACAAGAAAAATTTAATGTCACTCTTCAGGGTGATCCATTTTTGCTGTATGATTCAGGGCCTACCGAAACTCGAATTTTGATATTCTCAACCCAACGAAATCTTCACTTTTTGGCGCAATCTGACATGTGGTTCGTTGATGGTATTTTTAAAACAGTACCGTTAATTTTTAATCAACTTTTTACCATACATGGGATAAAAGAAAAGCAATCTTTACCATTAGTGTATGTCTTATTACCGAACAAATTAACTGAATCATACAAAAGGGCATTCGAACAGTTAAAATTGTTAAATGTTTATTTAAAACCATTGCATTTAATGTCAGATTTTGAACAAGCTATTATAAACGCAGTTTCCGTATCTTTTCCAGATGCTCAACAAAAATTTTGCTTCTTTCATTTAGGCCAGAGTTTATATCGCAAAATATGTCAGGTGGGCTTAAAAGCTCAATATGACCAGGATGCAGTGTTCCCTCATAAAATTCGTATGATTTTATCAGTTGCATTTGTGCCGCCGGCCGATGTTATTAACGCTTTCCAATCTTTAACTGAAATCAATGTTATCCCAGAAGAAGCTAATGAAATATTGGATTATTTTGAGGATAATTATATCGGCAGATTTGATGTGCGGTCTAAAAATGAAACTGGTAGGCGCAATCCCAGGTATTGTATTGAATCGTGGAATGTTTATACTGCAACACTAGAAGATTCTGCTCGAACAAATAACTGCGTTGAAGGTTGGCATAATGGATTTTCCCGGTTAGTTGGTTGTGAACATCCATCTGTTGATTTTTTTTTTGAAAAAATTCAACTAGAACAATCAAAAAATGAAATAGTTCTCGAGCAAATTTTTGCTGGAACTCCAATGCCTCCAAAACACAAAAAATATCGGGATTTAGATAAAAGAATCAAAAATGTTGCTGAGAAATATTCAATTATGGAAATCACCGATTATTTAACTGCAATTGCATACAATACTGTATTATAAAAGTAACCAAAAAAATTTAAATATTTAATTAAAAATCTAAAAAAAGTTAAAAACAAAATAGCATTTAATTAATATTCAATAATCATTTTCTGGTAAAATTATTAATCGAAAAATTCTTCAAAAAAATCGCGCAATTTTTTTGAAGAATTTTTCGATTATTAATTTTACCAGAAATGACGTTCGAGTAATTGTTGTTCGAGCAAATGTTTTCGGGCAAATGTTTTTCGAGAAAATGTTTTTCGAGGAAATGTTTTTCGAGCAAATGTCATGGAATCATATTAAAACTATTTCGCAAATTTATATTGTACACTGACAATGGGGTTCATTTTAACTTTTAATTGATTAAGTTCTTGTTAATTTATTTAATTAAAAACTATATGCTGGATTACAATATAATAACCCGAAATACTTTATCGAAAAATTAGTAACACAACCTATTGTATGTAAATAAACACCAAAATAAATTTGAAACGTCAAAAAAAAAGTGGTGACACTCCAAAATAAACTGCAACAAAAACTGCAATAAACAAAGGAAGGAATTTTTTTATCCGTGTTTATACAATTGACGATTGGAAACAGAGAAAAAACACTACCTATCGGAATAAAATAAAACTGTAATACCATACAAAAATTAGCATCAGCGCTCGCAGAACGACTAAAATGCCGACAAATATTTTGTCTAAAATCACGGTTCCAATCGTCAATTGACGATTGCAAATAGAGAGAAAGCTCTACCTGTCGGAATAAAATAAAGCTGTAACAGACACCAAAAATTAGCATCAGCGCTCGCAGAACGACTAAAATATGGTATAGTGGAAACTTTTTGAAGTTGTGATAGGCTGTAAATATTTCGTCTAAAATCACGGCTGCAATCGTCAATCGACGAAGAAAAAATCGTCGGTTGAAGATTAATCTGTATTGCCGGATTTTTTTTTATCTATCCGTGTTCATACAATCGGGCCTATATGTCCCACAAAATAGAACGCTACCAAATTCCGTCATCGATTTTTCTTTTTATTTTGTCGGTGATGCTGTTTTCGTATTAAAACTAAAAATACGCCCATTTCCTGGGAAATATCTATCGGCCGATAAAGAATGATTTAATAAAAAACTATCATGTGCAAGAATACGTATGGAAAATAGTTTCGGTATTATACTCGCAAACAGGTGGGGAATTCTTGGCACAACATTAAATCTCCATCCAAAAAATTCTGAAAAAATTGTTACTAGCCGCAATCATTATGCATAATTTTTTGATTTTACAAAAGAGCGAGTTGTATTGTCCAGCAGCGTATCTAGATCATCACCAAAACGGAGTTATCATTGCTGGAAACTAGCTTGATGACGGCGAAGAACTACAGCAACACCGTATTTTTCGAGGCAATCGCAGCACTCGTGAAGCGTTTGAATTGAGAGACACTAAAATTGTTTGAAGATATATGTAAAGTAATTTTTACAGTACGTTGAATAAAAAGAAAAAAATTTAATTAAGAATTTTTTTTATTTATTTTTCAAATATAATTCAATCCAAAGTCAGTGGAAGTGGCACTTAGTGGTTCATTGAGTTGGCAAATGGATTGAGAGGCAACATTCAAAAATTTTAGAAAATTCGTATGTACGTCATTTTTGGACGATGATTCAGATGTTTTAGAACGTTTAGCAGGTGTATTCGATGGTCATCTAGGCTTGTAATACTGTTAGCATTATCACTAACGACTAAATATTCTTATGAGATGTCCTCACAAACGTCAAAACTCTCGCTATTTTTTCTTTGATAACTTCCAATTGTACCAAAAATAGTATATAGTTTTAATAGTACTTAATAGGAATTTGTTGGGTGATTTGAAGTTACCTTCTTTGATCCCAACGTCGGACAAGAAATTCATCAAATCGTAGTATTTCCATTTTTTGGTATCATCATCCGGGTTGGGTGCAGCAGCATCTCCTGAATTTGCCCGCTCACGACGAGCACGCTTATACGCGTCTCGCAAACTTGTCCATCTATAGTTCTACATTTACGTACTGAAATACTTTAAAAACACAATGGTTTTAATTTCTGCATAAGGATATAATTTAAAATATTCACCTGTCGATTTAAGGTTAGTAGCAATTTCTTGCCAAATGTTGGTTTTAATGTCAGTCCTTCGATAATTCGAGTGTTTCAAATCATGAATAATGGACTCTAAGATAGAGGAGTTAAGATAATCAAAAATTCCATTAGAGTAACAAAGATAGTAATTTTTTTTATAGCAAAATTTTATGGTTAAATTTTGACAGATTTTTGTTAACATAACCAATAAATTTTGTAAAATTTTGTTCAATTACAATATAGCTAAGTAGGTATTTAATATAAATAATAATTTAATAATCAATAATTTACTTAATATAAATACGTATGTATGTCACAAAACTTTCTGTAAATATATTCCATTTATTTGAAGTGTTTTTATCCAAAGGTCACTTTTTACCATAAAAATATCGAATTAGGGTTAACTTCATTTTTTTTATAGTATTTGCTTCAGTGTGCGAGAAAAATTTTCGATCCTTACACAATCTGTATGTAGATGTATTGTAAAATACTGAAAAAATATACTTCGCTTCATATTTTTCTTCAGTAAATTATGGTTATACACCAGTAAATTATGGTTAAATAGTACAGTAAAAACAATTTTTTTCAGTACTGAAAAAAAAAAATTCCCTCTCACACCACAAGCAAATCTATATTTTTATCTCGCTTTATTTTTACTGATCGAAATACTTTCGTAATGGAAATCAGGCTTAAAACGATTTTATGTTGTTTATGCGAAAACTAGATTAAAACAAAGTTGACAACCAAAAATGGGTTGGGTATATAAATTTCCATTACAAAATCTTGCAACACAAAATCTTGCATTACAGAATCTTGCATTACAAAATCTTGCATTACAAAATCTTGCATAACAAATCAGTGGTGATTCAATTCTACTGTATCGGCAATACAAGAATATTGAAATTTAAATCAAAGTTAACTGATTCCCTTATAGAGACATATATATGTGTAAAATAATTTTAGTTTCTCTTAATAATGGACTTCCCTCTCGCCAGCTCTATCAATTTTTCTTTAAATGACATATTGTACGAGTTGTAACCTGTTTCGTAAATAATAAACACGAAGTGATTAAAACTCCATTTGCACATTCCCATGCACCTATCACCAATGAAAAAATCATAGCGAATACAAACCAAAATTTAAAATCTAGAGCCAAAAATAGCGACCTACCACCCTCATGTACAATTACAGAGGCAATTGTTGCTACAGCTAGCGATTTACGTGTATATTTGCCTAGCAAAGAATCACAAAAAAATAAAATTCATCGTGCGCGTGCTGGTAAGACGAATGAACCCACCAGTTTGGAAGAATTCCTAGTTCCTATTCCCTTCCTAGTTCCTTCCATAACGCGACAACTGTTTTCTATACATGGAAACGTTGAAGGTTCCACTGGTTATCTGCTTAATGAGCAAAAAATCCAAAAATTGTTATGACCAATTATTTTTCCAATTAAGGAAAATTTGCCTTGAATACAAAAAATTTTGTATGATTTTGAAAAAACAATTGTTTCGTTAGCTAAGGTTTTCTTCCCTCAGACCTCATTCCAGGGCTGCTTATTTCATTTTGGCTAAATAATTTGCCGAAAGGTTCAGAAAAGCAAATTAACAGCCAAATATGGAAATTCGGAGAGTTTTTCCTTGCAAATCAGAATGCTCAAAAGTCTCTCGTTTGTGCCACCAAACGAAGTGGCCAGTTATTACTCCACCTTAAACGGTCAGTTTGAGGACGAATATTTAAAAAAGCTTGGAAGAAGGTTCAAGAGAAATTATATTGGCGATTTAAATGAGCGCCCTAAATATATGTACACCTAAATTTTGGGCTGTTGGGAATGCGGATACAGGCACGAAATGTTTTCCACGAACCCAGAATAATGTTGAAGCGTGGCACCGTCGTCTAAAAGTTGTTGTGGGAAAACGCCATGCTGTGGGTTATACAAGCTTATAAAAAACCTATCAGATGAACTAATTGTAGCCAAACATCGCGTTGAAAAAGTAAAAAATGGTGAACAGCTACCTAAAAAAAGCCGGTGTGGCCACCACACTATTTTCTTATACTTACATTATACACTGCGCCAATTAAAAAACGGAAAAGAAATTTTCTTCGAAAAAATACCCAGATTTGAACGCTTGTATCTTGGTGAAATAACAACTTTCAAAAAAAAAAATTTGTTTCTAGTTGAAGGAAATTTTGTTTTCTTTTCGATACTGGAAACCCTTTTATTTTATTTTGTTTTTTTATGACTTTTTTGAGTAAAACAAAATGTGTCTAAAAAAAAAAAAATTTGCTGCTGTTTGAAAATGTAAACGAACTTGCTCGATATTTCATTTAAAAATCCAAATCGGCCATTTTATAGAGAATTTAGAAACGTATTAAAAAGGCGTAAACATGTTAACAAGGACATTCTTTTATCTTGTAAACTAAACACTCTACGATAAAATTTTGAGCCACTTTAAATTTTACGTTATTGTATGAAAACAATAATTTAATTTATCGCATAGTTATTTGAAGAGTCAAGCGAGATGAATCGAAAAGAAGAATTACTCGTTCGCGCTACAAAAATTGTGGCTTTAGTTGAAACCGGTGAAACTTATCGGGAAATTGGGCGCGGATTTTTTTTTATGCATGATAATGCCCGGCCGCACACAGCTCTAAACACACGCCAATTTCTGCAACAGCTCCGCATTAATTTAACAAGCCATCCTCCGCGAAGTCCAGATTTAAACCCCATAGAACACGTCTGGGATATGTTACAACAGCGTGTAAGAAAACGGACAAGGCAACCAACAAATTTGCAGGAACTTCGAAACTGAAGCTTTACAAGAAGAATGGCAACAAATCACCATGCAACAAATACGCAATGTTTTAAATAAGCCACGTCGTATTTATGAAGTAATGCGGGCTAGAGAAGGTAACACGCGTCATTGAAAATTCCAGTTTGATCGTAGATTTTAGTTTTATTACGTTTGAATAAAGTTTAAAAGGATTTTGTTTGCAATATACCTTATGAAATAAATCATATTTTACACTGTAAAAAAATATTTTCTCTGTGATTTTGGATCACCAAAATTACGCCTGATATCAAAATGTGGCTCAAAGTTTTATCGTAGAGTGTTTAGTTTACAAGACAAAAAAATTGGATGACAGATTGTTAATTGGATGACAGATTCAACTGGTAAGGCTGCGATATGGTCATGCAACAGGCGGCCTTTCCAGGAAAAGCCAGTACGCCAAGAAGCAGGAGTTACCTGGGTAAAAATAGAAGGCATTCATATCAATAGCTGCTATGCACCTCCGAGCGCAACGATTGAAGATTTTATAAGTTTTTTGGATCGGCTTGTCGGCGATGCCAGGGATCAAAGGCCGGTGATCATCGCCGGTGATTTTAATGCATGGGCCACAGAATGAGGCAGCACAAGCACAAACAATCGAGGGAGGGCTCTTCTTGAGGCAATATCTGTTCTCGATATTGTTCTGTGCAATAATGGGAACCATCCTACATTCTGTAGAGGTGAAGCGAGATCGTTTATTGACATAACTTTCATTAGTAGTGATCTCATGAGGACTGGAATCAAGTGGGAAGTTAGCGAAATCTACACGCACAGCGACCACCAAGCGATACTTCTGGAGCTACGCGGACCGAGGTCTGTGCCAATCAGATCGATTGAAATTGTAGGGTGGAAGGTTAAGAATTTCGATGAGGAAATATTCACAACAATTATGGATGAGGTTTACCTGGAGGGTGTAGCTAATACTAAAGCAACCCAATTTATGGACTGCGTGACTAGGGCCTATAACGCAACAATGCCTAAACAGATGGTAGACAACCGTCATCCGCCGATCTTCTGGTGGAACGAGGATATATGCAAGTTGCGCAGTAAATGCCATCGAGCTAGAAGACTATCGCACCGCGCTAGGGGAAGAGAGACATTTGCCATGCTTCTGCGCCGGTATAACATGGCTCGATCTGAACTGAAGCTGGCTATCAAGAAGAGTAAGCGCCAAGTCTGGACAGATCTTTGTAATGAAGTGGAACAGGATCCCTGGGGTAGGCCATATAGAACAGTAATGTCGAGGTTGAAAATGATAAGTGCGTCTCCTCCGACATGCCCGATTATGATGCATGAGATCGTTTCCACATTGTTTCCAGAGCAAGTGGCGTTGGTGCCCAATGTGAACCGACCTATAGCACCAGAAGAGGTCCCAACCATTACGATGGAAGAGTTGATGACAGCTCATAGGAAAGTTGGAAATAATAAGGCTCCTGGCCCAGCCAACATTCCCAACATCGCACTAAAATCAGCAGTTCGTGCTAAATCGGAAGAATTCCTGGACCTATTAAGCTCTTGTTTAAATGAAAGGATATTTCCTGAACGATGGAAAAAGCAGAAGTTAGTTCTACTTCCTAAAGAGAAAAAGCCGATGGAAGTATGTATCATCCTCATATAGACCGATCTGCATGCTGGACACAGCTGGCAAGATACTAGAACGGATCATCTCTATTAGACTCGAGGAAGCGGTCGAGAGAGCTGAAAACCTGACGCAGCACCAGTATGGCTTCAGGAAAGCGCGTTCAACGATAGATGCCATAAATTTTGCGGTCAATACCGCTAGCAATGCAATATGGGGTAAAAGGTGGAAAGGAGGTAGCAAGAAATACTGCGCCATTGTTACTTTGGACATCCAAAACGCTTTCAACTCCGCGAGGTTGAGCTACATTATAATGGCGTTAGAGGAATTTGGAGTGCCTAGCTACATTATAAAGATTGTGAGGAGCTATTTCCAAGATAGAATCCTAAGTTACAACACGGAAGTAGGTATACCAGAGTACACCTTGACAGGAGGAATTCCGCAAGGCTCAGTTTT
The DNA here is from genome assembly GCA_958295665.1 of Tipula vernalis. Taxonomy (NCBI): domain Eukaryota; kingdom Metazoa; phylum Arthropoda; class Insecta; order Diptera; family Tipulidae; genus Tipula; species Tipula vernalis. The sequence continues at coordinate 75,667,526 of OY282559.1, read as the reverse complement.
GGGATCTTTACTGTGGAATATTATGTATGATGGGATCTTTCGACTACAGATGCCCGAAGAAGTGAAAGGGGTGGGCTTTGCAGATGATGTCGCAATAGTTGTTGTTGCGAAGTTCAAGGACGAGGCAGAACACACATGCAAAGAAGCCATAGCCGTTATCCAGCGGTGGTTATCGAAGGTTTGACTTCAGTTAGCTGAACATAAAACCGAGGCACTTCTAGTTACGAGCAGGAAGCAGCGAGAAACAATTACTATCCAGGTGGGCAATTCTGAAATCTCTTCCAAACCTAGCATCAAAAATTTAGGCATCACGATTGATGCAAGACTTTCATTCAAGGAGCATATTGAGTACGTGAGCGACAAAACAGCTAAAGTAAATGCCGCTCTTTCACGTTTAATGCCGAATTTGGGGGACCTAGACAGAGCCGTCGGAGATTGTTGGCCGGTGTCGTCACATCCATCTTATTGTACGGTGTTCCTATTTGGGCAAATTCACTGAGAATCAAAGCCTATAGCCGAGACAAAAATTCAGTATACCGGAGGTGTGCGCTACGAGTCATCTGTGGGCCCCGCACTATATCAGATGATGCGGCGTATGTGGTAGCGGGAATGACCCCAATTGCTCTTTTGGCAAAGGAGCGCCAACAAATATACCAACACGGAGTCGAAGGAACCAGGTCGATGACTAGAGAGGATCGTAATCTTGTGAGATCGAAAATAATTGCTGAATGGCAGCAAAAATGGAGTTCATCAGGAAAGGGTAGATGGACATACCGTCTCATTTCTGCGATTGGCGAGTAGTTAAACCGACGAGATGAAGAAGTTAACTTTTACTTGACGCAGTTGTTGACAGGACACGGTTGTTTTCGTGCATACTTGCACAGGTTCGGGCACGATAATTCACCTGACTGCCCGAGCTGTACAGGTATACCGGAGGATGCGGATCATGTGTTATTCAGATGTCCGAGATTCGATGAAAGAAGGAAAGTGCTTGAGAAGACGATGGGGCAACGGCCGACGCCGGAGAATACAATTGCACTAATGCTGGGTTCGACGGAGCACTGGTCTGCCGTTTGTAGTTTTGCAGCAGAGGTTCTGATTAAGCTGCGGTGTCTTGAGCGTGAGAGGAGTCACCAATAGACCAATAGTGAAGAATTATGAATAATTAAATCTGAAGGTGCAATAATGCAAATCCCACCCCCCCCCCCCGCCCGAAGTAATACTTAACGGTGATTCCGGGGGGCTTATAGTCGACGACGGGAGGTGTTTTTTAGTCAGTAAAATCTGACATAACCATATGTAAGGGCATATGGTAGATTTTGAATCTTTTTCACCTGACCACGTAAAAAAAAAAAAAAAAAAAACACACACACACACACACATCCACACACACACAGACGTCATTACGAAAATAGTCAAAACGTATTCAGGGGACCCCAAAACATGTATTTCCATCAAAATCGCGCAATCGAAATTTTTCATGATTCCTATACTTCCTTTATACTACATATGTATAAGAAAGTAAAAAACACACAATCACAAAAAATAAAAGAATAAAAAAAATCATACAAAAACGAGAGAGACTTGGGAAAATTGAATATTTTAAGAGAATTGCCCAAAACATAATTCTGAATTAAATTGTACATTTAATTATTTTAAAATATTTATTTTAATTTTTTTTATAAAATTATTATTATTTGGTTTTGCCTTAGTTTGTATAAATAAATATTATGAATTTCAAAATGGATTTAATATTTTTTAATTACACCCACTAAAATGAGAAATAATTGCTATATTTTGTAATTGCAAGATTTTGTAATGCAATATTTTGTACCGATCCCACCACATATTTGTAACTACCAAGACAAAGGTGCAAAAATCAGTTGGTAACATTGCAACGCTGGCGATAAAACTAGACATAGATTCTATTCTCTTCATCGCCAGCGACATTGGTTCGATTAGCATCGTATGATGTGTATTTTAATTTGACAGGCGTTGTCGCTTGTCGCTGTCGCTCTTGTTTTGTTTAGACCTTTGCATCCAAAGCAACAAACGTGATTGTTATTTTTCAAACATAGCATGCTTTATACTTATTCTATGCATTTTATAATAGGAAAAAAATGTTTTACCGAAAAATGTTCATGGCTTACTACAACTGACAATATAAGAATTTTTAAATAATTTGTAGTAGTATTTGCATACATTTAGGCGCATCCTAAAAGCTTACCATCTATTTTTTGTGTAATTACTGTAGTTACGAGTACTATAAAAAATAATATTTACTTTAAAGTTCTACCAGTATTACAGGGAGACTAACTAGGTTAAGGTATTTTAATTACTAGTTATTGTAATTAAAATTATGTCATACCATGTAAATTATGTCATGGGTAACACTGTTATAAATTCTACTCGAATAATCTTAAAATCGAGATTATTCTCGAACTATTGTTCGGAATATTTAATCAAATTTGTATTTGGAACGCGATAGACTTAAGTTGGATTCGGTATATGATTATTAATTAGTACGTGTCCGAATTCTGTGATAATATTTTTTTTTTTCTAATAATTTTGGCGTAAGTGAAATAATTTTCTCTTCCTTATTTTGTAATTGTGACGTGATACAGTTTAATTATTGTTATTGTGCGCTTTTCTTTATGAATATAATTATTACAGGGGCCCTATTCTCGAATTCCACATCCATTTTCCACATGTGGACATCTGTCAAAGTTGTCAAAAAATGGTTTGAAAATTGTAATTCGTATATAAAACACATGCGGCATTGACATTTTCCTATATGGGGATTTTTTCCACATGCTTATACCCATTCGGAAATATTCCCTTAGTACCGAAAAAATTCAATTTTTATGAGTTTTGACAGATGTCCACATGTGGAAAATGGATGTGGAATTCGAGAATAGGCCCCCAGAAGTGTCAAATTTATCACACGTAGTGGCTTTGATAATTTTTTGCATACAGCTAGAATAATTATCATAAAGTTCGGACACATAAAATACAACAATAAAACATATTAAGTGCATTTAGGTGATTTTGTCAATTAATGTTGCATAATTGTTTGTTTAGTGAAATTGTGTGTTAATTCTTTAAACAATATTTATTAATAATTTTATTTGTTCATAAATATTTAGTTAATCCACTACAGTCACCCTAATTTTACTTTATAGAAACAACTTAAGTAAAATTTTAAAATTTATCGTTTCTCAATTCGAACCATATGTTTATTTCTCAATATGATAGTTAAGCCAAATGCAAATTTTAAATCGTCAAATTTCAAATCGGTGGAAAACCTGTAATTCACCAAAAGATATGCCATAAAAACTTTAAGTGCGTACTGTGCGTAATTTTTTGCAATACAATCACGAACTCCATAACTGAAGGGCATAAAACTTAGTAGCGGTCTATTTGCAACGTTCTCTGGTAGAAAATTGTCTGGATTGAATTTGGTTGGGTTGGCTCCCCAATATTCTTTGCTGTTTTGTACTGAAATAATTGAAATCACTATATCTGTACCAGCTGGAATTATTTTATTATCGTCTGCAATAAAAAATGAAAAATAAACTAAGTCATTCCAAAATATTTTAATCCTTCTTACCTAGATGAAAGTCCTTGTCACATGTTCGCACTATCATTGGTGCGGCTGGAATGAGTCTCGTGCACTCTTTGATTGTCCGATCTAGTAATCGCAATTTATTTAAATCGTCAATAGTTATAATATCAAATTGGTCACCAAGTACCTCTTTAATCTCAGATGCACAATTTTCTTGGACATATCCATTCATTGCTAGACATAATATACAGTTTGATATTGAAGTAGCCAATGCTTCTGTATACCCGCCAGTAACATAGTTGCAATATGGTCTTTCATATCGTGATCAGTAAAATATCCTTGTTCCACTAACGTTACCAGCCTATTAATTAAAGTATCTGGCTCAGTTGTAATATCCTTCCCATCATCACATGATTTTAAATTTTCGAAATACTTTTTTCTGGCATTCTCTATGGCCGGTTCAAAATTCTTTAAATTATTATTCATTAAACTCTCACCAAACAAATCTAATTTCAAGAGTCTTCCTATAATAAAAAACACAAAATGTTTGTAGATGTTTAACGCCCCGTCACCCAAGAATATCATTATCCTAAAATATATATGACGTTATTTTTGATTTAAAAATTTGAGTATTTAAATTAATATTACTTTTGAGTATTTTCGGTAATGATTTTAATCTTCTGAGTTCCAAAATCTTCGCCAACCATGGCTTTTAATTGAAGATTTGTTGAGCGGTAGCTTATGAACGTTGCGATATCAAACGTATTCGCTCCAACTTTACATTGAATATCTGCGACTAAAAGTTGAGCGACTTCGTTCAACTGTTGCATATAGGGGCTGTGAAGCAATTTTTTGTGAAATAATTTGTTCAGCATTTTTCGGTGAGGCTTCCATAAGGCAGCTTTAAATTAATTTAGAATTCATTTTAAAGTATAAAAATTTTAAAAATCAAAATTTTACTCACGTTTTGATGTAAATAATCCATTTTTAAAAGGAAAGAATGAATATTGCCATCCTTTTTCTAAACACTGTGGTGACAAAAGGATTTTTTGAATATCTTTTGGGTCTTTGATAACCATAACTAATTTAGTAAATAGAAAACATTTGCATACGGATGATGATGATTTCGTTATTAGATTCAACACCATGTTAAATATTTCTAAAAGATAAAAACCATTTGATAATTTTAGTTCAACCAAGATCCCTAAATTACTAAATACCTTCTGGTGATTTTCCAATAAATAAATGGCCAGCTCCAATAATTGGATAGTGTCGTGCAATATCCGGTACGTGTTTGATTTTGTCTAACAGTTCATTTCGTTTTCTTCGATAATCATTGATCAAAGATAAAATCAAGCCACCAATTATAACAAATAGATAGCTTAACATTTTATTCGCCTATAAGCGTAAATAGTAATATTTATAAGACTAAGATACTACACAATAATCATCTAAACTTATTCTTTTAAAAAATTGTAAAAATTATTATTTTCAAATCGACTTTTACATTTATTGAGATTGAGATCAAGTGTATGCATTTATTAACTATGTTTGTATGAAATATGTCGAATGAATAAAACACTTCAATTTATTGTTTATTTATTGATATTAAATTATAATTTTCGAATTGATGAAGTTGTTAACATCACGAACAACTGAACAATAATCGGTACAAACAATTAACAGCAAGATACATTGACTACGTTATTGTGAATAATTTTAATTCTATACAATACAAGTATCAAAGTTCTGGAATAATATTTTATGTATATGAATCAGGTAAGCATATTTACTATTTTTTACATAAATTCAAATGGCTTTAATTTACAGTGGATCAGTAACGTGTTAAAATTAAATAGATCAGTTGCAACTATATACAAAAGTAAAATTTATCTGTCTTTAGGGTAGTGTCTGTAAGGTACTAATACATATGTGGAATGTATTTATTTAAAGTACTGATTTAAACCCATAGAGTAAGTCAAAATATACTCTATAGTTGTCACTACTAAGCTGAAAAAGGCTATTCAAATACAATTATATTTTAAGTCGAAATAAGCTGCATTTCGGATAATTGTAGAGATAAACGAATGGAATCTTATGCAATGTTACTACACATACCTTTCCATCATTCCCTGGGTGAACATCAATAATCCGCGACAAATCCCAATGCGCGGCAGGTAAGTTATCTTTAATGATTACTAAAGCCGTGTTTTCCATGAGAACTGCACTAGAACTCGATAAACTTTAAATTCCTTTTATTCCATGTAAACCGAAAAAAAATAAATTCATAAAGCGCGAATATATAGTGTATTTGACATAAACACACATTTTAAGTTTAAAAATTTCCCCCTTCAGTTAGTTCATCCACATTTTCTTATTTCTTGCTGACGTCATTACACGCAACTACACTCGATAAATTCATGGGTTTATCAAGTGTAACTAAAAAATAAGCTATAATTGTAATTATTTATTGCTGTAACAACTTAAAATGTATTTAGCACTTGAACTTATTAGTTTTTCTCTTTACATAGAATAAAAGGGATTTAAAATTTATCGAGTTCTAGTGCAGTTCTCAAGGAAAATACGACTTAAATCACCCCGTTCTATGTTCTTTGAGGCTGCCTTTCATTTCCAAAAGCTATTTATTTGTTGTTAGACTTGTTGCTATCGAGTAAGTCTATTTATTGGAATATCTGAATAACTAACTTCTGGTATTGCAGTAAAAGAACCCATTGCCACAAAGTGTCCTGCTGTAATCACTTTTAACTAATTAATATCTCCTGAGAACTGTGGATATAGAGGCCGCGAGTTAAGTATACATTCAATGTGGGCAACTAACGTATACATTTCTTCAAAACTTTGTTTCGCTCGTCATGTGACAATGCGAAGGTGGGTTTTCATCGATTTCACCGCCGCTTCCCATATTCCACCAAAGTGTGGTACTGCCGGAGGTTAAAAGTGCCAATTTATTCTTTGTAAAAATGTTAGAGAACTTTCTGTGAGCTCCAACGAAGTTAGTCCCGTTATCGGTGTAAACATTAGCAGGAAGACCATGTCTCCGAAGAAAGATCTGACACTACTTCAAGATGAATTGCTTTAATGGAAAGGCAGACAAAAACGAGTACATATGATTTGTGAAGTTTCGCGAGTAAATGGCCTTGATTGCTGCACTCGTGCTTGAGGTAGTGTGCCCATTAGTTGTTTTGACGTATTCGCTCTATATCTCACATACTTGACACATGATTGTGATTCCCGTTTTGTCAGATAACTGCCCCCAATTATCCAATAATATAATTGTTTTTGAGAAGGGAGGAAAGTAAGGATGGGCTAGGATGTAGGAAAAATGTATGGTAATGGTATACCATCAATTTGCTGGGGATATAAGAATAATGCAAAATGATAGGATGATTTGAATTATAAACAGCTGATAAATTACCAAGTCGTCCTACAACCCGCAATATACCTTCTGAGTCAAAAAACGGCGCTAGTGTTAATAACGCTGATTTGCCTTTAATGCACTGTTCCCTGAGTAATTCAGTAATTTCATTAGAAAAATTGAACTTTTGTGCAGATTTGATCATAACCATTTCTGCTCAGGCTGACACTCGAATGAATAAAGATTTCATTGATTCATCTGTTTGGATAGTTGTTTGAAGCACAATTTTTTTTTGCTCCAAATCGCTGCTATTCATGTCTATGTTCTTATGCTTATATTCCTTGGTTGTCGTTGACCAATCAATTTGGTTCTTCATTAACCGCTTAGGCCTTGAAAACCAAAATTCGTTAGTTATTAGGATGTATACCCCTTGATGTCAAATCAACTAGAAGAATTTCAGATGTCCTGTTAGCCGCGTAATGTCTTCCATCTCTTGGTAAGGCTGGACAGCCAAGCGATAACTATTTCGGAATCACTCCAAGCGAATATTTCAGGGTTGTTGTCATCGAAACCTTGTATCACTTGTGAAAAGAGACGTGCTAGTAGCAAAGCTCCGTTTAATTCAAGCCTCGGTAACGATATAGTACAAACTGGTGCAACCTTGGTCTTTGCGACAACTATCCGAATTTGTGGATGGCCGTTTGTGCCGTAGCTTTTGCAGTAGATGACAGCTGATGATGCAGCTTCACTGGCGTCACAAAATCCGTGAAGTTGGATGTGGTTCCTCTGAAATAACATTTGTCTGGGTATTTCAATGTTTTCCAAACACTTTAAATTCAGTTTAATGTTCCCCCATTTGTCAACCAACTGTGTCGGAAACGGATCATCCCATGTAAGGTTATAAACTCATAGCTCCTGGAATAATATTTTAATGATTGTATCTGTTTCAGGTTGCCAATGAAGCTCCAATACCTTGATCGTGTCATCTTCGTTTTTAAAAATTGGAATACTCCTCTAGCAGTCTGATTGTTTGATGCTATCCATGAATATTGACGAATTCGATGACCATTTCCGAAGCGTAAATCCATCAGAAGCGAGAAGGGTTACAATGTCCTGTTGCAATGTTAAAGCTTCCTGTATATTTGAAGCTCCTGTTAGAAGATCATCCACGTAAAAATCGCGACTAATGATCCTTGAAGCTAAGGGATGAGTAACCTTATTGTCTTCAGACAATTGCTTTATTGTACGTATGGCCAGAAATGAAGTCGATGCTGTACCGTAGGTTACAGTGTTTAGCCTGTAATGTTCAATTTCTGCACTTGTGTCGAATCTCCAAACAATACGCTAGTAATCTCTGTCAGTGGTATCCAGCAAAACCTGTCGGTACATTTTTTCGATGTCAGCGCAAAACACAATGTTATGAAGATGAAAGTTCGACATGATCCATGAAACACCACACGTGACTTTGTGGTATTTGACTCGGTTCTAATCACAAAGTCATGTGTTAAATACAAATGTTCGAATACCACATTGATTTGGTTGGCTGAAATTTTCTCCATGTGGTGTAGTGTTAGGTATTCAGCCATAAAGGAATGATACTGTTGTTTTAGTCCGATGTTTTTCTCCAGTTTCCTCTCAATGGGCAATAATCCGGAGACTGCAAATCTTACCGAATTGCCAAATTGCTGTTGAACCTCATTAAATGGTAGCCTTGTAATCCAGTAGGATCTCTCTTTATCGTTTGCTTGTAAAATTCTTCGCATTGCTTTTCTGAGGGGGAAAGAAACGAACTGAAGCGAGTCTGCTGATTTTAATTTAGTTTCTGCTAGATCACCTACTAGGTTAGATTAGGTTTGGGTGGCGGTCTGCTAGGACCAGGCATAGACACATAAATGGTCCGTAGCCATACCACAATAATTATTTATTTCTTCCAACTCATTGGAACCATTTTGAGCTGTTAACAAAGCGCTGGATACGATACTCCTGACGTCCATCATACAGAGGTCCCTCAGGTCTTTGAAGAGGGGTGGCCCTAGAAACTTTAGTCTGTTTCGTGCCAGAAGAGGGCAGGTGCAAAGAAGATGAAGTAATGTTTCTTACTCCTATTCGTCCTCGCAACTACGACAGTAGTCATGTGAGAAGACACTAAGTCTACTCGCATGCCTCCCTATGAGACAGTGCCCCGTAATCACTCCAACAAACACACTGATCTAACTTCCCTGAAGTGAGATCAGCTGTTTGGATCTCACCAAGTCCAACTATAGCCAGAACTGCCGAGTTATTACGCAAGTAGTGATACTTGACCATCTGTCATTCGTCAGCTTGCTAGCTTCTTCTTGAAGCAGCAGTTTGCATACCACAAGAGGCATTTCAATATCCTTTCTGCTTTCTGAGAAGTGGTCCATTGTACCACGTCAAGCCAGTTCATCGGCGTTTATTCCCTGTACTTATAAAATGTCCTGGCACCCATAAAATGTGGATGTTGAACTGATCTACCATCTTGTTAAGAGATGAGAGACAGTTCTGGACTACTTTCGACGTGAGGAGGTGTGATTGAAGCGCTTTAATGGCAGCCTGACTGTCCGTATATATGCGAATATCACAAACTGATATTACATTACACCTCAACCAGTCTACGACTTCCTTTATGGCAGTTACTTCAGCTTGAAAAATGCTATAGTAGTCGGGGAGACGGAAGGAGAGATTTAACAGAAGTTCCTCGCAGAACACTCCAGCCCCGATTTTCCCGTCTCGTTTTGAACCATCTGTGAAGAAGTTTATAACTCCTGGTTTCAAAAATGTACCATCCTTTCCCAATGGCATTTTTGCAAGAGTAGATCGCTACCGTAGCTTTCTTTACCCTTTCAAGAATATTGGGTTTCCAATTTAATTTGCTATCCAAAACGAGACCCAGAAACTTCGAATCACCTACTAAGGCCCATTCAAACTGACGTGTTAGGAACTTTGATTGTACCAGGCAGTAATGTGCTAAAAACCATACCTGCATTTAAAATTAAATCAACTGGACTACGCTTATTATTAAAAGTTGGATCAGCTAACTGTAAATTATCTGATTGAGGTATGTGTGGCTTAGTAAATGATTGCATTGGTACTGTTGAAAGTGATGCTAGGATATATACATCAATTGTTAATTGTAGCTGTGGATCAATACGGGATGAAAGAGTGACCGTTGTTGTCCATCGTGATGTTGTATTTGATGATATTCCACTCACGATAATGTTCGACTTCCTTTGTGGAAGTTGCAATTTTTTTCACAAACGATTGCGGTAGTTCACCAAGTATATTTGCAATGTTGATGACAGCTGTTGGCAATGTTGACGACAGCTGTTGGCAAGTTGAGCAGTACCTTGTACGTCTGGCAATTGTGAAAAAAAACTGTCTGTATTTGAAGTGTGCTTGGCTTTCTTGTGATATTTGGGTCTTGGATGAATCGATTGTTATTTCTTGAATGCATGCATATAGCGTGGTGGTAGCCATTGCAATCGGTAGCTGTTCCGACTGATTCGATGATACTATAGTTGCTGCTAATTGAAGTGATGAATGATGCTTTCTTCTGCAGTAATGGCAAAGAAAATGTGACTTGCATGATTGTGCTGAATGTCCTAATAATAGGGAATTAAAACACGTATTATACTTCAACACAAAATCCCGTCGATCTGGAATGCTCATTGACTTGAATTGTTGGCATTTGTATAATGAATGAAAACCTTCACAACATTCGCATTTCGGTATTCGCTTAACTCCCGGTGAGTTGGTGGCATGATGAGTAGCAATTCTGGCTTGATTTAATAATGGCGTCTTATTTCCTATCATAGTCGAGACACTTTCACTATTCTTCATCATGTCACACTGTTCACCAATGAATTTCAGGCATGATTCAAATGATGGGAAATCATTGTGTAGCGTTTTTTTGAGCCCACAGTTGTCTTTGTCTTGTAGTTGCATCAACCTTGCACGCAAGCCTCGTATGACCTCATCAGCTGTATTGTACAATGATATACATTTGATGTGTCTAATGAGTGCAGCGGCTTCATCACACAAAACCCCTTTGAGATATTAAAACTTCTGAACCTTGCTGATTGATTCATTGTTATGAATTAAAGATTCGAATAAATCCTTGAATGATGGAAATTTATCGTATTGTCCACCGAAACACTGAATTGCTATTTTTGGCAATTTGACATCAGAAGAAGTTTTATGTACATCTCTAAATGCTTCAAGAAACGTGGATTGATTTACTGTAAGTTGAGTTACCTTGAAATTGAATTTGTTCATTCATATCAGTATAGTGTTAGTGGTTTATTTATTCTTTTGCCGTTTAAGTGATACCTTGGCCTTGAAGAATCGCGATTCAAAATCAATAATTTCCGAAATTTGATCTGGACATGCCATAATTTTATCTTCAATTTTGCGAAAATCTCTCATGGTTTCATTCAAAGTTTCAAGACGTACTGTAACTTCTTCGATAGTGGTTTCTTCATTCATATAGTCTTGATGAAAGTTTCTATACGTTGTAAGGACTCAAATAATCTTCTCCGTTTATCGATAGCACGTTCAAGGGATTTTTTTTCTGCCTGGTTCATTTTATCACTTACAACTTTCAATTAATAATAAACTGATTGCACTAATGACGACCTTAAAATTACCGTTTTGTGAGCAGACCGACTGGACAAACGAATCACATTGGACAATAAGCAGTATTTGCTAACGATTGCGGCACTACCCGGAGATATAATTGCAACCGTATCGGACGTATAATATTGAATCCACCAGAAACCGGAAAATTTACATTTAAAGATTAAGATTAGCGGAAACCCAACGTCTCGAAAAAGTAATAAGTACCACTACAATGGGTAATTTAACACCTTCTGCCTTTCATCGCCGATTGCAACAATTAGCAGGTTCTTCAAATGCAATCACAGAACCTCTTATTAAAACATTGGGGCTAAAACGATTACCAGAACCACTACGTTCCATTATATTAGTCCAAGAATCAGAACCAATGGACAAATTGACTCAGTTAGCGCATAAAAATTGGGAGTTTCAATACCCATCAACATCGTCAGCCGCAATTTGTAGTGCTTCAAAATCAACCGAAAAGTCCACGACTGGAATTGTATCATTGGCGAGTCTTGCAATAGCAATTCAAGAACTGCGTCAACATATATCCAGGTTTGGCACTGCGGCCAGGAAATGTGCGGGTGGTTCTTGTGAATTCGTTGGTACATCTCATACAAAAACAAATCAAAAATCGGAAAACTAATTCGTTCAAAAATTCTTGCGACAAATGATGGGACGCACGAAACACGTCGCCTATTTATAAAATGTCACAAAACAAAGTTCAGTTTCCTTATTGATACGGGAGCGAACATTTCGGTTATTCCTTCAACGTTCTTTAAAAATACTTATCCTGATTCTTCAGGCAGTACAATTTTCGTTGCTAATGGTTCTCCCATAATTACTTATGGCGTAAGATTACTTAACGTTGACTTAGGTTTTCGCCGCGTTTTTGGATATCCGTTCATTGCGTCAATTACCAGGCCTATCAAAGGTCCTGATTTTTTAACCAAATTCGGAATCGTGGTCGACTTGAAAAATAAAAAGCTTCTTGACTCAAATACGTCTTTAACTGTCAATACTATGGATATAGTAGGTCAACGGTCCGTACGGAGAACTTTTACGCAGTTTCTCATTCTTACGCAAGAACCAAATTAAAAATTGCCTATAAAACACAGCATTGTGCATAGGATTGTAACCGAAGGACAACTGCCATTCTCACGTTCACGGTGTTTAGAACATAGAATCGCAAAGGATGACTTTGAATACATGAATTCAATGGGACTATTCATTCAATCGTCATCATTCGTATCTTCACCTTTACATTTAGTTCCCAAACGCGATAGTAATGATTGGCGACCTTGCGGGGATTACCGTAAATTGAATAAAGTGACAGTACCAGATAGGTATCCTCTACCACATATACATAACTTTTCCCTAAACTTGCAGGGTTGTACTGTATTTTCAAAGATAGACCTGGTTCGTGCTTACCACCAAATACCAGTGGTTATTTTTAAAACCGCTCCTCACAACTCCTTTTGGACTCTTTTTCAACGTTTTATGGACGAGGTGTCGAAGGGATTGAATTTCGTCTACGGCAAGTCGGTCAGAGTCCGAACATTTAGAACACATTCGCAACTTATTCCAACGCCTGACAAATTTCGGCATCATCTTAAAACTCTCGAAGTGTGTGTTCGGTGCAACCTCGCAAACTTTCTTAGTCACGAGATCTCTGGAGCTGGAATTTGTCCTTCTTCAGAGAGAGAGAGAGAAATCCTTTCTTTCTCCCCATAGAGCGTGGAGAGTTCAGAATAACCACTGATGCTTCGAACAGCGCGATAGGAGCTGTATTGAAACAGTACAACAGAAGATGTTGGGAACCATTGGGGTTTGTTTCCAAAAAGCTTTTCCCACCCGAACATAAATATTCTGCCTTCGATCGTGAATTGCTTGCAATTTACTGTGCCATCCAGTATTTCAGGTACTTCGTTGAAGGTCGGATATTTACCATCCTAACCGATCATGACTACTGCCTAGATTGTACCACAAACCAATAGTGGTATCAGCGGTCAATATATAGAGTCGAATCTTGGCGACAAAGTGCATTTACGCCCAACTTTAACGGAAGTAAAATGGATATTGTTCGTGAGATAAACTCAAAATCGTCCTGGGAAAAGCTTATCGAAATTTCCAAATCGATTAAAGCTCTTTGAATGCAGTTTTTTAACTGATAAAACCGTTCCTTCATGTCCAATAAACTACCCCAACGAGTTCGTGAATTCAAAACTAATTGAATTTCCTTCCGAAATCCTTCTCCGCAATACTTTTGCAATATTTCATCATTTTTCGTTGGCGATTTTCGAAATATTCTTACCGCTTTTCTTATTTTTGTAATTATTGGAAGAATATTGATATGGGGTAAAGGGCACAAATTGGTTTCGTTATTTATTATTACATTGAAGGCGTTTGATTTTATTCATCCACATTAACGTGACTAGCACTTTTTTGATATAGTACGCTGATTACAGCTAACTGTACCCCATGGGCCAAACAAAATTATTGGAATGCCTCCACTAACCTGCCCAATTTGGTCATAACTGACGCTCCGTCGGTGGTAATTGAAATGATGTGCTTGTAGAATGATATTCCATGAGTCTCAAGTTTTGTTTCGATAAGTTTCACACATTTTTCTGCTGGCATTGACCCAAAAGCGCGCACTAAACCCAGATTCCTAAATTCATCATTTGCGTGAATGTTGATATTCAAATATCGTCTGTTTTGAATCGAAGTCCACTCATCTAACATTAGACTAAATCGCTCATTATTTTCCAGTCGCGTTTTCAAATTTTTAACCAATTGGTTTCGAATTGCCTGACTGACTGTGGAAAACATTAATAAAAAAATAAAAAAAAAAAACATTCTTTGAACTGTGTGATGTGATTGAGGCACGTTAGCAAAACCTCATGCTACTAAACCTTTCCTAATGTCAATAGACGTTGAAATTGTATAAAAAGACAACCCATCTTTTGCAGCCAAGCGTACTAAAACCAATTCTAATGAGTCATTCATTGATATCGTTTTTGAAGAAACTGGTAATTTTTTCTTTTTCATTAAGTTGAACTAGAACCAGCCTCATCGTTGTCCCGTTTCAGTAAATTAACGTTATGTGCTGACCTTAAATGCGTATAAAGCCCGCTTGTACTGCCTCCAACAATTTTAATGAGTTTGGAAAAACGATTACATTGAGCAATTTTTTCACTTAGATAATAAAACCATGGTGAGGTTTTATCAGTAATTTTTTATGTTTCTCTATAATGGATGGAGGAGGATTATTGAAAAACACCAAAAAAACACGCTGTTATAATAATGACTTTATAATAAAAAAGTAACCGGAGACATTGTTGATGAGTCGAGCGCACACAATATAATGGTGGACGAATACCAAAGAGAAATTATATAACATGAAATTAGTAAACGTCACGTTAATGATACGATTTCGGCACGGATATAACATTCCCGCACACTTAATTTAAGTCAATACCTCACGGGCTAAACTTGGCTGGTGGGAAAAGTGAGCACTTAGATCATCTCACGGGGACTTCATAGCCGCGCCTGGGCGAAGTTGGGGTTCTGGAGCTCCTGCGGTATCTTCCTGTGATATTGGCACATACTATTGAGGTGCCTCTGAGCGTGATAGCGGACTGCCTGCAGAGCGAGTAGACACGGACGGGCTAGGTGGGCTACAAGAAAAACGATTAAACTGTACATCCGTTCTAGTTACCTGTCCTTGGTGACGGTATTCATTTTGACCGATGACTCTTGAACCTTCATCACCAAAACGGTTCCCGATAGGTGACATAACAGCTCGTTTTCGTAACTGGTTTTGATGTCTTCTTAAGGTACCAATGCCTGTGTCTTTCAAATACATGCGCCTTCCCTCTATAACAGTTCCTTCGATCCAATTATTCTTCTTCCGATACTGCCGCGCGAATATTGGCTGGCCGACTTTAAATTTCGTCGGTTTTGTCTCAATTTCTTCGATTCTCGTGTCACTTGGTGGCATAGCTGATAGCAGCATTCTTTGTGGCCTACCATGCAAATATTCAGCGGGTGACTTTCCTGAACTATCCGGGGTTGATCGATATGTCGACAAGTAAACCAAAAGGGCCATCTCATTATTCGTACAACTCTCCAGGTTTTTAATTAATACGGTTTTAAAGGTACGCACGGCTCGTTCAGCTTCTCCATTTGAGGCGGGGTGAAAAGGTGCCGAAGTTAAGTGATTGATTGAATTGCGGTGACAAAATTCTTGGAACTCCTGAGAACGAAAGGTGTTCCGTTGTCGGACAAAATGGTGTGTGGCAAACCCTCGATAACAAAAATGGTTTGCAAAGCATGAATGGTCGCTTCGGTTGTTGACGATGACAATTTTAAAACAAAAGGGAAATTGGAAAATGCATCTACTACAATCAGCCACATCCTTGATAAAAATGGACCCGCATAGTCTACATGAATTCGAGATCAGGCAGCAATTGGAGTTGGCCAACTTGTAAACTCTCGCGGCGAATGGCTTGCTTGCGACTAATACATTATACAACCCGCACCGACTTCTTCAATGTGTTGATCAATCCGTGCCCACCAACAATATCGGCGGGTCAATTGTTTCATGGGAGTTATTCCCCAATAACCCTGGTGCAGCATATGGAGTACCCTGGCTTGTAAAGTTTTTGGCACTACTACTCGCGGTTTATCAGTCTGTAACAGAAGAACGTTAGTACTTACATTTAAAGACAACCTACTACGGAAATAAGGTAACAAATCGATGTCATTGCAACCTAACTTTTCAAGCCAACCCTTCCCTACAAATTCCGAAATCTTTCGTAGATGCTGATTCTGGAGTGTATGTTCAGCCACTAATTTTGCATTAACCGGAAATTCGTCCAACAACGACATTTGTTCAACTTCCAAACCCGACTATTGTTTCTCGTCAAATTCTTTATAAGAATTCTTTCCTTTCGACAAATCATCTGCATTTCCGTGGCGATCGGTTGGTCTATACCGAATAGTGTATGTGTAACTCATTAGCGTATAGCCCATCGTTGTAAACGCTGAATTGTCATCTCTGGCAACTGTTTATTTGGGCTGAAAATCATCGTGAGCGGTTCATGGTCTGTTACCAATTCGAACTGCTGACCATATAGGTATTGATGAAATTTTTTAGCACCGAAAATTATCGACAAAGCTTCCTTCTCGATTTGACTGTAGTTTTTCTGATTGTCTGTTAGGGATTTCGAGGCAAATGGAATAGGCTGTTCGGGGCCGTCTGTATAAATATGAGATATTACAGCCCCTATTATGGAGACTCCGAATGGTAGTCTCTCATATTGGAATAATCCAAAAGGGGTGTTAATCACAGTGTGTTTCTTGGCTTCGTTATCCAATGGAATTTGCAAATATGCCTCCGATAAATCCATTTTTGTAAAAAATTGTCCTCCCTGAAGCTTATGAAAAAGCTCCTCTATTCTGGGAATCGGGTACCGATCCACATTTAATTGGGGGCTAATCGTGACTTTAAAATCACCACAAATCCTGAGCGTCCCATTTCGTTTCGTAACCACAACGATTGCCGCAGCCCACTGACTGGTATGCAGCTCTTTGAGAATTCCCAACGAAACTAGTCTTCCAATTTCGTTTTTTACCGCGGCCATCTGCGAGAACGGAATACGATGAGGCTTAAAATATTTTGATTGGGCGTATGGTTTTAAATCAAACCGGGCTACATAGTTCATCTTTAAATATAGTTGTGTGCTTTTGAATGAAAGTCGCGGTCTCTAATATTATATTTTCTTGGGAGCCTCCGCTTCGGACTACTGATGTTTGCTTAACTGATGGTCTAATGTGAAACCTTAAAGGATCGAACCAATCCAAACCCAATATGATATTTCCCGTGTCACTGTTAACGACTAGCAGTGGTAACGTTAAGTCGGCCTCATTCCAACGAACGTTTACGCGAATGGTCCCGAGCATTCAAGCAACTTTCAATATTTTCGAAGCTGGGGAAGAAGGTGGGCTACCGAGTTGACGGTACCCACACAACCCGACTAGGGAGACTGTTGCCCCGGTATCCACTTGAAATTCCATCGCTGTCTTGTTTACTTCAAGCTTTAACGTAAACCGTTGGCCTTTGCGTTCCGGCGCACAACGCCCATGTACTGTGGTAATTTTTCCCATTGCCACATCCACTGTCCAATGGTCATCTAAGTTATTAGCCCCTCCGACGCCTTGAGCCTGTGTTGTCTCTACTGAATATACGGTATGTGCCATTGGCCCTGAATTACAATTGAATTGGGCAGCTGAATCAACAGGCTTTGATTGCTTTTGAGGCGGCGATCGATTGCGAAACACTGACTACGATTATGATTCACACCGCATCCCGGGCAAGATTTACGATTCGCAAAGTTAAATGAATTACCCTTACTTGAATTAAAGTTCTTATTTTCAACCTGATTGACTTCCGGTGGTTCTGGTGAACTTCTTTGGAACTCGGATCCTTTCAAAATCGAAATATCCCTTTCTGTTGACTCGTACGTATTCACTATATCCTCGAGTTCCTCCAATGTTGGATTTTTCTTCGCGAACAATAACATCAGTATAAGATCATTTGCATGCCTCGTTTGTGCAAATAAAAGAACAATCGCGAGTAATGCCCTTTAGCTCGGCGATCCATTCGGAATAGGATTGGACTTGTTGCATTTTTGTTCCTAATAACTTATATCGTGCCGCAAGAATATGAAGCCTCGATTTTAAAAAATGTGTTAGCTTTATTGAGGTTAAATCTTTGAATGAAAATGTACTTACGTCGCCTGTTTCGCATAACTTCACCAATATTTCATTCAATTCCGATCCGCACCCTGCCAAAAAATGTGCTCGTTTTGTATTATCATCCTTCACTAAACGTTGCTGATGAGTCGAGCGCACACAATATAAAGATAGACGAATACCAAAGAGAAACTATATAACGTGAAATTGATCAACGTCACGTAAATGGTACAGTAGAGGAAATTAATATACAGTGGAGAACCATAAGATATCGGCATGGATATAACAGTATCCATGGACAATCTACAAAATAATTATTAATTTAAAAAATACACTGTACCTTTTCCTTGTGGTTTTCTAAATTACCTGGCAAACAATATTCGCGAACAATAATTCTTTTAGAAATTTGTGTGTAAAGATTTTGTTCACCGAATTTTATTCAAACAAATTATTAAAATTGGTGATTGGTTGGTGACAACCAAAATTATCCAATATTGATGAGATTGGTTCCCAATTTCACTAATTAACAGTATTACCGATTGTTAATATAATGTTGTATTTTTTTAAAGTATTTAGGTCGCTTTAATTCAATTAATAAATCAGCAGCCGAAATTTTTTAACACAAATTGGTTTGACGTCTGGAATTATTGCTTAGATTATTTTTTTATTTAATATAAGTCTTTAGTCTTGTCGCAGCTGGTTAAATATGCAATTAAATCCACCAGTTGGGTCACGCTCCAAATAATATGGACGTACAAAATATTTCCTCTTTTTTCTTGGATTATTATATTCGTCAGCATCGTCTTCGCTGCTGCTGAACATAATATCCATTGAATTCATTGTAATATATCACTTTTCACTCATAAAACACACAATACAAAAAATTATTCGATTCACTCGTATTCAAGAAATAATTTGTGATTTTTTTAGGTTATGTTTTTGTTTGCTGTCAAAATGTATCCATAAAATTTGCTATAAAATAAAAACAATAACAAAATATTTTGTCTTTGTCACTCTGATGGATTATTTTTTTTTTGTCTTCTTCCAACTTCAAGTCAGCTCAGTCAAATTTTCACAGTGGAATTGAGGAATGGAACGGTGTGCTCCAGCGGACAATAGTGAAACATGTGATAGGCTGTAACAAAAATTTGCTACATGAAGTTATATGGAAATAGTGTCTATTTAAATTACATTTTTGTTTATGAAAATAGTAATGATTGCACAGTTGAATTAATCCAATATGTAGTTTGAAGTGTAATTTTTGTAAATCTGATTCATTTTTAACATTCTTAACATTTTAAATATCAGAAAATTGTGCTTAAAAATTGAAGAAATGTATTGGTAAGCTCACTATAAATATATATGTGGGTCAATAAACGATTTTGGAGCTTTATTAGACCACAGTTGCCACGCTTTGATTTATTAATACAATCTAAAATTTAATATTTTTAAAACATTTATGTTTTCAGTAACACTAGCTGATTTTGAAATTTATGCAATATTTAAGTACACGTTTCTAATATTTAAAATGAAAAGAATGTCCCAAATCAATCAGAAATACAAAAATCTCACTTCAAACTACATATTGGATTACTTCAATTTTCCAATCATTAAAATTTTCATATAACTTCATATAGCAAATTTGTGTTACAGCTTATCACATATTTTAAGAGAGAACCAGCCAACATTTAAAAAGCCAACCAGCAAACATTTAAGAAATCTAACAGAATTTAACGAAAGTTTTTTCTTACGGAAAATTTGACATGTTGGCTAGCGAAACTGTAACACAAATTGTCAATTGATTTGATGGTGAGGGTAGCTCGTATTAATATTTTTAAAAATTGTGTAGAATTTTGAACTGGCGATGGAATTGGAGGAACTTCGAAAATTATTTCAATTATTAAAAAGCCTTAAATGCTTAAAGGACATAAACATAAATAATAAAAGACACAGATCTTGTGGCGTAAGAAAAAAAAACAAAATTAATAAAATTAAAAATAAATAATTTGGTGTTACAATTTATAAAGTCTTTAATAATTCGGTTTTCAATTTACTACATGAACATAAATAAATAATTTTGAATTTAACCTTAAAATGTACAATGAGCTCCCACAACCCACAAGAAGATATACACAAATGGCAATTTGGATTCTTGACGTTCGCTGGACAGTAACATGTAAACTCCATATACCGCACTGTTATGTTAAATTTCTTAAATATTGGCTGGTTCTCTCTTTAGATCGATTACAGAAGTTGCATGGTTAACATCTATTATTCTTAAATAAAATTAAAATAAATAAAAACTAAAATTAAATTAAATAAATTAAATTAAAATTATAGTTGGTGTTTTTTTAATTTATTGAATATTTATTATTGGAGTCAATACCTAACAATAAGTTCTGGAATAATAATTTATGTATATGAATCAGGTAAGCATATTTACAATTTTTTACATAAATTCAAATTGTTTTAATTTACAGTGGATCAGTAATATGTTAAAATTAAATAGATCAGTTACAACAATATACAAAGGTAAAATTTATCTGTATTTATTAATTATTAAATTAATTAATAAAATATATGTTTATTTCATTTCAGGGTTTTTTTGGTATCGTAACAAACTAAATACAAGAAAATTATTACAGGACGGTAAGGTGAAACACATTAACGGTTGTGAATTTTTCGTATTATATGAGTACACGATCAAATATGTACGAGTATGTAGTTACTTAAATTAACAAAAATTTAAATGAATTGGTAATATCCTGGGTCAACAAGAACCATTTTAATCCAATTTTAGCTCTCTAATTTAAAAAAAAACGAAAACAATTGAAATAAAAACTTTATATTTCCATTTTTAATAGATTTTTAACTATGGCTTATATCACTGATTATGAAAACACATACATAAATGAATTTACATAAAAATTAATTAATTAAAATAATTAAGAACTTTCTTTTTGTGATATACAATTTTTTTTTTTTTTTTATTTAAAGAATTAAGAGCGGCTTCGGACCTTCGTCCTTCTTCAGTTCTTGTTCTAATGATGAAAATTTTTTGAAAGACCGAGTGATGAACAAAATAATTGCCAATAAAATAGTACATCTTTATACGAATAATCCGTAACTATCGGCCAATGAAGTTGCAAAAAAAAGTTGGTGTTTGTAAAAGTACTGTTAAAAAAAAAAAAATCGAAATTTAGAAACCAGAAAGAAGAAAAAAGTATCTCTTCGTGATGAGATGCAATACAAAAAACAGAAAAAATAAGGGCCAGAAAGTTATATAATGAGTATCTAACAAAGTTTCAAGGATGCATATTGACAGAGCACCCTGTATTTTATAGAGCCGTAATCAAAAAATCTGAGCTTTTATAAGGGAATTAGAAACGAGGAAAAAACGAAACTTTTCATAGTAAAACACACAAAACATATGGGAAATCACTTTTTTTCCTAAGACAAATTTTTAAATGAAAACGTTACAAATTCTTAATTATGATTTCCGGAATACTTTCATAAATGTTTGAATTTCAACACATATGAATGTCGTTTAAGTAAATCGTTTTCATTTTCTTGTAATGTTTGATTTATTTAAACCAAAATATTAAAAAAAATTCATAACAACAGCATTCTGGTCAAATTGAAATAAAAGCTTACTAAGATTCGTTTGGTCATTAAGTCAATATACATTACATAGATGGCAGTGATGGCCGTAAAAATTTGGAAAAATCGTACCAAAAATTACCACCTGGGGAAATTTTAAGTTCAAAAATTGTAGGAAAAGCAAAACAAATTCACAAAATATAGGAACGTGTGATAATTTTGCGATTAAATAATTTTTTTTCTTATTTTTATTTTACCATTTTAGACATCTTACGTACACTAGTAAAACTAAAGATAAATTTAGCAAGTATTATTTTAATTTGTCAGAGCCAACTTTGATGTATTTTTCAAAATGAAAGTTCGAAAAATATATTTTAGAAATAATTTAATTTTAATAGTTCTGCAATTAATATTTACTTAATACCAATATGGCCTTCTTGTATATTGTTCTTAAAGATATGTGGAAAAGTTTTATATAAACATTTTATAATAGTTTTGCTTTTTTCATTGAAAAACTAGAAGCTAAAAAACACTATTTTTACTATGGATTCCTATGGAAATCAGTGAAAAGTTATACCACTAAAAAAGCTTCTAAAAAATACGTCATTAAGATTATGGCTCTATACTCTAGAAGCAGAACCATCTTGATATGAATAGAGCCGGCATGTAAAAAATGAACTTAAAATAAAGGACATAGAAACACTAAAAAATAATTTATTTTCATAGAGTTTGTATGAAAAAACGCGATTTCGATTGACGAAGAAATATGAATTAAAAATTAAACCTAGATAAATAATTTTTTCTGAAATCACTAATAAACAACTCAATGACTAACTCATTTAAAGCACAGATTCTCAAGCCTCCCCATTTTCCAGATATAATCAAAAGAAAATAAGTTAATTAAATTAAAAAACGTTCTACAACAACAACAATATGTATTAAAAAGAGAATATTATATTTAATGACGTCATCACTTATTCACAACTAAAATCAATGGTAAAAAAAAGACAATACGTTGAACAGCCAAAATTAAAATAAATCAAAGAGTCAGAGAGAAAAAATTATAATAATATGCATTGAGCGAGAAGAAATCAAAAAAATCAAATCAACCCAGATTGTTATGCATCACAAATAAACGACATAACCAACAAACATTAACTGTAATATAAATGCCTTATTTATTTCTCAAGTATTAGAAATACTATTTAAATTAAGTCACAGCTGAAAATAAATACAACATGATTAATATTTGGCGTCGACTTTTATTCCCAAAAACTAATGACCAATTCAAAATAAGTTTTTGTTTAGAATATTTGAATTGTCATAACATTTGAGAGCGGTGTATAAAATAAAATAGCTCTTACTTATTATTCCCATTCCTAGATGTCACTTAACACACAAATAAAAACAACAGGGATTCGGGCTGAGTAAACGATTTGAAAGAAAACTTTTTACGTAAAATTAACATAATTTCTTTCATAGCAATGGTTTAATTTTAGTAAATTTATAAAAAAAATTATATTAAATTAATTATTATTACAATTTAGTTATTATAATAGAGAAAAGCCACCAAAAATATGTTTAACCGAATCAAAAATCAGACCGATTTTAGAATCCGACCGGTTCGATCACCTATTTGAGTTTTTTTATATGTTTATAATTTAGGCGACATCTATGGTTTAAACAAAATGTCATTATATAGCATTGCCACATGATATGAATCTGTATTCGGACAGATTTTTGTCATGTGGCAATGCTTTTAGAAGGAGACTAAAAAGAGATGGTTATAATTGTTTAAAAATTTTATGTTATGACGTATTTTACAACAACAACATTCCAAAAAAGTTTGGCAATAGTTTATATTTCAAGTGGATTTTCACTAAGAAATAAACATTTTCATGATTCGATTTTTCAATCAAATAAAATTACACGTTTTATGAACATTTTCGTATAAAAATAATGTAAAAGCTCATAATTCTTATAGACTAAAAATGTAAATGAAAACAATCGTTTTCCCATATAGTTTCATAGTAAAGAAAAAATTTTATGTACTTTATTTTAAGCTTAGTAAAAAATAGAGTCAATGTGGAGGCTCTTATTTATAGAGTAGGCTCTGCTAGAAGGCTCTGATATTGATGGATGACGAAAGCTATATGAAGCTTGATACAAAACAAATTCCTGGCCCACAGTATTATCAGAGCCTGTTCATTTTTTACATGCCGGCTCTATTCATATCAAGATGGTTCTGGTATTATACTAAGATGTGTAATGATTTGTGATGGATATTTGTGCTGTGTATGCGTGTGGAGTGGCCTTTATATAAATGATGGGATTCCTGTTCATCAATTGTAATGTAATGACTCATCAATGATCGTAAACATTTTTAAATCTCATTTTTTTTGCTTTTGTTGATGATAAATCCGGTGCTTTTTGATTGAAAATTTTTTTTTGAGTTCGAAAGATAGCTAATAAATAGGTATTCGATTACAAATTCTGTTACCATACAGATATCTTAAAATCTAAATATTTTTAATTTTTTTTCTAAAAATTAATGTGCATTTTGCTGTGATGATAATGAATATATTTAGACGCAAAGTACGTCGTTTGGTTTTTTTTTCTACAAAAAAAACCATATTCTTGGGTTAGTGATAAATAAACTATTTAAGGATTTATTTATTTTTTTATTATATTTATTCTTAATAATTATAGACAATTCAGTGTGCCAAAAATGTAACATTCAATCTGATTTCTAGTATTCGTTTTTACAAAAATGTACATACACACAATATATTCATACTTGCATACCAAAAACACTCTCTCATTCCGTATGTTCACTGATGGCCTTTTGACAGAAAATATCCGGATATTTTTGACAGATATTACACCCGCTAACTTCACTTTAATAAAATATCCGAATTTTTTTTATGATATGAGTGAAAAACTTTTGTTCTTGCCTTGGTATTTTAAACGTCAACATCACATTTTCTTTATATTTTATTATTTTTTATTAATGTCATTATTTAAATCGTATAGCTTTTCATATTATTTTAATTTAAATTTTTCAATTCGCAAAAATTGTAGAATATTTTAGGCCGATATTTTACGGCTTTTGCCTTTTAATTGCCGTCGCCTCCGGGTCCACGCTCAGTGAGCGGGTGTTAATAAGTGACCTAGATATAAGGCAGGTCACGCTAAATGATAGCAAATGGGCCGGATTAAGGTGTAAAGCGACCCATGCTGACAATCTGCCAGGCTGGGGGCCCATTTAACAAAGCCCAGTCGTGAACAGAGCCCTCTGGATACCTGGCGACCTTCAGTTGTAATTAGTCTTACCTGCGTATACGGATCTCTGCGCAGGCGGACCTTCATTTCTCCGATACTCGTGGGAATCTAATGGAAGGATCAAACGGAAATAAATCAAAGGGCACCGGCTCTCCTCAAAAGCCGGTATCGGCGAAGGGAGCGAGGTACCTCGAACCAGACGGGTCTCGAATGATGCAAAGATGGTTGACTCTAGGCCACTAGTCCCGAGGGGTTGGCGGTACCAACGCAGCGCAGGGGAGGGGGACGAGAGAAATTCCTCCGGTGAAAAGGCGGTACAGAAATCGCCGTTCGGCATTTAGAATTCTCGAGAAGTGGGCTGTGACTCCCGAGGGGCAGCTCACGGAAGAACAGAGAATATCGGTAGCTTGGGCAAGGAGCACTGTGGGCTGCGGAAGCTCGGAAAGGGACCATGTTTCGAAAAGACAGCGGTCCCAGGACGAGGTGGAAGTAGTCAACAGCAAGCGGGCCAAGTTGCTGACTGACAAGAAGCCTAGCTCCAACTCAGGGACAAAGCTGTTTAGCGATGTCCTGAGGGAGCATGTGTTGATGCTAGCTGTAATTGACGAAAGTCAAGAAGATGGGAGCATCACGGCGGAAAAATGGAGGTTGGTGTATAATGCACTCAACCTCGTCTTTTTAAAGGTACGGGGACAAAATCTAGGACCACCCCATCCTACAGAGATGCGGGATGGTGTCAAGGGCATGTGAAGATGACTGCATGCTCGGACCCTAGATCTGTGGATCTTTATAAAAAAGCTATAGCCAAAGTAGGGAGGTGTGGCCAGGCGCAAGGCTTACAGCAGTTAGCCGGGAGGAAATTCCCAGCAGGCCAAGGTAAGGATTCACTTGGAAGATGAGGAGGGGCACATAAGCGAAGGAGCTAGTGTACCGATGGAGGAGGATGTCGGCAGCCCGGGCACTGACAAGTCCTCTACAGAGGGTACGAGGCTTAGCGAAACGGACGAATCCGGCGCATCCCAAAATACTGGGAAATAATATTCCTGCGGTAGCAGGAATATACTATAGAGGTAGGTAGAGGTTAAAAGGTTATGATTAAGATAACACAAATTAACCTTCACCATTCTAAGGCTGCTTCGGCAGCTCTACTTCTTCGACTAGGTCGGGTGAGGATGTGATAGTAATCCAAGAACCTTGGATTAATAACAACAGGATCTGTGGCCTCAGAACCAAGGGGTGCCAAATTTTATCCTCTAGTAAGTCTGGGAAGATCAGATCTTGTATTCTTGGGAAAAATAATATTAATCTTTTCCTTCTCTCTCAATACAGCAATGGTGACACTACTGCAGTTAGCCTGGAAGTAGGCACTTGTAGATTCTGGCTAGTTTCAGCTTTCATGGACCGGGAGAAGGAGGTTCCTCCTGATAACCTGGACAATCAAAGGTAAGTGTGGTACTGGGAGTTGATGCTAATGCGCATCACACTATCTGAGGAAGCACGGACATTAATGAAAGAGGTGAGTCGCTTTTTGATTATTTGATGAGTACTAACCTTTCAGTGTGTAATATTGGGCGAGAACCCACATTTATTACTAGTAACATGCAGGAGGTTCTAGACGTGACCCTTGCCTCAAATAATATTCTTCATACGGATAAAAATTGGAGGGTGGATAAGGAACACTCCTTTTCTGATCACCGATATTTAACCTATAGCCTCGATATTCACCCTGCTACCCGGGAAGCCTTCAGGAACCCTAGAAGGACCAACTGGAGCAAATATGGGGAATTATTGCAGTATATGTTACTAGCGCATGCAACTGATCCTTTCGCGCTGCCTGACCACTGGCTAAGCCTAGAGGCAGGCAAAAACCAGTATGGGGGTCCAGGGAACTGGGAACCTATCGTAAGGCTTGTAGGACAGCCTTTAATAGAGCCAAATATACAAGGGAGGCTCAGGATTGGGACTCCTATAAGGAGACACTCGGAATTTATAAGAAAGAATTAAGAAAGGCACAAAGGAGGTCTTGGAGAATCTTCTGTGATAATATGGAAGAGGTATCCGAAACCTCCCGCGTTAGGAAGATTCTTTCCAAAATTACAGCTAGTCCGAATTTTTTGATAAAACCGGATGGATCTTGGACAGCTTCTAGTGGAGAATCTCTGGAGCTTCTCTTCGAGACACACTTCCCAGGGAGCTTTGAAGACCTGTTGGTGCGTAGCAATCATCAGGAATCACTGTCAGTGTTCTCAGAGGATACCGCCACCAGGAAACGGATCCTATGGGCACTGAGGGGTTTTAAACCAT